>OW679195.1:108251708-108432231 GCA_940337035.1 Agriotes lineatus | reverse complement strand
GTCATTTGTGTTAGTTTTACTATTTTCTGTGGTACCTTCAGTTCCTTCACGTCTTATATTAGTTGCTGTTTTCTTTTAATTTTGTCAAATGCAGTTTTAAAATCTACTAATACTATGTGAAGCTCTATACCATATTCGTACGCTTTTTCTATGATTTTATTGATCATGTGTATCGCATCCACCGTTGATCTGCCTGGGTGAAAACCACATTGATATTGTTCGATTTCCTGGTCTACGTGCTTCATTTGACATTGTACTACCGTGGTAAAGATCTTATATGCCATATTCAGTAAGGTAATTCCTCGATAATTCGTGCATAATTCTGGGTCTCCTTTTTTCAGTATTGGGATAATTATTCCACATCTTCATTCTTCAGTCACCCATATTTGTTTAATAATCATATGTACTCTGTTACATATTTCTTCACCTCCATATTTTATCATTTCTCCACTTATACCGTCCATGCCTGGGGTTGTACCATTTCTTATTTTCCTTATTATTTGTTTCACTTCGTCGTATTCCACTTCTTTCGTTGTCTTCTTCGTTCTTCCCTCTTCTTCTTGCTGCACTTGTTCGCTTTCTTCTACTTCTCTGTTTTCTCATACGCAAGTTCTTGAAAGTATTTTCTCCATATTTCTTTTACCTTTTCCCTATCATTTTGCGTCTTTCCTTGATTGTCTTTTAATTCTCTTTGTTTAATGTTATTCCTTCTTCTTCCCTGTGCTTTAATGTTTTTGTACATTTCTCTACTATTGTTCCTTTGTTATTTTCTATTTCATCCATTTTCTGGTTTATCCAGTCCCTTATCCGCTTTTCTTTTCTTCTTATTGTATGTCTCTTTATCTTCTTCCTTTTTTGTTCTCAGCCATGTAATTCTTGCTTCCCTTTTTTCATTTTTCTCAGTCTCACAGTCTTCGTCATACCATTCTTTATTTCTTTTGTTGTGTCTGTAGCCTATTACTTTTTGTGCTACCTTTTGTATTGTTTCTTTTACAGCTTCCCATTTTTTATTTGTTCTTGTTTTCATGTTTAGTGCACTCTTTGCCATTTATTGATGCATTTCTTCTGTATATTTCTGTCTGGCCCTTTCCTCAGTTGGTTTTTCCACTGCCCATCTTTTCTCTGCTATTTTCTTCTCATTGTGTCTCTTCTGTCTAAGTTTAGTTATCACTGGTATATGATTAGAGTTTGCGTTTGCACTCCTAAAAGTTCTCACATCTTGAATTACTGGTTGCCTTGCATTTGGATACTAACACGTGATCAATCTGATTACCCTCGTTCCATCATCCATGTTTCTTTAGGTTTTTTTGTGCTGCTTATTAGCTGCTGCCGCATAGTTGCATACCTTCCTACCGTTTCCATTCGTGACTTTGTGGACTGTCTGTTTACCTGCTACTTCGCTGAAGCATTGTGCTCTACCTATCATCGAATTGAAATCTTCAATTACCATAAGCGTGTCATGTTTTTTCGCTTTTTCTGTTGTTTTCAGTAGCTCCTCACAAAATTCTTCTTTTTCTCTTTCCTTTGCTATTTCCGTTGGCGCATATACACTGATTATAGTAATGTTATTCGGTTTTCCTATTCTTATACACGCCAATCTTGCCTTTATTGGTTTAAATTGCATTAGTAGTTTTTTTGATACCATAAATCCTATTCTATGTTGTCCCTGCTTCTCTTCTCCCGAATACCACATTGTAACTTCTTTTTTTATTAATTTCTCTATTTCTTCCCCATCTTATTTATTGCAACGCTAACAAATCGACGTCATATCTTTCCATTTCCTTCGCAACCTGTGTCATTTTCCCTGGGGTCAGCATTGTTATAATATTCCAGGGGTCAGCATTGTTATAATATTCCACGTGCCTACTTTTATTATATCTTTCTTCTTTTCCCTTTTCTCATTTTGTCTTTCCTCATGTATTTCATTATTAATTATTAAGCTTTCATTTTGTGTGTTTTCCTTATGTGTATGTAGCCTGGGTTGTTATTGGATTTCCTTTATTCTTATTTTTTTCGTTGGTAGTTTTTTCAATTCTGTTATTAATCTAATTATTGATCAGAAAGCATAAATTTGTTTTAAAATTTTACTAACTTGGATCTGGACGTTTATTAACACAAATTCTGCATTTTTAATGTCATCTTAAAAGCCCTTTAGAGCTGACATATTTAAAAAAAAATATGTTAGCACAGTAACTGAAAATGCAGACTAGTATTCAAACATTTTTTATTGCAGATGTCGACACCCACGAACCTGACGAAAAATCGCTTATTACTTATATTTCCTCCTTGCATGAAGTATTCCCTGAACCACCATCTATCCATCCATTGTATGACCAAGCATCTCAGCAGCGCACACAAGAATACCGCGAATTGGCATCGTCCCTACATATGTGGATACGAGAAAAATACAGTTTAATGCAGGTATGTGTAGATAGAAATTTAGTTTTGCTGCTTTGTACACAGTTCGTTTGTTTCAATTGTAAAACACAGAGGGCTCTGCCACGAAAGGTAGGTACATACAAAGCACACATATAACTGAATGCATGCCATTAGCTTCTCTCACGAACTAAAATTTTGTTCTTGCTTCCTATAGGACCGTTCCTTCCCCAGCACTCTGATTGAAATGAAGAAATTGGCAGCAGAATCATCGAGATTCCGTACTGACGAAATTCCACCTCGTCAGAGGGATAAGCAGTACCTCAACCAAATGTTCCGTGATTTAGAGAAATACTTTAAATCTGTCGGTGAGGTAGATATTGAACCAGAATTGCACATTGAGTCCATTGAAAAGAATTGGAGCCGACTTACGGTTGCATATCAGGAACGAGATAGACAGATTTTAGAAGAACTGAAACGGTTGGAACGACTGCAGCGTCTAGCTGAAAAAGTCCATAGGTTAGTTTGATAAATATAATTTTCCGATAGTAATTTATATGATTTCTTATTATAGGGAAATTAAACAGACCGATGCAAATCTAGATACAATAGAACATCGCATCGAAGAAGAATCACGAAGAATTGACAGACTCCATCCATTAGATGCTAAAAAAGTAGCTGATCAAATTGAATCAGATCTTGCCATAACTGAACAGAATATTCAGTCTCTTATTACCGATGTACATACGCTTCTTAATGGAAGATATTCTCAAGCTCCCGAATTGGATAAACGAGTTAAGAAATTGCATGAGCGTTGGGTGCAACTAAGGCGCATGCTGCATCACAAGATAGTAGGGCCTTTGGCCAATATGAGCTTCCCTGTAGAAGAACGAACAGTTACTAAACACATTCGTACTGTACAGGAAACTCGCAATGTCGACACAAATCCACATTTCCGTGCTTTACAAGAGGCTGTTGAATGGTGCAAGAACAAATTGGTAAGCTGCTAAACGTTTGTTTGTTGATTGTGATTGTGGTTACACAATTTGTATTTTAAAGTATCATTTCTATGTTACAGAAACAGCTTCAAGAAGCTGATTATGGTACTGATTTACCTTCCGTCCAAGCCGAGCGTGAAATTCACCAACGTGAACATAAACACGTTGATCAATTCCATTCCAAAGTAGATATATGTGTTAAAGCGAGACAGTATTTCTCTGGAGAAGAACTTACACTATACAATCAGCATCTTGGACAGTTGCAGAAAGTTTACGCAGAGCTAGTGACCTTTTCTAATAACAGACTTAGCGACATCGACAGTTTATTAGACTTCATCCAGTCTGCTACCAATGAATTGCAATGGCTTAATGACAAAGAAGAAATTGAAGTTACGAGAGATTGGTCTGAAACAAAAATGAATTTACAAGCCGTTGAAAAATACTATGAGGTAAATTTGATTTTTTTTTAAATTTAGAAAGAAATTACATATTTGAGTTCAGTGAAAATACAACAAAAACAAGATTTTAAAGACTCGAAATTTAATAAAAATAGATTTTGTATTTTATGATGAATATAGTGCATTTACTTTTTTATGCAGCGAAGCTATGGATCAGGTCTGGAGGTAATTTTCAAAATTTCATGTGCACACTATAATATACATTTTAGGTGCACTTCTATCTGCTTCTTTTTTTAATTTGACTACTGTTTTTTTTTCACTATCGCGATTTCTGGTTACAAATTCTTCCGTTTCTAAATGACTGTATTGATGTACCACCAGATACTTCTTTAAAAAAAAAGAAGTTGGTTTTATTGCTATTGTTATTTGTACATTTTTATGGATAATAATTCATTTATTTTGTAGAACTTGATGAGCGAATTAGAAAAGCGTGAAATCCAATTTGGCGCAGTTCAAGATCGAGGCGAAGCTCTTGTGTTACAGAACCATCCAGCGAGCAAAGTAATTGAAGCACACATGGCAGCTATGCAAGCACAATGGGCTTGGCTTTTACAGTTGACCCACTGTCTTGAAGAACATCTACGACATGCACAAAATTATCAGACCTTCTTCCAGGACATCGAGACTGCAGAGCAGTGGCTCAAAGAGTAAGTTTCAAGTCTTCGCAGTCATTTTAACAGTACTAATCAATTTTGTATAATAGGAAAGATGAAATAATGAATACAGAATTTAGTCAGTCAGACTTCTCCCTTGATATTGGTGAAAGACTGCTACAGGGAATGCAGGCTTTAAGAGACGAGTTAAACTCCTTTGGCGATAGAATTCAAGAACTGACGGTACGTGCTCAGGGAGTCGTGCCTCTGAAACAACGCAGACAGCCAGTTACTCGTCCTCTTACTGTTATTGCTATTTGCAATTACAAACAGAATAATGTAAGCATTTAATACGTGATTATAGCTTGAAGTCATTTGTGGTTGTTTTAGTTCGTAATTGAAAAGAACAAGGAGTGTACCTTAACTGATAATTCGGGCCGCATAAAGTGGCGGGTCCACAATGAGAAAGGAGTAGAAGCGCAAGTACCTGGAGTCTGCTTTGTCATACCGCCCCCTGATAAGGAAGCTTTAGACGCAGCAGATCGTCTACGCCGACAATATGATCGATCCATAGCTCTCTGGCAAAAGAAACAACTTAGAATGAGGCAAAACATGATTTTCGCTACAATTAAAGTCGTCAAAGGCTGGGATCTACCACAAGTAAAAGATTGGTTTATTTTTAAATTGTAGTTTTTGACTTGTATTTTTCAGTTTATTGCTATTGGTGCTGAGCAACGTAATGCTATTAGACGGGCGCTTAATGAAGATGCTGATAAACTTATGGCTGAAGGTGATCCATCTGATCCGCAACTAAGACGTTTAAGAAGGGAAATGGATGAAGTTAACAGGCTCTTCGATGAATTTGAAAGGCGAGCACGTGCTGAAGGTTAGTAATTTCCTATTTGTACTAATTAATTTGACTTCAATTTATGTATTGCAGAGGAAAGCAAAAATCAAACGAGAATATTCAACAACCAAATTTCGTCACTACAACAAGCGTTAGACGAGGCAGAACGTGTCATCAATCAACGCGTTCTTTCGCCTTTGCCGCGAGATATTGATACACTACAGCATCTTGTTTTGGAACATAAAGAATTTGAATCTCGTCTTCAAAATTTAGAACCAGAAATTGAACAAGTAAAAGATACATTCAGAAGCATCACTTTGAAAACGCCCCAACACAAGAAGGATCTTGAAAAGGTGCTTAACAAGTGGAACTATATTTGGAATACCAGCAACTTGTACATTGAAAGACTGAAATGCTGTGAAATTGTTTTGAATGGAATAGACGACGCCACACAAGTGATATGCGAGTTCGAAAGTAAGCTTGCATTATTCGACGAACTACCTTCCACGGAAAAAGCTCTTGAAGCTGTTCACGACGATCTATTGAAGTTGCAATCTGCTATTAGTCAACAACAAATTGCAATGGACCAGCTTAATGACGACTTTGACAACACGAAGCGTTTAACAGAGAAGTCAAGACCCAACCAGCGTGGTCCTCATTCTGATGTTGATAGATTGGAAAAAGATGTACAGAAATTGAACTCACGCTGGAATAATGTGTGCGGACAGTTGGCTGATCGATTGAGAGGTTGCGAACAGGCTTATAGTTTGTTGAAAAGCTATAATAAATCTAAGGAAAATGAGGATAATTGGCTTGATGATAATTATGGCAAATTGGAGACGTTACAGCCCATTAAAGAACGTGCTAAAGAACATTTGGAAGTTACCAGAGTAAGTACATAAATTATGTAAACAAGAATATTAAAGTCAAATACCAGTTTATTTTGAAAGACATAAAGGCATAGTGTATAAATACATAGTTATCTATTAAATGGGAAAAGCCTCTTAAATTTTGCCTGGTCTGGGCTAGACAACTCAAAAATGTTCAAACAAACGTGCTCAGGATACTCTTATCATGAGCACATACTTAAACAACTAAATTATTTTATCCGCAAACGTCACAAAAGTGACAACTTATTTGTCTTTATTGACAAGGTAATAGTGTCATTTTATCTGCCTAAGCAGATAAAATAGCGACTTTTGCGTACTTTATCTGCCTAAGCACACAAAATCGTTGCTCTCTTTCTTTCTTTCTATGTTTGTTCGCTATCTCCTCCGAAGATACTGGACCGATTAAATTGTATGATGGCTTAAAATTTTGCTAATTTTTAGACTTCGATCGTAGGCCAATTTTTATTTTCAAAAAGAGTACGAAAAAGTTTTAATTTAAATAAACCTTTAACCAGCGGATCGGAGCATCTGTCGCCGTGGGTTATGGTGTGACAGCTGCTATGGGCGTGTGCTATTAGCTCGGGTGATTCAGTATGTTCATATATCATTACAGTAGCGTGTTATTTGAACAACAGAGGTTGGCGCAGGGGTACAGTGCTCGCCTGTCACGCTGGTGGCCTGGGTTCGATTCCCGGCCGATGCATCCTTTTTTTTAAATTTATATTAATAAAATTTACCTGAATACGTTTGTGGATAAAATAGTATATGTTATTCGGAGTAAAAGTGACTTTATGTGGCTTAGCTGAATTATTTGCCTCACTGACGTTCGGCTAAATAAACTTCAGCCTCGCCACATAAAGTATCACTTTTACTCCTAATAACATAATCTACAATTTTTTCACGTAAATTATTGGTTCAGTTTTAGATCTTTCATTTAGATTTTCAGTTGCGCAGTTATTAGAAATACAATGTAATTCAAAATAGTTGATTAATAATTCTTCCATTGTTTTAAAAGAAAGCCTGTTATTATTATTACAAATTAGAGTTTATCTCACTAAAACATGTATTGATTCAACTAATATATGCAATTATATTTTTTAGAATACAGTTTGAATGCAATAGAGATGTAAAGCATTTGTTTGTTTTTTGTTTTTTTTAAAGTAGGTAGGGGAGATCACGGTAAGATGACGATAGTAAGGAAAGGTGAAAAAATTGAGTACAAGGAAATTTATTTAGAACGTAATATTACATTATGTAAATACGTATAATACTATATTAGCTTCTAAATAATATATATTTTAATAAGAAACATAAAAATATTTTGTGAAAAAAAATTAAAAGCATCCTTTGCAATCTTGTAACCTTACCCCCACCAGTAGGTAAGATGGCTAGTAACAGAAATCGCACACAAACTGACCACATTCTCCATAACAGCTACAGTTTTCATGCCACCCTATTGAACAAGCTTCACATTGAATCCAGTCTTTAGTAGGAGGTTCTTGATGAGTTCCTTGACATCCTGGGCAAATGTGAATCGTTTGATTAGTTGCACGTATCTCAATTGTTTGGTGTGGTGCAAGACTTTTTCGTTGTTTTTTCCAACTTTAATTTCTTTTTTTTTCCTTCAACGAATGCCAAATTTTAGGTAAGGGGTAAGATTGACGAGTTCGTCATTTTAAGCCCGTCAACTTGCCCCGACCTTCACAAAAAATGCTCTGTTGAGGTTAGCGATCAACACGAGCGACAGTAAATTAAAATCACGTGACGAATCATCGTCATTAGTAAACAAATTCATACAGATTAATTTACCTGAAAATTGTACGACACTCATTAATGGCCAATAGAAAAATTAGTTCACGAGCCATAACCAAGACAACAACAAAATTTCTTGGAAATTTTTTGTAGGTAGACATTACTTCTTTTTAGGGTTTGTGTCGATTTTCTTACCGAATCTGCATTCGAGCATTAACTCATATCCGGAAATTATTTTTCGTGCATTCCAACAACGTCCTAATTTGCCCTCGCGTCCCGCTCGGGCAAATTAATACGACGTTGTTGGAAAGCACTCAAAAAATTTCCGGAAAGAATTAATGCTCTTATGAGATTATATGTGATAATAATCCAGAACACACAAAAAACTTTCACTATAAAATTATACCGCGATATCGAAAAACGAACTTTATTGTTATGTGACTTAGCTGCGTCTTAAAATATTACTGTACCGACCTATTTTTGTACTAGATGCAATTCACTTGATGGTGCTATTATTCAGTTTTGTCCAATTCTTTTAGTATTTCAATAAAACACCTTCGTCATCTTACCCCGTTTGTCATCTTACCCCGTTCGTCATCTTACCCCGATTTCCCCTACATCAAAAAAATTTTTTGCACCTAACTCAGTTGTATATGAAAATCAGTGTAGCAAACATCAGTGAGAAGAGCAAAGTAAGCTCTTTTCAATAATGCTAAGAGTATCTTTATAAAGTTAATGTTATTTCGGAAATTGCAAAAACAAATGAAAATTTAAACTCGGATTTTAATTCTTCTTTAAAAAGGCCTACGGTTTTTTGCATTGTGCATCTGCTATAATTGAAAATGGAAAATGTAAGTTTTTAGCTGTCGTTTGGCCTAAACCAATAAACAATTTGAGAAGTCTCATTATGCACAAGCACAGCGCTAAAGGAGTTGTATATTTTCTCAAATTTTAATCGAGTATTTGTCTCTTACCGATTACGAGATCTCTCTGCTGTGCTTCCTGTATAGCAGCATATTTTTTAAAATATAGTACAATTAATACATTTTCTCATAATGCGCTTATTTAATTTTACGTCAATTGCGTTTTGTTTCAGAATCTTCTAAATAGTGTAACTGAGCGTGCTCCAGTTATCGAACAAGTCAACATCAATGGAGGTCGATTTATCCGGGAAGGAAAGGTAAATGTGATGCTGCCGAATTCATTTTTAGTATCAACTATTATAGGGTTGTTTAGGTCATATTTTTGGTTAGGTTAGTTTTGTGGAAAATTTTTAAGTTGTTTGGATGGGTTTGCATGTATGATTTATTTATCTGTTGTATATAAATCTTTTCCCTGTTGTGTTAATTCACTTTGTGGTTTTGGGCTATCTCATGTGTCACGTAAATATCTAAGAGAGGGTAGTTAAGTTTGGAGGGTGTATTTTTGATAACTTTCTTGTTTCCATTAAATTGCTTATTAATGTTGATGACTTTCAAATTTATACATTAGTTAATATTCTAATCCTAATGTTACTTTAATTGTTATGTTTACCCTATGTAGTTATTTGATCTCTCCCGCACTGTAGATGTTTTGTTTGATTTATGTCTCTTTTAGGTTTGTAATACAAATCTTTCTGTATTACCCTGGGAGTGGCATAAATTGGTTGCACTGGTGGTGGTTTAATGTTCTTATCTATTGTTTTTCTTTACAATCTTTTATACTGCCTATGCAATTTTTCTTCTTATATTGCATTTAGTAGTATAAGTAGAATGGATGCTTAAGGTAATTATCTTGTAGCTGGCAAATTATTTTCAATCCATATTAGCTTTAGAAAGAACCTATTTCATGTTGGAAATTGCCAAGAGAAATCCCCTAAATTGATCTATTCAAGATTCTTATACTTTATAAACCCATCAGTAGTTTTTCATTTAGTCGATATAAACAGATACTAATACACAGTCACCTAGAGGTAGTTCAATTTATATTTGCTTAAAGTTCAAGTGGTCACTTCCACTAGCAATGGCAATTGTACTTCACATTAGTGGCTAGCACATTTGTCACATTAGTATTCCACTCGTCACATCAGCTTCATGTAATGTCAACTGACCCAGCACTTACTGACTAACAACTGACCCCTAACCTTCTAACCCTAACACTAGATATGGAGCAAGGGTCTCCAGCGCTTCCGCGACGCCCTGCTCGAGGCACAACCCTCCTTGGATGCCAACGCAGCCTTTAGAGCTTCCCGATCTGGAACGCCCAGTGGCGCAGATATTGTTGCTCGCCAGTTGGACGAGTTCAATGCACGGTACCAGTACCTCATAGATGAACTTTACGGAAGACTGAAAGAAATCGCTGCCAAGTGCCCTGGAGATATTGTTACCTTGGTAAGTACTTTCTTAGTAATTCAAGTTTTTTAATTTTTTTCAAACTTTGGTTTTTTAAAAATTGTGAATATGCAATTTGAGAGGTGGCACAAAGAACAAAAAATGTAGCCAAAATATACATCATTTGTAGAATATGCATGCTGCAGTTGTGTGAATGTTTGCCTCACTTATACCACTGCTTTGGTATAAGCAGGAGTATTAAGAACATGTACAGTAATTGGCATAAAACTTTAGAAATAGTTACTTTTCGTGCAACATTGAAGGCGGAGCTTCCGATTTTAAATAATAACAATAATCTGTTGATAAGCAACATAAATGTAACAGTGCCTTTGACCCTGACTTATATACAGCAGCGTACATACATCAAACAAGTAGAGACACTCATGCCAAATGTTGAAACCTATCTAAAGTGCCAGGGACAGTAACTCGGGGGGTATTTCTAAGCTTGACTATCAGATGGCAGCACAAAATTCTACCAATCAGAACCAGTTACTAGCTCTGCTACCAATCATTTGTGACTAGAGTCCCTGTATATGGTAAGATAAGAGTCGGGCAAACGCGGTTCAATTTTTGATTGGCTACGATCCACTGCGCATGCGCAGTAATCTAAAATGGAAATTTGAAGGGTGGCTATGGCAATGACAATTAAATGACGTACGTAATATTGTTCGATTCGATGACAAGACAAGTTTTTAGAGGTTATATGTTTACTACACCACCAAAAAACCGCTCGTAAATTACTCAATCCGATCTGTCTACTGCAAAATCAGCTGACCACCAATCGGTAAACGGTAGATACCTACCAGTGTAGTTTTCGTAAATGCATTAAGTTTACCATTTATTGACAATGTCAAACTGACAAGTAATTAAATTCATCAAAGTGACACATATTAAGGAAAACAACTCCGGCCTTGAACGCATCATTTATTTTTGGAACACTAATGGCGGCTGACATTTGTGTTTGCCCGACTCTTATATAACTATATACAGGGAATCTATTTGTGACAAGGCAGTGGCGCCATCTGTTAGTACTATCGGAAAGTACCCCCCGCAGGAGCAGTTCAAGATCAAAATCGGAAATTTGACATCAAAGGCACCGACAATGAGTGTCTCTACTTGTTTGATTTATGTACGCTGTATACAGTGTGAATAACGTAAGACTATACATTGACAACTTTATTTTAACATTAATAAATTTATCCATGCTAGTAACAATTGTCTGTTTTGAAATTACAATGAAATAATCGAGTTTCAATTAGCTGCAATAGTCACTGTGTTGTTATTTTGTTTACAAACACCATGGTAATATTAGTAAATGTTCTATGTCTAATTTTGCATAATTCAACCATGTACAGTCTTACATTATTCTGACTGTATATGATGATATACTGGAACAACACCCGCCAAAGTTCTACAATTTGGTGCCGTTTGCTCTATGTTACTGTCAATAAACTATAGCCAAATATAATAAAATGGCAATTTTTGTAATTATAAATACTGGATTCTTTTTGTCAAAAAGTTTTTCACTTTGCTCATCAACATATTTTGTATTTCAACTTTGTTAAAAACTTTATTGAGATTGTTGCATTATTTTGCAATCATTGGGGATTGTAGCATAATGTTTTTTTGGGTATTCTGTGACAAAAGAAATCAGTATTCAGCAAAATATCATGAATTGCATTAGATCGTCACAAGAAAGCTTTAGAAATATGATTGATAATGTCGTCTGAGTATATCACATACACCTATAGAACTTCGTAGAAAAATTGAACAAGAACAAGATGCAAGGTGAGTCATCTCCCAAATTACTTAAAAAAAATACATAGTAACTACTATTAACTTGATTTGAGTATTAGTAGACAAATTAGCTGTTGTATGTGTTACCAACAAAGCCCGAAGCTTCGGCTAATCTAAGATTGCCTGGGCCAATCTGGGGGTTTGCGAGGAATGTGTCAAGCGGTCGCACAAAGCATTGCAAATGTTTTACTAAACATATTTTTACC
This sequence comes from Agriotes lineatus, assembly GCA_940337035.1. NCBI lineage: Eukaryota > Metazoa > Arthropoda > Insecta > Coleoptera > Elateridae > Agriotes > Agriotes lineatus. Next base: position 108,419,945 of record OW679195.1, on the reverse strand, counting down.
ACATAGACAAACACTTTATTACTTAAAAACTAGAAAGAATATTAAAACATCTTTAAGGGCGAAGAAATAAAAATCAGTGTGAAACTTACAAATGCAGAGGGATTCCAACGTTTTAACTAAGGCTGCCAACTATTGAAGGCCTCAATGCGGGTCGTGATTACTGTGAGAGGGTGGGGAAGGAAGGGGGAGGGGAGAGTTAACAAAATATATGCAGAGTATACAATAAAAGAATGTATGGTCCTTACGTACCCATGAACTGTAAGTGTCACTTATAATACATAATTTTTTGCAATGCCTGTGAGAAGCAAAGGAAAGTAATAAAAAGCGGCCTGTCAAAATGACAATTTATAGTTTAATAAATTAGGTAGCCTAAACCTGTACAAATGAAAACTTTACATAAACAATTCGTAATACAATCACAAATAAAATTGATGAAAATGATAAAAATATTACCACCGTCTGCACTTTATAAAGCTACATTTAAACTACAATTAATTATATCGTGTGTTAAAAAAAAACTCATTTAGGGTAGGCCTTGGAAAGAAAGATAGAAAATCTAGTCATGTTGTAACTTAAGTCTGTAGGTGAATGTCCGATTGCATTTTGTTTATGAAAACATCTGTAAGTGTGACAGGCAAAAGTTTACACTGCATTAAGTTTAATTGTATCAAGCAGAAAGGAAAATAAGATGGCATGTACACAACAATAACGAGTGTAATAATCTAAACGGTCACTAAAAATTGCTTTTTGTTAAGTCTTTCGTATATTTTTAGGAAAATAGTTCAAGATCAAGATGTAATTTATTTCTCTCTAACTTGGTAGTTCATTTACATCAATGGGTATATCCAAGGCGGTCTATATTGTTCCAGGCCATGACACTGGCTCTGTTGCCAGATTGTGTGCTGTGTGCTAGACCATTTCATGACACTGAGTTTTGTTTGTTTTAAATATATTTGACATTAAAAACTATTTTGACAAGGCGGTTAATTATAAGTTACAGAAATGCCTTTGAAGTGTTATGTATCAAGCAAGTCAACTTACAGTCGCGGCCAAAAAAACCGGGACAGTTTTTTTGACCTAATTTTCAAATTGCGAAAAGAAGTGCTGACTCTGACAATTCTAATTAATAAATGTCATCAAAAGTCATTATTCAGATTATGACGTTTGAAGACATTTATTAATGAGAATTGTCAAAGTCAGCACTTCTTTTCGCAATTTGAAAATTAGGTCAAAAAAACTGTCCCGGTTTTTTTAGCCGCGACTGTACGTTTCATCAGTTGCTCCATATGTTAGCATGTTCAAGTTTCCATCTAATGGAACGGTGGCAGAAAAATGGAAAGAAACTTTTCATTTAGAGAACTGGCGGATTGGAAAGGCTAGTGTTGTGTGTGAAAACTTTATAGTTTTTTTTCAACTGGCATGTATCACAATGACAGGTATGGTGCACTGACAGATTGTTCATTTAGTGACAAAAACTAGTAATTTTTTGTTAAAGGTTGGCGCAGCCGTGTTGCCAGATTGTGGTAGGCCATTCCAAAGGTCACTTTATAGACCCAGTGTCATGGCCTTCAACAATATAGACCGCCTTGGTATATCTCAAGTTACAGCAAACTTCAATTTGATCATGGCATGCTGCGAATGAGTTTTTTTTAAACACACGATATTATCAGTTCATGTGATTGCAACGCAGTCTAATCGGTTCCACATATGTTATTTAAACCAAATTTATAAATTAAATTGATAGTAACATTAAAAAAAACATGTAGATAAGTTAAGCAAGTTGTCGAAAATGAATTTTAAAAGTTAAAAAAATGTATGCTGCAGATTAGGCAAGTTTTATTATTTTTAATGGCTCTAGCGACCAAGTTTATTTTTGATCTCTCTGTATGTAGGTACCACGTAATATTAACTTGCAGTTTAAGGTGGACTGTAAGTAAATTCATGGTGTAAAGAATACAAGGTGAAACGCTCCCGGGATGGGCAATCGTTCAGAAAGTAGAGGGGAGATGTCAACCAATCCCCGATGGTTCTGCTCAGGAAATCCATCACGGCCGCGATCATGGTGTAACCATGGTTGCGATCGTATATTGTTGCTGGCACTGTCAGTCGATGTCAAATTCGAGGTTAGGAGGTTACGTTTTGCGTCAATCTGACACCAACTGACGCAAAACCTAACCTCGAATTTGACATCGACAGCGTCTTCAACAATACACTTCAGTACTACCAATCGTGCCATTTGTGGGACCATGTCCTATTGGTTGAATTTGAGGTCCGCCCACATTCTGCGGAACGTTACACCTTGTATTCTTTACACCATGAGTAAATTAATACTAAAGCCCTGTAACCATGGTAACCAGAAGTGAATAATTGTAAGTTCGACTTATTCTAAAAAAAAATAATTATTATGAAGTTGGTGTTCAGGTATTGCAAAAATTAAATTTGTCACTGCTATGACACTTCTAGTTCTGCGTGTTCTGTTAATGTTTGGTAGACATTTTCACAACTTATTAAATTTAGAAATAAACAGAGAGGCTACATAAACTACAGCCGCCATTCGATTGGTTCATTCAATCGTACGAATTCATTTTATGGTGAACGAGTTTTTAGAATGTATCAAACGTCAAACGGGAAATAAAACCTCACAGTTTTCGCAGCAATATATTACAAATATGAGAATATACTAAGGAATGCGGGACATTTATGGAAAGTCTCATGAAACTACATAACTTTTGTGAAAACAACAATTGTTTTTGCTTTGAAGGAAAACACAACAGTGAGACTGGTCGCTTTTTTAAATATATTTGTTGATTTTGATTATTATTATTAGGTATAAATTCCCATCGGGAATCATAACCGCCTTTAATAGGTTCTACCAGTTCATTTGTTAGGGTTGATTGCTCCCTATTTCACTTACACCTATGATTACCAGTTTTTACGTTATTTAGCACTCCTCACTATAGCTTTCCACTTTTTTCTGTCCTTAACTGTCTCTCCCCAGCCCTTCACTCCCATCAGTCTATCCAATTTAACTTGATTCTTCTTCTGTGACGATTTCCAAGGGCCTCCAATTCATCAGTTTCTTTATCGCTCGATGCTCTTCTGTTCTCAAGACATAAGAGCATCGATTTTGATAAGCTTTACCAATAATAGACGTTAAGTGGTCACATAACTATATTGTTAGTTTGCTGTAGTGATAACACTCGTGGTCAGTCGAACAGAGATTACGAGTTCGAATTTTGGTCGGGGCAAGATCTTAAAACTTAGCGAATGATTCGAATGCAAGTTTCTATCTTTTCTCACCTTTTAAGTCTGAAATGCCACACTATCTACAGTTTTTACCCCATTCGTACGATCTCTGCTAGTAGTATTTAGGCTTTGCAATTTTTAGTTCCTGTCTCCTTTAAAAATTGTCTTTAGTCCAGTCGTCGCATATATGGTGTGATCATGTATATAACATAATATGATAATGGCCATACCACATTGAAAGCACTGTTCAATAGATTACGAAGACTGCATGTGTCTTACGGGCATCCTGTGCAGAATGCCGAAGTATTGATAAGGGGCTTGCTCTGTCTCAGCATTTATCATGGTAGTTGCTTTAAATATTGGGTCGGACTAAGATTGACTGCAAAGTTGCTGCCTAGTCTGATAAACAAAGTATACCAAGTGGGTTCCAAAATTCAAGAATGGAGTGTAATGGCAATAACTGGCTTTTTCTGGGGGCTTTTGCTAAATGAATTTTATCAGATAAATTGATGAAGGCATTTTTAAAATATGGGAGGAAAACGCAAAGTCAATTTAAACAAAAGTGAGTATTAATTTTTGAGCGAGAAATTTAGTTTCAAAGTTAGTGCAGACGTTTCAGAAACCACTCGTGTACTAATGCAAAGCAAAATATTTTGTATTTTAACACATCAACAAAGAATGCAATAAAAGCTTAAACATTCTCAACATATTTTGTGATTATATACATGTATTTTTACAATTTCAAATCAAAAACATGTCAACAATTGATATGTGGAAATAGAAGTAATATATTATCTTGTGTTCCAAAAAAACTCATTTACAGCATGCCTGATCAAATTGAAGTTTGCCATAACTTGAGATATACAGTCGCGGCCATAACAACCGGGACAGTTTTTTTACCTAATTTTCAAAATGCGAAAAGAAGTGCTGACACTGACAATTCTAATTAATAAATGTCATCAAAAGTTATGATTCTGAATAAACAATGACTTTTGAAGACATTTATTAATTAGAATTGTCAGTGTCAGCACTTCTTTTCGCATTTTGAAAATTAGGTCAAAGAAACTGTCCCGGTTTTTTTGGCTGCGACTGTACCCATTGATGCAAATGAACTACCAAGTCAGAGAGAAGTAAATTACCTCTTGACCTTGAATTATTTTCCTAAAAATATACAAAACACTTAACAAAAACAATTTTTATTGACAGTTATAATTATTACACTCGTTGTTGTGTACATGCCATCTTATTTTCCTTTTTGTAAACTTTTACCTGTCACAGTGACAGATGTGTTCATAAATAAATTGCAATCTGATATTCACTTACAGACTTAGGTTAAGACATGACTAGATTTTCTATCTTTCTTTCCAAGGCCTACCCTAAATGAGTTTTTTTTAAACACACGATATAATGTTACTACAAATAATGAAATTAATGACAGCACACATAACTTTTGTGAAAAGTTCTGAAGTACATTTGTAGTACTGTTGAAATGATAGGGTACGGGTATTGTCATTTATTCAATTTATATTTTTTTAATAATTTATTTTTGTAAAAAGACAATCGCCTTAGTGAGTCACTCGACCTTGCATATCATCCCCATGACTTAATTTTCTTTCTTATCAATACTAAAAGTGATGCCGTTATTTATTTTATATAATTACATTTATCTGCTTTCAAGTAATAGTTATAAATGTTGATGACGTATTTTATTTTTAGTTCTTTAAATTTTTAACATTGCTGTAACTTAATTACTCCAACATGTTGGAGGTGTTGTAATATCATGTGTTAATAAAAAAACTCGTTCACAGTATGCCATGATCAAAGTGAAGTTTGCCATAACTTGATGTATACCTATTGAAGTAACTGAACTACCATAAGTCAGAGAGAACTAAATTACGTCTTGATCTTGAACTATTTTCCTAAAAAATACACAAAACACTAAATAAAAACAATTTTTGTTGACCGTTATGAATAATACACTCATTGTTGCCTGTTACAGTGACACATGTTTTCATATACATTCACCTACAGACTTAAGTTAAGCATGCAGCCACAGCATACTTTTATACAGGCTGTCCATTTTATCGTGTGACAAATAGATAGACAGCACATTTAGGTTGGTACATGATAAAACGGGCACTCTGTATATAAAGATAGATTTATCTATGTGTCAGCTATTAATTTATGAAAAACATGAAAATATGAATCAGTATTTAGAATATGAATCAGTATTTAGAATAAAAGTTGAAAAGTAAAGCTATCATTAATCAGCTCTTACTAGAATTTGCTTGCAAGTATATTTCCACACTCTATTATTTTCAACACAATTGAATATTGTCGGCGTATAGCAGTTATGAAAATTGGCTAAAATTAGGGCACGATTGCTTTCACTTGCATGACATAATGCTGCACTCGATTAGAAGGAGAAGCTATAATTTGCTAAACTACGTTGATAAAAATCTGTTCCATAAAGGATGCCCATGTGAATGATTTATATGTTGTTCTTGCTGGCCGCAAGTTTAACTGGTGGTCATTTTGCAATTCTCTAAATTAGCTCCTATAATCAGGTGACATAATAGTTAAAAATACATTTCTACACCTATTAGGTCACATTTTTACATAGAAGACGCCACAACTATTTCATTGTGACAGTGGATTAAGTCATTACTTCCTTAAATGACAATTAACTTTATAACGTCAGGACTCACCGCTGTAAAAAAGAAGTTAAACGGGAATGGTAGGTAGTTTAATGTGATGCACATGTTGCTGGGCTTGTTTAACATGCCTATTGTACTGGTTTTTATTCAAATGTAACTGTACGTACGACCAACAGGAAAAGACAAGATCAACATTTGCTGGAAATGCGTAGCAAGGTTTAGTTTTATTTCATTATGCAGTGGTAATTCTTCAAGGTGCAACACTACTTTGAATTGGTGTTTGATGGAAAAACCCTTTCTTAAAAAAAGTAGAATCGTAGAGACACAGACATCCATGAAACTTGTTTTTGAAAAAATGTAGGTTTTGATAAACGGGCAACTTATTTGAAATATTTGAAAATCTGCTCTGCTGGCAAAGTAATACAGTCTTAAAATTGTACTGTAGTTTATAATTATACTCTTGTTTTTTATTGTTAATAATAAAATAACTTTTTGAGGAATCCTGCATCATTCTTAGCCGTTCTAATATTTTAACAAGGTTTTCTAACAGTTTGTTTTCACTTTTAATCCAAGGAATTTTAGATGTTTAACATTTATGTGTGTATAGGAATTAATTATCCTCAGGAAATGGTAATTTGTATTTAACTTCCGCTGCTGCTTGCTTATTTGGCGTTTTATCCATAATAAAAGTGTAACATATTTGCATAAAACATTGAATTATCCAACTGCAAAGCGTTCCTAATTACCTGGAATCGATTGTGCAGTTTTATGCAATGCCTTTGAACACTTTCAATGTAGCGATCTGCCCACGAAGCTTTCCGAATATGGGTTGCCTGGTATCTGCAAGGCATACATTTGCTTTCATCATAAGCACAGCCCAACCTGGAGTTCTGCCCACACATTACTTCCTACATTTTTTACGCCAGGCGCCTCCTATTATAATTCACTTGCTAGTGCTATTGTTCTAAATGACACCTTTAGAACAACAGGAATCAATGTGACGTAGGTTAAGAAACTGACACAGGCTTGAGTAGGTGCACAATGTTGATAAAGTTGGCTAGGATTAAAAGGTGAATTTGGAGATTTAGAGTAGATACTCACTGTATCGTGCAGAAGGCTAGGTATTAGCCTTGTACTGATTCTGGATTAGTTTCACTGGCACCATTTAATAAGTAGACTTAAGCTGGAAGGCCAGGAAAATTGTGTGGTGGGCAGGAAATGTAGAAGGCAATCATTGAAACATTTCTCAAGTTCAAACTTTCCCCTTTAGAACTTATAATAGCTTACTATGTAATGTTGTAGACATGTAAACACAGAAAAAAAAGCTTTGATTCTGTGCCAGCTGAAATGTGTTTCATGAAGTCGAGCATGAACTTGAACCTGTTGTTTCAAAGTCAAAGCTAGTCATTTTATTTAGAATTTAATGTCGCTGTTAAATTGAGAAAATGTACTGTTTTGTATACTATTATATTTATTTAGTTATATTAGTTTGCGTTAATGTTGTAGCTTCACATAAGTGTATTTATACTTATTTCGTTGTACAATTTCTATTGGAATTACTACTCTGTTCCCACCACCACCTCAAAATTACCAAGACCACAATTACCAGTTGGTTTTTTAAAATCTGTTTATGAAAGAAATTAATTAAAGAAAAACATTCAGTTTTATGTGTTTCCGTGAGTGATGGTTATAAAATAAAATTGATTACGTTTCCACATGGCACGTCTAAAACTGTGTTCTTGGCATTCTACCGATTGTACAATTATCAAAATTAAGTTTTTGTGTAGAAAATGGCATGTTTAATTTTCCCCAACACATGACACGTGTAACTGTATTTCATGGTGTTCTTGCGAATGTACAAATATCAAAATTAAATTGTCCTTTAGAAAATGGCCGGTGTACTTTTCCCGAATACGTTCTAAAACACGTGGTACATCCAAAACTGTGTTTCTTGGCGTTATTGCGAATTCACAATTACGATATTCAATTACCGTTTAGAAAATGGCGGGTTTTCTGTTCTCAAAGACGTTCCCAAACATTGATAAGTTTAAGATTGTTTATCTTGACGTTATTGCGAGTGTAAATAGTTTAGAAAATGGCGTGTTTTCCAAACACACGGTACGTCCAAAGCTGTGTTCGTAGCATCTTGCGAATGTACAAATATCAAAATTAAATTGCCCTTTAGAAAATTGCGGGTGTTCTTTTCCCGAATACGTTCCCAAACACATGGTACATTCAAACTGTGTTTCTTGGCGTTATTGCAAATGTATAATTACCGATATTCAATTTCCGTTTCGAAAATGGCGGGTTTTCTGTTCTCAAAGACGTTCCCAAACATTGATAAGTCTAAGATTGCTTATCTTGATGGTATTGCGAATGTAAATAGTTTACAAAATGGCGTGTTTTCCAAACACACGGTACGTCCAAAACTGTGTTCGTAGCATCTTGCGAATGTACAAATATCAAAATTAAATTGTCCTTTAGAAAATGGCCGGTGTTCTTTGCCCAAATACGTTCTCAAACACATGATACATCCAAAACTGTGTTTCTTGGCGTTATTGCGAATGTACAATTACCGATATTCAATTTCCGTTTAGAAAATGGCAGGTTTTCTGTTCCCAAAGACATTCCCAAACACTGATATAGGTCTAAGATTGTTTATCTTGACGTTATTGCGAGTGTAAATAGTTTAGAAAATGGCGTGTTTTCCAAACACACGGTACGTCCAAAACTGTGTTCGTAGCATCTTGCGAATGTACAAATATCAAAATTAAATTGTCCTTTAGAAAATGGCGGGTGTTCTTTTCCCGAATACGTTCCCAAACACGTGGTACCTACATCCAAAACTGTGTTTCTTGGCGTTATTGCGAATTTACAATTACGATATTCAATTTCCGTTTAGAAAATGGCGGGTTTTCTTTTCCCAAAGACGTTCCTAAACATTAATAAGCCTAAGATTGTTTATCTTGACGTTATTGCGAATGTAAATAGTTTAGAAATTGGCGTGTTTTCCAAACACACGGTACGTCCAAAACTGTGTTCGTAGCATCTTGCGAAAGTACAAATATCAAAATTAAATTGATCTTTAGAAAATGGCGGGTGTTCTTTGCCCGAATACGTTCCCAAACACGTGGTACATCCAAAACTGTGTTTCTTGGCGTTATTGCGAATGTACAATTACCGATATTCACTTTCCGTTTAGAAAATGGCGGGTTTTCTGTTCTCAAAGACGTTCCCAAACATTGATAAGTCTAAGATTGTTTATCTTGACGTTATTGCGAGTGTAAATAGTTTAGAAAACGGCGTGTTTTCTAAACACACGGTACGTCCATAACTGTGTTCGTAGCATCTTGCGAATGTACAAATATCAAAATTAAATTGTCCTTTAGAAAATGGCGGGTGTTCTTTTCCCGAATACGTTCCCAAACATATGGTACATCCAAAACTGTGTTTCTTGGCGTTATTGCGAATTTACAATTACGATATTCAATTACCGTTTGAAAATGGCGGGTTTTCTTTTCCCAAAGACGTTCCCAAACATTAATAAGTCTAAGATTGTTTATCTTGACGTTATTGCGAGTGTAAATAGTTTAGAAAACGGCGTGTTTTCTAAACACACGGTACGTCCATAACTGTGTTCGTAGCATCTTGCGAATGTACAAATATAAAAATTAAATTGTCCTTTAGAAAATGGCGGGTGTTCTTTTCCCGAATACGTTCCTAAACACATGGTACATCCAAAACTGTGTTTCTTGGCGTTATTGCGAATGTACAATTATCGATATTCAATTTCCGTTTAGAAAATGGCGGTTTTTTTCCAAAGACGTTCCCAAACATTGATAAGTCTAAGATTGTTTATCTTGACGTTATTGCGAATGTAAATAGTTTAGAAAATGGCGTGTTTAAACACACGGTACGTCAAAAACTGCGTTCTTAGCATTGTTGCGAATGTACAAATATCAAAATTAAATTGTCCTTTTAAAGATGGCGGTGTTCTTTTCCCGAATACGTTCCCAAACACGTGGTACATCCAAAACTGTGTTTCTTGGCGTTATTGCGAATGTACAATTACCGATATTCAATTTCCGTTTAGAAAATGGCGTTTTTTTCCAAAGACGTTCCCAAACATTGATAAATCTAAGATTGTTTATATTGACGTTATTGCAAATGTAAATAGTTTAGAAAATGGCGTGTTTAAACACACGGTACGTCAAAAACTGCATTCTTAGCATTCTTGCGAAAGTACAAATATCAAAATTAAAATGTCCTTTAGAAAATGGCGGGTGTTATTTTCCCGAATACGTTCTCAAACACATAATACATCCAAAACTGTGTTTATTGGCGTTATTGCGAATGTACAATTACCGATATTCAGTTTCCGTTTAGAAAATGGCGGTTTTTTTCCAAAGACGTTCCCAAACATTGATAAGTCTAGATTGTTTATCTTGACGTTATTGCGAATGTAAATAGTTTAGAAAATGGCGTGTTTAAACACACGGTACGTCAAAAACTGCGTTCTTAGCATTGTTGCGAATGTACAAATATCAAAATTAAATTGTCCTTTTAAAGATGGCGGTGTTCTTTTCCCGAATACGTTCCCAAACACGTGTTACATCCAAAACTGTGTTTCTTGGCGTTATTGCGAATGTACAATTACCGATATTCAGTTTCCGTTTAGAAAATGGCGTTTTTTTTCCAAAGACGTTCCCAAACATTGATAAATCTAAGATTGTTTATATTGACGTTATTGCAAATGTAAATAGTTTAGAAAATGGCGTGTTTGAACACACGGTACGTCAAAAACTGCATTCTTAGCATTCTTGCGAATGTACAAATATCAAAATTAAAATGTCCTTTAGAAAATGGCGGGTGTTATTTTCCCGAATACGTTCTCAAACACATAATACATCCAAAACTGTGTTAATTGGCGTTATTGCGAATGTACAATTACCGATATTCAGTTTCCGTTTAGAAAATGGCGGTTTTTTTCCAAAGACGTTCCCAAACATTGATAAGTCTAGATTGTTTATCTTGACGTTATTGCGAATGTAAATAGTTTAGAAAATGGCGTGTTTAAACACACGGTACGTCAAAAACTGCGTTCTTAGCATTCTTGCGAATGTACAAATATCAAAATTAAATTGTCCTTTAGAAGATGGCGGTGTTCTTTTCCCGAATACGTTCCCAAACACATGGTACATCCAAAACTGTGTTTCTTGGCGTTATTGCGAATTTACAATTACCGATATTCAATTTCCGTTTAGAAAATGGCGGGGTTTCTTTTCCCAGACGTTCCCAAACATTGATAAGTCTACGATTGTTTATCTTGATGTTATTGTGAATGTAAATAGTTTAGAAAGTGGCGTGTTTTCAAAACACACGGTACGTCCAAAACTGTGTTCTTAGCATTCTTGCGAATGTACAGTTATCAAAAACTTGAATTGTCGTTTAGTAAATGGCGGGTTTTCTTTTCCCGAATACGTTCCCAAACATGGTACATCCAAAACTGTGTTTTTGGCGTTATTGCGAATGTACAATTATAGAAATGAAGTTTTCATTTAGAAAATGGCGGGTGTTCTTTTCCCAAACGCACGGTACGTCTAAAACTGTGTTCCTGGCATTCTTGCGAATGTACAGTTATCAAATTTTCTTATGCCGAACACATTCAAAAGTAGATGGTATGTCCAACACTGTTGTTGGCGTTATTGCGAATGTACAATAAATGATCGAAATTATGTTTTCGTTTTGAAAATGGCGTGTTTTCTTTTCCAAAACTCACGATACATCCAAAACTGTTTTCTTGTCATTCTTGCGAATGTACAATTATTAAAAATAAATTTTCGTTTCGAAAAAGGTGTGCTTTCATTTCCCGAACACGCCCCAAAACACATAGTACGTCTAAAACTGAGTTCTTTCTTGGCGTTATTTCGAAGGTATACTTATTGAAATGAAGGTTTTGTTTAGAAAATGGCGTGTTTTCTTTTCTTGACGTTTCCATACATGTGGTACGTTAAAAACTGTGTTCCTGGCGTTATTGCCATGTACAATTATCGAAGTTTCCGTTTAAAAAATGGCGTGTTTTTTCCCAAGCACATAGTACGCCTAAAACTGTATACTTGGCGTTATTTCTAATATACAGTTATAGCAATGAGGGTTTTTGTTTAGAAAAGGGCGTGTTTGCTTTTCCTGAACACGTTTGCTAGCACATGGTACGTCTAAAATTGTGTTCTTGGCGTTATCGCGAATGTACAATTATCGAAATTAAGTTTTCCTTAGAAAATTGCTCGTTTTCGTTTCGATTAAAGAATTTGAATTTGAGATAAGTCCATCGTAAGCCCATCATAACGAATTTTAGCACATCTCTAATCATTGTTTCAATTTCATTTAATCAGCAATTAGTGATGCATATTATTAACTTATTCGGTGGTCGAATTGTTGAAGTGTTAATACTCCCTCCGCTTGAATTTATTGACAATTGTATACGATTTTAGCAGAATTGATAAATCCGATGAGGAATTGTCTTACGCGCCATTTCAGTCTCAAAACGGTAATATCAATTTAAAAAAAACACGACTTACAAGATTCATTTATCGTAACTTCAAAGGTTTTTAATAAGCGGGAAAAAATATGTGATTATATAAATGAAATACTTATCAATTGGCAAAGCTTAGTAAATTATTAAGATTGTCGATAATATAATTGATAACGTATCAAAAATATTATATTGCGCTCTGTTGCTTTATAATTGGGCAATTTTTTGGTTTGATTAATAAAAAAAATACAGTAAGTTTCAAGAATGATCCAGTTTCTATCCATACAAGTCTTGCAATTTGCAAGGTGTGTACTAAATGTTTACGTGAATTCAAGAACATTAGAATATTACATCACTTAACACGAAAAAAATATGACATCATCCGCACGGTGGATATTCTAAACTTGCCAGGATTCTAGAGTATTAGTTAATTTCGAATTTAATGAGGTTTGCCAAGAACACCTTGCGGATTGGTTAGTTTTCCATTCATGTATTGGTGTAGTAATAATTTAAAATCGAACGATTGGATGGACGATACAGCGTCACGTAAACGCTAAATATCCAGAAACGTTTTAAAACAGAACTGAAGTAATCAACATATACTGTGTCAGGTTTAATTATAGTAATAATTTACATCAAGAATATTGTGCAAATTAAGTCTAATATAATTTATTGTTTATGCTGCCGATGTTACAAATTTATAGCCAAATTATAAACACAAACCATATAATCATTTTTAGGAAAAAACAGTTGAAATTAGGGCCAAGGATATGCTAGAGGACAAGGTCGAGTGGAATCGTAAAAAATCGACCTGATATTTTCTTTTTATGATTGAGGCGCTCTACTATTGGTTATTTTTTTTAGGGGCCGAGGGAATAGGTTTGTTTATATTTATGTGTTTTATTTCGGAGCCGAGTTGAAATTTTGTACTTTGCTTACCTAGTTGACCGTTACACAATGACCAATTAATTAGCACTCGAACTGAGCATCACAGTTAAAAATAACCATTGTAATTTTTTGCGCCGCCGACAGAACACGACAAGATCGGACGCATTCGTTCCGAATCGCTACTGCGGTTATAGATTTATCAAATAGTCTCAGACAGTATGCCATGACTCGCGGAGTTGTGAGTATACCGGCAAATATTAACCACAAATTTGCAATTAGTTTCCGTTTACTACAATTGCAAGTTTTTGTAGTTGCGTGGCTGGTACAGGCCTTTTTACGCTGGATATTTTTGTAACGTTGTTATATAATGAAATGTGAATATAAATAATAGTTTATTGCTTTGCATTTGTTTAAACAATGCAAAATAAGGTGCTTTCATGTAAAAATCCTAAGTGCGCTTTTTAAATAGCTTTCGGGGAAATTGGTCGTCGTGTTTGGAAGTAAACCTGAGAATTACGTCAATACGACTTCAATTTTTAAAGATACCGGCGTGATATTGTTGTGTACATACTTATATCTAAATTAGGTTGTGAGTGTTAAAATGAAAATCCAGTGAGCCGTGTAATCGGTTAGAATAAATTTTACGCGCGATTCGAAAAATGTATACAATCAATTGGCCTAACTGTAGAATCATATTTTGAAACGTAAATATGGGTGAATATAACTTCGAATACGAATTGGGAAAAGTGCCATGGGTTAGTATTACTTAATATTATTACTTTTTTAAACATTAAAATAGATGTAGGTGTGTCCAAATGATCGATCAGCAAGGTATTAATGTAAATAACTCATTCTATGTATTGTCTGAATTTTAGAACAAATTTAGATTATTTTAAACGTGATTACACGAGGTTTACGTGTGTGATTTGGGCAAGAAACCAGCAAACGTGTGTGCGTCAGTCGATTTCTTGCTTGTAAATTGCCACACTTCAAAAGTTCAATTTGTGCAAATCCGTGGGAATAATATAAATTTGGCGAATAAAAGTAGGAATAAATCCAAAAAACGAGGCATAATTCATATAAGTACCTAAACATATTTTAACTAAAAGGGTGAGTACACAACAAACGCTTGGTGATCGTGCGGGGTAAACACGGTCATTGTGTACGCACCCTTATCTTCCAAAGTTGTACAAAATTATACTAAGATACCCACTTTGATCCACAGTTAATTTGTTTTTTCCTCTTACATATGTTTTTTGTTTAAAATTACATATTTTTAAATGATGTTGTCAAGCATGAAAACGGAAGTATTACGTATTCCCATATACCCTGGAATTGTATAGGAGCTACTAATAGTTTCTAATTAAATTTCTGGACCTGGAACGTATAAATTGACATTACAAATGCTGCGGTAATTTTTCAATTTAAAATTTTTTATAGCACGTAATTTTTTCGTAGTTAACGTTAAGTAAAGTGGGCAAAGTGAACAGTTTACTCACCTATAACTAATTTCAGAGCTAAAAATATCTGTAGGTACAGCTAAGCCGTTCATTGATACCTTATCAGTATTTTTATAGTGTCAGTGTCAAATATTCGGTAAATCTTGAAGTCAGTTTTAATTAAATCATTGACAGCAAAACAGTAATTATTCCAAAGAGGATACAAAGAATTAATGATTAGCTGCGATTTAAATTCGAGATAATATTAATGAAAGTTAAATGATCTTACTTAATTGAAGTTTGAAGTAATGCATTGTAAGTGTGAAATTTATTTCATATGTATTTATGTCAAGAGGGGTCGCAGTTTTATTAATTTATTATTTATCGTTCTCTTTACGAACCTTCCGGTCAAATGCAGATTGGTGTGAATTTTATCAATTCAAAAAATTTAATGATGTTAATTTAAGCTCACCTGAAAGTTAATTAGGAAAAAAAGACAAATATTTGAAAGAACTGTGTTCATTCCGTCCGTAATAGGTTTCGGTGGAAGGGTGAGCTGTGGTGATACCAAAAAGTAACTTCACAAATGGAGAGCGACACTGATATACCAGTAGAAATTTTGTTGAAAGATTAAACTAGTAAATTAATAAATTGAATACACATTCACTTCGATAGATGTAAGTTGGAATAAAATCGGCGTACCTACTTAGTTTCGCCGGATATCAATATTTTGTTGAAATACTTCCTGTAAACGTGGAAGCAAATTTTGTTATCTTTCATAGCATCCGTCTATTTTATCGCGCGTTTGCAAATTCACGTAACTCAAATTATGTCTAACATACAGCGAAGGGAAGCAGTTCGCTGTTTCAGTCATTAGTTATTAGAATATTAAATTAGTTATGAAGTCGAGTAATACGTTAAATTTATAAATCTGTTAAATTTATTCAACACACTTTCAGAAGTTTCGCTAACAGGCTGTATTGCCGCCAGGAAACAAACGAAGGCCATTTAGAGCATCTATTATTTATGGCTGGGAATTTGTTGGTTATTCTAACAGTTTTGTTTATTTTTTTATTGTTGAAAATTTGCTATTTAATTTTAATAATAACATGAATTCAATAGGAAGTTATGACCAAAGAGCGGAAATTTTGGCAAAATTCCTAAAAATGCTTCTTTGGTGACTTTTCTACATAAATGCCATTTTTATGTATAAAGGCATATTTAGCTTTATTTTTAAAGCAATATATCTTAATCGTACCGTTTCCCAGTAAATACCGACCGAAATCCTGTCTTGTATTGTACAAAGACTGAACCCACCTTTGAAAGTCACAGCACCTACCTATAGGGAAGTAATCAACCATTCATTACAGGGATTAATTCATTCACTGGGATCATCAGTCAAAACAGTTGGAAAACACAATTCTCAGTGTGATGTTGGAGTTTAGTTTCAGTTTGGTTTTGAACTTTACTATTGTGTCACTTCTTGCAAAAAATTTAACAATGCCAAAAGTAAAAATGCTATTAAAAAAACGCCTGCACTTCCAGCCTTTAGTTATAGCCAACTGCTCCACGAAGAATTTAAAATTTTGACTGTGTGAAGAATTTCTCGACGTTTTTGCAGATATGAAATAACATTGATATTTTGCTGCGTGATCGCAAAAGAAGCTGCATGTAATTTTGTAAATTTAATTTAGCGTGTGAATGTGTGACAATTTGGTAATTAGATAGACGAATCCCGAAAATTTAATTCAAGTACTCGATATTATGGGGCGAATTGATTTACTGTGCGTTTTTAAATGGTCCCTGACAGAGATTACGAGTAAGAATTTATTAGTCATCAATGATCTGCGTAAGTTTCTAAAAGTGTTGAATGGTTCACTGAACCAGCAGTACTCTGTCGAGCATTTGGACGAAGTGCAAGTGCAACAATTTAAATTTTGCAATTAACCTCTGACTAATAATAGAGTAATTGAATTGATAATAATAGAGCAATCGAATTGATATGTTCTAAACTAGAGCGATTAAAATCCAGGACCTTATGTTTTTTATGACCATCCGTTAGCAACTCAACGCCGATGGTTCATGTTTGTTCTACTATTATGTATTATATTTCATAAATAATGTTAAAAGGGGGCGACGCTTTATGAAAATAGTACGTACTTCAAAACAAGGCCACGAATCGACACACAAAGTAAATTACTCTTTAATTAGAGATTCTAAAAATAGTAGGTGTTTTTATTTTCCATAGTTTTTTTATTTATACAACTATAAAACATTCAAACTGGCTTTTTGTGGCAGGAAGCAATCACGCAATGTAAAGGAAAGCACAAAAAGGTGGTGACTGTCATCTTATCAGCGGTTCTTCACTTGTGGTACGCGTTTTGCGTCCAATGTTAAAAACATTAGAAACAGTATTAAGACCAGAACCGAGCCTGAGATTGAATTTACAAAAATTAAAACAAATATAATGACATTAACTGCAGCTAAACAAACGGCTACTGTATTTTGAGTTTTTGTAAATAGTAATTCAAAATTAAAAAGTTACACCGGCGAAAATTGTACTCAAACCGTATTTTTCTAGCGGCACCCCAAATTTTAAAGTTTTTTCTGACTGGTAGAAAAATTAAAAAGTTTGAGAACCGCTGGTATGTTACGCTAAGGAATACCTAGATTGGTGGTTTGTGGCAATACACATACGACTTTTGTTTATTAAATCAATTTCTTTGATAAAACAAAGTATCTAACACTTCTATTAACGATTTGTGAAAATTTCTTATTTGTTTGCCATGTATCTATCGTTTTGCACTATAATAAAAAATAGAAGTAATCGCATTTAATAAAAAGGAAATGACGTTATTGCAATTGAAATAATCACGGTGATTTTTGTATTATTCTCTGAATAATGAATGTTTGCAGTCACCTTTGAGGACTAAATATCGACGTTCGCCTTTGGTTAGGTTTCCAAATCCACATTAGCAAAATACTTCATATAATACGCCATGTCGTGTTTGCCGATAATAAAATTTGGGCGACGTGCAGGTTATCCTATTAAGCAATTTGTTTAATATTAAACAAATAATAATAGCCAGTTTGGCTTCTGCTCCTGACGAAAGGACGAATTACAAACAAATATTCATTTAATATACCCTCGACTTTGATAAATTCCCGAGCGCTGTATTAAACCTACAAAGTAACGATGACCTTTGAATATAGTACGATATAATTCAATATATTAGTTTTAATACACATTTATCTATCAAATTTGAATATTATGTTACTAGTAATCAGTTTATTATGACGACAAAAGTGCCTATCCTGCCTGTTTTACAAATCAAGTATGCACATTAAAGGGAATATTATTACCGTAGTATTCGGAAATGATAATATTTTGTGAATAACAAGTCTTTATTTATTCTTTTAACATTTTATAATCTTTACACACATATATGCAGAATTATATACACAAAAACACATAGCGCGCAATTAAATAACTATCGTGCTAACAATTAAACGCGCCCTGGTATTTAGACACATTAATGAATGAATGCAATTACTGACGTGGACTTAAAATACTCAGTGGACTAGACGGATCGTAGACTCGGAATCTCTAAACGGAATGCCCAAACGTAAGGCCGGTACGGAATATAATGCCTCGGTGTTTGCCCTGTCTGTCCTTATATTGGATTTCATCAATTGTGTCAGTGTGACTGATTTATTGTTCGCTGTTGGCTGGCTAGAACTCACTTTGAAGGAAAGTGCTAATTACCATTGTTGCTAGATTCTGCGCTAGAGAATTAATTTATGCTTTTTTGCCCAGGCTGGCACATCTCCCAGTGAAAGTGTTAAACTGTCCTTGTCTCAGTGTTTTACGTCAGCGGGTGGTCAAGGAATTCCCTGGACCAACGAGTGGCCGGTGGTTATTGTATCGAAAGGGTTTCGGGAATACCTGTTTTCCGCAGTCCGTATTAGGTCGTTGTAATTGTGTTTCTAATTGCGCGCTCTGGCATTGCATCTACAGATGCCATCCATCACTCGCAAAACTTTCTATATTGTTTACTCGCCTGTGAAAGAGTTAACTGTCTTTATCCCAGCGTTTTGTATCAGCGAGTGGTAAAGGAATTCCATGAACCCGCGAGTGGTCGGTGGCTATTGTATCGAAAGCGTTTCGGGAATCTCTGCTTTCCGCAGTTAGCATTAGGTCCGCGGATGTTGTCCATCACTTGCGATACTTTTTATGTTGTTTACTCGCCAGTGAAAGTGTTAACTGTCTTTATCCCAGCATTTTAAGTCAGCGGGTGGTCAAGGAATTTTCTGGACCATCGAGTGGCCGGTGGCTATTGTATCGAAAGGGTTTCGGGAATACTTGCTTTCCGCAGTCCGTATTAGGTCGCTGTAATTGTGTTTCTAATTGCACGCTCTGGCATTGTATCTACAAATGC
Organism: Agriotes lineatus; assembly: GCA_940337035.1. NCBI lineage: Eukaryota > Metazoa > Arthropoda > Insecta > Coleoptera > Elateridae > Agriotes > Agriotes lineatus. Next base: position 108,400,744 of record OW679195.1, on the reverse strand, counting down.
CGTCCATCACTCACAAAACTTTTTATATTGTTTACTCGCCGGTGAAAGCGTTAACTGTCTTTATCCTAGCGTTTTGTATCAGCGAGTGGTAAAGGAATTCCATGCAGCTGCGAGTGGTCGGTAGCTATTGTATCGAAAGCTTTTCGGGAATCTCTGCTTTCCGCAGTTCGCATTAGGTCGCCGTAATTCTGTTTTTAATTGCGCGCTCTGACATGGCATCTGAGGATGTTGTCCATCACTTGCGACACTTTTTATATTGTTTACTCGCCAGTGAAAGTGTTAACTGTCTTTATCCTAGCATTTTAAGTCAGCGGGTGGTCAAGGAATTTGGTTATTGTATCGAAAGGGTTTCCGGAATACCTGATTTCCGCAATCGGGATTATGTCGCCGTAATTGTGTTTCTAATTGAGCGTTTTGACATGGCATCTGCGGATGTTGTCTATCACCTGCGACACTTTTTATATTGTTTACTCGCCAGTGAAAGTGTTAACTGTTTAGCATTTAAAGTCGGCGGGTGGACTGTTTAGCATTTAAAGTCGGCGGGTGGTCAAGAAATTTCCTGGACCCGCTATTGTATCGAAAGGGTTTCGGGAATTCCTATTTTCCGCAGTTGGCATTAGGCCGCCGTAATTGCGCGCTTTGATATTGCATCTGCCGATGCTGTGCATCGCTTGCAACACTTTATATTGTTTACTGACCAATGAAAGCGTTAACTGTCTTTGTCCCAGCGTTTTGTGTCAGCGGGTGGTCAAGGAATTTCTTTGACCCGCGAGTGGCCGGTGGCTATTGTATCGAAACCTTGCTGTCGGCAGTTCGCATTAGGTTTCCGTAATTGTGTTTCTAATTTCGCGCTCTGACGTGGCATCTGCGGATGTTGTCCATCACTTGCGACACTTTTTATATTGTTTATGACACGCGTAACGTTGCGTCCGAGGCGAGCCATTGATCAGAAGTTTTTACTTTTATCATTTCTTTCGCTGCATCTGTAAGCCTTTGGCAGGGTTATTTATGGTTGCTGCACTTGACTATGTGTCTGCTAGACACATACACATAATTGTAATATTGGAATTATTTTTAATGGTAAAATTTATTTTACTCAAAATACAAGCAATCAGTTTTGTAAATATTTGTGTATTTGCTTTATAACTATATGAATTTTGTTATTTGATATTCCAGAGGCTAGTGGAACAAATGGAACCACAACCCTTCAGGACTTTCCGTTCGGAATTCCACATGAGCAGTGCTACGGATCATTCGTCGTCATACACAAGTACCACACATTACAGCAAACAGTAAGTCTAATGATTGTTTTATCAGCTATACATATGGCAATCGTGTTGTGGTTTTTTTATTGTCGAGAATATTTCCACTCTTACATAACCGATAACTAAGTAAGTTTATGTAATTTCTTTGTAATGCATTCCATGTTCAGTCGTAGATGCACTTTTTATATTAATTCTCTAACTTGATAAAATCTGATTGAAATATGATTTGTATTTCGCTTTCTCCAAAATAGGTTCATACAAACAAAAGCAACAAAACGAGAAAATGGAACTACCGTGACTATAACCAAAGGCGATTCTACGAACAACCATGGCGTAGAACAAGTAGACAACATAACAAATGGTCGACCCCCTGATAAATACACTACCACTACTCACATAACGCAAGAGATGCCCCAAAAATGGGGCACAAGTATGCAGTTCAGCGAAATTAAATCTCTGAAACGTGTACACAAAGTCCACGAAGGTATTGGCACAGACAGTATTATTGACACGCCTGGCATCATAAATCCCTACACAGGCGAAGTGATGACGGTTCGCAACGCCATAGCGTCCCGTATTTTGGATGTTCGTACTGGAAAATTGGTTGCATCGCCAGATGGCACTCACATAACAATCGACGAAGCATTGCAAAGGGGTTTGGTAGACCCCAAGATCGCCGAACGACTATACAGCCCTTGTGGCATTCGAGAAGATGGCCATAATCTAACACTCCTGGAAGCTATTCAACGCGAGATTTACGAGGCCGAACAAGGATTCTTAGATCCGTCTGAAAAGCGAATCAAGGTAACACAATCAACGAATACCGACCAAACAGCCAATGATGGAAAAGTTGATCATTATACAATACAAACTGGAGATAATGTAACTCAAAAAAGCTATATCTACTCCAAAGAAATTAGACTTAAAACGGGAGCTGTGTGTTTGTATGATGCAATTAATCAAGGCCTTATTGACGAGCGCACAGGGTGGATTGTGGATCGCAACTCTGGCAATAAATATCAAGTCGACGCCGCGATCAAAACACATATAATTGACGGCGAAGTTCGTGAAATTGTAGACCCCAAGACGGACAATAAACTTACACTTACTCAAGCTTTAGAAAAAGGCATTATAAATCCTAAGCTGGGAAAATATGTACTCGCCCATGAAAAACTTCCTCTACTTGAGGCAAAACGTCGACAGTATATTGTAAAACCTATGACCCTTAAAGATGTTTGCGATCAGAATTTAGTAAATAGCGAAGGTAGAATTTTCTCTCCATTGCATCAATCAAAATTAACCATTCCGGAAGCAATATCACGTGGAGTGTTGGACTCGGATTCGATTAAATCTGTTGTGGATTCGAGGACGGGAGAGTTGCTCACTCTTAATGATGCATTAAAAGAGGGAATTGTTATTCCAGATAATCAGTTTAAAGACACCGTAACAGGTGAAATCTTCACTGTACCTGAAGCGGTTCGTAGGGGTTATATTACGTCTGTAATGCAAAAATCAATTTTTGATATCGACGGTTTCCGCCCTCCAGATAAATCGGATTTTATTAGTTTCAATGCCGCAAGTGCTAAAGGTTTTATAAGTAAAAAGTCAAATGGTAGTTTAGTAACAAATCTAAAAAGTGGTAAACTCGTTTCGTTTTCTGACGGCGTTAAATCTGGCGAGGTAAAGTCGGAAGTTTACGAAATGTTGAGTCGCAAAATAGGTATTTTTGAGAAAGGCGTGGAATTGACGGTTTTGCAAGCTGTTTTTAGAGGTTATATAGATCCGAAAACTGGTAATTTTATTGATATTAAAAAAAATAAGGTAGTGCCTTTAAATGATGCTATAGCACAAAATTTGATAACCCCGGAAGGGGCTGCTTTATTGAATAGTTTATTAATGATTAATGTTACAACTCAAACTACATGTAAACTAGTTCAGCGATATGTTACAGTAACAACGTCAGGCGAACAGTATATTCACAGTAAAATGACATATAGTGAAGCAATTCAAAAGGGATTAATTGACAATCAACGCCAAACTTTTACAGACCCAGAAACTCGAGAAACTATTTCTGTCGTTCAAGCTTTGAATGAAGGTAGAATATCACCTGATACAGAGAACATTCAAACAGCTGTAGTTTCACAAAGTACAGGAGCTTACCCTAAAAGTACTTCTCCCACTAAAACTACCATAAAATTTGTACGTCTTCAACAAGAACCAATGCAAATTGAACAGACGTCTTTACCAGTTCAGTATTCAGAACGTGATCCAAAACAGGTGACAAAAGATTTTCTATCGAGTGAACGTGTAGGTACCACTGAAAAACAAGTCTTTGAGCTTCCACCTGACGGTTGGTCTTTAGCAGAAGCTATCAACCAAAAATTCTTTGATCCTGTAACAGGTCTCTTTATAATTCCAGGAACTGATAGGCTAGTTAGCTTTGAAGAATGTATTAAATTAAAAATTATTAATCCATCGTCAGCAGTGGCGGTCGATCCTCTTAATCAGCGAAAAATTTCATTACCTCGAAGTTTAGAGAAAAATATTTTGGACAACACTGGTAAATACAATTTGGATGATAAACGTATAACTATGAAGGAAGCTATAGCGAGAGGTTTTGTAATTTTAGAAGAAATGCTTGTAACAGAACATAGTAGTCAGCGACTTTTGCAAATTACAAAACAGGCAGGTATACCAGTAAAGGTAGAAGTGTCACAGGTAGTGGAAAAACATCCACCAACCTACACAGAAATTAGAATCTCAGGGCACGAACCGAGTTATTTAGAACCCATACAAGTAGAATCGGGCGTAATTTATGACCCGTCAACTGCTCTTGTAATTTTCCCAGAAAATAATCAGTCACAACATTTATTACAAGCAATTAAAGACAAAAACATTTCCCCTGCTTTAGTTAAAGTTTTAGATCCTTCTACTGGTGTAGAAATTAACATCGACGAAGCCATGAATAAAGGTATTATCGACAAAAACACCGGTGTGTATCAAGACATTTCTGGTAGGAAAATCAGTATGGTTGATGCAGCAAAATTAGGTGTTATAATGGTATTAGGTGCTCCATTAGTAGCAGGTGAAGCAGTGGTAAAAGTAATCAAAAAGGCTATGGTGGTTGACCCTAAAACAGGAGAGCAGCTACCAATGGAAGTGGCGTATGAACGAGGTTTGGTAGATGACGATTCGTTTAAAAAATATAAGTCCCAAGCATTCATTAGTAAGTCTGAAGCTCCCGAAATGGCATTTGAGACTAACTCTGAAATTGTAGCAAGTGCAGTTACTATCACTGATCCAAAAACAGGAAAAACTTACACAGCCCATGAAGCGTTGCAAGTAGGACTAATTACCCCTGAAATGTTTGAAGACATAACAAAAGAAACTCAAGTATCACCTAAAACTCTCTCTACCATGTCCATTTGCGTAGATTCCGATGGAAACAAAACTGTTTTATCTCCGGCTGAACGTACTCGTAGTCGCATAACTATTGAACCAAAATATAAAGTTTCTATTGGTCGTGCACAGTCGGTCAGTCCTGACCGCGATGCTAAAAAAGTTGTCTTACAGAAATTACGTAAAAAGATTGTTAAACCTAAAGATGCTGCTCAAAAAGGTTTAATTGATGGAGCCACTGCGGAAACTTTAGACAAAAGAGACACATTTAGAACTGCTGATGGCGAAAAATTGAATTTACAAGAAGCAATAGAATCTAACAAATTGAGTGGGGATCAAGGTAATATCATAGACCCTCAACGTGGCGATATTTTGAACATAAATCAAGCAATTTCGCGTGGTATTTTAGATCCTCATGGAACAAATGAACTTTTAGTACCATTGAATCATAGTCTGTCAATTCCGGAACTGTTTGAACAAGGTTTGATTGAGCCGTGCACTAGCAAAGTTGTTCATCCTGAAACTGGAGTTCATTTAACATTGCGGGAAGGTATTATTTGTGATATTGTAGATCCACTAAGTACGCTAACTGAAAGCTCTGGACAGAAGGTTACATTAGAGCAAGCTTTAGAAACGGGAACTGTAGATGAAAAACAAGGACTTGTTAAAACGGAAAAAGGAGAAGTGAACTTACAAACTGCAGTTGATGTCAAAATTTTTGATAAAGAACCATGTAAGGGTCCTGAAAAAATGCCACCAGCTGGTATGACTTTTCCTGTAGCTCTTAAACGCGGCCTTATTGATCCTGAAAACAAGGAAATTGTTCATCCCATTACAAAGGAAAGGAAACCTATCGAGACAGCTATTAAAGATGACTTTATCATGGCTCTACCGTACCCAGTAAATACAGATAGTGTAGAAGTTACTCAAGCATTGAATTCAAAATTGATTGATACTGATAATGGAACTTTCACTGTTCCTAAGACGGGCGAAATCATTCCTATATCGGAAGCTGTTGAAACTGGTTTGTTAATTATAAAACCATTACCAAGCTCAGCTTTTTTCATTAGTACCCAGCCTGTCACCACTGTAACAGCAACAGTCACATCAGTGCACACGGTAACAACAAAAACAATAGAACTTCTTTCTGGTTATGCTTTAGTTAATACCAATCAAGTCAAAAACATGCAAACAGGTGAATTGTACTCCATTAATGAAGCCCGGCAAAAAGGTATAATTGTGGATGAAAAAGAAACGAAAAACACTACTACTTTAAAAGATATTAAAATGTCATTTTCAGATGCATTGAACAAAGGCCTTGTTGATATGAATGCAGGAACTTACACTGACCCCGACTCAGGAAAGAAAATTACTATTAGCGATGCTTTAAGGGAAGGCATTTTAGAAGCAGCACCAACACCGTCGGAACAATTAGTGGAAATGGAAGCTACTGTGAAACAGCCACTTAAAGCAGTTGAACTCAATATAGCAGAAGCTTTTAATACCATCTACGATGAAAAGTCGGATAAATTCCATGACCCGAAAGCACCAGAAAAGTTACTTACCTTTACAGAAGCTCTCGAAAGGGAAATCATTGATCCTAATTCAATTGTTTATGATGTTAAGGCTCAGAAGCCAATAACAGTTGAGCAGGCAGTAGAGAAAGGTTTGATCGATTCTAAAACTGGAAAAGTAAAAGATGAGAAATCTGGTAAATCTGTTGATTTTAAGAAAGCCGCAAAAATGGGACTGATAGCAGTAGTGGGTACACTTGCGGCACCTGTGGTAGCTCCTGTTTTAGCAGGAGCAGCTGCCATTAGAGCAGTTAAAAACTTGAAGGATAAAAATAAGAAGGACAATTCAGAAGCTGAAATTCCAAGCCAAAAGGAAGTAACTAAAGCTAGAGAGAGAATGAGTGTAACGGATTTATCATCGGAACAGAAAGTAACCAACATACAGACAACAACTTTTGTAACCGAAACAGTAAAAGAAACACCATTAAAATCAAATGATCAAAATCAATTCAAAAAACCAACAGTAGAAATTGTTCATTTGCAAATTGCACCAGAACTTGAGAGGATTGCAGTCGGTGATGCTATCGCTCAGAAAAAGATACAACCCCAAGTTTGTAGGATCATATACAATGATAAAGAGTTACCCTATACAGTACAAGATGCTTTAGATCAGGATGAAATTAGTCCATTAGATATTGTTGAAGTGAAAAATAAAAATATGGTGGCCTTGTTGCAAGAAAAACCAAAATATACTATCGTGATTTCAAAAGAAATAACACCCCAAAAGTTAGCTGAGTTGGGTTATTATGACTTAAAAGCACGTTGTTTTGTTGATCCACAAACTTTAGAAAAAATTACATTTCAAGATTTTATCTACGAACTGGATATTTTTGATCCCAATACGATTCTGGTAAAAGACTTAACTAAGAAACCTCCAACATATGTAACGTTACATGAAGCACTGAAACGACCTTTAATTGATAAAACAACAGGCCATATGGTAGATCGTAAAACGGGTAAACGAATACCATTCTTTGAAGCAATTAAACTTAGGTGGATCATACATGCAGCAGATAAACCCAAGGAAAAATATCCAGCTTTGACATTAGAGGAAATAATAGAATCGGACAGTTTTATTCCTACCACTGCCGAAGTGTGTGATCCTAATACAGGTAATAAATTAAATTTGGTACAGGCTATTAGTACAAATGTAATTGATGCGAAATCCGTTGCTATTCGTGATCCTAAAAATATGCAAATTGTACCCTACTATGATGCAGTGGATACAAAGGTTGTAGATCCTCATCGTGGTCTTGTAATAAACACCGTTACTCAAGAAGCAATTCCTTTCCCAACTGCTTTTACAGAAGGCTACATTCTTACAATTAGAAGACCGATTTCTCTGGTAGCTATGATACAGAAAGGGTTATACGATTCTAAAACCGGACAATTTGTTGATCCTTTAACAAAGCAATTAATACCAATTGATGAAGCAGTTAAAAGACGTATTATAGATGACAAAATTAGCCAAATAAAAGACACAAAAACAAATGCTCTTGTTCCACTTGACGTTGCCATAAGCGATCAATTAGTAATTCCTGAAAGTGGAAAATTACGTGACAGAAGTACTGGTCAGTTAATTACTCTCAATGTTGCGGTGGAGCAAAATTTGATACAAACGAAAACAATTATATTTAATCTTCTGCAAGCTATTCTTACGAATTATTATTCTCCACGAAATGGTTTGGTATTGAACCCGATGACTGGAGAAGAAATTACTTTGCAGAAAGCTATTGAGTATAAGTTAATCGATCCCGTTACAACTAAAGTTAAAGATGATCAACACCAAAAAATTGTTGACGTTAAAGAAGCAGTTGAAACCAACTTATTAGATGTGGAACAAGGCATTTTAACTTCTCCAAATTTAACTTTAGATCAAGCTTATAATAAGGGTTATATTCTTAGTACTATTTTACCGTGGTCGTTACAGGAAACACTTGCGCTAAGACTTTATGATGCTACATCTGGTCAGTTTGAAATTAACAATACCGCAATCACATTGACTGAAGCTATAGATCAAAATATCGTCAACCCTGATGTTTTGACCGTTAAAGATCCAAAGAACAATGACATCATAACATTAAACGATGCTGTTACTATGAAACTAATAGATCCCCAAAAAGGTCACGTTATTGATCCACAGACCAAATCAGAAATTAACTTTTACGAAGCTCAAGATCGAGGAATTATTGTTCCTTACAAAACTCAAATTACTTTACCAGAAGCTGTATACAAAGGTTTCTATGATCCCACCACAGGAAAATTTGTCAATCCCAAAAATAAACAAAAACTCAAAGCAGATAAAGCCATTCGCAGGGGTTATTTAGATCCAACGTCGACGTTAGTAACGATAGACGAAGGAGTTTACACTTTTGATCAGGCTGTTGATGGTGGATTCATCGATACCGATCAGGGGCTAGTAGTTTTTAACAATAAAGAAACGCCTTTAGATTTTAACGAAGCGTTTGAACGAGGGCTTTTGGTAGAAATTAGAACCCCCATATCTCTGTGCGAAGCTTTAATAAAAATTTACGATGCCGATTCGTATTTGTTTTTGGATCCACAAACTGGAAATTATGTAACTCTCATCGAAGCCATTGAAATTAATCTAATTGATCCTGACTCTGTTCATGTGCGTGACACGAGAACAGGCGTTTGGAAAAAACTCACTCTAGTTGATGCTATACATAACCATTATGTGGACGGGGATACGGGTAAAGTGAAAGATTTCTCTAAGGGCGAACCTGTAGAGCTTACTCTTCAACAAGCTTTGGATCTGGGTATATTAATTGATAACAAGGCTGCTGTTTCATTGCAGCGTGCTATACATCAAGGGTTGTACGATGATAAATCTGGTAAAATTCTTGATCCGAATACGGAACGAAGAATTACTTTACATGAAGCTATACGTAAATTTGTAATTAATCCTTTATTACCATGTTATTTCAATAAACAAGAAGGGACCGTTTTGAATTTGGTCGATGCTTGTAGAGTTGGGATAATAGACAAGCGCAATGGTACTTTTGTTGAGCCCAATAGTAACGCGAATATTAGTTTGAGCAAAGCTTTGAATGTAGGATTAATTATTGATATCGAAACGTGTAATTTTGATTTATACGAAACAATTGAAATGAGTTTTTACGATGTAGTTGAGAGTGTATTTGTTCATCCCGTTACAGGTCATAAATATACTTTAAGAGAAGCTTGTGTAAATGAACTCGTGAACCCTCTGACTTCAATTATTAAAAATACAAAGACAAATAAATACGTAAAATTACCTGAAGCAATCGAATCTGACTTGATAAATGAAGATTTGAGTGTCTACAATTTACAAAATGGAAAAACTTTGAACTTGTTACAGGCTAAAGAAAGAGGTTTAATTGTCACTTCTCGCAAATTAATAACGGTAGAGGAAGCTATTGAAAATTATTTGTATCGTCCTGATAGTGGTAAATTCGTTGATCCTTCAACAGGCGAATTTTATGATCTTCTGCAAGCAATGGATAATGGACTACTTGATTCTAACACAACTGCTTTTAAAGATCCTTTCAATGGTACAATCAAATCATTAAAATTAGCAATTCAGGATGGTAACATAGACAAAGATAAAGGTAGGGTGTTGGATTCCAAGTCTAAAAAGATGTACAATCTTGACAAAGCTTTAGAAAAGGGTTTGCTTATAACCCTCGAACGGCCGTTAGTTGAAGAAATGATACAGAAAACAGATCTTGCTAAATCAGCAGAATCTAGAGCTGCACGCGAATGTCCTCTTGAAGATGCCATTAAGTTTGAGTTGCTCAATCCCGATCTAGCTGTCACAAAGGATCCACAGAGCGGTAATTTTATGTCTGTAAGTGACGCCATTAAATCGGGATTGCTAAATGTCAGTAAAATTATTGTTTTTGATCCGCAAACGGGAAAAATTAAATCTGTAATCGTAACATATGACCAAAATATTACAATTTATTTAAAAGAGCCTTTGACTTTTCTACAAGCGCTGGAATTGGGTTATTTAGACACGAACACAGGTAAATTCACCGATCCACAATCGAACGAAGTGCTGACATTAAAAGAATCTGTAAGTTTTGGATATATTGATCCAGACACAGCTCTCGTCAAAGATGCTAATAAAAAGAAGTTGATTAAACTACCTGAAGGCTTTAGAAAAGGCCTTGTTGATGCAGAAAAAGGAAATGTGCTAGATAGTTCCACTTCAAAACTGTATACATTATCTGCCGCTTTAGATAATGGTCTTTTAACAACACCTAGAAGAGGTTTTACTCTAATTGAAGCAATTATATATGGCATTTACAATCCCACAACTGGTGGTTTTAATGATCCTTTTGTAACAACTACAATTATTGATAGAAAACGACTTACCCTGACCGAATCTATTACAGACAATTTAATAGATCCATCTAGTACTGTTGTTAAAGATCCTGAAACAGGAACTGTAGTGCCTCTCCTTACAGCCATTGAAAACAAACTTGTTGATCCAATTGGTGGTAGAATTGAAGACAAAAATGAGAACAAATCCATCGATTTTAGCAAAGCTCACGAAAGGGGGTTGATCCTACCAGCTGAACAACGGGTAAGAACGATTTTTATTTCTTATAGTATAGAGTTGCTGTGTGCTAATTTACGTAAAAGTTACCAGTTCATTTGATAATCAACATTAACTAAAAGGTTACTTTTACGTATATTTTGCTTATTGGTGATGTGCTTGAAATGTTCCAAACCTAATTTGCTGCTTTTGAGCATGCAAAAATCATGCATCATCATCCATCATTACTTATCCATTTCAGATATTGCTTAAAATGCTTCCATTACGAACAGCCATATGCTTCTACAAGCCGGATCAAAGATGAGATTAAATGAAATTTTAAACATGCTAATAGAATTTTTTTTAAACTTATTGTAGCGATAATGGAGTTTGAGACTTGAAGACATCATTCAAATGCTGTCTCTGATAGCTAATTTTTTAAATTTTACACATCAAAACAAGTTAAGACTAGCGAGATTGCATGGGTGAATGCCACGTAAACCAAGCGCAAACGCGGAAACCATTTACGCCTTCGAGTACGTACACTGTTACCAGGGTTGTAAGTTTTATATCTCCACAAAAACAAATTAAAAATTGATTTATATCAAAATTTTGCCAAAGTTTTTTCATAGCATACAGTGAGAAACATCTCATAAAAGAAGTTATCGAAGTTCCTGGCAAGATAAAATTGGATAAATTTTAAAATGATGACATTTTCCATGTATTTTAAATTATTTAAATCAAATCCTGGTTGTATTTGAAATAATTTCTTTATAAAATATTGTACCGTTTTGAACGAAGCGGTTGACAAGTCATTAAAAAACGCAACTTAACAAGTCTAACACATACTACTGGTATTAAACACATGGCACAAGGGGTGTATGAAAAGAATATTCGCTAGATGCCTAAGCCGTATTCTATTTAATTAACCCATCTGTCCTAGTCATCATAAATACCTACTAGAACCCTAACAAACCTAATTGAGCCCCACGTTGGGCGCCATTTACTTGTAGCGTTTTGAACGAAGCGTTTGACAAGGCTTCCGACTAGCTCTTAACTCTCAGCAGAATATGGCGTGATGTAAGGATCAGGCTAAGAAATGCTTCTGGCTTTTACAATTGAACAGTAGATTAATAAAAGAATTGGGCGCCATGTCGTTACTCACAACAAATAAAACAAACCTAGCTAGCAAAATAAATCAACACCTACCTTGTAAGCTTCGCTGCATACCTCAATCTAATGTAGTAATGCGAACAACAACAAATACAAACAGTAACAGTCAAAAGAATATTTAATATTCAAAACAATTAAGTCAAGGTGGGCGTTACCCAACTTAGAGACCTGCGCGGGTCCAATATATACCCGACCCGCCAACCGCTATTTCTGAAATTTTTATACCCGCACCCGACCCGCGACCCTCTAGTTTTGCACTTTTATGCCGTACTTGACCCCAAATTCCATTATTAGACCACTACGTACCCGCAAATTGCTGCACATAGAATGCCTATACACAATAAAGAAAGATATTTTCACAGTTGCGCCGTCAAATTATTATTAGGTATAATTTTTTTATACACAAACAATATTTATGTTGAAGAAATGAAGTTGTACCCGACCCGCTACCCGCAATATTGATATGAATCCTACCCGCAACCCGACTCGCAATGCGGGTAACCCGCGGGTACCCGACCCGATGCAGGACTCTAACCTAACTTACACACACATCTAATTGTATATCGGGACAAAACAGACAACACAACATGTTAAAAACTTTGATTCAAGTAGCATTTCCAAACTCGCATATACAGATTGGTGGCGGAAAATATAGACATAGGCAATCCAATGTGCTAGAATACAGTTTATGGGCTTTGTATGTGTTAGACGGAAATAGACATATATGATTTAAAATCTAGTATCCTGGGATTCTGTGTTTTCTGAAAACAATACACCTTCATTCTGTGGATGCTAGATATTAATCGCATATGGATATTTCTGTCTAACACATACAAAGCCCATAAACTGTATTCTAGCACATTGGACTGACTATGTTCACGTTTTCCGCCACCAATCTGTATAGATTAAATTACAACTTTAGGCTAACACCTGTGCAATCGTAATTGACATAAATGCACAACGCCAAGGGCGCTATCTGAGATATAGTATACACGCAATTTCGAAATATTTAAGTACTTGCACTTGGCGGTGATAACAATTGAGGCAAAAGATTGATTTGACACGCTCAGTTTGAGTTGCTAAGATTTGATTCAAGTAGCATTCCAAACTCGCATATACAGATTGATGGCGGAAAATGTGAACATAGGCAGTCCAATGTGCTAGAATACAGTTTATGGGCTTTGTATGCATTAGACAGAAATAGACATATATGATTTAAAATCTAGTATCCTGGGATTCAGTGTTTTCTGAAAACAAAACACCTTCATTCTGCGGATGCTAGATATTAATGGCATATGTCTATTTCTGTCTAACACATACAAAGCCCATAAACTGTATTCTAGCACCTTGGACTGACTATGTTCACATTTTTCACCACCAATCTGTATAGCTTAAATTACAACTTCAGGCTAATACCTGTGCAATCGCAATTGACATAAATGCACAACGCCAAGAGCGCTATCTGCAATTTTGAAATATTTAAGTACTCGGCACTTTGGTGGTGATAACAATTGAGCCAAAAGATTGATTTGACACTCTCAGTTTGAGTTGCTAAGATCTTAGCAGGAACTGACCTAGGTTTGCGGCATAATGCCTTTGCTGTTTAAAAAACGGATGCTGATAAGGGCATGTATACTTACAATTAATTAATGATGGAAGTCCAGCGATCGCAAAAAAGCTAGCATCAAAAGGAAGCAGCACATAACTAGATTTCCTGGCTACGTACAGAACGAAGTCAGGAAACTGGTAGCCTTTTAAGAGCTGAAATGATAGCTTAAGGTTGCTGCATTTAAGCCTTTGTGAGAGCCCATACTAGCCGAATTTTAGCCCGTAGCTGCTGAATTTGAGCCCATAGTGGCTGGCCGAACAGTGTTCTCGGCCTAATTATTGCAGAAGAGGCATCACAGCAATTTCGATGATTGAAAGGCGCAAAGCAATCCAGCCAGTGCTGAAAGCACGCCCGCAAAACAATGCTACAAGCGGCTCGCTTGCTTGAAAACAAGAACGCCTCTCGCAAAATCAATACTATTTGAGCTATTCTGCTGTTTTAATAGCCAACTCGGATTGAAATGCCAAAAACAAGCCTCGACACGAAAATGTTGCAGGTATTTATCTCTGAATGCGAACGCTTGCCGCGATAAGCTTGAATTATTTTGCTACAAAATATAGCTACGAGGTGGTCCGAAAGCCGGTGTTGAATGCATTAACGCGCTATCGAAATAAAATTGAAACGAGGCGTTACAATATGTGAAATGGATAATGTAATTCATTAAGATCATTGTAGTATTGGCGTAAAAGCTTGAATAGATATCCCAATGTGTTTTGTTATTTTTTTTCTGATAAAAATATTTTAAAGAGAATTTAAATAAGTCTTAAAATTTTCGTAGCCACCAATACTACAAACTAAAGATCACGTGGTAAAGGTTTAAAGTGAAGTTAAGGTGGCAATGCCTGCTTGATGTGTGTTTAAACTGAGTTTAATTTTTTGCAGCTGATACCCCGGGAGCTTTTCATATTTGTGTGGTGGTCCTACTACACATAGGCTCATGTTGTTCGAGTGCAGATACTGGCATTAAAGACAGCCGATTGCACATAACTGCTAAATTAGCAAATTGACTTAACAACTGCTTATGAAATAATGGTTTTTGGGATTTTGGATATTAACTTATTAATTTACTTAATGATCCCAAAAGCTGTTGAAATAACATCAGAATGTCAACTTTTCCATCATTGTTGCCAATCATATCATTTTGTACCAACTTATCTAATACAAATAGAAAATAACCACACTTTTAATATCTATAAGTACTTGTAACGGTATTTACAACAAATAATTATTAATACAAGAAATAATTTAACTTAATAATGATGTACGAATTATATTGTATTTTGTGTTTTGTCACTTTTTTATTTTCTCAATGAGAAGAGCACTTTCTGCCGATGCTTACAAAACCATTGCCGCATTATATGCATGAATTACATATCAGTCATTACCTTCAGACTGCAATTGAAAAGTGACAAAATGTAATAGCTTTTGTGTTTTTTACTTTTTATATGCTAGGTGTGTTGTTTCAATAATTTTCTGAGTTTGTTCACAGGTTTCTTTTCATTTGAGGTATAAAGATCCATGTTTTTGTACCCTTTGTTTTTGTACTAACCTAAATCATTTGTGTGAGCTTGAATGCATGTGTTTATTAGGTTTAGGGTCTTAGCTTTTGCTGTGTGGCTGCACTGCATAGAATATCTAAGTATAGAGTTAGTCTTTTTGTTCAAATACCTAGTTTATGATTTCAAAATATTTAATTTCAGTGGAAATATGAGACAGCACTAATAGATAGTATATTAACAGGTCAATCTACAACTGAAACGAATTTGATAAAAAGTAATATAATTTATTTCTGTTGAAATCAATAAAAGACGACGAATAAGTTAACGAAAATATATAAAGATTTATCATCAAATTTGTGCTCTCTCAATTTCTTACAATAAACCTTTCTAGCACTAGGACCTTCTACAACAAAAAAGACATTGTTTTGTTAGATTGTACCTTAAATAGTTGTGAAATGTAATGTAGAATATAGGTAAGCTAGATAGTTGTATGTTCCAGGTAAGATCGAACCAATTATTATTTAAATGTTTTGACAGTTGGAGTTTCCATAAAGTTCTTATTTTACTTTTTCTTTATGTAAATTCCGTTTCTAATACGCACCTAATACTAATTTATATAAAAATTACAGCAAGCTGTCGAAGAAAAGTACAAGTTATGTGACGAAACTTTATCTAAGCTGCTCAAATGGATTGGCGAAATAGAAGACAAAATTTCATCGCAAGATATTGTTCGTGAAGTGGAGGAAGAACTAAGAAATCAAATCAACACGATGAAGCAAGTAAAAGATGACCTTGATCAGCATGCAAGTCAAGTATCTCATTGTGGCGATCAAGTAAGGCAGCTTGTCCTCACAGGCGGAGATGTACTTTCAAAGAGCGAAGTATCCGCCCTTGAAAAGAGTGGACGCAATTTGAAAACTCGTTATGACAAAGCCGTAGATCGTACAGAAAGACTGTTGAGGCGACTCTTCGCTGCTAGGGATGAATTATCTAAACTGAAGGGAGAACTGCACAACTTCTCATCATGGTTGAGCAAAGCTAGACGAATCCTTGAAGACAAAGAACGTGCTTTGAGTGATTTACAGAGATTGGATTCCAGTGCTGATAGTACAAGAGAATTCGTGTCGGATGTAATTGCTCATCAAGCTGATCTAAGGTTCATCACTATGTCTGCTCAGAAATTCTTCGATGAATCTAAGGTAGGAAAGTTAAGAAATATAGGCGGGTGTTAAATTTTAAATTTTTAGGAATATCTAAATGTTCTCAACGATTTCCGCACTTCTCTTCCATCACGTTTACCACATATTGAGCCGCTGTCTTCTCAAGAATCTCCAGTTCGCAATGAAGTCTCTTATGTTACACAACAATATCGAGATCTATTACATCGTGCTAATAATCTCGCAGATCGTTTGTCTGGTGTTGGTGGTCGTCGAAGAGACTACAATGATGCAGTCGACAAAGCCAGACAGTGGTTACGAGATGTAGAACCGAGAGTTATTAAAGTTCTTAATGAACCTATCGCTGGAGATCCTAAAGGCGTTGAAGATCAGCTCAATAAAGCCAAGACGCTCAATAACGAATTTATAGCTAATGGGCGATTAATTGATAATGCTAAACAGGTAAATCAGTTTTTAGATTTTTTACATTGTTGTTAATGTTAGTAATAGCAATACATTTTTATGAAAGTATTTGCATATAATAACTTATTTATTCTATTTACATTATGTACTATTATCGTCAACGTCTACTAAATTTGAAAAAAAAATTAAGAAATAGAAGACTTTCGTTATTAACTTTTTTAAAGGACGTTAGATTGTGATTGAACAAAATAACTAGTCTTCCTGGCACTTTAGACTAAAATAATTTCTTTTACTTCTAGAGTATACTTAAACACTAAGTCACATTTCAGTAACTGTTTACAGATTTCAGAACAAGTAAAACTTGTTAACAATAATTAATTTTTGTGAGAAATCAATAACAAACAAGTTTCTCATTAGCTGTATATTCAAATTATCTAAAAGTATCTCTATTTTTAGGCAACCGAATCTCTTCTGCGTTCACTCGAAGGGCAGATATCACCCGCAGAAATCTCACGTTTGGAACAACCAGTCATTGAATTAGATCAAAAGTACACTCAACTTGGTAATGCTCTTGCGGAACGCTGTCAAGAATTAGACACTGCTCTTGTACAGTCGCAAGGCGTGCAAGATGCATTGGACAGCATTGTTACTTGGCTTAATTCTGCTGAAAATCAATTCAAGAATCTGCAAAGACCAGCTTCCTTGATAAAAGAACGTCTAGAGGAGCAGTTGAGAGAACACCGCGTATTCCAATCAGACATCGATACGCATATTTCTTCCATCGATTCGGTGTATTTATCTGCTAGCGAATTAATTGCATCCTCTAGCAACGCAAGAGTAGCCAAACAAATTGAAATAAAACTCAACGATGTGAAAGGCCGCTTTGAGAAATTATTAGATCGTACTCAAAAACGTGGAGAATTTTTAGAAGACGTTAATCAAAATTTGACCGTATTCATTTCCAGCGCCTCACAGTTTGAACAATGGTATTCTGGCATTTTGGACATCGTAGATTCCCGTGAATTCTCAAAGATTAGCATAGAGGAACATGCTATTCGCATGCAAGAAATTGCTGCCAATCGGGATGGAAAACGCAATTTGTTCGAAGAGACAATCCGTGGTGGCAAAGATCTTGTTAACAAGCGTGATGTAACAGATACTGCTCCTGTTCGTGATCGCATTAAAGCCATGGAAAATCAGTGGAGAGAACTCAATAATCTTCTGGATGAAAAACAAAAGCTATCAAAACAACGTGCTGAGCAGCTGAATGCCTATGAAAGCTTACGTGAGCAAGTAAATGAGTGGTTAAATAGGATGGAAACCAGAGTGGCCCGGTTGGAAGTGGTTGCAATTGATATGGAAACATTGAAACGCCAAAATGATGAATTAAAACCAATCGCTAAGGAATATCGAGATTATTCTACGATGATCGACAAGGTGAACGATATTGGTAATTCATATGATAATCTCGTTAGAGGTGAAAGACCCGACTCTCCAGGAAAGCGTCGAGCTCAGCCTTACAGTCCAACTAAGCGAACTACTATTACTGTTAGTCCTTTGCGACGTGGTTCTCAGGATGGACGATCTCCGTCACCAACTAAAGGTCTCAGTATGCAATCACCTATTTCACCTGGAGGTTCCAGCGGATTTTCTTCACGCCGCTCAAGCCAAGATGGTTTCCACCTGGAAGAACTTTCCCCAGTGCAACAACAACTGTCGGAGATTAATAACAGATATTCTTTGCTTGGAGTTAAAATTAATGACCGCCAGTCGGAAATTGATTCTATTCGTGATGAACTTAAGAAACATATTGATAATTTGAAAATTTTGGGTAATTTCCTAGATAAAGTACAAAGACAATTGCCAAAGGATGTTGTACCCAGCACTAAAGATGAATCGGATAAAATCATTCGACAAATTAGACAGATTCTGGAGGAGATGTATGAAAAGCAATCGCTGCTTGATTCAACTCGTAGTCAAGTGAAAGATTTATTAAAGAGAAAACCCGGTGCGCTTGGATCAGATAATCTTCATGATGAATTGGAAGATGTTGTTGCTAGATGGAAGAGTGTGAATGATAGATGTAAAGATAGGTAATGTATTTGTTAACTTCAGTCATGTAATTATTTGACCTTTATTTTGTTTTAACAGAATCAAGTTTATGGAGAACATGAAGGAGTTCCACGATACACATGATTCGATGTCTTCATGGTTATCAGCAAAAGAACGTATGCTAACTGTCCTAGGACCAATTTCTAGCGATTCTCGTATGGTACAATCTCAAGTACAACAAGTTCAAGTGTTGCGTGAAGAATTCCGTTCTCAGCAACCTCAATTGCAACATCTCATCGATGTTGGTGATTCTGTACTTTCATACTTAGATCCACGTTCTCCAGATGGTCAAAAAGTAAATACAAAACTTTCAAATATTCAGCAACGCTGGGCGGATTTATTAGGTAATGATTTATTATATTTTATATGACTTAAACTACAAATAAAATTTAAACTTAAGGTAAATTGGAAGAGCGTGCTGATTCGTTGGGCGCAGCAGCTGACACCAGTAGAGAATTTGATGCACAATACACACGTTTACGTGACGCTTTGCAAGCCATCTCAGATAATCTCGACGAATTACCTTTAGACAAAGATCCTGAAGAGCAGTTGCGCAAAATTGAGAACCTGGAACGCCAGTTGGAAGGGCAAAGACCGCTTCTTGCAGATTTAGAAGCTGCAGGAGCTCAACTTTGCGATGTGCTCAGCGACCCTGCTTCAAGAGCTGACATTCAGGCTAAATTGGCATCCATAGTGCGACAATACAACGCTTTACAGAAGAAATTGGATCATAGAAAAGCGGAAATTGAAGGTTCTCTGAGAGATGGTCGCCAGTTCGAAGCATCATGTGCAAAAACCTTGGGTTGGCTGTCTGATGAGCTTGGCTCTCTCTCTGAAAGACTGTTGGTCTCTGCTGACCGTGATGTTTTGGAACAACAGTTGGCTCACCATGAACCAATTTATCGTGACGTATTAACCCGAGAACACGAAGTTATTATGTTGCTGAATAAAGGAAGAGATATTGTTGCTCGTAATAATAAAACCGACAGTCGTGCCTTACAAAGAGATCTTGATAAAATTTCACAGCAATGGGATAAACTACGCAAAGAAACTCAAGATAGGCAAACTAGACTTCAAACATGTATGGTAAGTTAACTTGTGTTAATGATAATATAGGAAACTACCCTCAACAGCATTTACAAGCTTTTCATACATATCAAACAACTGATTTTAAAGTTCTTGTTTCTTTGCTGCTATTTTAGTCTGTCTCTAATGCATCCTTTATTTTATTTTTCTTCGGTTTCTTATATTACTGTATCTTAATCATCGTCATCTTTCAACCTCAAGATAGGCACTATCACGGAGTAACATTGATTGCACTAAAACTTTGTGTCAAATTTGTTTATTCGCAACCATATATGTAATAAGATCATTACTGACTTTTAAAAAGTTGAAAAATGAGCAATTCCCAACTTGTAACTTTCCAACCGTTCGGAAAAGTGCTTTCCGGTTGGAAATGAATCCATTCCCGACCGCTGAGTAGGTAGGGATACTGGGAATCTCGTTGATCCATTCATGCGCGTCACAACCTGTCTTATTATAATATAATAATTTTTGCAATTATTGTTTAGGATAAAGTGGTTGCGAATAAAATAGTATACATACCACGGTGAAAAGTTTCATTCCTGTCTCGAGATAAAGTTCACCTCGAAGCTACGCGTCTCGGTTAACTACTTAATCTCTTGACAGGAACGAAACACTTTCCACCTCGGTATGTAATATACTATAATTCATTTCAAAAAGTACTTAAAATTTTTACCCATCTATTAACTGCCACGTTCTTTATTCACTAGCAGTATAATTTTTCTAGGAACATTGTCGTAAATACTATCGCGCACTAGAAACCTTCTTGCCATGGTTGCGCCAAGCAGAAGACAAATTAGACTCATTAAGGCCATCCTCTTTCAAACGTAAACACATAGAAAAGCAACTGAAAGAATTACAAGCATTCCGTAATGACGTATGGAAACGTTCTGGGGAATACGAAAATACTCGATCCTTGGGTGATACATTCCATTCCGCTTGTGATATTGACAAAGATGTAGTTAAGAATGAACTGAACAATTTGAAAGACCGATGGGACAAACTAAATAACGATCTCATTGCTCGTACGCAAGCTTTAGAAGACCAAGCTCGAAAGTTGTCTGATTTCAATGAAAATCTTCGTGATTTGCAACATGGTTTAGAAAGGTGCGAGGATAAATTGGCATCTCATGATGCTCTGGGTGGTGCCGCTCGTGATCCCAAACTTCTTGACAGAATTAAAGCTCTGCGGGATGAGGTAGCCAAATTGAAGAAACCCCATCAGGTTAGTATAATAAATAATTGCATTTTTAAGCTTAATCCCTACTATTTGCTAGGCTGTGCGACAACAGGCCACTGATTTGGTTAATGAAGCTGCCGAAAATGGCATAGATGCTAACCATTTGCAGGACGAAGTAGATGGCGTAGGAGATCGCATTAACGAATTGCAAGCCAAACTAGATGATCGTTGCTCCGATTTACAATCAGCTGCAACGGCAGTTACTCAGTTCAATGATAAAGTGAAGACTTTGACTCAAGATCTTTCTGGTTTGGAAGCTGAATTGGATTCAATGAAACCTCCAGGTCGTGACTTCAAGACTGTTCGAGTACAAATCGATGATGTGGCAAGACTAATAAGCAAGATCAATAAGGCATCAGACGATGTTAATGATGCTGTCTATGCTGGAGAACGTTTGGTTGATAGTGGCTTTGCACCAGATACAGCTCAAACAAGACAACAAGTAGATGGTCTTCGAAAACAACTTGGTAAATTAGATGAGCACGCACGAAACAGAGAACAAAACTTGGAATCAACGCTGAAAAAGTTGGAAGATTTCTATTTAACACATGCTAGTGTGCTCGATACGGTTCAGGACGCATCGGAACAGTTGCGCAAAATGAAACCTGTTGCTTCAGAAGTAGATAGTATTCGAGCTCAGCAACAAGACTTTAAGAGATTCATAGCAAAGAATGTGGAACCCCTTGGTAAAAAGGTGGATGATTGTAATCGTGTTGGTCAAGGGCTTATCCAATCGGCCGCTCCAGGTGTTAATACTACCATTCTCGAAAAAGATTTGGAAAAGATGAATGATCAATGGAACAATCTTAAAGAAAAGGTAAATTCAAAAGGTCTAATTGGTAATAACGATAACTGTTGCTGTTATTCTTTAGATTAATGATCGAGAACGAAGATTGGATGTCGCACTACTACAATCTGGCAAATTCCAAGAAGCATTAGATGGTTTGGCTAAATGGTTAACAGACACTGAAGAGTTAGTAGCCAATCAGAAGGCTCCTTCTGCCGATTATAAAGTGGTCAAAGCTCAATTGCAGGAACAGAAGGTACTAATACAATTTAGGGAAGAATGAAATACTAATAACATTATTTTATAGTTCTTGAAGAAGATGCTTTTGGATCGACAAAATTCTATGTCATCCTTGTTTAACATGGGCAATGAAATAGCAAAGGAAGCTGAACCGAAAGAACGCAAAGCCATCGAAAAACAACTGAAAGATCTCATTGGCCGCTTCGATGCACTCACTGAAGGTGCTCAGCAGCGAACTCTTGATTTAGAAAGAGCCATGCACGTTGCTAAACAGTTCCAAGACAAACTCGTCCCACTTCAAGAATGGTTAGACCGCAGTGAACGGAAAGTCAAGGACATGGAGTTGATTCCAACTGATGAAGAGAAAATTCAGCAACGCATTCGGGAGCATGATGTTAGTAATAATTGCATTTGTCGTCTTTTGGTTTTATATTTCTATCGATTACAGGTTCTTCATAATGACATCTTGAATAAGAAACCCGATTTCAGTGAACTAACAGATATTGCTTCTAATTTGATGGCACTTGTTGGAGAGGACGAGGCAAGTGGCTTGGCAGACAAGTTACAAGATGTTACAGATCGTTACGGCACTCTGGTGGAAGCCAGTGATCGAATTGGTCACCTTCTAACAGCTTCACGACAAGGCTTGAGGCACTTGGTACTGACTTACCAGGATCTGGCTGCTTGGATGGATGAAATGGAACACCGATTGAGTCGTTATAAAGTTCTTGCTGTTCATACAGATAAACTTCTGGAGCAAATGGATGATTTGGCCGTAAGTATATTACTTTTTTCAACATCAAAACCTGTAGCTTTAATGTAATTTTTTCTGTTTAAATAGAATTTAACTGAAGACATATCTAGTCGGCAGCAGGACGTTGACGGTACAGTAGATGCGGGAGTTGAACTAATGCGACATATCTCATCAGATGAAGCATTACAACTGAAGGATAAATTGGATTCCTTGCAACGTCGTTACAATGAACTCACTTCTCGAGGTGCAGACCTTTTGAAGAATGCCCAGGATCTGCTTCCTCTTGTCCAGCAGTTCCACAATAACCACAGTCGTTTGGTGGACTGGATGCAGGTTGCCGAAAGTGTTCTTCAATCCGCAGAGCCAAACGAAAACGACATTGCTCGGTTAGAACTAGATTTACAAGAACAAAGACCTGTCTTGGAAGCCATCAATCTTCTTGGACCACAGCTGTGTCAAGCTAGTGCCGGAGAAGGTGCTGCTACAATCGAAGGTCTCGTTACTAGAGACAACAGACGATTTGATGCCATCGCAGAGCAAATACAGCGCCGTGCAGAACGCATCCATCTAGGTAAACAACGTGCTCTCGAAGTAACCGGAGACATTGACGAGCTGTTAGAGTGGTTTAGAGAAGTTGAAAGTCAGATTCGCGATGCCGAGAAGCCCTCAGCCGAACCAGATTTAATTCGCGTTCAACTTAAAGAACATAAAGCTCTTAATGACGACATATCTAGTCAGAAGGGAAGAGTTCGGGATGTTTTGGCTACTGCCCGAAAGGTTCTTCGTGAAAGCCCACCTAGTGAAGATACATCTCTCATTAGAGAGAAGATGGAAGATCTCCGTGAAACTATGGACACTGTTTCTGCCCTCAGCTCTGATCGCTTGGGCATTCTCGAACAAGCTTTGCCACTTGCCGAACATTTCCATGATACTCATGCAGTGCTTTCTAATTGGCTGTGTGATATGGAAGAGCAAATTTCCATGCTCGCCATGCCAGCATTGCGACCTGACCTAATTGCACAACAACAAGACCGTAATGAAATGTTTGTTCAATCTATCAACGAACATAAACCCCTTGTGGACAAGCTGAATAAAACCGGTGAAGCTCTTATTAAGTTGTGTAATGACGATGATGGTTCTAAAGTTCAAGATTTGTTGGATAGCTGCAATGAAAGATACGCTGCTCTTCGATTGGAACTACGTGAACGCCAGCAGGCACTGGAGAAAGCTTTGCAAGAGAGCTCCAAATTTGCAGACAAATTGGAAGGAATGTTGCGTGCTTTGGCAAATACTGCTGACCAGATTAACAACCAAGATCCAATCTCTGCTCATCCTCCTAAAATTCGAGATCAAATTGAAGATAATAATGCTTTGGTAGGTGATTTGGACAAACGTAAGGATGCGTATGCTGCTGTTAAGCGTGCAGCTGATGATGTTATCAACAAAGCTGGTAATCGCTCAGATCCTGCCATCAAAGATGTGAAGCGTAAGCTTGATAAGTTGAAAAATCTCTGGGATGACGTGCAGAAGGCAACAGGCGACCGTGGCCGATCACTTGAAGATGCTTTAGAAGCGGCACAGAAGTTCTGGAGTGAATTGCATGCTGTAATGGCTACATTACGTGATTTGGAAGATTCGTTGAATAGTCAGGAATCACCTGCAGTTGAGCCAAAAGCTATTCAACAGCAGCAAGTGGCCCTACAAGAAATCAGGAATGAAATTGATCAAACTAAACCGGAAGTTGACCAAGTTCGAGAATCTGGAAAGGAATTGATGCAGTTATGCGGAGAACCTGATAAACCAGAAGTTAAGAAACACATTGAAGATCTCGATCATGCATGGGATAACATCACTGCATTGTACGCCAAACGTGAAGAAAATCTGATAGATGCAATGGAAAAAGCAATGGAATTCCATGAAACGTTACAAGTAAGGAGGTTTCTGAGGGAGTTCTCAAGTAAATTTCATGTTTCTAATAATTTTAGAACCTTTTGGAGTTTTTGGATGAAGCTGAAAAGAAATTCAGTCGAATGGGTGCTTTAGGATCTGATATTGATGCTGTTAAACATCAAATTGAACAACTTAAGAGATTCAAGTCGGAAGTTGATCCTCACATGGTTAAAGTTGAAGCCCTGAATAGGTCAGTAAAACTTTTTAATTCATCGATTATGTATTTTTTAAATGCAGGATACAAGAACTTCATACAATCTGTTAATGTAGACAGTCGATATGTTACTAACATGTTTCTTTTTTCCTTTCTTGATCTGTCGTTCCGGGCTACAGGAGTCTCATCAGGCAAGAATTTAAATGAGCGTTTTTGCTAGCCTTTGTGTTAATGCGTTTGCTGTTCTGCATGAATTCTTTTTATAACTTGTGTGTGTACTGTCCATTAGTTCTATTTTTTTTAAATTGCACTGTCTTTGTTAATGAATGCATTCGGCTAGTTTTGATTATCAGAGAAATGTATTCAGCAGATATAAAACTGTTTAAAACATACTACTACAGATACATTTTGTAGCATTCATTAGCAAGAATATTTTTGGATTTAAGTGAAATCACATTTAAGTACAATACAGGCATGATTTTTATATTAGCATATTAGCTTTATGCATCCTATTTGCACTAATTTTAAATTATAAAAATAGTACTATTTTAAAGAAAAATTAAAGTATAGATTTCGGCTTCTTAGATAAATTACTATTCCTATTTCTATCATTTTTATTCCGGTTTAAAGTTACTGGTTACTTTAAAACTCGTATTAATCTTTAAAATGATAATTTTATACTGAATATGGCATTTAGTAGCAGTTTTGATTTCCATGGACCATTCATTGCATTTTATTACATTTCATCCGTATTTATGGCACTCATTAGCCATAATATGAATGTTTTACAAGAGCTTGCTGCCGAAATTAAAACACGTGGAGATCTTCGAAAACTGCTAACGTGCTTCTGGAGTGTGTTTCGAATTACAGTAAATTAATAGGAACATATTTCCACACTCTAGAAAATAATTTCTGCATTTGAATTAATATAGCGTTTAGTAAGGGCAGTTTTGCCGTATTTATGGAACCCATTAGCCACAATTTGAATGTTTTACAATAGCTGGCTTCTAAAACTTCTGTTACTTCGAGTTACAGTATACAGTGATTTGCTCTTTCGAAATAAATCAAAATATGCAGGATGTTATATTTAAAAAAACTTACATTTTGTTTTTAGAATCGCAATTCTTGTAAAAATAGTACTATTTCAATAATTTCATGAAATACTCTACTAGCTTTATTGATAATAAGGTTAGTTAGGACGCAATTGCCGACAGAGTGCAGATGAAAAGTTAAACAATTCTTAAAAAAATGGGTTTTAAAGCTTCGTCGCCAGCTTTAGCATCTTCTGTGTTGCTTTATGTGTCCGTGTTACAAATCAACAAATAGGTGCATTGTTGATTTGTAAGTATTTGCTATAAATAAGCACTAACATCATTAAAATGTTACAGACAAGCACAAGAGCTGACGGAACGTACATCTGCAGATCAAGCTGCTGCTATTAAAGAACCACTTGCCGCAGTGAACAGACGTTGGGATGATTTGCTGCGAGGAATAGTGGAACGTCAACGTCAACTTGAAAATGCACTCCTGCGACTCGGCCAGTTCCAACATGCCCTTAATGAATTACTAGTTTGGATCAGTAAAACCGACGGTACTTTGGATGAACTTAAACCGGTTGCAGGGGATCCTCAAATATTGGAAATAGAGTTGGCGAAACTTAAAGTTTTGGTGAATGATATTCAAGCACATCAGACTAGTGTTGACACACTTAATGATGCCGGAAGGCAGATTATAGAAAGTGGAAAAGGTACGTAATATGAATAAAAGATAAATTTGTTGGATAATTATTATTTTTACATTAGGAACGGATGAGGCTTCTGTAACTCAGGAAAAATTGAACACCTTAAACACCGCTTGGCGCTCGTTGATGCAGAAAGCTGCTGATAGGCAGCGTGAGCTGGAAGATGCCCTTAACGAAGCGCAACAGTTCAATGCTGAAATTCAAGACTTGCTTAGTTGGTTAGGCGATGTTGATGGCATTATTGCAGCAAGTAAACCTGTTGGAGGGCTTCCAGAAACGGCCAGTGAACAACTTGAAAGATTTATGGAAATTTATAACGAAATTGAGGAAAATCGTCCGAAGGTCGAGACTGTTCTTGCTCAGGGCCAAGAGTATGTGCGTAAAGGTTCTAATGCAGCTTCAAATCTGCAGCATAATTTGCGTACTTTAAAACAGCGTTGGGATTCCGTAACAGCTCGTGCCAATGACAAGAAGATCAAACTTGAAATTGCTCTTAAGGAAGCCACAGAATTCCACGATGCCTTGCAAGCATTTGTGGATTGGCTAACAAACGCAGAAAAGGTACTTTCGAACTTGAGACCAGTATCACGTGTGTTGGAAACTGTTCAGTGTCAAATTGAAGAACATAAGGTATTCCAGAAAGATGTAAGTGCTCATCGGGAAACCATGCTTAATTTAGACAAGAAAGGAACTCATTTGAAATACTTCAGTCAAAAGCAAGATGTAATTCTTATTAAGAACTTGTTAATAAGCGTGCAACATCGTTGGGAACGTGTTGCTTCCAAATCTGCGGAACGTACTAGATCGCTAGATCTTGGCTACAAGGAGGCTAAGGAATTCCATGACTCGTGGGCTGGCCTAATGAATTGGTTAGAAGAAACCGAAGCTTCTCTTGATGATCTTCTGACTGATTCTGTTACTAATGACCCGGATAAGATTAAACAGCGTTTAGCTAAACACCAAGAATTCCAGCGTGCTTTATCAGCGAAGCAGAGCACGTACGATAATACAATGAAGACAGGCAAACAGTTGAAGGAAAAGGCACCCAAGAACGATGAAACCACTCTGAAGCAAATGTTGATTGAGTTGAAAAATAAATGGACTACTGTATGCAATAAGAGTGTCGACCGGCAAAGGAAACTGGAGGAAGCCCTTCTTTACTCTGGCCAATTTAAAGATGCTATTGCTGCCCTACTGCAATGGCTTAAAAAGGTGGAGAAAGACCTGTCTGGTGATGGTGCTGTTCATGGCGATCTTGATACAGTGAACCATTTAATTGATCAACACCGTCATTTTGAGCAAGAATTAGAAGCTCGAAATGTTCAGATGGAAACTGTAATGCGTACCGGACATGAACTGGAGGTTAAAGCCAGCAAAGTCGATGCAACAACTATAAGATCTCAACTGACTGAACTAAATAACCTTTGGGAAACTGTGTCAAGACTTACTCACCGCAAGTCGGCTCGTTTAGAAGAAGCACTTAGAGAAGCAGAGAGGTTACACAAGGCAGTCCACATGTTGTTGGATTGGCTATCAGATGCAGAAATGAAGCTTCGATTTGCAGGTAGGTTATACCTTTATATGTATTCGTCCTGTGTAATTATTTCTGAAATTAAGAAATAATGCAATATTGTTTGGTTTTGCTATTTTTGATATTTTTCTTGGTATTCTTTGCAAATAAATGTGTTGTTCTTTGAGTCCCAAAAGAAATTGCTATAAGAAATTAATGAAATAAATCAATCAGGTAATACACCGGAAGATGAAGCCACCGCTTATGCGCAGTTGGACGTTTTGGAGAAAATTAGGCGCGAATTGAGGGATAAGGAGGTGGAAAAGGACAACACGCTCGATTTAGCACACAGTGTCTTAGCAAAGGCGCATCCAGATGCTGTCAATGTGATTAAGCATTGGATAACAATCATTCAGTCGAGATGGGAAGAGGTGTCCCAATGGGCACAACAGAGATACCAGAAGCTGTCATCCCATATGCAATCCCTGAAAGATTTAGACGAATCGTTGGAAGAGCTCTTGGCATGGCTACAAAGCCTTGAAAATACTCTCCTGTCCTTGAGACAGGAGGAACTACCCATGGATATACCTAGCACAGAACGGCTGATTGCAGACCACAAAGAGTTCATGGAAAATACTCAGAAACGGCAAGTTGAGGTCGATAGAATTTGCAAAGCTAAGCAAATAAAACCGGCAGCAGGAGCTAAAGATCCCAGAAAACTCTCCAAGAACAAAACGCCAATGTAAGTATAAATTTTCATTAAAACCAGATTTTATTAGCAAAATTGTGATTGATCAGTAAATTGTATGTAGAAATGTAAAATTTAGGAATGAATCCATAGGGAGGTTAACCCTTCCTCTTTCACAGGCAACACGGGTGTTGGTATGATAGTTGGACAATGTTAACCAACTGTCCGGATGTGAGATTCAAACTCACTATTTATCTGCCGACTGGAAATGCAAACGCTTTACCAGCCGGGCCGCCCGCTCCACTTTTAAAATAAAAAAACTATTGCAAGAATAATCTAAAATTTTATTATATCAAAGTATTACTGTCTCCAAAATGTGACCCTTATTTTTAAATATGAAAAGATTATTCAGTTACTGCGTCTCCATTTGTCCACTGTCAAATAATTGTTTAGATTAGACTTGTATTATTTAATTTTCAAAATTTTATTGGTAACAGCATTGTAATCTGTTCAAAAAGTCTACGTCCTAGGCTGCGCAGAAGAGTTCATTGTGAACGTACCACAAAACGTACCTAACCCTACTTTTATGAACATATTTAACAACAAAGCAATCAAATGCAAACGTTTTTAAAACCAACTTTAAAACACTATTTTTTATCAAATGGTAATAACTTAACTGTAATTTATTGCAATAAAAAAAGGCATTTGGCATGTATTAATTTTCTCCTATACTCTGTGCCGAAGTTCATTTAGATCATGTATTCGTAGCTGGAAAATCAAGTTCTTTAAATACGGCCATAGAAAGAAATCGCATGGCGTCAGGTCTGGCAGGGTAAGGTATTGGCATGTTTCGACTAATAATAATCTGTCTGTCGAAAAATTCTCGTATCATGTGTAGCGTGTGCAGTCTTGTTAGAAAAAACCAACAGTTTACTTTAGCATGAAACGCTAAAATCCGTGTTTTTTTTTGGAATTTCTAGAAAAAGGCCATGCAGAACAAAAAGTAAGTACAGAGTAGTTGGCGGAAAGGCGTTTTTAAATAGAAAACTTACAAAAATCCATCAGAAATTGTGGCGAAATGACATAAACACGTCATTTTATTTCGGTGCGCACGCAACAGACTGTAGCTCGAATATGTTACTAAAGCTCGAAAAACACCAGGGGCGGCACCCATTGATTTAAAATAAATAGATAGAATGAGGGAAAACTCCAGTATAATGGGTACTAAGTACACATAAATCTTAAACTGCAGCTAACCTAAAATAGCTCCTGGGTATGAGACAGAAGTAGTGTACGATACTGCATTTTAGCCAAAGTATTTACTAGAGGCCTCTATACTTTTATACTCTGCTCCACACCGTTTAGGGTATTTTAACGGCAGTTGGCAACGTAGCTATCGCTGAAAGTGTTGTGTTAGTTGAGGTTCATTTTAGTTTGGTATTTACTTGTTGAAAATATAAATTTTTTGCCTCTTCCGACAACAGATTTGAGTTCAGCAGCTCGTAAACCATAGGGATAGTGCAAAACCGCTTCCAAAAGTTGCAATTTAAGCGTTTCAGGCTAAACCAAACTAGAGTTTGTCATTAAGATCTTCGAAATAAGGCTGTAAAAGCTCTTCTCGACACCTTTCTGCAAAGTGCCTGAAAAAATCTTCAATTTTTCAACAAATAAACACTTTTGTCTTATTTTTACGTTCAAAGAAATGGCCCAATTATTCTACACCTTGAAATAGCCGCCCACACTTTAATTTTTGAAATTAATGTATATGTCTAAATAAAACCAGGCCTCGTCCGTGAAAAGTGTTCTCCAATAAGTCCTCAATCAAGGTATTTATGAACCATTTAACAATATTCGACACGCTGAGGATAATCAGCTTCGTGTAATAGTTGTACAGACTGCAAACGGTAGGGCTAGACGTGAATGATTTCAATATTTTGTGGCGGGGGCCAACTGAACTTGTCCAGACGAAAAGCATACAGAAGTTCGAGAGGCATCTTCCATAATCTGTCTTACATTTTCAATTACTTCCGCCGTTCTTCTCGGAGGATGGCCGCTGCCTTCTTTGCGTGAAATGGATACAGACCCACGGGAAACTTCAACGCAGTGATTCAAAGAACAACGAAAAGTGTTATAATGCAACGCAAGGATTGGAAATTCCTGCCAAAACTCTTCAAAACGAGGATTGAATACTGCCATATTCTATCAACTCGACGGCCGTTAAAAATGTTATGTTCTTGTAGCAAAACCATTTTAATTGAGGTTACATTACCCAACACAAATAACTGACAGGTAGAGATTACCGAATACGTCTGCCTGTCTAGAGAAGCTGATATTCTGTAACGATTCTGTTTTAGTTAAAATTATTAAAACAAACTGTACTGTACTTAACGATATTTCACTAACGGAATGCACAATTTACTAAAAATGAACATTTGGTTGAAACAGCTGATGTGGTACGTTCACAATGAACTCTTCAGCGCCGCCCAGGACGTAAAGACTTTTTGAACACCCGTTATTTTTATGTCCCGAGAACTGCAGACATACCCATTCTTCAAATAAATACGATATGGTACTACATACATGACCCTTGTATTCCAATTCTTGTATACTGCACTGGAATGCTTGCAATGCAAATTTGTTCTTGTAATTTCTGTAATTCATGTCACTTGCATTATGTTTCTCGCTTGCACCACTTCTTCTTTCAATTTTATGCAATTTAATACAGGCATGCTAAAGGTACAGATGAGCATTTATTATGCGTTGAACTGAAAATTTATAGAAATAATGCAGACAGCATTTAATGTGGTTCTCTGGCCAGCAGTGTATTAAAAATTTTGAAAACCTTCAACAATATATTGTTTTAATTACAATATAGCCTGTTTCTTCTGCTACAGTGAATAAAATGTTTGCATGAAATGTTACTTTTGTCATAAAAACTGTACTTGTTCACACTTTTACTTGTGTTATGCGTTGATGAATGCATGTTAATTGTTATATGTGCTTGTTACCGGCAGTCGGGGATCACAGCATGATGTGCGTGAAACGTCACCTGATGGCTATGGCACTCTTGGTCGCAGGCAAAGGTATGATAAATGTTTGTAATTGCACAGTGTACTCTGTTTCTTGCTTATCCTAAAATCAAGCTAGGTGATGATTTTGCTAAATTAAGTTCATCGTACAGTCTTTAGTTTAAAAAGAAGATGCTCTAATGCATCCATTCTATATGCATGGATTTTGCTTTTTTAAGTTTATATTGTATATAGATATTTGTGCTGTGGTTGACGTTTTCATTGAATTTTAGCTTCAAAGGATCTCGTGACCTATTATCCAACCGCAAAGGAAGGTTAGAAAATATATTATTTATCTTGTATAGCAATGATTGTTGTGACTAAGCTTATAGCTTTGTGTTAATAGCGCTTTTGAGTACCTTTTTCTTAAACTAGATGCTGTTTTTAGTTGATTTAATTTAGCATATGCAATTTATTTACAGATTTTCGTGGTGGCAGTTTAGTATATACATATTTTTATATAATTCCATATTTATAGTCCCAAGAGCCAGCAATATTTTTAACAAGCGTGTAACTGCTACAGAAGGTCCCTTTGAATATACTGAGCCTGCGGTAATGGTTATAGCTTCCTTGCATTCTTGAAGGGTGAAAAAAGAATAATAAAAAAAAAGTATAATAACAAGTTTGGCGCTTTGCTATGTTTAGGTAATCATATTTTATGTAAGTAAAAAAAATTGACAGACGTTTTCGCGGGTGGTAAGTTTACCCCAGATTCACATAAAGTTGCATAATAAACTTTATCTACTTTGCGTTCGTACTGAGGCTATTACGATACGTGTTTGCGTATCGTAATAGACACAAAGCGATGCTATAATAAAAATACTAAAAATTTTCATTTTTTTGCTTAACAAAGTGGCAACGTAGATAAAATACTGTATGATACCTCGTTTACAAGGCATTTTGTAGCACTTACTCCTTTAGGGCACTCCTCGCTTCGCTCGTCGTACCCTAAATCCGTGCGTGCTACAAAATGCTTCTTATAAAACTCGTATCATAATATACTATAATGATCGTCCATGCGCATTATTTATTCATTTTGACAACTGTTGTAATAACTTTTGATGATACTTGAATATTTTATTTTGTAACATCGAAGTTTTTCGAAGTAAAATGATTGACACTGTTTAAATTAGTCGCCGAAAATACATTTTTACAATTATAACTTCTTTTTTCAGTAAATTATGATCGATAATTAACTTAATAATTTCATACGTATTTCTATTTTTAAGGAAGTTTGAAATAACATGAAAACAAAATATTTAATAAACGGATGCATTTAAATGTTTCGTGTATTTTTGCAACTTTTTATTTTTATTTAAGAATACTAATTTACGTTACAAGTATAGAAAGCGGAGCTTTTCGGGAGGAGTATGGAAGAGCCACTTTCATACGAGTTTTGTATAATATTTTTTCGTACACTAGCATTCAAAACGGAATAATAAATTTATTCTCCCATCTGAATTTGCTGTAAAATCTATTAATTAGAACACTTTGCGGTATTTGTACGGCAAAGTGTAACTTTCTAATTAATAAATTGTACGGAAAAGCAGCTCTTTCAATGCTAGTGTACGAAAAAGGGGTTTTTATGTAAATAGTGACAAACAAATAAAATAAACGGAGAATATAAAATATTGACGAGGGGGAGTTTTTATTTTAAAAACATAAAGAAAGTCAAATAAAATCGTATTATAGTTTCAATCACTATCGTAGTAACCGTATTCTGGCCATTTCCTCCTAATCTTCCACGATTTCTTTTTTTTCATTTTCTGCCATGTCCTCTGAAACAACAATTACAAATTATTACAACTATGTTGCCAATATATTACAGTATAGATTTAATAACAAATAAATACCTGGTTTATTTTGAAGATGGGAAAGCTTAATGACATCATTGACAAACGACGGTAATAGCTGTCCTTCGAACCATACGAACTGAAATTTACCATCACTCAGGAAGTAAAGAAGTGGGATTCGTTAAATAAGCATATCTCCAAACTGACATTATACAGGTTGTCCGAAATCCGTTTTGAATATACCGGGTGCTGACTTGCGCTACGCACCATAGGAATTTGCATAGTAAATTTTTTATGTTCAATTATTTGCTCCCCTAATTATTTTAGAGCTAAAGTGTAAATACATTTTTTCTACAGAAAAAAATACTGCATCCATTCATACTGTTGCTAACAATTTTTCACTTTCCAGAACCGAAGGAATGCAAAAAATCAAACTAGCAGTTTTACAAAAATCAGTGATGCCATGGAATTATTGAAACAAGCCAATGCCAAGGCAAGTGCTTGCGGGGCGATCATCCAGTCACTGCCGTCAAAATATTGAACGTATTGTCGTTTTTCTCGTTTTGGTATAAGTTCTGAACCTCATTATTGCACCTACAATTATTTAATAACCCGCCTGTAGTCTTAAACTTAAAATGAATCACTCTATTAATGGTTGTACTTTTTGGAATTTGCCGATACGGATATTTTACAATAAACAAGGAGCTTACTTAACGAACGTCCACCATACTCGTAAAACCATTTTTGTTATGGACAAGGTCTAGGCACCTTAGAGACATTAAGCAGAACGTAATTAATAATGAATTATAAACGTCAAACATCAATGACAAACAAACAAACAGCACATGTCGCGCCGCACGCATTTGCGTTGGCATTGGCTTGTTTCAATAATTCCATGGCATCACCGATTTTTGTGAAAATGCTAGTTTGTTTTTTGCATTCCTTCGGTTCCGGAAAATGAAAAATTGTTAGCAACAGTCTGAATGGCTGCAGTATTTTTTTCTCTACAAAAAATGTATTTACACTTTAACTCTAAAATAATTAGGGGAGCAAATAATTGAACATAAAGAATTTACTATGCAAATTCCTATGGTGCGTCGCCCAAGTCAGCACTCGGTAGGGAATTAATGAGTGCGACAAGGAAAACATAAACAAAATGAGTAGCAGGACAAAGACAGAACGTAATCATGACTAGCTAAATTTTTATACTAAAATTAAATCAATGAAACAAACAAACATTTCTGTCAAATATTTTAGCTGTTGTTAAGAGTATAAAATGAGGTTTAAATATACTATTGCTTACTATTCACGTAATTATTTTAATTATTTAAACCTCACTTTATACTCTTGATGACAGATAAAATATTTGACAGAAGTGTTTTTTGTTCATTGACTTAATTTTAGTTTAAACATTTAGCTAGCCATGATTACGTTCTATCTTTGTCCTGCTACTCATTTTGTTTATGTCTTCCTTGTCGCACTCATTAATTTCCTATGTTCAAAACGGATTTCGGACAATCTGTATAGTGCGCTAGCAAGAAATGCTGGAATAATTCAGCTTGACAAGGTGGTAGACTTGTAGCATCATAATTTCTGAATTTTTTATCAAAGGACTTACGAACGCTTTTAGCCTAAAGATTTTACATCTTGCCTCATTGATATTATCGAGATGAGTGACGTACATGTCACAAATAAATTTTTCCAAAACAAGGAAAACTTCCTTTAGTCCAGTAAATGCAAATCACCGAGGGCACTAAACGCTGCTTGGTATTCTGGCGACTTATATAGCAATTTATATGGCCTTACTTTATCTTTTTTATAAAATGCTAGGTTATAATCGTACCCTGTTGTCTCGTGAAATCCCGGCAGGCTGCTCGATAGAGATGGTCTTAGCACAGAATAATCATTCTGTGGTCTTAGTGTTGCATATAATTGTATCACATCTCGGTATATGTCGTTGATGGTTCCTAACACCAATTTCCATCCAAATACATATGAAATCATGCCTCAAATGTTCCATATTACCCTGCATGGTAATTAAAACGTCGGTATCTGAAGATCTAATAATAGTGCAAATGTGGTGGTCAATATTAGTATCAGCTTCTTCATGGTTTTCATATGATAATGTTTATTAAATATTTTGTTTTCATGTTTCAAACTTCCGTAAAAATAGAAAAAAAATTATTAAGTTAATTATCAATCATAATCTATGGAGGAAAAGTAAAGAAAAAAGAAGTTATAATTCTAAAAATGTATTTTCAGCGATAGTACCTTGAATGTTACAAAATAAAGTATTCAAAAATCATTAAAACTTGAATGAATGAATAATGCGCATCGACGATCATTCATAAGTCCGACCTGCTGGCACTCACGTGTCTGCATAAGACTATCTCTCTCGCACTCATGTGGAACCTATTTTATGCTCTGTCGCTCTTTTTTACCACAATTTTGACTTTGTTATTTTACTGTAAATGGTTAAGTTTATTATGCAACTTTATGCGTATCGGGTAAACTTACCATCTGCGAAAGCGTCTGTGAATTTTTTTACTTACGTAAGATATGATTATCTTTAACATAGCAAAGCGCTAGACTTTTTTTATTATTATTTTTCCACCCTTCAAGGACACAAGGGGGCTAACACCGCAGGCCTACCAGACTTCACGTTTCCTTCTCAGTATATTCAAAGGGACCTTGTGGAACAGTTACACGCTTGTTAAAAATACTGTAAGAAATCCGTTGCTGGTTCTTGGACTATAATGTTCTAATACTCGTAAATTTCAGTATTCAATGACTAGTGGAGCTTCAAAAGAAACATACATTTTAAAGCATTCGAAAAGTAATTACTAAATTTAACAATTATTTTTAACTTCGTATTAGAAATAGTAAATTTGACTGAAAAATATTTTAAACATTATGTTTTGATGGTAATTACTATATTTAATTTTTTATAAACTTTAACTTCCTTCTAAATGTTATAGGAATTATAAAAATGCATATTCGTGGATAACAGAATGAACATAAATTCGATAATTATTGAAAGCGATATTTTAATAAATATTATTTTTATTAAATAGTAATATGTACAGTGGTTCAAATTAGTCACATATGATTATTATTACATTTATTTTATTTGAGTACACTGCATATATTATTTTGTATGAAACTATTTTTTTAATATCTATATAACAACAAATATTTAGTTATTTTTTATTTTTTGTTGGTTGCTGTACGGTAGTTATGGTTTTTGTGGTAGTAGTA
The DNA here is from genome assembly GCA_940337035.1 of Agriotes lineatus. NCBI lineage: Eukaryota > Metazoa > Arthropoda > Insecta > Coleoptera > Elateridae > Agriotes > Agriotes lineatus. Next base: position 108,363,724 of record OW679195.1, on the reverse strand, counting down.
GTAGTGCTAGATTGTATTTATCAATGTTGTTAGCAGTGTGTTGCATGTCTTATATTTTCAACAGCCGAGCGAGTCCTGGACGAGAACTCAGTCCGGATCCAAACATACCCCACATTGGCCCTCGTTTCCCACCTGCTGGCAGGTACACAGAATAATAATGCATATTTTGTAATTAACTTATGTCACCTTTGCAAAATTCTGTACATTAATTAACCTTGTGCGCCATTGTTAAATAACAAATTACTAACATTACTTGTACATACATGTATACAGTGTGTTCAATAATATGGAATTTTTCCATGCATTTCGAGGAGATACTGTAAAAATATTTTAATATATAGAATTATGCAAGTGGGTAAGTACGTAAAAAAATTGTACAACTTGTACAAATTAGAGGACAAGTAGAACTTGAACACTGTATGTACACATAACAAGTATTTCATTTGATATAGATCTTTTTGGTTTTTCATTTTCAATTGAGCAATTATTTTATTTATTTATGTGTTATATTTATAATTATTTTTGTGCAGTACCGAGCCAGAATTCCGATCTCCACGTGTTAAATACTTATGGGACAAATGGCGAAACGTCTGGATACTTGAATGGGAAAGACAAAGACTGCTGTATGATCATTTGGCTTATTTGAAGGAGAAAGAACGTGCAGATAACTTCTCATGGGATGACTGGAGACGAAGGGTTAGTTGAAGGTGCATCCTTTGACAAATTAATTTAATTGTTGGTTACTTTTCAGTTCTTGAAATTCATGAACCACAAGAAATCTCGACTGACAGACTTGTTCAGAAAGATGGACAAAGATAATAATGGCCTTATACCCAGAGACGAATTTATCGATGGAATTATTAAAACCAGTAAGTAACTTTTTTTTTAAATTTGTAAAACAATCCTGATTATCACAACTGTTATTTTTGCAGAATTTGATACATCCCGCCTAGAAATGAAAGCAGTGGCGGACATGTTTGATCGTAACAACTGCGGACTGATAGACTGGAAAGAATTTATAGCTGCCTTACGTCCTGATTGGCAAGAGAAACCACTGGAACCCGATGCCCAAAAGATTCACGATGAGGTCAAACGTCTAGTGATGTTGTGTACGTGCCGACTGAAATTCAAAGTGTTCCAAGTTGGAGAGGGTAAATACAGGGTAAGTTCTAAATATTTAAAAGCTGTTTCAGTAGTAATTGTTTTGCCATTTCCAGTTTGGTGACAGTCAAAAACTGCGTCTTGTGCGTATCCTTCGCAGCACTGTTATGGTGCGTGTTGGAGGTGGATGGGTAGCACTTGACGAATTCCTTCTTAAGAATGATCCTTGCAGAGGTAAGTGTCGTTTCTTCCCAGAATTTTGTAGAGTTAAACCTTTAATGAAATTTGCAAGAGTTATTATTGATAGAACTGTTTTTTCGTTTCATATTAAAATTATTTCAAGTGTAATAAGTGTATAGGTAAATATGTACAGTTCTATTTGTAATAATTGCAAAAACAGAAATTTTTACACAGATCTCTACAATTCAAGCATGTATATTAAAGCAGGGGAAGTAAATAATATATTTAACAAAGCGTTCCACCTCCTTTTGTAATAATTTTACAGCTAATGAGACTAAATTTCTGAGCTTGTCAGAATGCGCCGGTTTAACTTCTATTTAACGAAATAAATCGTGTTAATAAAGTCGGTATTAACAAAACAATTAACTGTCTCTCCTGAGGAAGAATTTCTAAGAATATGCTTAAGCTTGTGCTTTGTAATTATACATGTTACGTCATTATTAATAAGTTTTCATGTACAATATCATCGATTACATTCATGTTATAACCGCAAGGTTTATTTACATAATGTTGTGATTGCCCCAAACAAATTTTGCTTGTTAATAATCGTAAATGCGAATTGTACAGAAAATAAAATTTGTTTGGGATAATTTTCTACATGGCTTGTAGTTGCAACATACTAATGATTTTTTTCTTCTTATTCCCGTTACCACTAATATCCCTACCCTTAACAATGATTTAATTAATCTATATTTTCATCTATTTTAATGTTTTGCAACTATATGTGTCATGTTTTTTGTTAATAATAACCATTAAATCATGCTTATATGTGTTGGTCATGTGTTAATCTATAAGTTACACTGGTATTGCCTCTGCCCCATCCTGATAAACCTGAGCAACATGAGCCTTGGTGCTTCTTTGGTAAGACTGCACGTGTGTATTGCCTCAGCAGCATTCTATAGTTCGCTCGTTCACGCTGCACTTGCTTGAAAATCATTCGGTATATGCAGTGTTGTGTATATACAGTGATATATACTGGAAACTGTCAATTTATATTTATAATTTTTCTGTAAATACACCTAAAATGGCTGAATTGTTAGGTCTATAACTTCAGTTGTATGTAAAATAGTTATTTATGTTTTGTTATTCTAAATTCTTGTGGTGACAAAGTTCTGTAATTTTTTAAAAATTTGTCCATTGTCCAGTATGATTAAAAGAAACATCGTTATTGTATGTGAATAGCTTTTGCTTGTCTTGTTACAAAAAGATTACTGTTGCTTTGTGAATGCATTTTTTATTGTTTGTTAATCTCATAAAAATATGTTGAGGATGCAAACATTTTGTAATTTTTATATTATTTATAGTTAAATGTATATATGATTAATAATTTAATCTGGATATATTCTTATACTCCCTATTATCATGCAGTTACTAGGTTTGATTAATAATGTTGGTGTAAACACATTATCTAAGGTAATACCACAAAAGGTGAACATTTTTTGAGATTTTTTCGTATACAAGCAAATTATTATGTTTAAATTTCGCAAAACCAAAACTGCCTTAAAATGTTTGATCAGATTTTGTTGAGAGAAATTTGCAATAATTTTTATGTAAACCAAAAAAATCTCTGCAAAAAAGTTACCTTGAGCAGTATTTGGAAAGATTATTTAACAATACAGTGATTTTTTAAAATTGAATTGCAGCAGGCCATGGATAGCCTGAATCAGTTGGCAGTACTGAAGTGCATTGTCAGTTTATGTCAAATGTGAGGTTAGTAGGTTACATATATTTAATAGTACAGGCAGACCTCGCCGTTTGCGGCTTTGCGGTTCGCTGATTTGATTTTACGCGGGGCACCTTTGTGCTCTCTTTTCTTTGACGTTCGCGGATGGAATTGCCAACTGTTTTAACTTTCACACACTAACGGCCGGTCTTATAAAGACCACTAATCTGACGTTAACTTTAATTCGCTGTTAAAATAAACAAAAGCGAATAAAAATTAATTTACCAGTGAATAATATGTCATAAGCGCCAACGTTTTGATGAGCTTTTGTTTATTTTAACAGCGATTTAAAGTTAACGTCAGATTAGTGACCTTCATAAGACCAGCCGTAAGTAAATAAAGCAGACGTATGCGGTTTATGTCATGAACACCTAAATAACAGTATTTATCACAAACACACTTATCGAGTCTATTCCTTTGAATGTGTTTACTTGCGCATCGCGGATTTGCGCTTCGTGGCATTCTTCTGGCACGTAACCCCCGCGAACGGCGAGGTCTGACTGTACTATATTGCTAGTGTGTGTAAGTGGGAAGGACAACCAACACTTCCACACACTTGGTGAGCTGTGCGCAAGCGTCGTTCGTGCGGTGGGGAAGTGAACCTCACGGTCATGTTTAAAATTCACTTCTAAAGGCGGAGTTTGAATTATCAGGCATGCGCACGAGACGCGTAATGTTCACAGTGAGACTATGTCGGCGCCGTAATGTTTTCACCCGTTCCCAGACTCTGCTAGCAATATAAAAGTAAAAATATATGGTAGGTTAGGTTTTGTTTGTCATTTGACACAGACTGATGCAAAACTTAACCTGCAAATATCGAATTTGACATGAACTGACAGTACATTTCAGTACTGCCAGCTGATTCAGGCTATGCAGGGCCTGCTGCAATTTAGTTTTTAAAAAAATCACTGTATAAATATAGTGTATCCCAGGATTGATGTTACAAGAGGTGAGATGGACTAAAAATTTTTGAATTTTATTTTAAGGTTCTGGGATTCGATCCTGCTTGGTTTGAAAAGAATTTTAAGAATGTTTTGAGTTTTTGAAAAACAAGTAGGCCTTGACAGGGAAGCGAAAACTATTTTATTTTCAGGTAAACTACCCTTTTTGTTCATGATACGGCAAAATTTTGTTAAGAAAAGTTGTTTAGAATGATAGTTTATGGCCCTATACAAAATTTCAGAAAGATCTGTCGAATTAGAAAAAACCGTTATTTTATAGATAATTGTATTTTATTTTCAGGTAAACTATCCGTTTTGTTCATGATACGGCAAAATTTTATTAAGAAAAGTTGTTCAGAATTTAAAATTATGGCCCTGTACCAAATTTCATAAAGATCTGTCGAGTTAGATTAAACTGTTATTTTTTAGATAAACAAATTGCATTTATTAAAAATGACGGTTTCATCTAAGTCGACAGATTTTTCTTAAATTTTGTATAGGGCCATAAACTATCATTCTAAACAACTTTTCTTAACAAAATTTTGCCGTATCATGAACAAAAAGGGTAGTTTACCTGAAAATAAAATACAATTATCTAAAAAATGATGGTTTTTTTCTAAGTCGACAGATCTTTCTGAAATTTTGTATAGGGCCATAATATATCATTCTAAACAACTTTTCTTAATAAAATTTTGCCGTATCATGAACAAAAAGTGTAGTTTACCTGAAAATAAAATAGTTTTCGCTTCCCCGTCAAGGCCTACTTGTTTTTCAAAAACTGAAAATATTCTTAAAATTCTTTTCAAACCAAGCAGGACCGAATCCCAGAACCTTAAAATAAAAATTTTTTTAGTCCATCTCACCCCTTGTAACATCAATCCTGGGATACACTGTATATGACTTTGATTTTACTGTGTTCAAAGGAAAAGCTTCTCTTTGACGTTTTCGCAAAATGTCAGTCCAAGGCTACTCGCTAAATTGAATTCACTAAAACAAATTGTGAACGCGTGAAAATACTCCTACATTAGGGGCCGGTTGCAGAAAGCAATTAAGTCTGGTGTTAGCTAACATCGCGTCAAAGTGAACAAAAACGAATCAAATCTCAAATGCTTATGGTAACTAATACATTAGTAAACAAAATTTGATGCGATTTTGTTCACTTTGACGCGATGTTAGCTAACACCAGACTTAACATTGCTTTGTGCAACCGGCCCTAGGTGTTTTCAAATAGTGTTAATTTTGATTGGCTGTTTCTGACAAATTGACCAAACTCATTGGTGAGTTTATTATAGTGTTGAATAATCAAATTAAGTCGAGAGCGTTGCAAGAGTTACGACCATTGTATGTCAAGTGACCCAGATTGATCAAACTTCAGCTCTGTATTATACATTTTAATACAATTTAGTCGAAGCAGGACAATTGGGCGCCGCCGTCTGGGCGCCGCCGTTTGGGCGCTGGCCGTTTGGGCGCCGGGACTTTTGGGCCCCGCCGATTGGGCGCTGGACATTTGGACGCCGGAATTTAGAAACATAAAAATAGTTCACGATTCTTCTGTTATTTATCGTAAATATGATTTTTTGCAAGAAATTTCAAATGACATTGTTAACGGTGTAATAGATTTTATATATAGGCCATTCAGGAAACACAAAAACATACATTTTTTTGAAGTTGGCATATACGTAAAATTTGTCTGCTAGGGATTCTGTATTTTGTTTTGCAAAGGTTTCCATACCTGCATAAAGGTGACTGAATTTAAAAATGACAATTAATAAATATCATTAATTCAGTGTCAAAGTACATACTATTCTGGAAATTCTTGCCTGAACTTTTATAAAATGTAATAAAAATACCTATTAATAAATGCTACATCAATAGTATCCGACACAGTATTTGTTTAACATCCTTAAAAGTAGTTATGACAGATGCTAATTAAATGTCACACTCTTAACCTATTTGTTTTAGTAACTTTTTGTAAGTATATTCCTAGACAAAAGATTCATTTTGGAATTACACTCATGAAATTTTAGAAATCAAAGGCCACTTTGTGTTTTTATGTTTAGTGAACAGACTATACAGTGTAGTCCATTAAGTGTGCAACAAATGAGACATTTTTTTATTAGTTGTACAACCAAAATTTAAATATCGCCAGAAATTAGTGCATGTTTGATAACCAAATCAGATGCATTTAGAATGGCTCGAAGCCAAACAGCATACAGGACAGGACAAAAAATATGAAATTCGTTCAAGAATAAAGTTACCTTATTTCAAAAAATGTACACTACTGGCGCCCAAACGTCCGGCGGTCAAAAGTATGGCGCCCAAACGACGGCGCCCAAATGTCGCGTACCGCAATTTAGTATTCTTGCTATTTACAGGTTGTTAAAAATTTAAAATTTGGAAATTAATGTGATTTTTGGAAGGTGTTTTTTGTTAAAATAAATTAAATCATTCCGTGTATTATTTTTTGTTGTATTTTTATTTGTCAATTATACCTACTTCTACTTTAAATAAAATTTTCTCTTGTAGTATTCCTAGTGCATCGAATATTACCAATAGTTTTTTCGAGCTCACGAACAGTTTTGTTGTTATGAAACTGAGCATGAGTGTGCATAAGCACATGAATGGTAATTTTTTTATACGTAGTAATCAAAACGTGGGTGATAAATGAGAAAAAATATCTGAAATATTTAGTGCACATGGGATATTCAGTAGGAATGGATTTTTGGACAATTTTAATAAATTAGTCTCGTAATGTAATAACAAAGAAGTAATTGTTATAACGTTGATGTGACAAAAATTTGCATTAAAATTAGAAGCCTCATGTTATTGGTTGCTTGAATATGTAGGGCAATATTTATTGAAAATTTTATTTATTTATAGGATTTATCATTTATTTGTATGAAATCAGTGCCCAATAGTAAAAAAAAATGGTTGCCTGCTAGAACACATTTGTTTTTAGCTTATCTATTTGTTTAACAAAAAATTATACGTTGGAGCTGCTTCTACATTGTTTTGGCTGAAGTAATTTCTCCATTAAGTCGAGACTTCAGTACGTTTGATTGATCTGTGATGATTGTACTAGATAATGCCATTAAAATGTAAATTGTTGTAGTAAATAGCTCGTTCATTAGTTTTTAAACATCTTCACCTTTTAATTTTTTTTTTTTATTTTTATTAGAAATTTAAAGCAGTATCTTTTTGTAACTAAAAAACCTTTATATTTACCAACACACAAGGTGTCTTGGTTAAAAACTGAAAGTTCAGTATAACTACATAGTTCCACATATTTCCAGATATACTTGTCGTAAAATTCATTTATGTGTTTTTACTGAACATATTGTATATATAAATAGTTGAGATTTTTGTGACCTTGGAAAATATGACCACCAGTATAATTGAAGTTCATAGTTGATATATTTATAATTTATTGATTTTTTTGCCATTTTCATAATATAGTGTGTAACACATTGCATATATAATCAAATTAGTGTATGCTATAGAATGGTTGCTGACAGTAATGGAGGTATTTGTTTTGTGTTTCTGTTTTGCATGGGTTTACATTACACACATCAAACACATTTGTTATTTATTTATTTATTTAGTTAATTACTTTTTAATTATATTATTTTTATTGCACACTAGAGGTGTTTTGTGTGCTTAATCATTATTAATTTGTGCAATATTCCATGCAGTGCATTTGTTTTAATTATTTAGTCCACATATCAAATACATGGCATGTTGCACATAAATTAATTCACTATTCAATATGCACATACAGGTATCTTTAAGAAAAACCTCTTACCTTTAAGAATTAATTGAATATTATAACTATTAGGATTTGATTTAACAAATCCCGAAAGACATTTTTCTTAAAGATTTGCTTTTCTGTTGCATATTTTCTGTTTGTTGGTCCGTTTTTATTCAATGTCCCAACTACCATCACCTTACTTCCTGTCATATTTTATTTCATATGTTCGTCCTCTTTATTTTGTATTTGTTGTAATTCGTTTTCTTTTTTTCTTTTCCCATTTTTTGTATTTGGCACCTTACTTTCGCTCCTTGTACCTCTACCATGCGCACGCAGCCAAGGGCCGCACGAACATAGAGCTGCGCGAACAGTTCATCCTGGCAGATGGAGTGTCTCAATCAATGACTGCATTCAAGCCTAAAACATCTGCCTCTACACCTGGCTCGGGCTCTTCCGCTAATTCACTGCGCACTCCTACTGCTGGGCCCATCACTAAGGTATTATGCACATCATTATGAACATGTTCGATATGAAAAGCTATTTTAATTTGACTATTGCATAAACCAGTGCAATTTATTTAGATCACACGCTAATTATTTATAGTCTTGGAAATATAGAAAAAATGAAAAGATGGCTTAATTTAAATATATAAGTTTGACGTAAATGTGCATGGCAGTTATTTTGTTTTCATGAAGATTAATGAAGAGTTGGATGTTATTGTGATGCTTGTTAGTGTAAGAAATTCTGGATAAACAGTCATTTGATCAAGAAAAACTTTTCACTAGGTACTTTTGTTACACCCAGTACATATTTGTCAAAAAGAGGAATAAAATGTGCAGTTGCAAATCGAAAAATTGTATCACTACAGTGATGTTGGAGCAATGCCGACAACGTTAATAAATCAAGACAAGTACATGCAGTGCCTGGGACAGTGACTTGGGGGAACTTTTTAAGCTTGACAACCAGATGGCAAAGCGAGTAATTTAATAGAATATTTTGGAAGTTTATGTGTAGTGTATGTCTGAACTGGATACGGATACAGGTAAAAAGTATTCGTGTACTGGATACAATTACTTTTTTTTTAAACGGATTCTAGATACAAGTAACTGTTATAAATCAAAAGTACTCAAATACCTTCAATTTTGATAATTTTCTCGGATATTGAATTCTTGTGGAATAACTTTAGAATTTTAATTAAAACATTAAATTTCTTTTTATACAATTTATAAAATGTTTAACAACTATGTATACTGCCATTGTAACGTCTTGGGCGGCGCTGAACATATTACAAAATATACCTAATCCTACTTTTATAAACATATTTAACTACAACAAAGCAACTTTAAAACACTACATTTTTATCAAATGGTAATAACTTAACTGTAATTTATTGCAATAAAAAAAGGATTCATAACAAATGATCAAAATGTTCACTGCCTTCACATAGGCACGCTCGGCATTTGCCATTAACATATTTGAATTGTTATTAATTTCATTAATTTTCTCCTATACTCTGTGCCGCAGTTCATTTAGGTCATGTATTCGTTGCTGAAAAATCAAGTTCTTTAACTAAGGCCATAGAAAGAAATCGCATGGCGTCAGGTCTAGCAGGTTAAGGTATTGGCATGTTTCGACTAATAATCCATCTGTCGAAAACTTCTCATATCATGCGTAGCGTGTGCAGTCTTGTTAGTAAAAACCAAACCTCCGTTTGTTGTGAAGATCTTCGAAAGGAGGCTCGTCTGTGTGCCTGAAAAAATCTTTGATTTTTCAACAAATAAACACTTTTGTCTTACTTTTACCTTCAAAAAAGTATGGCCCAATTATTCTTCATCTTGAATTTACTAAAAATGAACAAAAAGTGAGGTTCGTTTGAAACTGAAAAGCTGATGTGGTACATTCACAATGAACTCTTCAACGCCGCCCAGGATGTAAAGACTTTTTGAACACTGTTAGATACACTGTAGATTCTTGATCAATACAAATAACAGATACGAATTTTTAAATGTATATGAATACAGTCTTCAGATACACAAATGTATCCAAATTATTTATTCAGATACCAAAGTACTCGAATCCTACCCAGCTCTAGTTCTAGTGAAAATGTTTGAAATACGGATTTTGAATTCAAATATTTTTCTTTTTGAAGCTGCATATTAGTTATACAATACTATAATTACACTATGTTAATAGTGAAAGACTTGACACATGACAAACTTTGAATAAGGTATTTGTACAGAATTTCGAGAGTATAAATAGTTAGCAGAAGCATATGTAAATGCAGCTAAAAAATTTCTACAAATATATTCAAGTTAAAATAGTTTTTCAAGCATTCTTTTCAGTGGGAAAACATTTACATGCGTTCACGGTCCATCAGTGTTCTTGCACATTTTTGTAAAACAGAGAGTTGGTTTTAATTTTACATTTGCAGAAATGAACTGCTTGCTTAGGTATGAACCGTTGTAATAAATAAATCGTTATGTAAAAACAATTTTTTTGTAAAAATCGTGTACAATTCGTCTATGTTAATTTGTTTTGTATTTAAAACTACATGAAATATGCAAAATTTTAAAATCAATTTGCCTAGTATCTAAACATTATGTTTGTGTTTCATTTTTGTATAATGTGTAAACTTACAAACCCTCTGTATAGTCGGTTTTTTATAGGTGCACAAAGCAACGTAAGTCATGCATGCTTGTTATTTCTAGTTACTTAGTAATTCTAGTTACGCCTTTATATTTGGTGGCACTGTTTTCTGTTCGTTCCCAGAAGCCAGAAGGTATGGTAAATATTTTAGATTAGCAAATAGAGTGTCTAGGTCCAAATATAACTCAGGAGAGCAGTGATAGGTTACAGATGTTTGTGTTCGTCATTTCTGAATCTTTACTTCCTTCTGCATTTTATTGCATAGCTGTTTATAAAATTCCTACGAATAGCTATGGTATAATTTCATGCCTAAATTGATATAATTTTTAAATGTAATGGCAGTTCACTCGTTTTCAATAATATCTTACAATTCATTTGTTTTTGGTAGATAAACATGTTGTTTATTTAATTGTTTTAAGGTGTTTGTTTGTGAATTAAGCGAGTCCTCGAGTTTTATATCTTAAAAATATTTAAATTACCTTAAATTGTTTTCGTAAACGTAAAAATTATTTTTAATTGTTAATACATATTTGGCATAATTAATCAGTAATGACAATTATTTATTTAAAACTAATGTTATTAGCTCAGTCATTTTTGTATATCAAAAGTACACAGTTCTAAGTTAATATGGGTGAACTGCCATAACGTCAGGGTTTTTTAAAATTACAAATTGAAGTTCGTGTATCATTAATAAATTTGATGCATGATCACCATCGTGGTATTCATTTTACACTTAGCGAGCTTATTACAGCTATTTTTCATTCTCTTCACGTTCTTGTGTATAAGCAAAAATGTAGTCAATACTAGAGCAAACCTCCCTTTACACAAGAAGAGTTTTCTGTACCTCCTAAATTTTGCTATGATGTTGGCATATCGTCTTTAGCTGAAGAGCACTTGGCCGAGTTGATGCCTATATTTGAGCAGCTGCGCGCCAAGGGAGAGGTTGGCAACGCATATCCCATGCATGTGGGCTCTACCTCAGGCCCCACTGTGCACATGGCACGTGCCAACCCAAACACTTGTCACTGGGTAATAACACTCTTTCTATTTTCTAATGATCACTTGTTGTGGTGGTTTTTACTGTATATGTTGTTTGTGTGACTTAGGTATTGTTTTTGTTTTACAATATTTTGTTTTATGTTACTAGTACATTTGTATTGAAAATATTTTGGTAGTTATTGAGTGCATTATAGAAAAATATCGACTATGTTGCCTGAGATTAATCGTTTTTAGATGCGCCTGTCAGTTATTTTATGGTATGAAGTATTGTGGAATAGTTTTATTGTTTGATTTGTTAAAGTAAAGTTTGTAATGTTTGCCAAAAATTACTTAAAACTCGAAAACAATATTTATATAGTCTATTCAGTAAACACAAAAATATTTTAGTTTTTTTTTTTTGAAGTTGGCATATGCATACAATTTTTGTAATAGAGATTGCATATTTTGTTTTGCAAAGGTTTCCACACCTGCATAAAGGCAGGTTTGAATTTAAAAATGACAATCAATATTTATCACTATTTCAGTGTCTTAAGTATTTTTTTGAAAATTTTTGCCTGAGCTTATAAAACGTAGGTAATAAAAAATAACTATTAATAACTACTACAGTATTTGCAACTTTTTGTGTGTACATTCCTAGACAAAGATAAATTCTGGAAGTCAAAGGCCACTAAATTTAGAAATCAAAGGCCACTTTGTGTTTTTATGTTTACTGAATAGACTATATAGTTTTTTTTTAACATTTAAATCACTAAATCATTGCAATTTACGGTTGATATTAAAAATTTTCTGAAAAGGTCAACTAAGTGTAGTTTGACCATCCAAATCTCGTTTTTTGTTTTTAAGGTTATGTGTAAAATTTGTTTATTGCCATGCACTCTTCGTGACAATGTATGTAAAGCATCAAAGAACTCTACGTTAATTATTATGTACGTATTGGTTAAAAAACGCTAAGTTACATGTTAACCACATTTTCAAATTAAACACCAAAATATTTAATTCTCAATAAAATTGAAAGGAGAAAACATAAATGGAAAATACAAACGGAAAACAAAACCAATACGTACCTGATAATTAATGCAGGGTTGTTTGATGCTTTGTATATATTGCCGCTAACAGTGCATAGAAATAAACAAATTTGACATATAACCTTAAAAATAAAAAACGAGATTTGGACGGTCAAACTACACTGTTGCTTTACATTTAAAACATTCATGTGAGTATTTACACCAGTTATGTATAATGGTAATGTATGTACTACAAATTATAACATATATACATACATAATCGAAAACCTCTTATACCGTTTACACAGTGTCGGGGTGCCGAGCGCACCTAGCCGTTGAGCGTATGTTCATTTTTAAATTCGGCGGAGGTACTTGAGGTAGTGGAGTCTGTCTAAGCTAGAACACTACGCATCTCTAGATGTTCACCCATCCGAGTACTGACCAAGCAGACTGGAGCTTAACTTTTACAAGTGCCGTGAGATATGCAACACCACTCAGCCGTACTGCCGGCTCACAAATTATAACACGTAATTCAAAAAAATATCAAAATCACGTATGTCGCCACTTGCATTTGGAACATTTGAACTACTTAATGTTGCACCTACTGTGTCATAATAAACTCAATTATAATTGATTGTTTCACCGTTCCACGTTCTGAAAGTACATTTTTAGCATGCGCAGTATTTGATGATCAGTGAAAATCATTAAATGTAAAGTAATTTTTTTTTTATAATAATTTTCAAGGTCAACTTTCTAGGGGATAAGTTGCATTCCTGCAGGGTCCCTAGTTTTAATAATGATGGTACATAGATTTTTAGTTCTTTTTTTCCATTAAAAAGATGGTTGTCATTTTGACAGATATGTCATAATAGTGGGTAAAACGTACAGTATAGTAAAATATTGCAAATTTATTAATTATTAAACTTAACAATATTTGAAAATAAACATAATGAACGTTTGCAAAATTAAAGGTAATTGTAATTAAACGACAAATTGCAAGAATGATAAATTTTGACATTCAAAATTGACACATAACCGTAATTTTGAAAAAGTTCTACCAACATGAGGTATAAAAATTTCCTAGCGTTTTAATCACAAATCTACCAACATTATTATAGAAAAAAAACGTACTTTACAAAGCTTAGAAGCTTGCCTGAAAAGCGGTTTGAGACTTGGCAAATTAAGCTGCCATAAAGTAACAGTTTAGTAATTAAAATGATCTACTTTCAGAATCAATACTACACATAGAGCTTATGTTTTTTTTTTCTTCCTTTGCTCTCTTTGATGGTGTTTTTCTTGAATAACATGTTATTTACCATCATCAGTTTAGTGTGTTGCCTAAAATATAGGGGAAAAAGTTAGTTCCTAGTTTTTTGTAGCCCAACTATATCATCACATAGTGGGTTTTGTATACAGATTGTCCGAAATACGTTTTGAACATAGGAAATTAAAGAGTGCGACAAGGAAGACAAACAAAATGAGTAGCAGGACAAAGATAGAATGTAATCATGGCTAGGTACATTTTTAAACTAAAATTAAGTCAATGAAACGAACAAACGCTTCTGTCAAATATTTTATCTATCATTAACAGTATAGTTGGGTTTAAATAATTAAAATAATTATGTGAATAGTAAACAATAGCATATTTAAACCTCACTTTATACTCTTAATGACAGATAAAATATTTGACAGAAGCGTTTGTTTCATTGACTTAATTTTAGTTTAAAAATGTACCTAAACTTGAGCCACGTTACCAAGGCGAGCCATGTAAACAGATTCTGACAGTTCACAGTGTGACTTCAACCAGTTTCACACGGTGCGCATTTTACGTAAACGTCCGTTGCATGTTGTCGTAAAAGAAATTACAGCATAACAAAACAACGCTCATTCCCCCTCTAGTGTAAAGGCGCGTATAAGCAGTGTTTAACTTTCTCTTCAAAACGGCCAACCACAGAACGCCTTTCTATCACGTGATATTCACCGACCACGTGCGTTTGTTTACCTCGCTCGTCTTCCTAACTTGGCTGAAGTTGCGCCATGATTTTGTTTGTTTTCCTTGTCGCACTCATTAATTTCCTTTGTTCAAAACGGATTTCGGACAATCTGTATGTAAAATTTGACTATGTTAAATAATTTTTATTGCATAAGGAAAACAAGGCAACAATAGATTTTTGGAAACAAAGTATGATATTAAAGTACCTACTGCTGTATTTCAAGTAAGATGGCGAAATACCCAATAAACAGCTTGAACTTTTTAGATGCTCCATATCACAGAATTTCTTTTTGTGGATTGTGGAGGATAGAGAATATCCTGTGTACCTATTTATAAATGTAACTATTGTACAAAATACTATTTAGAAGATTTAGACAGGCATGATGTTTTATAATTTTTTTATTACGTTGCACAGTCGATACTTGTTATTAAATAATTTTAGAATGGCATTTACAATAATAGTGCAATTTATAAATGTGGCCTATATTTTTGAACTTTCAATTACAAAAAATGTACATAAAACAGAATGTTGTAAAATGTTTGTTGGCTTTATGTGTAGTTATTTTTGCATGGGCTTGAAGAAGGGTGTGTGAGTGAACCCTTATTTTCTATCTACTGCAAATTTGATTTTGTTTTTTTTAATTGGCGTTTATAGATACACTCATTCATTATCATTTCAAAAGCTATTTGAGAAAGTAAAAAAATTGCGTGATTATAAAAACCCCTGAATGAATGCAGTACCAGATAAATACTCGGCATTCTTGGTCTGAAGTATTTTTGTGGTACTATTATGATTGCTTGGTGCAGTTGCTGTGATTGGACCTGTGACAGATCATCACAAACTTTTATACCTCTCGCAAGTTCCAATGGTAGGTATTGTTATGGTAACGTATAATTTCGGACACGATGTTATTAATCTCTGTTGCGATATTATCAACTAGGGAATTTAATGTTTAAAGTTAATAATTAAGATACAATTTTTGGTTTTATTTTGTAACTTAATGCATTTGATTTGTGACATTGCACTTGGAGTTCTTTTGTTATATTTATCGAGTTTTCGTATATTTGTTTTTATATGAATGATAGCTCAGTATAATGTGTTGTCAAATTATGTCCAGTGGATATATTTTTAATATGGTTTTAAACGAGTATGTTGTATTGCACTATAGATTTGTTAATTGCACTCGTAACTTAATGTAATAGTGTAGATTCTTGTCGTTAAAATATTCTTTGTGTCAAATTACCCCCTACAATTTTGGCCACTGTGTTTTTTAAGATTAGTGAGGCCATTTGTGTAGTATTGCTCTTTTCTATAATAATTTATAACGTTTTACCTAGGTACCAAGAACCATATTTAATACATCTCAACCGAGATTAAACATTGGGTCTGTTCTCTTAGTAAATCAAATTTATTAATTGTTCATATCATAGGGGAATAGTTTAATAGAAATGTTGGCAAATTGAAATTTTTTCACAAAATTAACTAAACCTCTTGAATTTTACGGAAGGTCTATATAATATCAGCCGTACTTTTCTGTCAGGTAAGCACTGGTAAAAGGTAAGATTTATAAGCGCTATTATAAGTTGTTGATTTTTTTGTGTTTAGAAGTGCTATAATATAGCTATTAATGCACAAAAAAAATTTTAAAATCTTGGAAAGATTCCGAAACGGTTTTCTGATCAATAAAAAATTTTACAAATATAAAATTGCACAGTGCAAGAAGCTACAGCAAAATAGTCTGAAGCTTTTAGTTTGTGTTTTAGCACTAACAAAATAAAGCATTAATAAAAAAGCACTTGACAGCAGTTCACGTTAAGCTGAAACAATAATTACACTAATCTACAACTTAGAAAAAATTTAATAATTAATTATTTAGTGTATCGTCACGGGGTGAATTGAAATAATTTGCTTATTGAATATTCTGCTGTATAGGTGCGAGAACGTTCTGTAAGATCGGTTCCTATGAGCTCTGGAGGTCCAACAAGAGCATCGAAGTCATCTTTAGGAACACCAGAATCACTCTCTGACACTGAAGGACCGTCCCTGCGGTCACCTAGGAGGCCTACATACAAATCCACTCTTACGCCTGGGGGATCCCGGCCGAGTTCCCGCCCTGCTTCACGCACTGGAAGCCGACCTAGCAGTAAACCACCTTCTAGGCACGGTTCAAACCTTTCCCTTGACAGTACAGGTACATTTTAATAGACATATTTTTAGAACTGGTTTAATACAAATCTTACAGATGATGGCACTCCATCACGAATTCCTACTCGACGTACCCCTATGTCTGGTCGCAATGCAACGACCACTACTACCTCATCAGCTAGGAAGTTAACTGCTCCCAATGGTTTGTCATCCTCACGACCACGAACGCCAACTGGTTTAATTTCACCTGCTAGTCCTGCTGGAAGGTAAGTGTTATTATAGTAACGTAGGCAAGTAGACGAGGAAATTAAATTCTGATAGCGCATCGTTATTAACTTATTATAGATGTATCAGTAACTGCATTGTTCGAACTGATATTAGTGATTATATTACTCTAGAATAATCTTAATTAAATTACTTTTCGTAAACAAGCAAGTTAGTTTAATAGAAGTTATGAAGACAAACTGCATTTAATTATGATATAATATGATGTAGTAACAATTTTTAGAGCATCGTACTAATATAACAATTTCTAACCTTATTAGATCGTCCGGCATACCCAGAGCGTCAAGTATACCAACATTATTAACCGCTACCACACCAAGGTAATTAACAAAGCGGAAAAAATTGGTTTTGGGATAATGAGATTATTAAATTGGTCGAATAAATTTTATGTTATTCTGTTCAATACTTATTTTAGATGCTTCTATTTCTCCAAACAAATTGCTAAATAGATATCAAATAGTTAAAACAAATTAAAATAATGATAGAATTACGTTTAATAGGCTTCAGCTTAAAATGTTTAAATAAACAATGAACATTTAAATATTAAGAGTGAAAATTTAACTCCAGCTCCATTGTAATTTAAACATTTGCATTTTTATTGCACAATTTCTAACTAACTCTTTGGTGTGGGGTAGGTCTCGGATTCCCATTTATGTGGGGACAGGTGGAGGTGATACTGACCTAGAATCACCTTCAACATCCAGCTCGTGCTCTGTCTCTTTGTCTTCCGGGTAAATTAACATAGCTTTGCATGGCGTGTTGTTATGTCGTTAGATTTAGTGGGAAATAACTGTGTCTGTGGTTCCCTGTTTGAGGTTGCAGTTACTAACATTGCAATTTTTCTTACGCTTGCTAACAGTTCGAAATCATTGGGAAATAAGTCGAAGATACCTGTCACCAGGTAACATATCCTGCCGTTGCATGTACTTGACTGCCATAGTATGAATGTCATTAATTAATAGATTAAATGTTTGAGATTTGTTAAAAATGCTGCTAAGTATTGGTTTTTAATTCAATGATTTTCCATAGTAGGAAAGATGTGGTCACAACGAAATAATTTTTATTCGCAACCATATATGTAATAAGATCATTACTGACTTTTAAAAAGTTGGAAAATGAGCTATTCCTGGTCGGAAAAGTGATTGCCGTCGCAGCGGTTGGAAATGAATCCATTCCCGACCGCTGTGTAGGTAGGGATACTGGGAATCTCGTTCATCCATTCATGCGCGATCCATTCCCGACCGCTGTGTAAGTAGGGACACTGGGAATCTCGTTTATCCATTCATGCGCGTCACAACCTGTCGTATGATAATATAATAATTTTTCCAATTATTGTTTAGAATAAAGTGGTTGCGAATAAAATAGTATACATACCACGGTGAAAAGTTTCATTCTTGCCTCGAGATAAAGTTGACCTCGACGCTACGCGTCTCGGTTAACTACTTAATCTCTCGACAGGAATGAAACACTTTCCACCTCGGTATGTAATATACTATTATTTGTTTGAAGCTAAAGAGGTACAGTGAGCAGGAAATTATTTTATGACATTCAAACTTGGCAGTAATTCTTTTAATGTAGGTTGTGCATGATGTTAGCTTTTATTGTTTCATAGTTATTGCAGTTTTGTGTTTGTACAGTTCTGCATTATTTGAAATTGGAAGATAGCATGTTGAATTAAGTTTTCAGGTAATGATATTTATGGGTTATTGTAATTACTTGCCGTATGGTTCTAATATGTTTTTACTTTTGGTAACGGTAAGTTTTCAGTTGCCAAGAATGTAAATGTTAATTTTAAGTTTGTGGGAGTGGCTTTTAAAGTACTACAATAGAAGCTTGATTATCCAGAATAATGTGAAATGCTGGATGGTTGAAAATCATACATATGTATTGCAATGGTTTAATGCCAGCAGTAATTCTGGTTGTCTAACTAAGGCATAAAAATGAAAGAATAATTCAAATAGGCACAGAATTGATATTTTGTTTAGTGCAAGATAGAATCAATATTTTACACTAATAAATGCACATGGTACAATAAGCAGCAACTATAATATGATTGAGAAGGGTTAGCATTAGATAAGGCAATATTGAAGGGTTGCGTTTTAACTTTAATTTTTATAAAATTATGCTCGTTATGGCAAACGCACTTGAATTTAAGTGAATGACAGGTTTGATTTGGCAACATTTAACATGATACAGAGATGTTTTGTAGCGTTGCAAAATTATATGAGCGTCCAGAGTTAAAAAGTTTATGAAGCCCGCAATCGACAAGACAGCTAAGGGTTAAGAAGTAAGAATATTGCAATAGAGCAATGATAAGGCTAACGAAAGCTTCATAAGAACATTAGTGCAGTGCATTTAAAACTAATTGTAAAAAAGCAAAAATTTAAAGTTTAAAGTGCGACGATTGACAATTTCCAAGAAAAAGACAGTTTAGTTTCTAGAATATAATTGTATCAAAACGTATTTAATAAAACAATTGTAAAAGTTAGTTGCTAGGGAACGAGATATTCAATTGTTATGATTGACTGAACAAGTCCTGTAAATTTGTGCTGTGTGCAAGAGGTGCTCAGTTTTATGTAAATTTTCATATTAAAAAGTTTTCTGTTGAAATCGAAAAGTGGTTAATTTGCGGAGTGTAGTTGTGTGAACTTGCTTCATGCTAGAATATCCCAGTGAAGAAGCAGGAGCTCTGCAAGAATAGACCAGGTGCGTTCTACAGCTAGGCCAGTTTTTCGGGCAAGTTTTCGAATAGTTGGAAGCATCGGCCAGCAAGAATTGTGTGTGCTGCATGTTGGGGAATCCTTTATTGACCCCTACATCCAGACATTTGGCCGTCACCAAGTTTATAATTGCCGTGGCGTCGTTTGATTTTGTGATCCAGCCTATGAAGCTGCCCCTGTAAGGTAAATTTCACAGGCAAGCAATTGGAGGCCCACTAGCTGTGGTTTCATCGAGAATAAACATTGCACGAGGGGTTGAACGTGATTCCAGCTACATAGATTCATCCAGGGTTTTATAACCTACGTGTTGTCCCTTGGAAATGCTAATTCAACAGGAAATTAAACAGTTGTACATCGCGCGTCCCGTTATGTCACTGAAACAATAACCAGGTTAGCAACAGATTACGTCATAACTATTTGCATTGCATTTACCTGAGGTTTTCTTCTTAATTGTTGGTGTTTCAATTCAATAACGCTATTTTTTATACGAACAAATCATTGCTGTATACAGTCAGTTTGAAGGTTAAAGCTGTCAGGTACGAATTCGAGCAATTGCCATACAAGTTAAACTGTCCTACTGTTGTTAAGACCTAACCCTTTGAAAAAGAATTTTTCTCATGCAAGCTGGAGCAAATTATTTAAAACAAATTGCTAATAAATAATATAATAAATGCAATAAACCATTTATTTTGCACAGTAATTATTATTACAAATATTTTTACAAGCTCTGAGAAGACACAAGAATTACTTAATAAAACTATTCTACGAAGAAATAAAACACAGTAGTCTTCTCCACGTACATTTATTAAAAAGGCGATATGTTTCGAAACCTGATTGGTTTCATCTTCAGACCAAAATGATCATTGGTAATAAAACTGGTAATAAACCACGAGTTCCAATTTGTAGGTTAAAATGAGGTTATGTTTAAGCGCCGAAGGCGAGGTAGTAATGAAAATTCACAAAACACCACATTGGAGAAGAAAATTAATTCAATAGCCAGCAAACTACATTATAAAGATCGTTATACTGGTTATTACATCAAATTTAACAAATAAAATTAAACCAAGTAAGGCACTCCTGTGGTGTTCTTTGTGAATTTTCATTACTACCTCGCCTTCAGCTCTTAAACATAACCTCATTTTAACCTACAAATTGGAACACGTGGTTGATTACCAATGATCATTTTGGCGTGAAGATGAAACCAGTCTGGTTTTGAAACATGTCGCCTTTTTAATAAATGTACGTGGAGAAGACTACTGTATTTTATTTCTTCGTATCAAGACACATCCACTATTAGCGTGATGGATCACCTCTCTGATAAAACTATTCTATTTTATTTATAAATTGTGGTGATTTGCCCTAGATTATTTAGTTTTATTTTTACTATAGCCTCATTAGTAGGGCCTATCATTACAGTATGTAGAAATAATTCATTTTCTTATATGGGTATTTCGCCACTCTGCAAATTAAAATATTAAATAACGAAAATATTAACAACGAACGTTTCGAGGGACAATCTGCCCTCGTTATTTTCTGACATTGACGTCAATGTCAGAAAATTCATTGGAGGTTGGTCGTTTTTTCTTCCAGTGAAAAAAAGATAAGTTCTTGTTAGTTTTAATTGTTATTCGTTGATAACGAGGGCAGATTGTCCCTCGAAACGTTCGTTGTTAATATTTTCGTTATTTAATATTTTAATTTGCAGAGTGGCGAAATACCCATATAAGAAAATGAATTATGAATTCACGCCACAAAGAAGTTTCAGAGATTATCATGTAGAAATAATCTTTCCTTTATGATTTTTTGTTTTGATATCCATAGAAATTCATGTAAACAGTTACGTTGGCAAACAACAACTGATGTGTGCGAACAGTGCAACGTGCAGCACACAAAATGTTGTATGTACCAGTAAATTCTAGTTCATTCCAGTTAAAACAGTGTACACAAAGGATACGTTACTAATAAAATCGGGATAACAATTGTGTTTGTTCTTGCTTGAGCAAGATCCCCATAATCAAGCTTCTAGTGTATTATTGTTGTCGTAATGTTTTAATTTTAACAAGTGCTGATATATTAGAATGTTGAAATGAACGTTATTACCATCATAAACATACAGACTCCGACAAGGAGATGTGATGGTAATTTCGCTCTGGTATTTAAAAGTGCAAATATTAACATTTTTGGTTTTAAATTACCAATTATTTAATTGTACTAACCAAATCAACCTTACAATCAATTTTTGTAGTATTTTTGTGGTTTTATATTTAACGTAAATAATATCTAATACGTATTGGTAAATTTAAAAAATAATTGGCTGTGAAGCTTTACTACCTTATTAAGTGTAATTATAATGTATATCTAACTATTACTAAATGGGTGTCGTGTGTTAACCAGGCCATTCAAGACGCCTTCTACAACTAGTAATGCTCCAGTACTAAGGACAGCGTCTAGGTAATTTAACACCTTATAAACGTAATTGTAGTGTTGTGATGAATTAATTGGGCTGTTGTGTTTACAATGATCTACCATGGGGTTAACGAAGTGCCTCTTTATTGCTTTTGCCTAATTGGTGGGGTAGAAATATCAAGCAGAACATTTTCATAATAAAAATGGAAAATTTATTAGATGACAGGTAAATTATTTAAATCTTAATATTACACATTGTTTTGTATCTTTAGAATTAAGCAGGCGATACATTTGTAGGTTATGTTAACGTCGGTTGACGTTTATCAGTCTTCTCATATTTTAATGACGATTTCGAGGTACTCTAATGCCAATTTCAAATAAAATTATTTAGATACCTTTTATCTAATATATTTTCCAACATAATGTTTAAAAATTTCAAGGATTGTGTATTTTTGAATTTGTATCGAAGGAAATGATCGTACTTGCCTGATTTTTCATTATTAATATGATTTTTTGCACTACCTTACTGTTTATTATTTTCAATTAAGGAAATACTAGAACAAAAACTTTCTCCTTGTTGTTTCATGTACAATAATGCTCACATAAATCTAGTACAAACATGTTTGTTTTGTGTAAGAGATTAAGGGCTGTAATTGTCGCAAATGGTGGAGCAATAAAATATTAGTTTATTTCTTTTGTTTTGTACTTAACCCTTCAGTACCCGTTTACGGTCTGTGAGACCGAGCAAACACATGATGCAGTATATTACTTAATGTTCTAGCGTTAGTTTACTGCCCATTTCACTACCTTCCTATATATTGCCATTGAAGATCCGTATGCAGTTTTGAGTTCGTGCGTGCAGTGGTTTAAAAGTTATTTATAATTTCGGTTTCAGAGACCGAAGCGGGTACCCGAGTTGTTTTTATTTTTACCTTTGATATACCACTAATGTGAGGAGAAGGAAGTATTTTCGGCATTTTTAGTAACACTGTTATACCAAAACATTATTATAGTCATGGCAGATTTTATGAGAAAGAACAGGCGCGACTAGAACAGACGATGCGAGATATAATAGCGGAGGAGGATGTCGACAACGCGTTTTCTGATGATGTGCGATTGTCTGACGAAAATAATTTATTGGAAACTAGGGAAATGAACAGTGACACTGAACAGGAAATATCTGATTATGAAGACATTAGTGAACAAGAAACTAATGCCATAAGATATCTCATTATTTTTATGCAGGTGGGAGAGGGTGTCGGACTGCGAGACCAGTGCGGGTACTGATGTCTTACAATTTTGAACGGGTACTGGAGGGTTAATGAAGTCGGTTGTACAACAAACAATTTTAGATAATTGCGTAACTAGATCTAACTCGCTTGTACTAGATTTATGTGAGCATGACTGTACAATCGTCCACAGAACTAATGTCACCCCGAACGCCAGCTTGGCTATTTCGATAGGCAACACATTTAACGTCACTTGACCGAATGTTTCCTAGAGGGTAGTACACACAAAGCGTGTCACCGGAAAGCAATTAGGCAGAGAGAAAGTAGACATTTTAGAAGCAAATCCTTCCTTTTAATATTTCGGTGGTGAATCACAGGGGGTTACAGTTTATTTGTATTAAGCAGATTTTATTTCACTACTGTTGTTAATATTATTTGTTATTTATAAAATGTAGAAACAAGACATGAAGTCATTCTGGTTGAATATAAACTTTAACAGATATTGATTAATGAAATTGTTGAAGAGTTTAAAGATTTTCGTTTATTGTTAAACGTTTTAAGTGATTGAGGAATCACCATTGCTACCATCTTCCCGAAGTTTAATTTAAAATTAAAATAGTTTTTTCTACCGCTAAAGGCACAACACTGGAAACCTAGATTTGACAAACAAATATTTATCTTGTTTTCACAATTTGAAACACAATTTAGTAGAAACTTGAAAAATAAGAAATAATTTAAATTGTTCTACTTGAGGAACGTGAAAATTTTTGCGAAACTGAAAGATTAATTAAAAAATTTTAAAATTTAAACATATACAGTGGAACTTCTATTTACGAAGTCCCCAAATTCAAGAAGAAAATCATTAAAAGGAAATTTCGTAAAACAGAAAATCATTTAAAATAGCCTAATAAATGCAACTTCCGAAACGTCTTGTGATAAACACCCTAAACTGTGGAAAAAAGTCCGATAAAACAAATCATAATAGACCACTGCCAAAAATTATATCATTCAGAGAACAACTGCAACTGGTTGTTTTCCAAACAGCATTTTATATATGTGAATGCGAGCAATTTATTCTATATTTTTATCTACTCTAGTGGGGTAACTAACTCATTACGTCACTAATTTGACACTATTTCCGTTAGGTAATGAAGCTCATTACACCACTCAGTTATGTAATGGCTTCATTACATAACTGAGTGGTGTAATCGCTTTATTACCTAACTGAAATAGTGTCAAATGCATGACGTAATGGCATTTGCCCACTAAAAAACTTTTTAAAAATGCCAGATCTGACATTTCTCTTAATGCACTTTTCTCAATTTTAGGCAGTCGTAGATACAATTTTGTACAATGCATGTGTGATAATGCATCATTAATATACTTGTGTGCTTACAGAACTCGTGCTACGCACTCGTGTGTAACTTACACATAAATGGAATTTTAATTCGTAAAATAGAGCAAAAATCATATGGTAAATTATTCGAACGGCGGAATATCTGTAAAAAATCGTTAAACAGAGAACTTCGTAAAACTGAAGTTCCTTAAGAAGAAGTTCCACTGTATGTAGAAATTCAGGACCTTAAAAGTTATTAAAAAATCTGGTGTGATACACGCACACAACTTCCTTTTACAGTGATCTTATAATTAGCCAAAAATTTGGTTTTTAATTTTTAAGTTTGTATTTGTCAACATTTTTCAAAAATTACGAATTCTACAGAAACCGTACAAAATAGAGCGTTAGTTCAAGAGACAAATTTTCTCTAAAATTGTAAGCAGAATTCAAAAATGTAATAATATACCGGGTGTTCTATTTAAAATAGGAGTTAGTAAAAAAAGAAAAAACAAACAAATGAAACCCATTTTAGAGGTATTCAACTGGAAAATCAACTATCTCACGTCAATACACATTAAAAATGTAATAAAAATGTAAAGTTTCGAAAAAAACCTTTGGGGCTGTTTTTGAAAAAGTAAACACCATACTTCCAGTTATGAGACTTTCTTCAAAAGCTTGCCGTCGCGTCTAGGTAGCACACAAAACTTATATATGATGCTTCAACGCCATATCTCTTTTCGTTTTTGAGATATTCTGTTCACTGACAAACCAATGAACAAAAACATGTTTTTTGGGTTCAGGAAACTCTAAAACGTGAAGATCTGTTGAAAACTCAATTTCGAATTTTTGGTGTAGATCAAATACTTCTTTTATTGTGCAAGGAAGTAAAAATCAACAAATAATAAAAATTACTAGAGTAGGTAACCTAAAAACTTATAGAACTGCTTAGAAGTGTTGTTTTTAAATTGGATATATATAACATGGACTTCTGCGATAAAAGTTAACCTTATGGAACTGTTTTTTTTTATTATTTACTTAATGCACTACAAAATAGTAATGTTTATATTTTAAACGAAATGTTAATGACGTCATATCTCAAATACTGATAATATTTCTAAACACAATAGTGCCAAAAGATGCAAAAAACGTTAAATTAATTTAAGTGTCATAGTTTTATCCAGAATCTTCGTCCTGAAAAACACCTGGTATGCTTAACTTCGTTAAATCGTTCATTCCTAAATTAAAAGCAAAATGTCACTTTTTTCACTGAATGAAAAAAGTGGCACCACACACCGAAATTAATTTAAAAAAGCCTCCTTTTTTAAATGAAATTTTAAAAAGATTTTTATGAAACACTTGTCACAATATAAAAAAAGATACGGTTGAAAATTACCAATAAGGTTATTCTAAGTGAAAATGAAAAGCAATGATGAAATTGTTACAATACATGTTTATAGTATTTAACATTACTAGCATGGTAAGAGGGTTTTTACTGGCGGACAGAACGATATGACTGGCGAGCCAGTCACCTTCTTGAGCCAGTAAAACCTGTTACCTTGCGTGTATTGTTGAATATTTTATTTGTACCTCACTTGTAAATAACTATAAATTTACCATTTATTCACAATGTCAAACTGACAAGCAACTAAATTCATCAATATGACACATACTAAGGAAGACAAGAGACATTTTCAAGGTGAATACAGTAACTTGATAAATTGATGTTTACAAGTGAGGAACATATAATAGCTACTTATGCAACAAGTGCTAAAGTTGACGTTATGAAGGTAATGAAGCCATTACATAACTGAGTGGTGTAATGAACTTCATTACCTAACGGAAATAGTGTCAAATTAGTGACGTAATGAGTTAGTTGCCCCACTAGAGTAGATAAAAATATAGAATAAATTGCTCACATTCACATATATAAAATGCTGTTTGGAAAACAACCAGTTGCAGTTGTTCTCTGAATGATATAATTTTTGGCAGTGGTCTATTATGATTTGCTTTATCGGACTTTTTCCACAGTCTAGGGTGTTTATAACAAGACGTTTCGGAAGTTGCATTTATTAGGCTATTTTAAATGATTTTCTGTTTTACGAAATTTCAATGTTTTTCTTCTTGAATTTGGGGACTTCGTAAATAGAAGTTCCACTGTATATGTTTAAATTTTAAAACCTTTTAATTAATCTTTCAGTTTCCCAAAAATTTTCACGTTCCTCAAGTAGAACAATTTAAATTATTTCTTATTTTTCAAGTTTCTACTAAATTGTGTTTCAAATTGTGAAAACAAGATAAATATTTGTTTGTCAAATCTAGGTTTCCAGTGTTGTGCCTTTAGCGGTAGAAAAAACTATTTTAATTTTAAATTAAACTTCGGGAAGATGGTAGCAATGGTGATTCCTCAATCACTTAAAACGTTTAACAATAAACGAAAATCTTTAAACTCTTCAACAATTTCATTAATCAATATCTGTTAAAGTTTATATTCAACCAGAATGACTTCATGTCTTGTTTCTACATTTTATAAATAACAAATAATATTAACAACAGCAGTGAAATAAAATCTGCTTAATACAAATAAACTGTAACCCCGTGTGATTCACCACCGAAATATTAAAAGGAAGGATTTGCTTCTAAAATGTCTACTTTCTCTCTGCCTAATTGCATTCCGGTGACACGCTTTGTGTGTACTACCCTCTAGGAAACATTCGGTCAAGTGACGTTAAATGTGTTGCCTATCGAAATAGCCAAGTTGGCGTTCGGGGTGACATTAGTTCTGTGGACGATTGTACATCTACAAACTGTGGAATAAATATAAGGTATTGAGGCTCAATATAAAATTAATGAAATATTTGAAATTGATCGTACAGATTATCAGAAATTCATATTATAGTTTTAGCTTTAAAATTTATGGGCTTAAAAATTTAGTGCAATTGAAATACAAAATTAATGTTGAAACTTGGCAAAAATCTTTCTGAGTGCAGAAATAGATTAATTTTATGCAGTAATTGAGAACAGCTAATTTAACATATTTTATGAAATAGTCACTGTCTTAAAGAAATATTTTGTTGTTCATACTGGTAATCATTAATGTTTGATATAAACAATTTGATATGTTTATGTTTGTTAGATTTTTTCCCAGTCATAGGAAGGCACTTTAAACATCGTTGAAATACTCAGCTCTAACTTTGATTGCTTTTGGGATTTATTTCGAGGCACTTCGTAGTCAAACATTTGAATATTAACAAAACATTTTTGACTGTGTTAACAGCAGCTACAAAAGCAAGTGCTTTAGATACTTATTGTCCATGTAATAATTTTGTAGAACTCGGACACCTTCGGGGTCCAACACTCCAGTTCCATCTGGAGCACAAACAGCCACATCAAGACTTCTTCGGAAATCATCTGGAGCATCAGACACAGCGAAGGGTCAAGCAAAGAGAAGTACGACGCCAAAAGAACCTTTCCGACTTTAAGCATTAGTACTAACAAACGTATTCCATTCTAATATTGACTGACAGTTAGCTAAGTTTTAATTTATATATTGTGCATATTTTTATATGTTACATAAAGGTTGGAGCCTTATATTGACGTATCGCAAAAATCGCCAGTTTTGCTTTACGACAATTTAACGCGATCGAGGATTAATGCACTAAATGTTCTCACGTTATTGTTATTGGATTTGGAATCTTATTTTTGTTCCCTTTTTTCTTGTATTTTTTAAGATGTACGTAAATTTCGTTTAGTTGCCATACTGAAACTCTAAAATTGGCATGTAAATTCTGTTTTTTGTATTTTTTTGTGAAATTCAGTTTCTTTTATTACAGATATTTCTGTAGTTGATTGGTTTTAAAGGGACCATTTTTCTAATTTTATTATTTACTAATACCTTAACACATGTTTATTTTGTACGGCTACTGACACTATGATATTAATATTGTAATTGAGCACATTTTTGTGAACCTTTCTTGTTGCCAGTGAGAAAGTCTGTAAAGCAAAGTCGTGAATGTTTACCATAAAGTGAGCGGCTGTTCTTTTATAAAGCTTGTTGTAAGGAGAGCCATAAGTCAAGAATATTTATTTCCAATATATTTTAAATTTTTATTATGCTTGTATTTAATTACATTGTTATTTAATAAACTAAACTTTATTAATTACATTTTGTTTTATTTGTATGGTGACATGCACTAACACCACGCCACAGTAAACCTGTACACTTTTATGGATTGCCAAAAATATACAAACCAAATGTACCACTTTGCCCAATGGTTGGTTCAATAGGTCACTATGTGAGGTTAGTTAAACATTTACTCGAAAGGCTTAACCCTTTACCAGAAAATCAAGACTTACATTAAAAATGTTAAGAAACAAACACCAAACATTGTTAATTTTGATATAGTAAACCTATTCATCAGCGTTCCAGTAGATAAAACAATCAATATAAACCAAAGATCATTAAATGACTAGAATTTACAGACACAAATAACATTAAAGGTTGACACAGTTATGGGATTTGAAACACTATCCATTAGAACAATATATAGTGCTTTCAGAAATGACCGACCGCTGATTAAGGGCGTATGTAGGCAACCCATTTAACAAGAGTTGGTACTGCTGTAAACATTTTAGTTTTTGTGGCAGTGGCATCCGAGTGGGTACTGGGGGTAAACACTTTATTGTGTTACCATTTTATTAATTTCTCATTCAGTGAAAATAAATAACACTCAAATTAAACTAGCTCTTATGAAAATAGTCCTAATTATTCAAAATCATAAAATTTTACCTCGCAAGGAATAAACTAAAGTAAGGGCCGGTTCTACAAACCAAGGATAAAGTTATCCGGTTAATAAATACCCTAGAAACGATTGTTGTGACAAAAGAAATTATGACAATTATACCTCGGATAGCTTATTCTAGGTATATACTTGCATTGTAGAACCGGCCCTAAATTGGAATAATCTTACACAATACATCTTTTATTAAGTATTGTAGTGTTTATTAATATATATATACAGGGTGTATACGAATTCGACCGACAAACTTTGAGGGTGTATTTACTGCCTAAAGATGTACCTAAATTGTTCGTACACTTATAACCTATCTCCTTTCATTTCAAAGTTAGAACCTCTTTTGTGACTTTTCTTTTAATCTAACATTGAAATCGTCGAATAAAATTTTACTCAAATATCTAACTACACTAATTAATTAATGACATTAGGTACATATGAAACATGACATTTAATTAATCAGACTACCAGTTTAACACGTTCATTGCCCAGGACGTTAATTCACGTCTTTTGGCACTCCCGCTAGGCGCCCAAGACGTATTTCTACGTCCAATTCTCATTGCGCTTCAAACTGATCCTGTTTTGTGGGCGTTGCTTTCTCGTCAGTAACATTTGAGGGGCGTGTGGTAAGGACTCTATTTTCATTCAGTTTGAGTTTGGTTGCCGGTTGGAGCGCATCTCAATGGATAACGTCCTGCACACAGTGCATTCATCTGCAGCGCGGCCTTGAGCATTGACCACGTATACAGGATTGGCAGTCAAGGTGTTAAATAAAATATTCAAGTTTGGAGATTTGAATGCGTGTAATGTGTAGGAACCCTAATTTTTAATGGTTTTTGGAAGTCCAGAATTGTTTAAAGAAGTTAGCTAGACCATTGCTGATAATACATTTTATTCTTAATATTCAAGCTAATGGATTTCTTCTAATTTTTATTTTATTTAATAAAATAAATCTTGAAAAATTCATAGTGTTTTTTTCGAAGCGTTTTGGCCTGTGCAGAGTTTATCTTGCAGATAAGGATCAAGGTTGTCTAATCTTTTAGGCTATATTTAGTGAGAGAAATATGCACCCAAAGTTTGTCGGTCGAATTCGTATACACCCTGTATATTTACAGTTATTTACACGGTTTATTATTAACTAACATAAGGACACAACATAAAGCACATAACATAATAACATAACGTTCATAATAATAATGCCGCAAGTCAACTCGAATTGCCGCCGCTGAGGGTTGCGCCGTTGAGGTGGCCACCGTCTTTTGGCATTGATGCGGTGACGTTACTTACTTGGCAAGTGTGTTGCCTATCCACAAGGCGCACTCAGTTCGGGCATCCTGACTTATGATTGCACTCAATCATTGTTATAATTTTATTACTTAAACGTATCACTAGGTACTAAACTATTCTAATTACAGTAATTACTAACAAAATATGGTACATAAAAGTTTGAAATGTGTACCTCATATCAAAATCCGATATTTTCAAAATAGAAATAGTTTGAACTATCACATTTGCATATAATTAGCCCAACCCATTAATCCAGGGTTTCATATTTTGAGGTGAGCAAATACCTTCGAATGGCAGCTGAGTTAACTGATAACCATCCGGATCTTTAATTAAATATCGATCATTATCCAATATTTTCTTAATTACATAAGGTCCCCTGAAGCTGTAGTGTTTATTAATATATATATATATATATATATTTACAGTTATTTACACGGTTTATTATTAACTAACATAAGGACACAACATAAAGCACATAACATAATAACATAACGTTCATAATAATAATGCCGCAAGCCAACTCGAACTGCCGCCGCTGAGGGTTGCGCCGTTGGGGTGCGCACCCTGTACTTTGGCATTGATGCGGTGACGTCACTTACTTGGCAAGTGTGTTGCCTATCCGCAAGGCGCACTCACTACAGTATAACCATTTTATTGATACAAAATTTATTCAAGTGTCTTCATGTAAAGTGGAAACTCTAATTTTCAGTTAGTTTTAGGACAAAATAGTATATTTCACTTACGATAAGTAATTAGTCTATTCTACCCTAAATGCTGTTTAAGGGACTACCCTTGCTCTCGTCATCAACAAATAACGATAACAACTTAAGGCTAGTCCAGCGCTTTGTTAAATTGGAAATTCTAAGTTAGGTATACAACCCAACATGCTTCTATTAAACAAGGAAGGGTTGCTATAGCTTTCTAAATCCTCACTGACGTTTCCAACCATTACCCTTATCTATAAGCCGCTTAACTTTTATAGTTAGCCTACTTAATGACTTATTTGAGAAAACCAAATCAAAACTTTCTCAGTACCCCGAAGTGTGTCCAGTGCTACTGTGTGCATATTGCTTTAGTAGTTATCGTGATAATAGTGCTGTATTTGTGAAAATCAAAATGGGACGAAATATTATAAAAAAGAAACGCAAACTCAGTGGTGCTAAGAAAAGTAGACGGTTACTAATGAAACGCATCTGGTTGTTTTTTCTGTTGTATGCAGGGTTGGAAGAAAGCTAAAAAAATATAAACAAATCATAAATACACTTATGAACCAACTTTTCAAGAAAAATTCAATGGCGGAAACGGATTTTCAGTTTTTTCAGTTTTTTCGAGTCATGCGTGAAAACTCAAATTTGCTAGATTGTATTAGGGTTTTTAGACCTTTTTACATAGATTTCAGAGCGATAGTATTTTTTTATGTTCGCCGTCAATTTTGAGTTATAACATAAACTTGTGTTTTTTAAATAGAAAACGTAGTAGGCGTTGACTTCAACCGCAAAAGCTGTAGAAGCTTTATTGTATTCTAAATTTTTTGGAAATGAATACACTGCATATGGCCAAGAAAATGAAAAAAATGCTGTCGCTGCATTTGAGGCCATGTACGGCATTAAAACAAAAATTATAGGACTTTGTATTGATACAGAAAAGCCGTACTTAGCTGCAAGTCCAGATCGACTTACAGATAATAATAATGCCATACTAGAAATCAAATGTCCAGCGACTTGTAAAAATTTTACACCACAAGAGGGGGTTTCAATGAAAAAAATTAAATTTTGTACTTTAGAAGGGGCGAATCTAAAATTAAAAAAGACGCATAAATATATGTATCAAGTGCAAGGCCAGCTACATATAGCAAATAAGGACGTATGCTATTTTGTAGTTTGTACCCCTAAAGGCGTCAGCGTTGAAGAAATTGCAAGGGATAAAGTATTCTGGGAAGAAATGTCTAAAAAATTAGAGAAATTCTATATGAGTTCCTTGCTTCCAAAAATTATAGATCCACGTCGACTTAGGAATTTGCCTATGCGGGATTTATATCTCAAGTTTAAATAATAATAATAACTTTTATGTAGCTATATGTATAAATATGTAATAATACAAATAAATACACTTTTTAAAAAGCTAAATGTAATCTATAATATTTAGTACCTACTGTAAACAAATTTTTAAAAAATATAGTGTTCTAAACCACTATTTCATACAAAACTAATTGTTGCAATAAGTGTTTTTGTAATAGTTAGAAATTCATTTCAGTAATAAATAAATGTACAAAAACAGTTTGAAGCAATGCCAAACATTTAAATTACTCTTGGCAATTTTTGCTTACTTACTAGGTACCTGCAGTTGAACCCTCATAATCGGATTATCCCAAAATACTGCAAGCACTGTTGAAACTAGCAGCGCCAACTTGTAAAGTTGTAAAGGTGGCAAAACTCTGAACTACTGAACCCAATTTGACTAAATTTTCTAATTCAAGAGATCCATTTTTGTATCCATTTATTATTATTTGCAAGGTGAGTGTTTTCCAGTAAATAGGTAACGTACCGTATTACCATTTCCTGCAAGGTTTGTTGACTTACAATTAGTTTTGCAACAGTTATGAACTCTTTTGGTTTTTTGGATGTAGCACAATTTAAAAAATAATTTAATCCAATTTTATTATAATAGCACCCTCATACATTAAATTGCGCATCTACTGACTTTTAGTTTATTGAAATCGGTTAATAAATAAATGCATATTATGATCCAGAGTTTTCAAATACGTTAATTTTACTAGTTTTTTTATTAATAATTGCGTTATTAATTCGAAATTTAAAAAGAAAATATAATAGCACCATTCCTCCTTCAATGACGAATACTTTGATGTATGACAAAGTATACTTTGAATTATTTATAACCGTCTATTTTTATCCAGAAAATTTTGTATATTTAATGCGGACACTGGAGGACCCTTAAGAATTAACTGGAAAACAGGAAACACTTATCTAATTATTGTACTGAAGTTATAATGAATTGATCACTACAGCCAACTTAAAACACGCCACAATAAGGATACAGAGATTGTCTATAAAAATTGTTGGAAATGTTGACCATTATCTTGTAGACACAAATTAATCTGTCATTTCATATTATCAAATACTCTCCGCAAGTCCTCCTCACTTCTATTTTCATTAAACCACTGGCAATATTGCATTCGTGATCTCCAATTATTTTCAAATAATTCTTGTACCACTTTTATCTTGTACAGATACATGTGGAGATCTTTTCTTAAATCCTTATCGCATTGGCATCCATGAAATTAGTATATTTAAAATGTTATTAAAATTTTAAACACATGAAAAAACAACACGTAATATGTGTTGTAACAAGATAAAAAAACCACAGTGTAGAAGGAAAGGAGTACTCCAATTGACGGCGTAAAGTATTTACGTGTTGAGGCTTTAAATGCGGAATTAAGTCGTGTTCAATACCCTTAACTGAGATACAGGAAAGTAACAAATTGCACTTTACTTTTGACGAGAATCCAACAGATATAGAGTAAGTACTTTTTCTGCTTTACAGCGTAAGAGCTGTCAACGAGAAGAGGTTCTATTTAAGCCAGCCGGGACGCACGTAGTCACGATGCTTCGTAGTGCAGGTAGAAATAGCCAGTTCCCTTGCAATATCCCATAAAACGTTGGGACCGCATACGCGGTTCAAATGCTCTTCGAATTCGACCACCGTTAACGTTTTGTTTTTTTGAAAATTTATTTATTTTATCAGAAACGTGAAGATATTTTTACTTCTTAGTTTAATTTTTAAAATTATTTACGGCCCGTCTTATGAAGGCCACTAATCTGACGTTAACTTTAATTCGCTGTTAAAATAAACAAAAGCGCATCAAAACGTTAGTGCTTATGTCATTTTATTCATTAGTAAACAAATTTTGATGCGCTTTTGTTTATTTTAACAGCGAATTAAAGTTAACGTCAGATTAGTCGCCCTTATAAGACTGGCTGTTAGTGTCACAATGTCGACGAGGGAAGTTCTGGGTAAAGCCTTTTACAGATTTTTTATTTTTCGCTGTGGTGAAATACCCAAAAAAGAATGTAAACTTCAAACTGTGTGAAATAAATTTTGTTGGAGTTTTTAGTTTAAAGTTTTTATTTTGACTAAAAAAATTTATTGCAAGTTTGTTACATGCTCATTTTATTCGAATTCCAGCACCTAGTTCTTTACCAGTTAGCAGAATACATATTTTCGTACCTTGTCTTACGGTCGTTAAGTGGTGCGCGTTGTACTCTTTTTTATATCGAACCTCAGTGATTTCAATTGGTCAATCTTGACATAATTCGTGGCTCTGTTCATCGATATTGGAGAACCGGACGTCACCTTGTTTTGCATTGGTTCAAGTTTTGGGATGCCTTTGATTATCAATTTTTATAACAATTGAATTGTTTGTTAGGCATCCATCTTAAGTTTTGTAAAAGGACGTTCGTGTAAATCTCCAGTTATTGCCTATAGTTTTGATTGTAATTGCCAATATCAAGATCATCTTCTGATTACTTTACGTTATTGTTTAATACCTGTGGATAGCTCAGGCCGAGGATTCTTTAACAGCTGAAATAAGAGATAAGCTAGAGTCAAGAACAGATATTTATTTTCTTTAACTATTGTACAGAACCAAGTAAAAATGTCTTCTAAAATTATTTACACAAGAAAGAAAATAAAACAAATAATGATAACTCCAAATTATAAATTATTCTGGTATCTTGGGTGGCCCTGGTAGAGCTAAACTGGCTGACTAGAGACATTGGCGAGCCGTCCCTGGACCTGTAGTTCAGGTAGCTGCAATCAGAACTACATTAAATAATTCATTTTCTGACTTCGTCGTCCCCGAGTTGTGGCAGATTTTAGACTTGATTAGGCAAAGGCCGAAATGATTCTAAGTTAATTAACAGCGGCTTCAGACTGAACAAACGCGAACGCTCCGCCGCGTTAGACCCCCAGAATAACCTGAGGCTACCGCTCGTCCATCATTGGCCAGCGAAACTGGAGCATTCGGGTTCCGCTCGCTTTACAATTCAAATACTACGCCAGCTCGCGCTTTGCTGATTATTGAACGGAATTTAGGTCGCTTTGCACCTCGGGCTGACGGATCTTCTGCGACGGGCTGTCGGAAGGAATTATTTATTAACAGGGTGGTTTTACGGGCTATTAGACAGGGATCCAGGTCGGGTTTTTGAGCGGCAAGATTTTCCGTTGCGTTGGGGATTAATAGGACAGGGTAGGTCAGTTATCAGCGACAAGATCTTCCTTTGCGCTAGAGGGTAAATAGGGCAGGGTGATTTATCAGCGGTAAGATATTCCGTTGCGCTTGGTGGTTAATAGGTTATTCAGATGCAAGATCTTCCGTTGCGCTAGAGTGTTAATAGGTTATTCAGCTGCAAGATTTTCCATTGCGCTGGAGGGTTAATGGAACAAGGTGAGTTAGGATTGCTTCTGCAGTTTTACTAACATAGGCAAAGGGAGTATTCTGGTCAGGTAAGGGTAGTTCAAGCAGTTCGACCTCTCCGTTAGGAGATTGGGAATCGAACTTGTTTCTGGACGCTGAGGATTCTTCTTTTATACTCCTTTGAGACGGCCGATCTGGTGAATCTAGAGTGGGGCTTAAAACATACTACTTAAATGCGAGCCGGAGAGTAGGGATGCGTGGATCGAGCGACGCGGCGAAGCTTGCGCAACTCGTTGGCTTCGCACCTGCCCGACACTGTCTTATCAACGGGATCTCTTCGGAATTCTTCCAGTTTTTATTATCTTCCGAGTTGTACCAAATGTTTGCCTGACACGAATTTTTGTGCCCAGATTGTTTTTAACAAATTGATAACGGTTTTAAAAAGTATTGCTACAATTTGTACAGGAGCTATCGTCACAAATTTACTACACAAGACTGTCAGAACCTAGTAAATACAATGCCTCGAAGAATTATGGCTGTTATTAAAAATAAAGGTGATGTTACCCAATGGTAAACTTTTGAAATGCGTTTCACATTCAAGTTCCTCTGAGTACATAGTTTTCGTTTTTCCGTTAAATTTATTATTAGGAGTTACATTAAAATTTTGTTTAGATTTCACTTGATTGAGTGCCAATAATTGAGAAGTTTTTAAGTGAGCCAAATGAAGAGGGACGGGGCTCTTACATAAAGCCAGTTATTAATTCAGGCATTACGCTATATAGAGAGGATGAGTTAATAAAGTCTGGAATAGAAAAAAATCACATTAGAGTGCCTTGATAGACATTAACAGATTTTGCATAATGAACATTTACGACAACAAAAATGTATTGTAAATATTGAATACTAGAAAAAATAATCGCTGATTTATAACACTGTTTCTTGTTAATGTTCAAATTTGTTCAGTTATGTTATGTGTACATTTATTGCATACTTGACAGTGGGAGTTCAGTCCAATTGACTTTATCATAATAGTACTAGGCTAGTACAATAAAGTGCTACTTTATGGACTCTAAAACAGTGTCATAAACAAGGACTTTATGAAGCAGTGGAAAATAATAGTTATTTATGTAACAAGTACATAATGTAGGACTTTATTGGACGAGTCTATTTTATGACCGAGCGAGTTTTGCGAGCAAGGTTTAAAAGAGGACGAGTTAATAAAGTAAGATTATGTACCAGTTCCATACTATTCTGTGACAAAAAAATTTACATTAGAGTGCCTTGATGGATATAGACAGATTTGTCACTATAAACACTTACGACAACTAGAAATGTGTTATATTCATTACCATAGTAATTAATCGCCGATTCTGCACTTATAGATACTGTTTCTTGTTAATGTTCAAATATGTTACATTGTGTGTAATTTATTGTAACATTTACTTGACAGGCTTGTGATAATTGTATTAAGGGGGGGGGGGCTCTTAATTTTTAACAATTACATACTAAGCAAAAAATAATGACTAACATTCCGTGTATGTAATCGCTATAACAACGGTAATCTTTACATTTATTGCTATTTTGCCTTAATAACCATAACAAGAACTAGTAAAAACCCACACATTGTGAAAATTTCGCGGAAACAGTTAGCAAAATCCTTACCAGATCGCATTTGAACATCTCAGCAAGGTCAGTGATGTTAATGACGACCCATTCAGTGCTCGGACAGCCTAATTAACAGAAAACATTGCTGCTGTGGCTGAAAGTGTATTTTTTTAAAACTACGTTTGTCACACCGTCACAGTCAATGGACTACAGAAAAATGCTGATTGACTTGTTTTTGCCTGAAATTGAAGAACTGTACCTGGACTATGTTTATTTTCAGCAGGATGGGACTATGTGCCACACAATCCATGAAACTATTGCTTTATTGCGTGAGAAGTTTCCTGGTCGTGCCATTTCACGTCATGGAGACTTTAATTTGCCGCCTAGATCGTGCAATTAGACACCGCTGGACTTCTTTCTTTAGAGTTATGTGAAGGATAAGGTTTACGCCAATGCTCCGCAAATGATTAAAATGCTCAAAGATAGTGTTACAACTGTTACTGTGTTACATTTGAAATACTTTATTGGTACTTGGTACTGTGTGAACGCACCTTTTTTGCCCGC
Organism: Agriotes lineatus; assembly: GCA_940337035.1. Classification (NCBI taxonomy): domain Eukaryota; kingdom Metazoa; phylum Arthropoda; class Insecta; order Coleoptera; family Elateridae; genus Agriotes; species Agriotes lineatus. Next base: position 108,325,527 of record OW679195.1, on the reverse strand, counting down.
GTCGATATCCGTGAAGTTGGCAATTACTTTTTTGCTCGGAAATTTTCAAGTTTGCCTTCTTATTTCTTCAGCGAAGCAATCTGTTTGCCCCGCTTTTCGTGTTCTATAATCCGATGGGGGAGTTAGTCTGCATTTGTTTTTTTATGTGCTACGCCGTTTAGTGAAGTTTTGGTGTAGCAGCGAAATTTGGACCAGATCGCTCGCGTTGGGTCCTGTCCAGTTCTCTTCGCCAGTTGGATGCTTGGTGTGGTTTCTGATTTGCCGTAATCAGAATAGACCTCTTCGCCTGAAGCGACCTTGGCTCACATAACTGCAGGCTCGCTATTTGTAGGAGAGGTAAGTACCTAATGATCAAGGCCACAAAATATGAGCCTTCTCATGTAGGCTGGTGTGCTAATCTGACAATTTTTGGCTGTGTATTTTGCACATTTTGTGATCACTTTGGCTGTACCGGCTGGATCCCATCAGGATCCTCCCGTTTTTATTTACTTAATGATATTCAGCTTAAGCCACCATCATCAAACTTTCAGTTGTTCTACAGTTTGTCGAATTAATGTAAGTTTACTTGTACTGTTTACACGTAATTGTTTTTTGTCCAAATTATGTCTGTGATAATTTATGTTGGTACAACCTTGTAGCATAAGTGATATTTGAGGTGTACCCTGCGTAGGAACCATTATTTATAGGTTACTACTGTACTAGATATTATATGCCAAAAATATATTACACTCGTACTGTACTCGTAGATCTGATTTCGTTGCTCCAACCTGACCTTATGTGTTTTTTCTTCCAGGGTTATTTGGCATCTGACTACGCTATTGAGTTTATGAGTTCTAAATTGCTAAAACTTGTTGGCGCCCTTAACCATTATAAATATATTCAGTCTTGCATTCATAACCCAACCGTCTTCACTGAGTTAGCTGGCCGGCGATTAGCCCTCGTAGTCTCGCGATTGCGAGAATTAGTCACTTTATTCTTTTGCCGTTTTGGTCAACATTTTGCTAACAACTGGCGAAATTGTGCAAAAACGTAATCAAAAATTTCTCCAAAAGAATTACCATTTATTAGAGAAGCCGATGCGGCCACAGAATGTACTTTAGGTTGGAATAAAAATATCACAACCTTTTCTTTACTTATTTACAATTAAACCTCTTAATGGAAGATCCTTTATCAGATTTGCCAATAGCTTCAGAACAACTCAAAGAGCAATCAAATTGCTCATGTTAGGTGCAAGTCTTCGAAACCATATTCAAATCTAATAAATGAGGAGAGCAAACGAATATTATGTTATCTTCTTCTTCCTCTTACTATAGGCTCAGAGCCTATTACCAACTACACAATGTGTAGTTCTATGAGCCCTCTTGTGCCTTGGCGTGGGTACGTAGTTAACCTAATCCATTGAATTTATGGAAAGAATGCTCTTATACAGGGGTTACGACTACCAAATGTGTTTGCATGGTGACCGGTGAGCGTGAGGTGAAATCAATGCCCGAGCATGCGGTTCGAACTCACTGCCTGCCGATTACAAGCTCGAATGCTTTACCTCTCGACTACGCGTTCTCTGAAGATTATATCATAGAGAAAATCGGCCATCTGAAATTAAAATGAGTGGAGCATGTAGCCAGGCAAGGATATACCAAGTAGTACAAACGAGTATGCAATGAATACCAAGATTACATAAGAAGGCGTAGGAATGCTGAATATTACACGTGGTTCAAAAAAATATTCATCAAAGTCACCCTAGACAAAAATCACTTATTGTTTCTATAATAGAGCCAACCATGCCAGAGCTAGATTCAATATAACTAGACATCCAATCTCTGCGATTTGTATAATAGCAACTTGCTCCACTGTTATAGTGTTATCGTATCAATCCTCTTGTTAAAGTATTTTTTGCTTTTCTTTAACGCCGCGTTGATTTCTGCGGCATTTGAAGCTTTCTATCAAGATAACACGTGTGGTTTTAGTTTACGTTTTATTATTATTCCTGCTCCAGCGTTCCGGCTGCGCGCGTTCAGGCTTAAAACGCCAGGTGTACGTCTAGATTCTAGATGATAGGGCTAACAGTCAATTTAAAATTTCTACTCTATGAGAGCGTCGAGATGGCTATGGAGTCACGGAGAGATGTAGGGAGGGGAGTAGACAAACGGCAAATGTGAAAGATAGGGACGTGATTTGTGTGTGACATTTGAAACTGAACAGACTGTAGGTTTTTCTGCGAGTGCGAGTCGAGTGCACTGGGGCATCGAAGTTTCTTTGAGAGTCGCCAGGGAAGCTATAGTGCGAGGAAATTTTGTTATTGTCGATGTCGCATTGGAAATTATCCATTCATTCGGATTGACGTCTGGGTGTAAATCGTGCCTGGTTTCAGTTCATTTTAATTATAACGCGTGTGCGTTGTTCGCTCACTTAAATTTGTATAAATCCCGGAGCCTGACGTCGTCTTGTGCTGCTAGAGCTATTTCGTGAGGAGAGCTTTGTTGCTCTCGGCTGCATCTATTCATCTCTAAGCCATCAACCAGCTGTAGTTTGGGTCTGCTACTTCAACCAAGGCTGATTTGGGGAGAATCACACCCTCTTTGGCATTTCCTTGACATGAATTTTTTCGACCTAAGGTATCTGTGCTAAATTATACAGTACTTCACCGAGTTGCGAGTGTTCTCCAGTGACTTACATAACGACGGCGTTTGCTCAAGCAATTATTGACTTGGTTTAACGCCATTGTTTGTTGTTTTGAGTTTTGTGGCGCTTATAGCGCTGTCATATGATTCAGCTTGTGAACTCATACAGATAGAACTATTAGGTTTTTAGCTGAAACGAAATTAAGCTTTCACGTAAGTAACGTTTGCACCAGAACCCGCTGCTTCGACCGCGGACGGAAATTTTTACTGTTCTAAGACAGGACCGGACTTCACGAATAACATGAACGTTACCCTTCCGTCGAGCTAGTTGCGGACGATTGAGGGCTTAATACCGCTGCCTTACAGCGCAAACCTGTACTAAGTGCGGTCCGGTGTTGTCGTAAATCCCGATTATATCGTAACACTCTGAATTGACTGTTGCGGACAGTATCTGTTGACTGTAATTTCAACGTTGTTAGCAGACAATTTTGACTATGATTTGGAGTGTTACGGAACTGCTGCTTCTTGTGGTCTCATTGGACATATGGTCCTCTTCGTGGCATCTAAAACGCCTAAAAGCAAACTGTTTCATTTTTGTGGATAGTTGTCTTTCTTTTCCCTTATAGTACAACGCGGTTTTGCTACTGCCAGTACTGCTCGTCTTCCTTCTGTTCGCTTTCTACAACAGTTTGGTTTTTACTCTATCACTGGTTACACTCTGGCTGCCATTATCTAGTCACTAGTGCAATTACCATCGGATTATAATCTGGTGTTAAACCATTTAGCAAGATCGATGTTAACCAGTCGTCCAGCACTTATACATTAATGTCCGATATCTGCTGCGGAAAAACCATTATTTTGTTAAATTTGTCCTCCATACTAGAAGTCTTATTTGTAGAATTGTGTGACGACCCCAACTTTTGTCTTCGAAAGCTCGCTTTGGATTTCCTCAGGCTTCCTTCGCTGTGGTCGCAGTCTTCACGTGGGTGAAGCAACCGGGTTCAATCAACAAATATATCCTGGCTTTCAGGTTTCTGTCCGTATCAACTAGCATCGCCTCCCCTCTGGTTTTGTTCATTAATTGTAAATACCTGCTCCACTGCTTCCCAGACTTCTTGATGCTGCAGCAAGTGCTGCACTTGAAATTTCCAATTGGAATAATCTGCAATCCCTTGCAGTTTTCTGATGCCAAACAACGTGTCCGTTAAGATTTTGAACGAAAAATAGCAATAACGGTTAAGATTAGTTTTATGGTAGCGATTACATACGTGCAGCGATTACATACGATTACGAATGCAGCAAGAGTAAAAGTGCGTGTTTGGTAACTACCTAAAATATCTTAAAGTAACTAGACAACCATTAAATTAAATACAACTAGATTACGTACTTTAACAGTTCCGTGCTTGCTCAAGCGAATATCGGTTCATAGTTATTAACCGCATAGTTTTTATTCGATAGCTGTTAAATACGACAGCTCCATATATAATAGTTAAAAAATTTGCCCGAAGTTTAAAATAAAGCCTTTAATGGAAGACCCGCTAGTAACACAACAGTCGCCATTCCGTCATTACTGTAATCATACACATATTGATGACTTTCTTTATAAGGTTTAGTTCTAGGTTTCAACTTCTGGTACTGCTGCCTTAGTCACAAGTATCCTTCGGGGTATCCTAAATGTTTCGTTTTTCTTGCTGTGTTTCAACGTATGGCCTCGACGCTCGACCCATCGACGTTTTCTATTCCAATTCCTTCGATGTGCAGCGTGGTATACTCCAGAGGCACGATCTTTCTAGATTTATTGTTAATCCAGCTTTCTCTGATTTTATTTTCAGCTGTGAGAGCATGTCTTAATCGCTCTCCCCCCCCCCCTCTATCTCTCTCAAATCTTTTTAAAATTACGGCTATTGCCGTAATTTGAACTGGCAATGGATACTGGGGAAAAGTAATGTTCTTTAAATTGAGAAAAAGTTATATACTGTAACGGTATATTGCTTACATCAATTCTGGTTGCATAACTAACACACGAACATGAAAGAAAGATTCAAATAGGCCCAGAATTGGTATTTCGTTTATTGCAACAGTAAGTCATTATTATACACTAATAAATACACAAGACATGATTAGCAGTAACTGTAATTTAATTAACAGAGGTTAGCATTTGAATAGAACAGTATCGGCAGGATTGCGTTCAACTTATTTTTTATTATTTGTGCTCGTTATGGCAAATGCATTTAATTTATGTTGACTGACAAATTAGATATTGTAACGTCAAGACAAGATTGTGAATTTGCTTAGATACGGAGGTATTTGAGGCGTTGCAAAAGTTATACGTAGCGTTTAGTAAGTAGAAAAACTATTATGCCAACAATCGGTAATGCAGCTAAAGGGTAAGGAAGCGGTGTGAAAAGGCATAAAATGCAAAGAGCAGAGAAAAGGCCACATAAGATAGACGAAAGACAATAGTGCAGTGCTAATTAAACTTGCGAAACCAGTGTTTATCAAAACTAAAGTGAAAAAAGCAAACAAGTGAGGTTATAGTGTGCTACGAATTGACATTTATGCAAAAAACATTTTCATTATTAACTAAAACCACTGTACAAACTTACTTGAATACAATTGTAACATGTTGCTAGGATACCTAGATGTTCAATTATCATTCTTTATAAGGGAAGCCAAAAAATAAGCTGTTTGCAAGAGGAAATTGAACTGGAGGCTTCGCCCATATGAGTTCAACTTCGGGGCCAGTTTTCGTCAAGTTATAAGGTAGCAGTCAGCTGAAAATAAAGTGCAGCGTGTAGATAGGGCCTTCCTTGTGGATTACAAGCAGACAGGAGTAGCCGGGAGTATTCCAGAAACGAATGACAAAGGTGGCCTCTTTTTATTTAGGTACCAGGTCTCTTTTTTGAGGTCGATTTAAACAGCCAGGGAGCTCCGAAAGGTTTGCAGCAGTGTGGTCCAGCTGGGGCAGAGATTGTTCGAGGCCCAGAGGCAAGCAGCAGCCGCCAGGGTCCTTCCAGAAAGAAATTATCGCCGTAGCGTCCCTCAAAAGTGCAGAATCCGAAGAAGAAGTTGGCCAGCATCCAATACAATTGCCAGGTCCGCGTCTTCTGTGACGTCGATAAAGGAAACAAAAACAGGTTACTCCAGACTACTTGATTCATTAATTTACATTACTATTTATTACCTGAGGTGAAATTGTTAATTGTTGGTGGATTTGCGACCATTTAAGCTGCATTTTTGGGGTCTTCAACCTCTCTGTTTACAATTCAATATTATAGGTTACCTGTCACTCGGTTAAAACGCTATACAAGAGTAATTTCATACTGGATGTTACAACCTAACCCTGGGATTTGAGTTTTCAGATGCTAGCCGGCGCATTAATTTTAAATTTGGTGGCCATTGAAAAAAATATAAGAAAGGCAAAATACCATTTATTTTTGCAAATAATTAATACAAATCATAGCTTTTAATAATCCCTGAGATACAACAAAATAATTCTTATTAAAACTAGTATTTGTTGTGATATCCCACATTTATTTTATTTATTATTACGAACTTATATCGCCACATAATTATAGAGTATGGGTGTCATTACAATACATAATAGAACTACTGTGAGTATTTTCCAAATCTTTACGTAGCAGTATTGTCAAAGTGGCTGCCAATTTATCATCAAATATTCGTAATTGTTACATTCCCCATATTTGCATACTTTAGCAGAATAAGATGTTTTTAACTGAGTCCTAACTTGGTTCCTAAGAAGCTGTCGGTTAAGTGACGTATACGTATAGGTAGAGTACAGAGAGAAATGATTTGAAATAAAAAAAATAAATCTCATGCAATAATAATTACATATTATATCAACATTAACTATAAATACCACGCGATTCAATATATTTCGATGGTGTGAAAATAATAGGTAAGTATGAAATGGCACTGTAATGTATGTTTAAATTAACAATTGTTGAACAATTGCCTTATCTTACGGAGGAAAACTGATGGGGTTAAATGAAGGGCTCAGTTAGGTATTGAAGAAGGTGTTGGAAATTTCGAAATTTATTATGAATTTGAAACTTAATATCTTAATAAACATTTATTTTGAAACGTTGTTGGTTATGTTTTGCAGTTGGCATTTAAACTTGATAAACACAATGACGTGCGTGTTAGCAAAATGCTCATCGCTGCTTAGTATGGACATTTATTGAAACAATTGATACATTTTTGAAGACCGAAATAAATGTAAATACATGGAGGATTTTAGTGTGCAATTGTTTATTAAATTTCTTTGGTGCATTATTTGCATTGTTGCCATGTAATCAACAAAAAATATCTGAAAATATAAAAGTGATATTTACTGTCATTAAAACATTATACTACAGCTTGTAATTCCGACTAGAATACAACCCTCAAAGTGGCGATCAAGGACAACGCTAATGGACAATACGTTCTTTTATGAGAGCTATTATGAACAATAGACCAATGTTACGGTGATCAAAACCTTTTACTTGATAATAATCGGATATTACTCAGATAAATACATTAGAACTTAACGGGCATCATCCGAAATATATTTATGCTACCGATTTTCCCTTGAGGTTCTTAGGTTATACAACTGCAGCCCATCATGACGAAAACTGATAACAGAATAAAATTTTATCTAAAATCTACAACACTTCACGGTTTGCGCTATGTTGCCGATGAAAAGCGTCCCATATTAATAAGGTATTTTTATAGTATGCTATAGGATGCAACATTTATTTATGATTCTTTTTAGATTACTATGGGTGGCAGTATTTATTGTGTCTTCAATTTACATGTTCAAGTTTTTCTATGGTTCTTACAATGCCTTCAAATACAACTCTATAAGTTTTGTAACTGAAACTACCTATCTGGACTGGAATACGACTTTTCCTGCTGTAACGATCTGCGAAATTACGAGTTCCGAAATATTTTGGACGCCGTATGTATAGATAAAACTATATTTATTTTCCTTATACCAAGGGTGTTCTGAGTTGAAAACCATAGTTTAAAACGTATTCAAGACAAGTTAGTGCTAAATTATTGGCGATGTTAAAGATACTAGAAGTTTATTATTTTCAAAATACTTTTAACAGATAAGTTAAAGAAGTATACTATCCAATAGCAGGGAAGATCTAGATAACATTTTGTTAGTGACACAAATTTGTAGAAAAATTAGGGAAAACATAAAACAGGTTACATATATTTTGGCGTTTTAGGTGGACCATATCAAAAATAGGACAATTCTTAAAAAAATGATAAGAAGTTTCAGAATCAATAATTAAAATAAGTTATTCTTCTGAAGGTGACATAACTTATTATAGTTTCGTGTTTGGCTAATTTGGAAGCACAGGAAACTATAATAGCTAACACGCCGTAAATTTAATTCAATGATTACTATCAGAGCTGTACATATAGCTGAAATATTTTTTGCCAGTACAAAAAGAATGCGATTTTCTGTATCCATCTTGGGTATGTGGATTTGAATCCTCTAATATTTTGGAAAGTTTAGCTCAGCATTAATGTGTTGTGTATGCATCTCTGAAATTCATCTTGTTATGCTAGGTTTAAAAGCGTTTCAGAAGTAAAATTTACCTTTGGCCTCCCTTCGATTTTAGCCTCTTTTTACCTTGCCTGGTATTCTTTCGCTTGAGCTCTGTTGTCATCACGTAAAGCACCAGTTCGATTTTACACCTTCACCTAGAGAAAAGTTCGTACAACTCAAGCATTCACCATTGGGCAGCTTCCCCACAGCTCGCGTGACTCTCTTATGCTGAGGTAACACGTATGCTTGGTACGCTATGTTCGCTATATTCGCTACACCAAGTGGCCACACTAACTTCCATCATTCTCAGTTTAGTCCAAGATGTTGACGGGTAGATTGCCTTGGGGCAGTTTTGTTGTTACTTGAATTTCATAATAATGTAACAATAATAAACGTAAGAGGAAGTGGATACATGAAGTGAACATCGAACGAAAAGAGTTTGGTGAATTGAAGGTATATTTCGAGAATATTTTCGACCGAGTACAAACCAAGTTGATCAACTTCTGTCCATAATCAAGGATGACATTATTTCTTTAATTAACTGCTCCACAGATTCGATATACATAAAGTCAAGGGGGGTCAAAGAGCATGCCCGTTATCGGCGTAACTTAGTGGTCTGCGTGGCCTCAGCATTAAGTTCGCCGGTCCTACAGGATTGTGGATTGTACAATTGTTAAGGTAACCGTTCTTTTAGTATTTTTATAGTGGCTGCTAGTGTTCGACGATTTTGGTCGGAATCAACTCTTTGCTTAGCAATTACGCGTTTGACAATCGATTCTCAATGATCTTGAGAAGAAGCACTGAAAGCCTTTGTTTTGTTGCTTGCTGCTTGCACGAATTGAAGTGTACAATAATTCGGACGCATAGCCCTATAGCGCGAGAATTTTGCTTTATAATTTAACGGAATTCATAGATGCGAACTAAGCTTCCGTGTCTCGTTTTCGCTCTGAATTCGCTACCGGTTGGAAGACGTACACTACTGAAGGGCATTGCGAGGAAATGGTACAACTATTCATTTTTGCCAATAGAGTTTTATACCAACATAAACATTTTGCATGAAAACGGGATCCCTGCTTTAGTGAGGGAATTCATACGTGGTTTGGTTAGCAGGTTCCTGTTTATTGCTCTTTCTGTCTTTAAAGCACGATCTAAGCAAAGGTTCACAAAAAATGTCTTCAGTGAAAGTGAGTATACATTTGGAACAAATAGCAAATCGCGGAGAAGAAGATGAGGATCAACCATGTATCGAAGAAGTTAGGAAGGCAGTAGAAATGCCGAAGACTGGCAAAACTGCCGGACATGATGATATGTGAATTATTAATGTGCATGAGAGAAGATGGAAGACCGTGACGAGAGTAACCTGGCGTTACATAAAACGGTGGATAGTAGATTTTTTTATAATTGCATGGTAATATTCTTACTTAGCATACCACTAAATATATATGAAGACATTAGAAGATAGAAGAGCTAAAAGGGATATTAAGTGACAGTTAGTGGGGATTTCGTCCAGCAAAAGGTACGCATTATTTAATCTTCAGTATCAAGCAGTTAAGTGAAAATGTATTAGACTATAATGGGCAGTGTACTTACGTCTTATGGTCTAAAAAGGCATTTGATGACGCGTCGAAAGCCAACAATTTGGGGATTGTTGAAGAAAAACAAGTAAACGAGCAGTTACTTGTTAGCATTACTTTTTTTCTAAATTGCCAGAATTTCAAATATTTCAACGCTACGAGAGTATTCCCGAAGGCCCGCCAGCTAAGCTCAGCGAAGACGACGTGCGGTTCCTTATAAGATGTTATGAACAAATAATATGAGCCCCAGCAAGTATTTACTTATAACAAGACGTATACTCAGATCGAGAACTTATAAACTTAAATAAATCGCAGCAGGCAATCGTACAATATCTGAAATACAAAAAGTAGCAGTAACGAAATCAGACAATTAATATCATAAGCAGAGCAATAAATTTATTTAGCAAACGTTGTGTAGAATAGCCAATACAACAGGTTCTAAGAGAATTACTTACGCCAAATAGCATTATATACTAGGAATGAATCACACAACAATGAACAATTAAAAGCTAAACGTATAGGTATACACTAGAAGCAGTTTTACTCTATTTCACTCTACGTTAACCTTTGAATGCTCGTAGAGCGAATATCGTTAAACCAATTTCGAATCGGCCAGGTTCGTCGGGTTGAATAGCACCACATGAAAATCAGAACGAAGAAGAAGGTATAATTCCACAACTGTGATGTAGCTGCAGCGACGCAGTTTACTAGGTTGTAAGTACTTATTCGAGGGGCCAAACTTCTGCAGTGGATGGCTAAATAGCCTCCAAACGGGCTCTCACAGCTATGCTCGCAGCAGGGTGAGGGTGCTTGCAGCAATCACCAGGTCTCAAGTGAAATACGGCTATAAAGCGGATTGCTCAGGCGATGTGAATCAAGGTCAAATGAGGCTCCCAGGACGGAGGAAATTCACGCCTCCCAGGAGAGGTTGTATCGGCTAATTTTATAACTTTCCGTAAAAGATAGAAACGCCATATGCAATCAGCTGAATACAAAACGTTACCAAAACCAAAATGAACTAACTACTCATCTTGTAATACAGGCTTTTATGGCCAGGGCGGCTGACAACTTCTAATAAATGATTCGTCTAATCGACGTAGACACAAAAATACGTCCGAAATATGTGATCTAGACCCAACATTAGCAGCAATGCGTTGCCTCCACGAAGAATCTCTCCAAATACAAGAAGGTAACGGGATAAATTCGGGGCACGAATATTACATACAGGCTGAGGTCAAGCACGGAAAAGGACGCTATTCGAGTTGCGACAAGTCGCTTGGTATTTCGAAAATGAAACAAAAGTCGCCTGCACTATAAGATAAACTTTTTTAAATCATAGCTAAAATCCACGAACGCTGTCAGAAAGTCCAGCGAAGGTTTGCCGGTATAGCAGCTAACCTCTATCGGCGCGATATGCGAACGTCCAATTAAGATGCGTTTATGCGACTACAACGACCCAAATAAAGAAGTGTTTATACGACAAAAGTTATGCAACAAAATAAATTCTAACGCGAAGTAAGCTGTTGACACGTAACATAGTATAAGACATGAAAAACACCTACACTGAAAACAGAAACTGTGTGAGATACGAGAATACCAGTTCTGAAGAGTTAATTACAAAGAAGGGCGTAAGCTAGGGTAGTATATTAAGTCTTCTTTTTATTATATTGATAGAGGGTTGGGTTAGAAAATGTTGAGAAAAAACTGTAAGCGTTAGAGTTGGAAACTAGAACTAGTAAATGTAACAGAAAGGATGTATACCGAGTATCATTTGCAAGGAATTATAATGGCATGCAAATAACTCTGGAGGTGTGACATGAAGCTCTTCGACCCCTTAACAGGAACACAAAAATTGGAAAAAGAGAAACAAAGAGACTAGAAAGTAGAAATCGAGTTACAATGTTACATGTCACTAAAGAGAAGAAGCTGAGAGTCTACCGTACATTACTCGTTCTGGGTTTAACCTACGGCAGAATATTGTCGGTCTTAACTCGTAGGCAAAAAGAAAAACTACAAGCTTGTGAAATGAGATTTTTAAGAAGAGTGGAAAGAATCGCATTGAAAGCTCGTATCAGAAATGAAGACTAAAAATAGAAACACTGGAAGTTAACCGAGAAAGGATGATGGAATACTCACGAAAATTTAAGAGATGAGGATCACAAAAAAGACAAAAAGTGGAATAGAGTAGTAGGCGCAGAAGAGAGCTTTTTCGGAAAATACTGTACAGGGTGGCCAGATAAGAATGCAAAGTGCCGTATCTCGGAAACTATTCGTCGTAACGACTTTCGGTAAAAAAATTATGACCAAAGTGGCCAAAAGAAGACCGTGGAAAATATTTTCAGATTTCCAATATGGTCGCCAGGGGGAGTAACCGCCATCTTAAACATTTACAGTGATTTTTCACTGAAATCCACCTAGTAAATGTTACCAAAAAATATATGGTTTCTAAAGCAAAGCTTTAATCGAGTAATTTTTGTTTAACACTTTTTGATGTATCTATTAGAATAAAGTGGTGGGGGGTAATTCAATGTTTTTTTAAATAAACAGCTGTAACTCCTAAACCACTGAACGGATTTTAACAAACTTGGTCTCGTTGGAAAAAGCATTTATTGTTACATGAAACCCATTTCACCTGTGATATGTCTAATTCTTAGTGATGCCGCTAGAGCGCGTTTTTTGATATAACAGAAAATTGCAAAATTCTCTAAAAAATTAAATGCAATAATATGACTTTTTTTTTATAAAAATGTAGTGAAATGATACCTAAATAGGCTAGTAAAAACCATATCTCGATATCTTATTCGTAGCCTGAAATATCGAAAACAGAAAATTTAGTTATTATCTAATTTTAAAAAGACGCTATTACACCGGTATTTATTGTGATTTATTATGCATTATGCCCCTACACGTTTTTTTAAAATTATTTGAACTAAGAATACTTTTATTATTTAAAAATTATTAAATTATGAAATTTTATCATTAAATCTTGAAAAAAGACAAATAAATAACAATAAATATCGGTGTAATAACGTCTTTTTAAAATTATATGATAACTAAATTTTCTTTCTTCGATATTTTAGGCTACAAATAATATATCGAGATACGGTTTTTACTAGCCTATTTAGGTATCAATTCACTACATTTTTATGAAAAAAAGTAATATTGCATTTAATTTTTTAGAGAATTTTGCAATTTTCTGTTATTATATCAAAAAACGCGCTCTAGCAGCATCACTAAGAATGAGACATATCACAGGTAAGATGGGTTTCATGGAACAATAAATGCTTTTTCCAACGAGACTAAGTTTGTCAAAATCCGTTCAGTGTTTTAGGAGTTACAGCTGTTTATTTAAAAAACCATTGAATTACCCCCCACCACTTTATTTTAATAGATAAGTCAAAAAGTGTTAAACAAAAATTACTCGAGTAAAGCTTAGCTTTAATAAGCATATATCTTTTGGTAACATTTACTAGGTAGATTTCAGTGAAAAATCACTTTAAAGGTTTAAGATGGCGGTTACGCCCCCTGGTGACCATTTTGAAAATCTGAAAATATTTTTCACGGTCTTCGTTTGGCCACTTTAGTCATAAAATTTTTTACCGAAAGTCGTTACGACGAATAGTTTCCGAGATACAGCACTTTGCATTCTTATCTGGCCACCCTGTACACATTGGAGCAAGTCCAAGTGTTTTTGAAGCCTTGCCATTCAACCGATTTTTCTAAATGGCTTAGCCATCTTTACTGTAAAAAAATACGTTTAATCGAATTTTAACCATTTCTATACAGACTACATTGAAATGGTAGAGGAGCACACGATTATGTATGTACTCGTATGTATGTATGTATTTTGGTGGTTAGAATACACTCATCAATATTTTTTCAACCGTTTGGAATTAAAAATAGGGAAGCTGTTGAAAGTTATTAGTAATTTTACATGGTCGTGATATTTTATGTTTGACTTATCTATCAAGAAAATGTTTAGTTGTGTATTTAATATTCTATAATTTATATCGGGTGATCAAATAAATTTCACCTCTAGTGTGCTGTGGCTCCACGATGTTTATATGGAGCCACAGCACACTAGAGGTGAAATTTATTTGATCACTCGATACAATTACAATCTTTCAAATAAAGTTAGACTACAAACTTCCTCACGAAGATTTCTGAACTAAATGAAATTTGTACAGTACGGTATTGGTGTATTTTCATCTATTGTCTTGAACGGAACGAAACATGAATTAAATTATATTTTAGCTTGTTGTTTCTCTCATTTATTCTAAGATTTTCGCTTTTGGTTTGGTGTTTATGACGCAAGTAGTAGTTTCTTAACAATTTGTAAGCGATTTCAGTAGTTTGTGGCGGCTTCAAGAGAATTTTAATAGTGTTTTGTTTGTTACCGTATTGATATTGACTCTATATTTATTTAATTTTTTTACATAACCACGTTTCATCTAAGTATCTCACACCTCTTCCTAAGAATACATTTCTTTGACAGTCGTTGTGTTCAGTTTGAAACATAGTCATTCAACCGATTTTTCTAAATTGCTTAGCCACCGTTACTGTCGAAAAAATACGATTAATCGAATTTTGATCATTTCTATACAGACTATCGACAGTAGACACAACACTTTACCTGTTAGAAGCCGAAATTAATTTTAGTTATGAATATGAGACTTTTTATCGGTTTTAAAACTGATTCTAGTGTATTCTAGACTGACAGTTCAGAAATTTGTTTTACATTTTTAAGGATGAATACATTTGTTGACATCTTATCATTTTGACTATTACTGTTTTTATAAGAACTGCAATATTTTAATTCTTTGTCGAATTGTTTTATTTATTGTTTAGGTTTTGAATGTGTTTCAACGTTGGCTCATAACATATTTTATCTACGACTACTACTAAAAGTAGGCTTTTTAGCGCTAGCTAGTTTCATTAAAAGTGACGTTTTATAGTTTACCGTGGTTAAAGAAATCAGCTGTTTACTTTTAGCCCATGTGCTAAAAGTGAAGTGAGGTTATAAAACTACAATTTCGAACTGGAAGTGAAGTTGTAAAGTTATTCTAGTTGCTTCTTGCATTACAGGTAAAATGTTTTTGAAATAATTAAAGCGTTATGTAATGAATACAGTCAGATGTGGAGTATTAATAATTACATTTCGTAACTGACCCTGATTACTGTCATTCGCAAACATTCGCCCGCACGGCATGGCCTACTGTTTATTATGACATAAATTAGAAGTGTCGTAGATGCAAACCTTTGTTAAATCGATATTTATGGATTAATAACAGTAAAATCGAGGTCGTAGATAAAATATTGTATGCAACGCGTGCTAAAAGTCGTTTATGCACGAGACATGTTATGAAACTCAGCCTTTGGCTTCGTTGCATAATTTTCATGTCTCGTGCATAAACGTCGACTTTTAGCACTTGTTGCATAAATAGCTATTTAGTTTACATTTTAATAATGTGTTTTATAAAAGCTGTAAGTCTATAAAGTATCAAACTGAACCATAAAAAAGCATAGACTTTAGGTTTGCATATTCTCATGTTTAAGCTAAGTAATAAATCTCCTTCTTTTGAAAATGAGTCTAATTTGAAAATTAAAAGGGTTATTTTTCCAGGGAACCAGGTGAGGACTATTCCCCTGTTCAGCAATTTATTTCCGATATAATATTTTTCACCGGAAGCTGCTACTCTTGCAGCGCGCCCTGTGATATATGCGAAAAATTTAATTTTCGGGACCTTGCAAAGAGAGTAAGTAGTAACATAAATAACTTTCAATTAGTAATTAAGCCGATTTCTTTAAGTTCTTGGAGGCAATCGCCTCAAATTTTTGGTTTTGTTATTCTAAAGCAAAGTTTGTGTTTTGCTTCCAAGCACACATCCTAATTTGTGAGCTTTAAAGTGCGTTTAAAATCCCGTCAAGTTCTTAAGTTTTAACGTAAACATGGGCATGAGACATTTGCGAAAGTTTCTCATTTGCACACTGCATTTTGGGATCGTTAAGATGAGTATGTGTTCGAAGCTTTATGGATTTGCGACTATGGCGATGGTAAGCACTAGAATACTGATAATAGAAGCGCCTCCGAGGGAGTAACCTCATCAGACATGACAAATCCGATTTACTGTGTCATCAATTACAAGCCAGAAAATTCGATCCAGTATTTGTAATCGTTTGCGTCATGATGCTGGTGTTAATCTCAATCTGCCTTGAATGTGGCACACTGTATAGAAAATTCACAGTCTGGGAGCTAAACATGAAGCGAGTGGAAATTACACCACAAAATAAGTAATAAAGTTCATCGTTAAGTTTTTCATGACCAGAAACCATAATTTGCCTTGCTTGATATACCGAAGTCAATATAATTAGTTATGAGATTGCTGGAATAGAGTTGCCCTGGCAGTGATAAAACAGAGGCATTTCGGCTGTTAATTAGTTTCTTACGACTGTATTATGAATTTTAGCTTTCTGTTGTTTGAAACTTGGGGATGAAGGATAGGATGAAAATGGAAACAGAATTAGATGGAGTTACCCCTCTTTGTACTCCGGTGCAGGTAGTACTTGAAATATCTTTCAATAATTATGAGGGAATTCTCCGGGTGTTTCTAAAGTTAATTTCGTAACCCTAAATTTATGGTTACTTTTCATTCAGCGTGTAAGATGAATATAATTTTCTATAAAAACTTTGTCATTAGCAGAATAAGTATTCAACATTATAATAAAAGGAAGATGCATTTTATTTTGATATTATTGATAATGGCGGTATCTCCTTAGTTTAATAACACAGTGATTAATATTTAAATATACTTCTCAGTAATGCGTCCGCTATATACGTATATTCAATAAATTTTTCTATTGTAACTTTGTGCATAACCCCTCGTAGTTTTCCAGACTAAAACTTCACGATTTGGGTAAAGCAAAAGCTATTACCATAATGTTGTATTAGCAACTAAGTTAACGTTATTGTATTATCTACTGATCGTCCACCACTTGAAAATTTTAAATATGCTTGATGTTTCGATTATTAAAGGTAGGAATATTACAATTCTGGTCGTTTTAATGCACACTTTCTAAATAATCGTCGTCAAACTGAAATAGGAATGTTACAAAATTACTACATATTGTTGTATTTTACTGATTCGGTGATTAGGAAACCTAGAGGTGGTAGATTGCTGGATTAGTTCTGCGTCATCGAAAATTTAATATCGAATAACGATATAGGTATTTATGTTTATTGATAATTGATGTTGTAAATCGATAGGTATCGATAAATCCAATAACTCAGTTTTCTTGTTAAAAAGGAATTTCACCTTGTGAAATCGAGCAAGAATACACTCGATGGTCATGTTCTTTGGGGGATCGTGTTGCTTGAGTACATTGAGAACAAGAATACGTAGGCAGATTTAGCTTTGTTGCAGTTTGTGCACCCATATTGACTAACGCTTTGCAAGACATTGCAGCTTGCATCATCAGAGTGAAAGTCGCTTTAAGAACTGAAGGTCGATGTGGAGCTATTTATAGTTCTCTGTGCCAGATGTTCCCAGCGACGTAACGCTGATTGGTCGTTCAGTTTGCGCAGTTTGAAACCGTGGGGCGTGCCGCCTGACGTACAGTGGTTGTAATGCTTTAAACCGTGTTCCCAAAGAAAATGATTGCCAATCCACTTTTCTCTTTTTTTATCAGAAGCTTCTTGGGAATCCGAATCCGTTACTACTGCTGCACGATATTGGAGATTTAATGTGGAATATTGATATTTCGACAAAAGGTGGTAGCATTAGTTTGGATTACTTAGAATTAGTCGAAGCTATCCTCGAAGCTAGCTGTAAGTATGTTGTGACTTATGCTTATCTGACCTGCTTAGTGTCACTGTCACAATACTAAAGTCGCAGGTGATAACAAAATATTATCAAATTGTGGGACTTTTACTTTTTGTAATCAATTTGAGTCCACAGCCTGGCATCCTACTCACTGCTCCAATTTTAAATTTATCTTATCTTATCCAGAAATATAATAATGAATTGTATGCATTACTGTGTTCCAACAATAACAATATTAAATTGAAAAATTAAATAACGACCTCAAAATGGTAAGGTAACAACTAGAGATATTATGCACTCTGTATAAAGTTACTCCTTTTATAGACCGAAAAGAAATTAATTTCTACTAGCAAACAAAAGCTTGAAACACAAAAGTTGTGAAAGATAAATGACACTTATATTAAGGACTTCACATTTGAAACTAAAGCGATAAAGAGAAGAAGAATAAACGCAAGTAAAGCCGAATAGATTGTATAGATTGTATATCACCTACAGATCAGCTGCAAATGTATGTTGCCATTTACGGATATAAAATTCAGTGTAATTAAAGGTTTCATTGACAATATGTAAAATAATATGAATCGAATTTGTTATTCGATTAACTAGAATTTGGCGAAAGGAATACGGAAACGCCTTAGTTGTATTACTATCAAGTCTCATGAAATGTATTTCTCCGAAAGTCTAAATTCTAGCTTGGTATCAATCCCCATAAATGAATCTGCTGATAAGTTTCGAATAGGCTGCGGCAAAAATTTGATTAATCGATTTTATTAGCATTGGTGCACCGCAATTGTTTAATGGAGTTGCACCGAACATAATAAAATTGAATCGAAGTAGAATTAATAAAATCGAATAGACTTCAAGTTAATAAAACTGCATCGAATTACAATAAAATTCCGTTGAACGTAATTGAGAGTAATCGAATTCGATTTACTGGAATCGAAACGAAAAAACAAGATATCAATTTTTATTTTATAATAGTTATTTATCTATTTTTATCTAAGCGAATTAACCAAACTGATAGTAATAAAATGAAATTGCGTCAAATTAAGTCTTGTATATTTATGTATCTATACAATAATATATTTTGGATTCGGTTTTTGGATCGGTGATACATCGAAAATCGAAAATGTAAATTTCTCAAAAATTCTTATCGATTCTACCAATAAATGAACCGAAAAGAAATCCAAATAAATGGAATTGAATCTTAAATATTTTCAACCAGCTTTAATAAAAATGATGCTCGACACCTAAAATCATATGAAATGATACTTACAGACTTTTATTTTAAATATGACATATGACACTTATTACATTTTATAGGAATTTTAAAATATGCTAGCAAATAAAATATTGTATACATCACTAGAGATATTTATGTTTTTTACCTTCGGTACGATTTGGTGTGTTGCAAGAGTTGGTGCTCGATATCACATGTTCCACTGACCTATACTAATAATAGGAAGGACAACATTTACTTAGATACAAAAATATGTTTTGAAATCTTGTCTTACTTGGTCTAAATGTAATTTTTACTAAGCTTAAACTTGCTTTATTCACAGAGGGCCTTAGTGGCAGAACAAAAATTTCACACTAACCAATTACCTTTTACAATGTATAGAGAAAATATTAAAAAAGTTGTTTATAATGACAAATTACAGTTATCTACCACGTTTCATAATGTTCTGATTCTTTTTCATTAAATGAATAGGTTTCAGCAGACTATTTTTATCTTTAAGACTAAAAGTATTGCTTTTATAGTGGTTTCAAGGTATTATGTATGTAAAAATTTAAACACGTACACAATAGAATAATAATATTTTTGACGAAACAGTAGTCTTGTAACAAACAAAGGGTAGATTTTTTAAACAACTCTACGTGTTTTTTTAGTGTTACGTTATTTTTTGCCGATAATGTACGGTAACATGCCATCGACTAGCTAAGGAGAATGGATCGGGGTCAACTTACCTTCGAAAAGGTGAAAACTAAATTATAGAAGTTTAAGTGGTTCCAACTGGCACATTATCTGCTGATTTCTTGAGGCAACGAACCACTAAGTGGTAGCAAAAAAAGCGAACAAAACCCAAGTTTTAACAAAGATCATAGGTCATATAATGATACTAACTCGTACCTTTAAGATAATGGCAAGTAGGGTATAAATAAAGATCCGTAATTGCATAAACAAACTCTCTACTTATATCTAACATATATATTGGTATGGAAGTTTCGCTTCCAGCACGAGCTTACTAAAAACTAAACAGGAGTATCGCTGTATAACGCTGTTGAGTAAAAGGTAAAAGTGTCAGATTAGGCAGTAGTGCTAAGCAAATATTTAACCTGGTGTATTTTTGAACAAATAACTTTTTACAGCTTACCAAATACAACCTATTTATTTATAACCGAGGGCTATCTATTCAGGTACCTGCATCTTTCCCAAACTCAACTAAATTATGTTACTTGCTGGTATAGCATAGCAGCATGCAATTTGAACTAAGAAAGCACGAAGCTCTCACAACTTTGGAAAATGTGTAAAGGTTGATTTTTAACCAGTCTGCAATTCTGACTGGATACAACTATTCTTCTTAACCTGTAATAAATATACCTCAAAGTATTGGAATTGCTCTGTGGTCACCTAAACCTGTAAAAAGGTAAAGCTCAGGTGTTTACACTCGATACAATAACGCATGAGCGAATAAACTTGAACTATATAAGTTCGAATCTCCAAATAACATGAGGTGACGCCTCCAAAGTTACCAGTGATGTTATAACTACAATTATTTAAGTAGCAGACTACGCTTCGTAGTATACATAAGGAAAATATTTGTCCAGCATATCTCATACCTGGAAATCTCTGCAGGAACCAACGCAGGCCCTGGCCTTGCCTGAGAAAACACCTGGCAAAGCTGCTGGACCGAATAACTGTCTTGAAGGTGAAACAATGCCCATAAGACCTACACAGCAACCACCGATAGCACAAACAGGTCCGGACTCCGAACTTGCCGTACAGGCAAAAAGATTACAAAAACATAATTAAGGAGTGAATCCACAAAGGGCACGAATGCTTACTTAAAACATTTATAAATTAGGAACTATTCCATAGCCATACCAAATGAAAATAATTGTTGATTATACTCTAGTCCTGTAACTACCACTGTTCTTAAGTAAAAAATGACTTCCGGGATTAGACCGTGTCATTATTGAGGTCGAAGAACTCAACGTTTTGCCTACTTTCGTAAGGGGCTTCATTAGGAGGAAAAAACAAAAAGAGCACGGTAACTCAACGTGTTAACCACGCCAGAGGCGAAACTCTTTTGCAAGGGAAGGGATAGAAGAGCACGGTAACTCGAGTTTCGCCTCTGACGTGGTTTACACCTTGAGTTACCGTGCTCTTTTTGCTTTTTTCCTTCTGATGAAGCCCCTTACGAAAGTGGACGAAACGTTGAGTTCTTCGACCTCAATAATGACACGGTTCAATCCCGGAAGTCGTTTTTTACTTAATGACAATGGCCGTGAAAGCCTCCGAAATCATTATGACTGTTCTGTTCTGGATCTGTATTTTAACCTTACAATCAACTTGCGTGGTTTTGATCTTTTGTTAGCAACCGAATTGAAGGTGTAAACAATAATAATTTTGTATTTTAAGATTTCTAATGAATGAAAACTAAAATTTCAATTTGCCATGAGACTACTGCCAAATTAATAAATTCTCGCTTCCTAAAACAAAAAATTCTGTAAACGGCTTTACTCAAAACTTCTCTCTCAAGTGGAAGTGGACACTAAATATTTTGAAAAATAATGGGTAAATAGGGGTAAAACTATCTTAACGTTCCTAATATTACTGAAACAATAAAAGGAAACACTTGGTAATGCAAATTACATCAATTAAGAAAAATATATTGCAGACGGGATTCGAATTCATCACGATTTTGGCGCTTCTGAAAGATATTTCAAAGGGTGGCAGCAAACCGCACTTAGCTCGCCCATTAATGCCATCCTGCCACGGAGGAATGCCTCGTAAGGGGATCGACTGTTGCCCACTTTTGTCTCTTTTACAACATTTACCCTGTATCTATTTGGTCCCATTTTTGTCAAGGGTAAAGCCTGAGCTACAATCGAACTTCCATATCTCGAACTTCGATAAATCGAGTATCTCGATTACTCGGATTGACGTCTCTCCGAACGTACTTCCTCTAGCTTTCCATAAACAAATTTTTCTATAATACGAATTTAGTAAGACGAAGTTTTCCATACCTCGAAGCATTTTATAAACCCCTAGAGCAGGATTTTCTTTCCAATACTTGATTTTGAAAGCAAATGTTCAGCTAAGCACTAACAATTAAATTACGAAGCGCTGTAAATAGTAAATAATAGTATATTATATCATGATGGACTAAAGTGCATCATTAAATCCCGCGAGTGAATATTATTTCCTGAGGGCCCGAGGGAAATAATCACTCAAGGGATTTAGGCACTTTAGTCCCGTGTGATATACGCTATTTTTTGCACTTTTGGGGACATCATCATCAAACATTTGAAAAATTGGGAAACTGACAATTACAGTTTAATTTTAAATACGAATTTTATTAAGAAGGTTGTGTACAGAGTGATTTTTTAAAAACTGAATTTCAGCAGGCCCTGGATAGCCTGAATCAGTTGGCAGTACTGAAGTGTATTGTCAGTCTATGTCAAATTCGAGATTTGCAGGTTAAGTTTTGCATCAGTGTATGTCAAATGACAAACAAAACCTAACCGAATTTGATATAGACTGACAATGCACTCCAGTACTGCCAACTGATTAATTTTAAATTCAAATTTTATTAAGAATGCTGTGTACATAAATTTACCATAGTTACGGTAACATTTTTACTTTAGTCCCTAGGGACTAAAGTAATTACTTAAGTCCCTAGGGATTAAATGAGCTACTTTAGTTCCTGAAATGAGTTACTAAAGTGCCAACTTTAGTCCCGAAAGTCCAAAAAATTTTTAAGAGTTGCTTACTACAATGCTTCTTTGTATTTCAAAGGAATTTCAAGCTTGCCAAACCCAAAATATACAGTTGCATCTTGTTGAACGCGCATAAATTGTTGTGTCTACACAGCTAGAGACCTATTAGTTTGGGATTATCGATAAGGGCCTATAATGACATTGCAAGTATTTGCTAATTTGAGTTTTCCACTTTAAATATTTGAAAAACTATGCTTAGTGCGTTGTTACTCAGTGGGTCACATCTTACGGAAGTTATGGTTTCACGAAAACTAAAAATAGGCAAGGTTATATTTTTTAAGGTGCTCACCTTGTATATATTTAACCGAATCTTTCGCGGTTTCATGCCAGGTAGACATATGTATAATCCGTATGTAAACCATCATGCTTCTCCAGCAATTACTTTTTGAGTTATACCGGCAACAGACAGATAGACACACAGACTGAATTGAGAAAACCCGTTTTTCCTCATTTAGGGACCTTGAAACGTGAAGATCTGAAGAAATCCCGGAAGGAATTTTTTTCGAGATTAAAATACTTTCTTCGTCTTTTAGTCGAGGGACTTCAAAAATGTTTCAACAACCTCGGATGTGTATAGCAATGCTGCTCATTAAATGCTCGTCGAAGTTGTCTTCCTGGTTATCGGTTTTGTGGTATTAGGTTTTCCAAAATTTCTGGAAAAGACTATGTATACTAGGTCACAAGAACAGGGTGTGCTGACACGGCAGTGCCATATTGTATTATACCGAGTAGGCCACGTAACTTGATCCCCTGAACATCCAAAATAAGCAACCCAAGGTACATCTTCCTAATGTAGATATGTAGTATTTTTTTTAAATTTAGAGCGGATCATGATGGGCATATATACTACATAACCACGTTAGCCATACACATGTAGTTTGGGTTGCCTATTTTGGCTGTATAGGAGGACGCAGGTACGTGGTCCACCGGGGACTGAGGTACGTGGTCTACCCGGTATATTTACAAAGAATGGATTTTTTTTTCTTACACGATTTATTTAACAAAATTAATATTATATAACATATTCTTTGCTTTAGTACCGCAAGGACTGTCGCTCGATAATGCACAATTGTAAATGGAACGACATACCGTTTGATTGCTGCCAGAAGTTTCTACCTCTCGATACTGAATATGGCATTTGCTTCTCCATTAATTCCCTTCACACAGTGTAAGTAACAATAATATCTTTTTTCTTAAAATTAACTTTATCATTTTAGCAAAATCCCTGGATCTGAAATAAATATGAAGTCTAATAGGAAGACAGGACCTGGCAGACTGTTCATAGAAACTATTGACGACATAAGGGTAATTAGTTATTACATATTATTTGTATATATGTATGATATATATATTATTGTTTTAGATGTATTTTCACGCACCTGAAGATGTCCCTTTTATAAATTCCAATTCCGACCAAAGAAAAGATGTTGGTTTGGGTGAAATATATAATGTGACAATAAACGTAAGTAATTTTATTCTTAAAAATCCATAGTTTAGTTATGGTTTGCTTAATATTTTAAAACCTTATGCAGTGGAATATTGTTTGACTCGTTGTACTAGGGCAATTTAGCAATTATTGTCTTTGACATGTGCAAAATGCTTGAGCGAACAAGATTGCTTTAATTACCTAACTTCGATACGCTTGGTGTAACACGTTTGAAAACAATCTTTTGGTCGCATGTGCTACTACCCAGTCTTACACAAAATTGCAATTTAGTTATTTAAGAAAGTGTGTTTTGTAGATATTTTTTCAATTTTCAGGAAAACTAATTGTCGCTAGGGTTGAACTGTAACTAATAAAATGGGTTTTTCACTATTTTGTTATCGTGGTTACTTATAAGAGGTGCAATACTCGAGTAAACAACTCGTCTCTTCCTTTCTCTTTAATAAAATCGTGTTGATGTTGACTTATCCGTTGCCCTGTTGTCCATGTCGTGGATCACAAGCATGTTTTTATCAGTTGTGTGTTTTAAATATATTCTTCGGAGTTTAAATTTTTGACTACTTTTTCGCCATGTAACCTAATACTTTTGTCCATTTAAATATTTTTCAGCGACAATCCATTCCTACAGAATAGAGGTATTAAGTATTCTTTTCGCTTTCGTTTATTTATAAAAACTTAAAAATTGGACCTTGATTTTATTGTAAAACAGGATGAGAATTATACTTTATTTTAAATTTGAGAAATACATTAATAGATCAGTTCAATAGAGCAACAGCGATGTTATTACAATATATACAATATACAATAATAGAAAAGGTTTGTGCAGTTTGTATGAATTTCTTTCTTGCAGTTATATCAAAATGTGTCAATATAATATCAAAGTAAAGTTTAGTACTTTTTTATTTTTATCGATTTATGATTTACACACAAAGTTTCGAAAATTTGTCATCTACTCCTGTCATCAAAAGTGCTTTTGTACATTTTTTCACTCAGATAGTGGAAAAATCCGTTAAATATATCATAACACACCCCTGTCTAATATAACAATTCAGAGAAGATCTTGAAATCGGCACCGACCCCAAATCAATCCCAAATGGCCGTACAGCAATAAGCAGCTTAAATCTCTCTGTACCGCCAAATCCAAATTTACACGCCTGGAACGAAGACCACCGCATGCTATGGAATAATGAATCAATAGTAGCTAAATAAGAAAATTGGTTCTGTAGGAAGTTGAAAGAAGCTACATATTGCTATGAACACATTATGATTATAATAGCAATTAATGACATTTCAAGCATATCAAATATTATTTTATAAAATGTTGCAGAAATGTGTTAGTTTTTGTAAATACTATAAAATAGCATTGGCCTTGATAATAATTTGTAAACAGTATTAAAAATGTAATGAGAGCAGGTTTGGAAACAATGTGAAACAATATACGGTCGCAGACAAACAATTGGAGAAAGGAAGCCAAGCTTGCCCAATAAATAATTGTTAATTTGTGAATAAATACCCTTTTCCCAATTCAGTGAGATTGAAAATTAATTGTATATTCTGTGGGTATGCTGTAGTAGAGTGCATTGATTCGTAGCACCTCTGCAGAAGTTTAAAAAAGTGTTTATTTTGTGCATCGAGTGTTGGGTAGTTTTTCCGAGATTGTGAGCAGTGTAATTGGAGTCTTGTGAGCTAGAGGTAGCCAGCGACCTTCGTGGAAAGCAGTTGGAGCCCTGGGTGTTAGGTAATGGCTGAATTGGAGGTGCTTTCGCAGCGGTCGAGCTACAGGAGTCGTTCTACGGGCGTTCAGCGGCTTGTATCGGCCGGCCAACGAAGAAAGAGGGGGCCAGACATCGTGGGACTTGCTGGGGCTCAAGTTAAGCCCTAGTTTCCATTCCAAAGACAACAGACAGGTCAGAAAAATTAACCCTAACAGATTGAATTTAGTGAATTTCCTAGTGGCGTCTGTTTTATGAGCACTTCCGGCAGCAGCGACCTTTTGAGTGTTTTTTGTTTGTGTATTTACTTACGAAAATTGTTATAACCTAGGCAACACTTTAATTACGTAATCACATATAATTGTCGTTTAATAGCGAACTTGTGTTGCGAATTGTGACATTGGATCGCCATATTTGATTTAATTTTTGTATTGTACCGATCCTAGTAGTTAAATCAGCATTATACAAAGTGTTTACTTTCACATTTTAAAAATAATATTACTATACTCAAGTCAATAGCAAATGTATTTAATATAATTCATACAAATCAAAATAATACTTGCTAGGATGTAGATGCAGAGACCCAACCCATATGAGATAGAGTCATTTATTTTATACAAAATTGAATAATAAATTATTACAACCAAATCAACTAAATAAACCATAGTAATATATAGCACTGATAGAAGACCCGATTAGCCAGGTTAGCGCAGAAATCAAGCCCATTTGGATGCCACTACAGTACAGAAAAATACAAAAATGTATGGCTTTGCCTAGAGTACTGCTCATATAGCTGTAACATATAATTATACATACAGTGAGAACTTACTTTTGAATGAGTCAAAATACTCGTATTTTAGTCGAATTTTAGAGTAGTAACCTACGCCAATCTTAGATGTTTTTAAACCATTTGATGTCAATCAAAAATTCAATATGGTCGCTCGGCGTCATATTGAATATACTTCTAAATAGAAAGAAGGATCATGTGCTACTTACCTCACTTGAAAGGTCTTTTTGAGTAAAATAAATATATATAATTTCAGAACATTTTGATGATACACTTTGTTAATCAAAATTGTCTGAATGTTTAAATAAGTATTTTACTCCATGAGACGTTTCAAATGAAATGCGACA
Source organism: Agriotes lineatus (assembly GCA_940337035.1). Classification (NCBI taxonomy): domain Eukaryota; kingdom Metazoa; phylum Arthropoda; class Insecta; order Coleoptera; family Elateridae; genus Agriotes; species Agriotes lineatus. The sequence goes on along the minus strand of OW679195.1, from coordinate 108,298,655 downwards.
TAACCCGGTTTCCTATCAAAACAAATTCAATACTATTCAAAAATATATACATATTTTTAAATATAAAAAGGGGTCATGTGCTTCTTTTGAAAAATATATTTGAGTAGAATATGTACTTACAATTTCAGAAAATTGTGATAATACTTAGCAAAATGGCGCTAGTTTCAGTATTCCTGATCTTCAATACTAAAGCTGATGCCATTTTGTTATGGATCATCAACATTTTCTGAAATTGTAGGTATGTATTATGCTTTTAGTGAATGAGATCTTTCAACTGACGTGTGACATGATTCTTCTTTCTATTAAAAGAAAATAATCAATAGGTGCCGAGCGGCCATCTTGAATTTTTGAATGACTTGAAGTGGCTTAGAAACATGTAAACTTATGATAGTTTGCTACTCTAAAATAAGACTAAAATGCTTTGACGCATCCAAAAGCTAGTAGAGGAGGGGGACTTTTGGTCCTCGCTGTATATAGGTTTATAACAAAAACATATGGCTGGGCTGGTGGTTCAGTAGTAAGCGTGACAGACTCGTAATCACAAGTGATTAGCGGCCCAGAGTTCAAACCGGGATGGGCACGAGTGTACGTGGAAAAAATGTACAAGAACAAGCCTGATGACAGGAGTAGATCAAGAAGCACGATACACGTCCGAGCGAGTTATGTATGCTATTTTTTCCACCACCACAAAAAAGAAATTTTGTTGTAATTTAATGAATGACAGCTTTATTGCGACAACTGACAATGTCAGTAGATGGTTAGTAGTCTTTAGGTTAAAATGACATATTTTCAGTAGTTTTTAGGTGTCAATTTCCATGAGGGAGTTTAGTTGCAACAGAGGTTCTGCCAACAAAATTACTAGATGGTCATAGCCTCACCTGACCCAAAAAGATCGTCAACGGCTTATAACTGTGAATCGTAAATTTTTTGATAACAAACACGTTCGTTATGATAACGACCAGGTGAATAATATTTCCATTTTTCGTGGCTACTTGACTGTATGGAATCTGCGGGTTTCGTGTGAGCGTAGGAAATGGTATATTACATAACAAACTTGGAAAGTGGCATATATCAGGTATATTTGAGAAACGAGGCGAAGCGTAGCGAAGCCGAGTGACTTAAAATGCTAGGATGTAATATATTTTCGAGCGAGTTATGTACGCTATTTTTCCCAAGACCACAAAAAAGACACATTTTTGAAATTTAATGAATGGCAGCTTTCTTGTGACAACTCACAATATCAGTAGATTGTCAGTAGTTTTTAGGTTAAAAGACATATTTAGCCCACTGTATAACTGTGAATTGCGCCTTTCTTCATAACAAACGCCTTGATTATCATAATGACCGGGTGAATGATATTGTCATTTTTCGTGGCTACTTGATTGTATAGAAACTGCCACTTTCGTATGTGGGCGTGGGAAAAATAATTATTTACTTATACTATTGTAAAGGGTGCAACATGCCTATTCTTTTGGTTCCGTTCTGCTTGTAACCTTATAGTACTACTATTAGATCTATTGGATATCTTTTTTATTCATTTATTAAACTTTATACTATTCCTCTTTCAGAAGGTACTGTAAGAATAGAGCGTTTGGGGCGTTATATCTTACATAAATATGCTCATATACAGGGTGTTTCATAATATATGCGCAGGACTTCAGGATGTGATAGCTCGTCCAAAAATTTGAAAAAAAGTTTATATTAACTTACCCTCTAAAATGCACAATTTTCGAGATACAGGGTGTTGAAATTGAAAAAAAAATTCGTTTTTTGCGAATATCTCCGGAACCGTTTATCGTACAGAAAACAGTTTTTGTAAGCATTTTTTAACTCATAATAAGCTATGTTTTGTGCGAGAATTTTTTTAAAGTCATAATTGGTGAAGATTTTGAAGGGGTAGTGAGTGTTTTTCTTCCCAACTTCTACGGCACTGGAAAAAGTACGGTTTTGAGACGCCCATTTGAACCGCCAATGTTTTCTACACAAAAAAGGTACTCTTGGTCATAAGCTCTAAAGTTGACCTTTCGAGAAAAATCAACTTTTATGTTGAAAAACATGGGCAATTTTTTGAAATAAATCTTTTTTTTACTAATTAAACAAAATTTATTTAAACGTTAGAACAAGTAACAAAACCAAACGTTAACTTCATAATTGCAAAATTAAAAAAAAAGCAAGTCATACACAGTTAAATCGACGCATTGACTGTCTAACACGCAGGAAAATTCCCGGAGTGTTCCGAATTATGTCGCAAGATGCAACAATGCGTTCTCTTAATTGGTCAACATTTTCAACCGGAGTCCGTAACTGTTTTCATTCGTTTAAACAAGAGCGGTCTTGGCCTGCTTCGTTAATTTCAAATTTTGCGAAAGCGCTCCGAGAAAAATCAATAATCGAGCAACTCAACTGCCTGTCAGCGAGCTTACTCGGGAAAGAAAGTGAGCGCGCTTCGACCAGAAATGATACAAAAGTTGTCTTTGCAAAATTCTCCAAACCGTAAAGGTAACGCATTTCGCACATTTCAGCGTTTGTGTAAAAAAATGTATAATTTTTTTTATCAAGTAGGCTTTAAATTTTAAAACGGAAGCTACCTCCTGTCAAAATAACAATTAGTTTGTACCTGCAAAAAATAAATTTGTATTAAAAAATTAAAAATGAATTACACAAACGCTGAAATGTGCGAAATGCATTACCTTTACGGAATGGCGAGCGGTAATTCGGCAGAAGCAAGGCGGTTGTATCAAGAAAGACATCCTAATCGCCAAGTATCACACCATAACTTGTTTCAACGCATTCACCAACGACTATGGGAAAATGGAAGTTTTAAAAAGAATACTGCTGATAATGGGCGGCCTATGGAAGTTGCAAATCCCCAAGTAGAAGAGGCTGTCCTCAACGAAATTGAAGAAAATCCGACCACAAGTACCAGAAAAATTGCTCACAACTTAAACATACTTCACCCGACTGTTTGGAGAATTTTGAAAAGACAACTTTTGTATCCCTACCATATCCAAAGAGTACAAGCCTTATTGCCAAAAGATTTTCCGCCAAGATTGGCTTTTTGTAGATGGATGCAAGACAAAATAGCTCAAAATCCTCAGTTTAGAGCCGAAGTTCTGTTTACCGATGAAGCATCTTTCTCGAGAGATAGTATTTTCAATTTTCACAATAACCACATGTGGTCGGAAGAAAATCCACATGAAATTGCAGAAGGCCATCATCAGCAACAATTTTCCGTGAATATTTGGGCTGGCATCGTCGGTGACCATTTGATAGGCCCACATTTTTTACCGAACAGATTAAACGGTGCAGATTATCGACAATTTCTAGAAGATGTACTGACGGAACTGCTGGAAGATGTACCGCTTCAAGTAAGACAAAACATGTACTTTATGCATGATGGAGCTCCGGCCCACTTTAGTTTGGTTGCTCGCCAATACTTGGACGACGAATACCAAGACCGTTGGATCGGTCGAGGAGGTCCGCACCCTTGGCCCCCGCGATCTCCCTCAAAACCCTAGTCTACGCTACTCCGGTTGAAAATGTTGACCAATTAAGAGAACGCATTGTTGCATCTTGCGACATAATTCGGAACACTCCGGGAACTTTCCTGCGTGTTAGACAGCCAATGCGTCAAAGAATTGCTGCGTGCATTGAAGCTAACGGAGGACATTTCCAACATTTAATTTAACTGTGTATGATTTGTTATTTTTTTTAAATTTTGCAATTATGAAGTTAACGTTTGGTTTTGTTACTTGTTCTAACGTTTAAATAAATTTTGTTTAATTAGTAATAAAAAATGTATTTAAAAAAATTGACAATGTTTTTCAACATAAAAGTTTATTTTTCTCAAAAGAGTACCTTTTTTGTGTAGAAAACATTGGCGGTTCAAATGGACGTCTCAAAACCGTACTTTTTCCAGTGGCGTAGAAGTTGGGGAGAAAAACAGTCACTACCCCTTTAAAATCGTCACCAATTATGACTTAAAAAAATTTGTTTTCTCGCAAAAAACATAGCTTATTATGAATAGAAAATGCTTACAAAAGCTGTTTCCTGTACGATAAACGGTTCCGGAGATATTCGCAAAAACCGATTTTTTTTTTCAATTTCAACACCCTGTATCTCGAAAATTGTGCATTTGAGAGGGTAAGTTAATAGACACTTTTTTTCAATTTTTTGGACGAGCTATCACATCCTGAAGTACTGCGCATATATTATGAAACACCCTGTATACTGGTTGAAATAAAAAGCGTGTTTGCTTTATGAACCAATATAATGAACTGTTTATAAATTTGTTTGCGATCGTAACCTACACAACAGGAACCAGATGGCTAGTTCGCCAGTCAGAGAATCGTGCAGGCGCCACAGAATGTCATGGTGTTACCGTTACGGGGACTAAAAAAAGAAGTAAGCAAAGGCCAACGGCTTCTTAGCCAGAGCTGGTCGTGGGTAAAACAAAAGACTCAAAAGCTAAAAAAAATATGGGCGCCAAGTAGCTAGTAACCCAGCACTTTGCTAACCAAAAGATACATTACAGAAGGCGCTACTAACCAAACCTGAAAATATAAAGGTAACGGCAAAGGCACAAATCATATACGCAAACAAATAGGTCAAGGTAGTATAATTGCTTCAAACAAAGAATACATGCACAATTAAAATACACACACAATATACGGCAAACCAAATCATATCACAGTTTAATAATACTAAATAAGCATAAGGCTAAACTCACCACAATACTGCCAGTTACATTTATATGGGCATAAAAGCGTAGTTGACAAATAGGTTCCAATTAAGTAAGTAAATAATTATAAACGGTATGTATATGTAACAAAATAGTAGTATTAAAAAAAGAATACAAGATTGACACTAAACTTGGCCAAATGCAGTACTGAATAAATACTTAGAAAGAGTTCGAAAGCATCGTGGCTTCGACACAACTGTTAAGATTGAAAGCAAAATTTAGAATGCATGTTGAATGCAACCGAACACCCAGTATGCAAGGGTTAACTTTTATTTAATTAATAATTAATTTATTCCGACGCTATCACGGGCCTACAAGATCTTGTTTTGGTTCCGTAAGGGCGAATTCACGATAATGCAAGGCAATCTGCATTTAAACGGTCGTGGTGCGAGCATTACCAATATATCTCTTGCACGGCAGGGCGCCAATAGGCAGTATTATTCAACGGTGGAATAGGTGACGATTGAAAATGAAAGAACACTTTCATGCACTTGACATTACAACTAAATTACAATACCGTTAAAATTTAGTCCGAGATCGGAAGCAAAGTACAATACCGATAAAATCTAGTCCGAAGTCGGAGGCATCTCCGTACGTATAACCTAACTAGCTAAATGCTGATTAAAAAGAGCTACCGCTAAATATGGTTTGCAATAGCAGAATCAAACTTATTCCACAGGTGAGTTTACCGCTTAAGAATACACGTTAAAAGCAGTCGTAAGTTTATCGAGCACATTGCAGCACCGTCACGCAATTATCTCCAGGAGGGGCTGGAGATTCGGGAGTTCGAAACGGAGATAATAATCTGACAGACCTTTGCAATGGGCTTCTCTCCGGCTGCAGTAGCCGTAAGCAGGGGCCGAAGGGATACGAGGAGGTTAAGAGACAGGCGACCACCGAGTAGCTGTCGTAGGAGGCTTGACAGGCAATCGTCGGTGCTGTCAGCGGCGTCGACTGGCGGAGCAGGGCTGCTGGCACGATACCAAGCGAAGCGGTACTGCAGGTACGTAATCACACGGCAATACTGTAGGTATGCTCCCAGCGGGAATAGCTAAAAGGGCAAGTAGCCATAGAATCGAATAAGCTTAGAAAAACCACATATCCGTTTTAGATCTTTACGGCTGCGCTTCGCCAAAGAAGTGAAAACATGTGCTTGCTAAAGCAAAATCCCCAAACGAAGTTCGGGCTAGGAGATCACCGCAAATAACATTCCCGGGGTCTATTCCAGACCATCGCGGAATCCATAACACAACAAAAACAATCTTCTACATAAGATGTGCTCGAATAAATCCAATAAAGTTACGTCTCCAAGACGCGAATTTTCGAGGCACCTGACTTTAACAGCACAAAAATGGCGAATGCCAAGATGGTTTCCAAAAACTGATAACCAAAAATAAAATTTTTGGAAGGGGTCAGATAATAATAACTCAATATGCATAAAGTGAAGCCTACACACCAGGGGCTCTCAGGCCTGTAATTTTGATCAGATGGCTTACTTAGATTGAAATGTAGTTTTTAGAAGATCTGAAAGCTCAGTAATGCTGTAAGTGACTTTTAGCCCGTAACAACTCTTCCCCCACTTAAAAATAGGTAAATTTCGCAAATTTACCGGCGTAAAACCTATAAGGGCACGAAAAAAAATTCTCGAAGCTCTCCAGACTCGAAGACGATCTGAAACAACAATACACACAAAAAAAAACGTAGACCGCAAGCACACCTAACGCAATACCAACTAGTCCAAAAAGAAAACGAATAGGTAGCCAAAAACAAACACTCTAAACACCGGAGATGAGACGATAAACAAAAAACATCTCACTCCTAAACAAATGACAAGATGGAATGTTTCAGTCTACCTTACAAGTAAGGAATAGACGGAAAAGTAACCGACCGTTCAAGTCCCCAAACAACCTCCCAAAACAATAGAAGCCTAAGCGCGAAACAAAAATAGGAATAAAACGACAAAAGAAAACAAGAAGGACAGCGGCTTAGCAAAAGAGTCGGGTCCCAAAAATCCGACAAAGCCGAGCCTCCAAGGGAGCAAAAGAGACCGTCCTCAATCACCAAGCATGTCCAAACGTGGGACGAAACTTACTTGTGGAAAATAATCCGCCTAAGCGAGATGGATCCCACCACAAAACCAAACGCAAAACGTGTAGCTGAAGGCAACCAGACAACAACAGCTACACCACCAAAATCCCAAAAGGGCACCCAAAAAAAATATTCCAGCAAGCTAAGCTCGACCCACGCAGGAGCAAACGAAGACACAGAGGAAAACCAAAAGCCAGACTCATCAAATATAAACTGCACAAGCCAACTAGGGAGATGACTTGAGGGAAAAAAATCGTTAATGTAAAATTCACAAGCATCCATGCCAACCAAATATTCTAATCATAAATCCAGAAGAGAAAGAAAAATGAAAAGGAACGAAATCGCGCAAAAACTGCTACGCAAACCAGCAAGGAAGATGGTTTGAGAGATAAAAGTCCGCAAAGCGAGTCTCTCTAAACACATCAACACCATACCAAAATCTTATCATCAATCCAAAGAAGCAATCAGAAAAAAAAACCCGCTAAACCAACAAGGAAGATCATTTGAGAGATAAAGTCCGCAAAGCGAGTCTCTCCCAACGTATCAACACCAAACCAGAATCTTGTCATCAATCCAAGGAAGAAAAAAAAAAGAAAGAAAGAACCAATCAAAGAGCTGCGCTAAACCAACTAGAACGATGGTTTGAGGGATAAAAGTCCGCAAAGCGAGGCCCTCCAAACACATCAACATCGAACCCATGTCATAATCATTCACAACCCAAAAGAGAAAAAAAATAGCCAATCAGATAAACCGCACTAATCCATGATTTATAAAATTCACCACAGCAAACCTCCTCAAGCACATCACCATCATACCCATAACAAGATCATCACTCCAAAAGAAGAAGGCAAAAAAAAAAGAAACGTCACAACAGAAGCACAAGAGAAAAAGAACTCAAGCACACCAAATCAGCAAAGCACACTAAACCTCAAAAGCACGCAACCAATCAAAATCAGAAACATCCAAAACTTCCACTCATCAGCACAACTCAAAACTCTTGCAACAAATCCCATCATACTGCCTAAACTCACAACCTAATCACTTATTCAATCAAACGAAACAAAAGAGAAGAAATAACAAACGAGGGCTTCTAAAAAAAAAACAAACGGACAAGAAATCACACTACTAAACGGGCATACTACCAAGACGGTCATGCCAAATCAAGCTAGGTCAAGCGAAACCAAGCTTCACGTCAGGGCTCTATTAACTTCTTGTTACCGTTACGGCGACTAAAAAAAGAAGTAAGCAAAGGCCAACGGCTTCTTAGCAGGAGCTGGTGGTGGGTAAAACAAAAGACTCAAAAGCTTTAGCTAAAAAAAAATATGGGCGCCAAGTAGCTAGTAACCCAGCACTTTGCTAACCAAAAGATACATTACAGAAGGCGCTACTAACCAAACCTGAAAATATAAAGGTAACGGCAAAGGCACAAATCATATACGCAAACAAACAGGTCAAGGTAGTATAATTGCTCCAAATAAAGAATACATGCACAATTAAAATACACAAACCAAATCATATTACAGTTTAATAATACTAAATAAAGCATAAGGCTAAACTCACCACATTACTGCTAGTTACATTTATATGGGCATAAAAGCGTAGTTGACAAATAGGTTCAAATTAAGTAAGTAAATAATTATAAACGGTATGTATATGTAACAAAATATTAGTATTAAAAAAAGAATACAAGATTGACACTAAACTTGGCCAAATGCACTACTGAATAAATACTTGGAAAGAGTTCGAAAGCATCGTGGCTTCGACACAACTGTTAAGATTGAAAGCAAAATTTAGAATGCATGTTGAATGCAACCGAACACCCAGTATGCAAGGGTTAACTTTTATTTAATTAATAATTAATTTAGCACGATCTTGTTTTGGTTCCGCAAGGGCGAATTCACGATAATGCAAGGCAATCTGCATTAAAACGGTCGTGGTGCGAGCATTACCAATAATTTTCTTGCACGGCAGGGCGCCAATAGGTAGTATTATTCAACGGTGGAATAGGTGACGATTGAAAATGAAAGACTACTTTCATGCACTTGACTTTACAACGAAATTACAATACCGTTAAAATTTAGTCCGAGATCGGAAGCAAAGTACAATACCGATAAAATCTACTCCGAAATCGGAGGCATCTCCGTACGTATAACCTAACTAGTTGAATGCTGATTAAAAAGAGCTACCGCTAAATATGGTTTGCAATAGCAGAATCAAACTTATTCCATAGGTGAGTTTACCGCTTAAGAATACACGTTAAAATCAATCGTAAGTTTATCGAGCACATTGCTGGCACGATACCAAGCGAAGCGGTACTGCAGGCACGTAATCACACGGCAATACTGTAGGCATGCTCCCAGCGGGAATAGCTAAAAGGGCAAGTAGCCATAGAATCGAACTGAATAAGCTTAGAAAAACCACATACCCGTTTTAGATCTTTACGGCTGCGCTTTGCCAAAGAAATGGAAACATGTGTTTGCTAAAGCAAAATCTCCAAACGAAGTTCGGGCTAGGAGATCACCGCAAATAACATTCCCGGGGTCTATTTCAGACCATCGCGGAATCCATAAGGGTCAGATAATAATAACTTAATATGCATAAAGTGAAACCTACACACCAGGGGCTCTCAGGCCTGTAATTTTGATCAGATGGCTTACTTAGATTGAAATGTAGTTTTCAGAAGATCTGAAAGCTCAGTAATGCTGTAAGTGACTTTTAGCCCGTAACAATGTACTGCGCTCCTGTCTCCCCCTATGGCGAGTACTACCCCGATAACCACTACTACGTACCTGGTGCACCCCCTGAAATGTGCCCCGCCTACACCAGCATGTGCACTGTGCACGGCGACTATGGGCCGGTGACAGTGCCGATGGTGTCGACAAATTCTTCGCCGCCCATCGCCATGCCTGTGCAGGTACCCCCGGGACACGTCGTGCAACAGATCGTAGACGAGAGTGGCACCCTGCGGCACGTCATCCTATCGCCCCAGCACCCCGCCGGGCTAGAGCCACTCTCCTCGCACAACCCTCAGCACTACGGTGCTGGACCAGCAAATGGCAACAACCAGCCGCCCCAGAGCTTCTACCCCCCGGGTAGCCCCTCGGGGTACCCGCCGCCCCACTTTTATTCCAGCATCCCCCCGGGGCACCCGGCACACGTCACGTCCACACACTCGGGTCACTCGCCACCCTCCAACCACGGCTCCTACAAGGACGAACGTACACAGCAGCGCTATTTCAAACTCCAGAGGAAACTCCATGACCAACAAATGAAGAGCGACTCGGGGCAGAATACGCCCTTGCTCTCGCCTAGGAAAGATTTAGTCAATGGGCTGCAGATGGGCTCTGCGAAGGAGAAGGGCATGAACAGCGTGGGCACCTCCGAGGACGGCGAGTAAAGCAAACACGCGTTTTATTTCAACCAGTATATATGAGCATATTTATGTAAGATATAACGCCCCAAAGGCTTTATTCTTACAGTACTTTCATATTTCATAAACCAAACCTATATATTCGTGCTTTTTCGTTTTGTTTTTCCGTTCTATAATTACTTCTTCTTCTTCTTCCTCTTATTATAGGCCAGTGGCCTGTTTTAACCAGAAGTGGTTCTGTGAGCCCTCTTTACTCTTAGGCCGGGTAGGTGGCTAGCCTTGCCCGTTGAAAGTGATAAAGAGTTCCCTTGTTTAGGGGTTAACGACTACCACAGGTGTTAGCGTGGTAGCCGGGGAGCGTACGATTTTTTAAAACCCTACTAGAGTTTGCCGGGATTCGAACCCGGGCCGGCAGCCTGAGAGGTGAGCATATGCTCGCAGGGCCATCCGTTCACTCTATAATTACGTAGTATTAAATTCCTTTCGAAATTTTCTGCATATCAATTTCTCCAGTTTCTTCAAATCAGCATCTCATTTTCACATTATGCGATATACTGTGTTCTCTTGGTAGAGAGATAAGATATAAGGTAATTATTAAGAAAATAATGAAATATGTAGAAAGCATCATTTAAAACTAAAAAGTTGTATATTACAGTTTAAACCTTTGCAGTATTTATTCTTCTGAGAATTTTTAGTCGAAACTATCTTTCTTATGCAGCAAATGCGTTATTGATTTGTAGTTCTGGGAATGGTTGCTATGGACAAGTTATCCAATTAAATTTAATTATGACTTTTGCAGTGTTCATGTTCAACCAGATTAACTAAGTGTAGCATCAGGGATGTTATGTTATGGTTTCTAGTAATCACCAGCCTCTACACCGGTAGGTAAAAAGAGGCTATTGATAATGCAACATAATGCAATATAATATTATATTTTTTATGGGCTACTTTAATAGTTATTTTAAGATATGCATTTTAATAGCTTTTAACTTTGATGGGGTGGTAAATACAATTGTTATGGAAGAAACTGTAAAACATTTGATATCATTATCACTATTGTGATTTGAATTTGGTTCATTTATAATATAGTTTTTCTGATTAAACGACTGCCAGCTGTAATAGGAAAGAAGCTGACCTGAAGGCTAAGCAAATGCACAGAGTAGTAATCAGAAAAAAAAACGTAGTAACAGATGTAATCCATTAAATTCAAATTTTATTATGTACAAAACCAATTTAATATGAAATGATACACTAGCAGATTCAGTTCAACATCGTGCGGTGGTTTTGCAGCTCTGTAGTGCACTACCGGTTAAACTTTTTATGAAAGTCTAGAGGTCTAGACGTTCCTTATGTAGCTAATGAAATCAGTAAAGTAACAACTTCGTACAAATGCACTTTTGGTGGCTTGAAAATACTTCTACATCCTCTAGTTGCGAACAGATTCAAGCTGCAATCGCGACGAGCTACCTCAACCAAGACTAATATGAGATTTCAATTTTTATTTGGACGAATATATCTTTTCTGAGTTATTTATTTATTACGGCAAGCTGTGGACTTGAAAATATTAGACCTGAGATAAATCAAATGTTTGCACTTACTCGTTTGACAATACTTTAGTGCATTATTAACGCAAGTAATGTATTGTAATGTAAAGGTAATGTAATGTAATGTGATATAATATAGTAATAATTTGAATTGCAATTACACCTACATTACTTACATTTATTTAATTCAAAAATTCAAATGTTAGACTGACCAAAAATAATTCTGTTTTAACTGAGTTCGTTAACTACTTACAAATAAAACAGTATTATGCCCTTTACTGTATTTCATTCATCTGCAATTTAATATTACAGAAGGCTAGCTCGGTAGACAAGAAAAACTCATTCCGCAGAGTTGGGTTCCCCGGTTTGTTAATGTTAAAATTTGTGTGATACGCCACTGGGCTGTAAATTTACTTCAATCGCGTAGACGCTACTTTGATATGCTGTCGAAATCCTACACAAATCGGTTTATTTGTTGCGGTTTGCGTTTTGTGATTTAAATTTAACAAAAGGAGTTTTATGAGCATTCGATAAGGTAATTTTTGAATTCTGGCGTCTCAACTGCATTAATCTATCTTTTGTTTTGCAGGCTAAACCTCCACTTGATTGTTAAACGACGCCAACATGCAATTGTTTCTCTTAACCTCAAATCTGGATTTTATGCAATTACTGGATATTCGCTTTTGATAGATGCTTTCATCTGCCTGGATCTCTGCTCAGTAAGACGTGCTCTTGTTTGAATTGCTGCTTTACGGTTCCTAACACCGATACTTTGATTGCAATCTAACCTGAGTTTTCTGCAGTGCTGCGGTAACTCGTTCGGACAGCGTCTCCTGGCGATCTCTGCCTGAAGCTGGACCCCTGGGATGCTGTGACTGCTGTGACGGCCTCCTACACGCTGGGCGGATATGCTGCCGTTGAAATCTCGGGCTCAGGAACTCACTTGTGCCCGTAACTGATGATGGTAATCTGCACTGGTCCCTGCCGAAGTCCTCGGAAGGTGGTTGCGGAAGAAATTATTTTTTATGTGATGGAATTTGCTACCCACACGTTCACTGGTGCACTGGCAAATTCTCTACACAATGGTGTACATTTTATTGTTATAAATGAAATATTTTTATATTAAAACTGCAATTAAATGAGAGACCAAAAACTGTGTGTCAATAATTAATTTTATTCAAATGCTTCTTCCTTCTGGTCGTTAATAACAAATGCCTATCTAAACTACAAAAACGGATATTGACCAAGTTCAATACAATAACCTTTTTAACTAATATTCGTTATAACTAAAATTATTTACAAAATTTCTAATTCTAAAATATTTCAATTTTATTTTAACTGTCTCATAGCGCCACTCATTTTGTATTATTTAGATCGTCTTTTCACTCTCGCGTAATTACACTGACTTGTTTTTAAAATCGTCCACTTCCTTCACCAATTTTGTTTCACATCCTGCTGTGTGTCCTTTTCCTTGTATTTTTATCCACTGTCTACTTTTACCAGATTTTCAAATATTGCTGTCTAATATTACAATTGCCATGTTCTGCCTGGTTTATGCTCTTTGCAACGTATTATAATAATTTTGCTTCTTTTAACTTTATTTAAAATGTTCAGAACATATCCTATTTAATTATTCTGGCATCTACGCTTTATTTAATACGCACATTATAAACCTTTCTGTGACAGTTCTATTTATTTGGTTTGGCTTTAATTTTGCACAAACCTCTTATTTTTGGCTAATTTAAAATGATCGACTCCAATCTATGAAAAACGAGCTCTGCCCTTTGCCTTTTGTACTCAAATCATTTTATTACTACTGGTATTGCTTTGCAAATGTAATTATGGATTGAAATTTACACGCTGAATCTTGCAGTTGTATCAACTACCCCAACTCTGTGCTATCTGACTTGATTTATTTATTTGTGCTGCAAGCAGAGTTGAGTAGCGGGCTCAATACCATCTCAATATATCCGGTCTTGGACTTTCATTTTCCTAAATTGTTATATACATATGGATATCTGTTTAAAGACCTATTGATAACATTGTAACTTGAAAATAATTTCTATACTGGTGATATAGTTTTAGTTATCAATAGTATTACATTTAATTTTGTTCTTGAATATGATGGTTAACTATAAGTCTAACGCCACAAATACAAGAAATTTGTGTATTTTGAACATTTTTTTTGGTATTTCGGCATACACTTTTCATTAAAAGACGCCTTTGACGAAATTTTGCTTCAGGTTTTGCCAAGGTGATAAGTTAGAAGGTAGGCTCATTTGATTTTCCCGGTTTTACTCTGGGTCTATCTTTGTATTTCCGTTTTTGTCAATGAAACCGGGTGGCGCCGTATTCAATATTATCAACGTTACCGCCCCTTTGGCCGTTGCCCTTAGGTAATCTTGTGAAAAACCCTCCCTCGCTCCACTTATGTCTAGCCGGCATATCTTGTTGCGGGTTGGGCAGCGGCTTAGGTGAGTCTTTGTCCCTATTATGTCAAATATCTCCGCGCCGGCAGTCTAGTTTTTGTATCTGCCGGAGCAGTGTGGTAAAACCCGTTTGAGACCGTAACAAACTAGGATTAATGAAACACCTATGCATTGAAAATGATATGATGGTTACAGAAAATGGCACCTTTTTGGGAAAAAATGTTATACATATTACAAGTAAGTACAAGGGCAATAAAATGTATGATAATACATTAAACAAACAAGTAAGGTGCAAGTTAGAGATAGATGGGGAAGATTAAAATACTTCGTTGGAGATCCATGAGGAAAAAGGTTCTTGCACAAACAGCAAAAGTAGACAGAATAGCGAGTGCACTCAATGGTAGCGTATGGTATTATAAAACATTTCTTAACCCTTTTGAAATCCAATCGTCTAGCACACCGTTAATGGCTGGGTAACTGGGTGATTTGCTTAGCCTCATGCCTTCGAAAGTGCCTTACTTCAGTACTACCACAACTGTAGTGTCGGTGCAAACTCTATGAAAAGAGTGAAACACCTGTGTAACTACGAACAGAAAATAGGATCTTTCAAATAGCAAGAGAAACGTTGGCGAGAGGCTAAAAGGATGCCGTATGATAGCAAAAGAGATAAATAATATTTGAAAAAATTAGCTTTCTGTAGAAGATAGGAGAAGATACCTTTTTATAAATTTTTTTGCTTGTCACACTATGAATTATTTACACATTTTTATTGCATTCATTGATTTTTACGTCCTTGCTTTAGTGCGTTATTAGTCTTAGCGAAAATTCATGGTTGGATGAAGTTATTCTAACTTATTTCTATCTTTGCTCCAGTTTTATATACGATATTTTATAATGACCTTGGTTAGTGAAATTGTCTGTAATTACACTGACCGGCAAAATTAACCAATCACTTTTTATATTTCTAAAATTACTTAATGCAATGCTATTATACCTTTATTGTCAGATAATTATTTAAAATAGTCAGCATTGACAAAGCAATGAACAAATCGAGTAAAATCATATGCTAGAGCTGTCAAAGAGTTTACTAAAACTGTATTCAGTAAATATATTTTTTGTAGCGTTGTTAGCGATAATTAAACAGTCACTTTCAGTTTATGTTAGTATAAAATTTCGCCTTTTTTGTTTATTGTTGAATAAAAATGAATTGAAAGCAATTTCTTACTAATTCAAGACAAGGCCCGCCCACACGTTGCCAACATAACACATATGTACTTGCAAGACGTTTAAACTCCTTAAATGGATTGGGCAGTACGCAGTCCAGATGTAAATATCAGATTAAATTGATAGATAAAATTAATATGGACCTATGCATAAGTTTAACAAGATGTCGAAATGAATTGTAAACTTAAAAAAATTGGCAAGTTTTATTGTTTTCAATGGCTTCCGCGATTAAGTTTATTTTTGATCTTTCTGTATTGTAGTACTACATTATTCTTTTAACATTTATAATGCAACCTATAAGAAAAGATGAAAAAGAAGATTCTGTTTTCAACTGAGATCAGAGATCTACCCTTTATAGAAATGTTTATGCAGATCTACTTTTTACTGAGACCAATGCCGTTTGAATCTTTTGTTTTACTGGATTTTATATCGGACACTTATAGCATGCACTGCGGAAATACATAACCTTCGCTAAAAAGCTGAAGGATACAATGCGTAAATGCCTGGAGGAGAAACTTTCGGTGAATTGCTGAGTGTTTTATACCAGCAGGAGGCTTACTTAAAAATTGATAAGAGACGCGAATGGCGACAAGCTCTATACCAGAAAGATTAAGAGCGTCGTGAGTGATTAACAACATCCGCTGATACAGTGACAGTACGCGCGATTTTCAATTCAAGCACGACAAATTATTATGACACGCAGGGACATCAAAAACGGATTGCTGGAATTTCCATATCGTAGACGGACCTAGAAAGGACCAAGACCATAAAACCATCCAAGACACAAATATTCCGTTGGCGCAATCAGAAGAATAAAGCACAGCTTGAACATCCGGGTAGACGAGCTAGCCTAAATTATTGTTGCAGTTCAATAAAATAAAGAAAGGGGCAATTAAACATTTTATTTGAAAAGTAATAAATGCATTTCATTTTAATAAGCCTAAAATACTGACAGGCAAAGTTTAACATAATAAAAATACCCAACGTCGTAGCAGAGGCAAATTTCTAATTTATTTAATTGTTCCAAAACAGAAAACATAGGAGCCGCCGCAATATTAATGATAATTTAAAATATTTACTCCACACAGGTTACGTCAAATGGTTGTACTATGCATTTTTATTCTCAAGGTTTACTGACTTTCTGTACATAATAAAAGATACACTGTTATTTAGATAATAGAGATCGCCAATGATGAGGGAACAAAGGATCTCTCAGTCGATAAAAGGGGGTGTCGCTTTCCCTGGGAGAAGACTGACGAAATGCGTGTACACGAATATTACAGTTACTCAACCTGCGTTGTCCAGTGCCATGCCGATGCCCACAACAGGCTATGCAACTGTACACATCATCTCATGCCAGTACTCAGTGAGTAAAATCCAATATTCCAAGGCTAGTTGTAAAATGTCACACTTTCAGGCGAGGACAAGTTTTGCGATATGGAAGGGCTGCAGTGCTTAACAGACAATTTCGGTAAATTTAGTTTGCTACAGTAAGGAAATATTAATAACCGCTGTATTACAGAAATTTTAAACAGGCTCCATGCCAAAGGATTCACTAAGCCTGGGGCTGGTGTGCGATTGCGTCCCATCTTGTGTGGAGCCGGAATATAAAATTGTTGCCGAAGAGAGGGGGTAAAGAGCGAGTAATGTGGGATGTCAATTATAATAAATTGATTTCTTGTAGAGCTAAAACGGGCTACGGCGAAATACTCATTAAAATACACTCGTTGCCGACGTTTCGCTTTAAAAGAAACGTGGTACGATCAACAATGGATCTGGTTGGTAAGGAAATTTGCATGTATTAATATGGAAATATTCCCATATGATTATTTTATAGTATCGATTGGAGGAACCGCTGGCTTATTTATTGGAGCGTCGTTGCTTAGCATTATAGAAGTCCCATATTTTCTTTTCTTAAGAAAGTAGATATAGTTTAGTTGTAGGAATTAGCATATAGAATAGTAATAGCATAGTAAAACGTAAATATAAATCCTTAAATTCAGAATGTATTACTGCAAATATTAATAACCATTAATTTGTATCCTAATAATTAAATGCACTCTTATAAGCATTTTTATGCCTTTCAAATACCTACCACTAGAATAACAGGCAGGTACTTACGCTCAAAAGCTTATAGTTTTTAAAATTTTTGTGATAGTGGTAGTTATAATAAACCCTACAATAATTTAAAAAAAAAACAAGAAGTGTTTTAGTCTTGGTTTTTACTGATCCGTTCAATCGTTCCTATAAATGTTAAATATAGCAACATAATGGATTTTCCAGCAATTCTTCTTATGTTTGTAATATCACCTTTATCAAGATATTGCAAATATTGTGATGGTCTTAGGCCCACGACCCGATTCTGCTGGCAGTACAACTTAAGAAACAAGTCAATAAGCACAGAGTTGGGGTGTTTTATGTCACTGCAATAGTAAGCTTAAATTTCAATCAGTAAATGCATTGGAAAAGAGATGCCAGTATTAATAATTGAATTGCGCAAAGAAAGCAAAGGGCAAAGCTTGTTTTTTCACAGGGTTGAAGTTGACGTTCAAATTAATTAAATATTAGGTTTGTGCAGAATGAATGGCCGAGCCGAGAGAAATGAATAGTCACAAAAAGGTTTGCGAAGTGCATGACAATGAAACGTAGATTACAATATAGCTAAGCAGGGAAATTGTGAACAATCAAAAAAAGGTATAGAAAGCCAGAATAAAATAATAATACCTTGCAAAGAGCAAATTAGAAAGACAGGCAGCAAGACATAAAAAGCAAGTGAAAAGCAGACAGAAGGACATGAAAAAGCAAGTGAAAAGCAGACAGAAGAAATGGAAAAGCAATTATTAAGAAATGAACTCTATAAAATAATTAGTGCAATTAACGTGAGTGAAATAGAGCAGAGTAAATAATAAAACGTGTTTGTGGCGCAAAGAGACCTTTTAAAATTAAGAAATGGACAATATTAGTTATAAGAAATTTTTAAATATAATTTGTAATCAAATTAATTTCCATAATGTATTTAATTTGATCAACACCAATTTCCGGTGCCTTGCTAACCATAGTAATAGATTAGATTTTGTTTTTAATAACGGAAATAAGAGAGAACAAATGAATAATTAAATTAAGCTTCACATGTAGTTTTTTTCTGCTCCACTTTAACAAAAGTTTTTATATAATAAATTAAAATATTTCGAGCTAAAAAGTGTATCATTGTGTTGAAATTTATGTGGGAACGTTTGTGGGATTTTCCGCAACATAAAATTACATTTTGACCGAGAGCACCCCCGACGATCATTGTGAGCCGATCACATCAGGATTCCAATATTGAATTCCGGCCAGAAATAAGGTCCAAAGCCAGGGATTTCTACTGCGATGCATCAGGCAGGAGTCCAGGAGATCGACCAACAGCAAAAATACCGGAGAAAACCGTTCCAGAGGAAGATACCAGCTGGGGCCTCTTGCCGAACATTGCGAATAACACACCAAATTTTAAGGTACTGTTTTAACCTAAAAATATTAGTGTTAGGATCGGGAAATTTGTGTGCATACGAGATCAGACCTTGCTTATCAAGATTCAAGCATATCCTAGCATCCAGGGAAGACGCAATTCAAATTTTAAGCATTTACCCAAATTTGAGTTTAGGCGAAGGTAAAATAATTGCGAGATTTAGTCGGCGTCCCTTCTGACGTCATGTAACAAATTAATGCTTGAAACAAATGATAATAATAACCGCCAAAGCGCTACGATTTAAATAAAAACCTCCGCGAATGTTTACAATTTTGATTATTTTAAAGTCAACCCCGCTGACTGCACGATACGAACCATTTTGTAGGTTTTGACATACTGCATACAATAGTTATTGTGTATTGGAACTAATTCAGGTGTACAGTGGCGCACCAGATCAAGTGAAAATTACAATCTATTAGGAATTCACCCCTGGGAATACAGTCAATTGTTCAACTGAGCTAGCGTTTCGATCATAAATTGCAGATAAATAAAACATTAAAACAACATACTACCGTTTATTTTGGATCAAGTAAAAGAAAATACAAGACATTTTAATCAGTCTAAATTAATTTTATAAACAACCCCAAAAGCGAATTAATAAACAAATAAGGGTCCATCTCAATATATTACTTTTGACATATATCCTCTATCATGTCGCACTAGTTGGTCGCCAAATAGTAATATTGTCTGTATCTTAACTCAAACGTTTAAGGACAATTTACAACATATTCGATTCTAGCTCCACGTTGATGTTACCAGTTTGTAATTTTCACATCTCTCTTTAAACACCTTTCTGGCTGCTATATTACAAATATACCTTTTATTTTTAATGTAGCGTGTTGTTTCGTGATTATATGATAATTTATATTGATACTACATCAGTATAATAAACTGACTTATCTTTATTATAGGAAACTTCAGTTAATGAGGGCTTTATACATCACAAGAAACGTATATCAGCTTGACGTTTACTGCAATTTAAAAACTTTGACATTTAACTTAAGTTAAGCTGAAATTACTTATAACCACGGCTAACTCTCATAAAACAATGAGTCCCCCTTTTCATCAGCTGAATGGAAGTGTTAATATTAACTCTCTTATTTATGTGAACTTTTCTATATTAAACAGCTATTATAAGCAGTATAATATTATTTATTAAAATTTAGTAGGTATTCAATTCAGATACCTTCAAAAATATTTTTATTTAGCGTTTCAACAACTTGGCAGTTATCTTGTTTGATCTGACATGTACACAAGAAAATTCTAATAACCTTCAAAATAAAATTTTAATGCCTTGATCCAAAATACGTTGACATTTTATATTACTTATTATTAATCTAAATAAATAAGCAAAAAGATAATTTAAAATTTTTTATTCTTTATAATAGAAAAACAATTCATTGACACAAGACACAATCACTCACGCACTGAAGCTACGTTAAATGACTGTTAAATCTATTACATCAACAATAGAACAATCTAATTTAAGGGTATTTTTAACATTGATTTATATTTGCAAATTATAATAATCTGCTATTATTATATCAAATTATACTACAGGGAAAGCCATTTTTACCACTGTATATAACATTAGAATTATTATTTATTCACAATTAAGAAGAATTAAATCCTCAATGTTTTTTTAAAAAATTTTTTAGTCTATATTATCTTTATAATATTATTAAATGACCCCTAGTAACCCTGTTACTATCTTAACTACACCAACTATTCATACGGTTGTTCTTGCAAGTTGTTACGGTATCAAATGGTCTTAACGACACTTAAGGGTACGGGAGTGCCACTTGTTTTATCCTGTCCGGGAAATACCAACACTTGCCCTGGAATCATCGAAAACAGACCAATAGCCACGGCTTAATACGCTCACGGAGATGAACGTGGTCCTAGAAAAAACGGTACACCATAGGGGCAAGCGTGACGATATGTAGAGGGTGTTGCAAAATAATAGGGCGCCACCGGATTCAGACTTTGGATCCCACGGATGACAGAACCCCGAAAACCAAACGGGGCAGAATATATGTACAGCCTCACGACTCCCCGTACTGTAACGATGAGCGCCCTGACCTACCTGTGACGTTTACAACTTCCTCCAGGCTTCACCTTACATTGATTTTTACACTGCGAATAACTCAGCCTGAAAATAAGCATGCAACAGACGTGGGGAAATCACAAGACAACATATAACAAACCGATCTATTGATCTAACTCATAAATATATATATACACAGTTACTGATGCCCGTCAGCGTACAAAGTAAAAAGAAAAAGGCAAATAGAACTATAAATTCGGGTTCCGCATGGGTTACTAGCATTAATTTAGTGCGTGAAAATCACTATAAATACGGGCCCAGAATGGGTTACTGTTATTAATTTAGTACGTGAATCATCATAGCGGACAGTCATTAACGTAGGCTAGCGCAGAAAGCAAATGGGACAAATATTACATGCACCTGTCAACTATCTAACGGCTAACTTCTATACACATTCGAGACTACGAGACGTTGGTCGACAAACGGAGCAGCATCAAAAACCACACAAATTACTGGTCGCTTTAACGGCTAAAAGCGCTTTCTCGAAACAAAGCCACGATGTCGGTCGCCAAACACGCTACGGAACGCGGCGTGCGGGGAAAGAATTTGCCGTGCGTTCTGTCCACCTGCAACCATTCACGAGGCAAACATGGCACCGTCGGCAATCCAGCCCGCAGAAACTTCTAGAAAAAGCTGCTTGCTGAATCGATAGGATTTTAAATAAGCCAAGAAAATAATTATGAGCGAGGATACCAAAACGAGCTCCTTACAGATTTTACAGCGGCCGTTACAGCTGCTTAAAGTTACGAATTATTAACTGCATGCACACAATTCGATAAAATATTGAGCGTAAAAATATGACAAGAAAGCTATATATAAGCGGGGTCGTAATCTTCGAACAGAAATACTCCCACTTGCACATTCGTAGAATTTGAAAATGTCCTGACAAAGTGAAATTGTGAACTGAGTGGATTTTAAAAATAAAAATTAATAATGCATGCGCTTTCAGGTTGCATTACAGGTTACAGATTCCTTAAAATAAATCACATATCAAGTACTCTATAATCGTTATATCCAGGAATCTTGCTGGCTACAAAACCGGTCTTCCACGACCGATTCATCTGCCGTGGCAATGTTTGTTCAGAAAATTTGTTACTTGACTACCATATTGCTCTGTGACTCTATTATTTTGCAAAATTATATTTTGGCAAACAGCTAGAAAAATTCTTTGAAAAGGGGACAAAGAGCGTTAATTAAAAAAGTTAAATAATACTTTGCATTAAAGGTAGATGGTAGCTCTACAGGTCTTTTAAGATTATACGATAATTTCAGCTTAAAAATTTATATTGAAAACTTGAACTTGGGTTTTCATTAGATTATGAATGTATGTTTCGAAAATTAGCAATGTCGTCGTTTCGGATAAATACTGATTCGTCTATCCACAAAATATTTTGTAACACATTTTGATTGGTAAAATTGGAACTGAGAGTTTCCGTCTTGTTATGGAAGTGTCTGGACGCATTGGAAGTGGTAAGGATATAGACGTTTTTTACGAAATACTTGTTAAACCTTAAGTATTAGGTGTCAAACGATTAAAGTACCAAAAGCAATACTCTTTTACTGTAGCGACAGTATTACCATCACATAGTCCGTATACGTATGCTACGTTTGCTTATTCAGAATTAGAATAGTTTGTCGTATTGCTAGTTTCTTTAATAATAAGTGTAATATACCACGTGTAGGTAAATATTAGTTTCTTAACGACCCATTTTAAGTGTGTTAATGCTTGTAAAACAACTTCTTTGTGAATAAATTTCTTTTTATTAAATACAGTGTTTTTCCTAAGCACCATTTTTTATTGCTCAGCAATCAGTCCACTGCTAATATCTACGTAAGAAAGAAATAAGGTTTACCCTGTAAAGACCGTCTTTTATTCCTTTGGTGCTAACTAGAAAATCGTCATGTTGATCAATATAGTGACCACGAAGAAAACAAATAAAACAACTTCCAGCATTATTTCTTCTTCTTTGATAACTGTCACTGTTAAGTTTGCCCTGCTCGGTGAAAATGAACGGACAAGGGTATATGTCACACCATCATTGAAATGAGGCGTTTGTCGTCCTTTCTTGGTTACGTTACATTTGAACAAAGCGTCTCGTACGCCTTTGTATTTAAATAATTAGTTACCCTTTTGTCCGGTTAGCTGGCTCAGCGTATACATGAAAACCTGTTAATACCTCAGACGTGGTTTCGAAATATCACTATCTGCTAAAACAGGAATCTGGTCTCCCCTTCTACTGTTTTTGGGCTAAAACTAACTTCAAATAATGCACAAGCAAACCCAAATCTGTTTATATCAACCTTTTGACTTCAAAACACGGAAAGATAGAAACAAAAATAAAAGAAAACATGATTCAATCTTAAGACAATCTATGTGAGAGATAGCTGTGGCTACTCGCATGTAGATGCACGACGTACATAAAACGCCATCAAATATAGCGTTAAAATAATGGTATTTAGAAGTAGCAAATGTCAAAATGTCTTAACACGGTCGTGGATTAACGTCGACCCTAATAGCGCTTGCATATATTTAAATGGGAGCGCATTGCACACCGCGGAACATTCTTGCACGCCAGCAAAAGCTTCTTGCAGCTTAACGCAAATCGCAATAGCGTGAACTGTAAACACTTTATCTGGAAGTGGATCCGCAGACTTGCTAAGCGTCCTGAATCAAGCACCCTGTAGATTGCCTTCAAAGCCTGGGATAGCGTAATGCTTTGAATTTTCGATGTCGCGCAGGTACCCAACAACTGCTGAATTGGCGTCTTCCAAAACAGACGCTTTGAATGTACCTTTGAATATGGCACACATTTGTATACTTACCGGTACACCCGGAAAATGTTTTTGCGTAATCATACACGCTTGCTCGCCGCTTCTATTTAACTCGTGTGTGAAAATTCACTTCGCCGTCGGCACTCACGAACGGGTAACACGCCTGGGTTAAAGTCCGCCAGTTAATGCCCTCTGCTTCTAGAAATCTATATGAATTGAAACTTCTCAAGTCCCGCGAATAGGCTTGAATGTTGCATTTATCGCGGCACACACTCAAATTAAATTTCACAATACTCTTACATTTGTTTATATTAATTACAATGCTTAAATGTAATACATACATACATAATCGTTGACCTTTTGTTGCCATAATCGGTGTAAGGATTTAGCGGCGCTGCCCTCCATTGTTTTCTCTCGTTTCATTCCATTCCTCTGGTGTTTTATAGCGTGTCGTACTTCGTCGTTCTATGATTTTTTGGCCTGTCCATTTTTCTTTTTCCGGCGATTTTTCACTCCCACACCTTCTTGGGCAACCTGCTATTATTCATTCTAAATAGGTTGTCATATCATCGCAGCTGGCTAAACTCAACAAAGGCTTCACTCCTACACGCTGTCTGATATCATCTTTGAGGGGAAGCTATGTGGTTTTGAATTTCCTCGTGATTGATTTGCGTAAGAAGTAACAAAATATTTCATTAACTAATAAAATCACACACTTTCATATACAGTAACTCCATAGCGTCAATGTAACACATAGCAAAAACTTAACATTCTGCACCTTCTCCTCCTCCTTTTTCTTCTCATTTTAGTACACTGCTCTAAGCAGCGCGTAGGTGATCGATAGTGTATATTAATAAGGCGCATAAAATTAACTACTACAGACAATTAGGCACGATTTTTATGCTGTTATATCTACAAATTCGATCATACATTTTTCTTGCACGAAATAAGCCGCTTCTAGAAAAATGTAGATTTATGGAATTTATGAGACAGATAATTATATTAATAAATATTTAAATCTATTTAAAAATTAGAAAATCTATTTTAAGTGGAAGTAATTTAAATTTTGAAGGGAAAGCGGAATGTAGCCAAATTCACAATTCTAGGTTATTATCGAATTTTGAGTGCGTTTGTAATCTGTGCCACAAGACTTATTTATGCATCAATTGAACTGGTGTGATCCATTGTTATTATACCCTATATTACTCAAGCAAGATTGCAGCGGTGTACAATCAATAGGCAATCAGACAATATATTGTGCTATTCCAGCAATTTGCATATATTTTCATAGCTACACTGTAGCGAAATAAACGCATTCCGTACTAACAGCTCAACTTTTATTGCACATTTACATTAGCATTGCATTTTTATAATATTACTTTTATACATTTACGAAGCTGGTTTTATATTTAGCAATTCCCTTTTTAAAATTTCTTCCATTGCGATTACGTTGTCTACGGGGACCTGCAAATTGCAAAAAGGGATTAATGGAATACATTAGTAAAGTAGCGGTACTTACACTATGCCCCGCCCTCAGAACTGTGTAAAAGGCTAAATTTCCTACTTCCTTAACATAACCTTCATTGACCATATCAATCTCCAAGGGCTGCTTTTGTGTGTCGTGCCATTCTGAGCTGCGCTTCCAGTTTAAGCTGTCTAGCCACATTACTGTACCTACATTTTTACGAAACAAAGGTCAAGTGTAATTAAATTATTTTTAACAAATGAGTTTGGAGAAAACAACATATCAAAATAAAGAGTAAAAAGTCAGAGTTCGCTGTTGAAATATTACTCTGAGGACTTCAAATGGAATATTTTATTCCATTTTGTACAGTACGTAACTTCTTACAAAATATTAATGGATTTAAATTATTGCACTAACCAATATCCATACTGAATATTTTGATGCCAAATATTATTATAGCCAGTACATAACTTGAAGCTATCTGTGATAATTCGTCTGAAAGCATCGTAGTCGACCTCGGTAGTTCAATAAATTAGCTCGGATATGAGTTTTAAAAATGAATAAGTTCGTTAGTTAAGAAATTTAGATTGTGATGTTTTGCCAAGTTTCTCGTTGTTACCTAGGTCTTAAACCCAAGTATATTAATACTAACTGCTGTCTTAGTAACAGTTAAAAACGAGTTGTTTGCTCAATTCCGTCGGATACGATTTGTTACAACGTAGACAAATATTCTGCCATTTGATGTTTTTATTCTGTAAATTATCTAGTGCGTATTTCAGGGAATACCATTAAAAGTATAACTGTTATTTATTTCTGGTTGGGTTTGTCCCCGCTGCGACCTAGAAGAGATATCCAGTATTTTCAAGCGTAGCAGAGGTATTCTGGTTTCTTCAGAGATACCCAGAATTATACTTATCTATAGAGATAGAAAATAATCAAAAACGTAACACTACTGAAAACTGCAGAACAAGAAGTGACCATAGAATGGTAAGGAGGCACCATTAAAATAGAACGCGGCAAAGAAGGTTTTAAACTCACAAAGAAAACAACCGAAAGCGCATGGATAACCACATAAGATTTTGAATAATTTCAGGAACATGTCACCAATGCACTAGGAGACGTTGTAATAGAGATCTTCTATAAGAGCAAAAATACTGCTCTAAAACAAAAAAAAGTGAGGATTAGTCAGCTTGTGAAAAACATAATTCATCAAAGAAGTCAAATGAGGAAACGAAGCGAAGAATTAAGAAAAATGAATAAGCATATATCCAAAATGACTAGACATAATACCAGAAACGGAGTAAAAAAATTGAACAAACTATAGAAGAAAACAAGAGCATGAAAGTTTTACGTTTGAGTTTTAACGGAAGAAAAATAGAAATAATTAGACTTAAAAACAAACAAGAAAATATTACATCGAACAGGGAGGAATTCCACCGTGGACTATACAAAAATCGCCAGAAGAAAAATCTAGACCCAAGTATCCTAACATCGCAAAACGGCATCGTCAACTAAGGATACAGAGATGGCACATATCACCATTAAATTGGCATTAAGAAAAATGACAAATAATAAATCACCCGGCGAAGATGATACATCCTATGATCGAATACTTTTATTCTCTAAAGGTTCGTGGAATTGATATTAATAATGTCATTTTAACGAATGAAAACAATTTCGCAGCCCTCTAGAGGATTAAGGTGGATGGATGGGTCATACTGTACTTGTAGAAGCAATAAAAGTCGGACCGTTGCTTTGCGCAAAGGAGCTGCCTGAAAGCGGCGTTAGAATAAATCGGTTGTTTAAGTGTAAGAGAGAGCGCAAACGGACTTGCCTGACCCCCTTGTCATTTATACAGACAGTTGACCACGTGTTGGTTCAGCTGTATAGTTTTGGTCGCGAGTTTTTTCCTTACCCTGGCATGAAACGCTCAAGGTAGACAAGGCTCACAATCATATACCCGTGTGCCTTTGTCCCTTCTTGGTACGGCTTGACGCGTCCAGTCGTTGGAATTCGGGTTCTAACTGTCGAGCAGATCAGTGGTGCACCAAGTGGCGAAGACGCGGTCATAAACCCGTCGGGGAAGATGACCGTACGTTTCGGTCCAGCATAAATGGTATAATTCGATTTATTGTATCGTATTGTCGCATAAGTTATGCATTAACCGGTGTTACGGATTTTGAAAAGAAACCGCTTCGAGGGGCACTAATTGTCGTTACCTGCTCCCGTGGCACTTGCTCATGCAAGGTTCTGGTATGCTGTCTCCATCATGCTGGAGTACCCTTCCCCTGGGGCACCTCTCTGATCTCAAACTTCCCGCATTTTGCCATTCCTGGCTGCAGACGTTGTCCTTTTTGACCGCCCGCATCAGCGTCCCTATACGACGGCTCTCCCACTGGACATCAACACCAAGCTCGTCGCTTAACCACCAGGTATTGTTAAATTAGTTTTAATGTAGTGTTACGTCGGAATTTAGAGTGTACCGTAATCAAACGCTTTTGTATTGGGCGTTTGCTTCTTAAATTTTAGCACGTTGTAACGTGCCTTCAGCGCTGATTGGCCGCGTCTAATATATTCAGACACGGCGTTCATTGTTTGCCACGTTTGCGTGCTACGTTACGATTGCTGTTTATTCATGCAAGCCGATTAGTGACTGTCACGATTGTTTGTTTATTCACGCAAGTAGATTAGTGTTCGTAGCAAAGCCTCTTGTTTGTTACGGACACGCTCCTTTATTGTATTGTAACTTATAATTTAATTTAAGGAATTACTACTTGAGGTGTACCCGTACACTCATTTTGTTTATTTTAACCAATAGACAAATATTCAAAATTACCTTTGTTTCTTTATGAGTTGTGCATGGGTCCTGTGACGAATTTATGCGTTTTTCTGTAGCTGTAAAGATCAAGGTAAGTCGGAGCGACGGGAGCTGTTCAGCCGCTGAAGATAAGTCCCTGAGTCAACTGTAGACTCCGGTCAGGAACGCTGACGCAATTGTCAGTCCTGGACTTCGGGCTTTTACAGGGTCTTGCATAAATATTTCCCACACCCCGATTTAAGCGCGTGGCGCCCTAATACACCTTTCTTTGTACGTATGTCGATTACGACCACCCCTATTACGACTTCACTTCGCCCTAATTAACCCTTTGTTAAGTTTTGACCACGCTCATCTCTCTGAGTACAGACAAATCTTCTGTTATCAAACCGTGGAGGCGGGATTAGGGTGAACCCTTTTGGAAAACATATTTGCCCCGTAGTGCCATTGTCGTTAATGCCCGTTTGAGCAGTAATACCTTGCTGAAGAAAGTGCAGTTCCTGTTCAATTTCTGTCTGCACAATAATACTATACTAATTAAATAGAATGAAGCAATTGCTATTTTATTGCATAAAATATAGGACAAGACAGACCTAGAAAATTATCGACCTGTAACTCTCCTGAGTCATTTCTCCTAACTGTTTATTACAGTAATAACATCAAGGGTGGAGAAAAAGTTCGAATTTACCAATCAAAGGAGCAAGCCGGATTCAGTTCTGGGTTTGTAACAAACATTCATCTGCAAAGCATCCTGTAGACTTTCATAACACGTTCAATACAATTGAGTTAAACGCTATTGTACCATGTTTTAGAGAGTGCAGAAAGAACTACAAATACTCGAAACTGATTTACAACACATATAAGGATGCTACAATGTCAGTAAAACTACATGAAAACAGCAGCCGCATCGAAATTGGACGAGGAGTAAGGCAATACTGTCTTCAAAGCTATTTATTACAGTTTTACAATATGTATTAAAGAAACGCGATTGGGATACAAAAGGTATAACCACAGAAGGTCAAAAACTTAGTCATCTTCGCTTTGCAGATAATATAAAGGTGGTAAAAGAAATCTTTGATCTTCAGATTGTATATTTAGAAGTGGGTCTTTACAAAACCACATACTTGGGTCATGAAATTAGGATTTCCAGAGATAACCAGACTTGTGAACTAAACAGAAAAATCAAATAGATATATTTAAGAGCAATGGAACTGGGCTGGCCACGTAGCCCAAATGCACGACGGAAGGCGGACAAGAAACTGTTGGAATGAATAACGAGGGCCAACAAATGTAGTAGAAGAAGGCCACCTGCATGCCGGACAGACGATCTGAAGAGAATTACAAATAATTGGCATCAAGCTGGTTAAGATAGAGAGTCGTGGAGAGTCATGGAGCAAGCCTTTGTTCAGCAGTGGACAGAACCGGCTGGTTGGTGATGATGGTAGAGATGTTAACTAGTATTTTGACTATTGTTTTTTCAAAGGGTTTTTATCGAACCGTTATACGTTCCTCACAATAGCATGGACAGTGCACTTTAGTCTCATCTTCCTCGTCAGCAAACCTACAGTATGTGTTTGTTGCCAACGTCATTGTGTGCATGTGTTTATTCATATAACAGTATCAATTGACAACCCTTGGCCTATGTTTTATTCTTTTAGTTCCGCATTTCTTGTGTCGCTTTCTTGGAAGGTTATTTTCTAAAGGTTCATTCCAAATTTAGCGATGCTTTTCTTGTAGTTAGGTTCTAGTTTGTTCCCTGATAGGCTATAAGATACATTGCAGATGGGCTCCGGTTTTATAAGCTGTTTTGTACTGGCCGATTTTGGTAGTTTGTCAGCTTTCTTTTGGCCTGGTACCCTGGACCTCAGTCTGTTGTGTTCCGCAAATTCAACTAATTTATTGTAGTGTTTATATACCAGTTTCGATTTGACCTGATTTTACGACAGGACGCAGGTTAAAATTGCTGTTAGGTACTTCGGTCTGCAAATTACAAATTGTTCTGGTGCTATGCTTATCGCGTTGCTTGGTGCCTTACGATCGAAACGGGTATTTTGTCTTTTTGCCTGTATGGTTTGTTTTTGTGTATACATGCATAGTAAATTTGTACTTGCATGCTTTTTATTGTTAATTAGGCTTAAACGTTGTAATCTAGCATAACAAAATGTATTGTGCAGCAAAGATTGATTTTACGGATTCAGCAATTTTATGTATGTCAGTAATAATTAAATTAGTTGATTTGGCTGATATATGCGCGTGCAACCAAGCTGTATTGCCCATAGTTTTGATGATATTAATTAACATTGTGTGTCTCCACAATAGCCAATGATTTTAAGGTGTTTAATTCCATTTATTTTTGTTTTCCATATGGTTTTACATGTGTTTTAAAAGTCAATATATTTGTGTAAACCAATTGACTTTTCTTGTGCATAAGTTTGAAGTCAGTTTCAACCCGAGAACTACCAGCTTTTAGTCTTTAGCAAATGGTGATCATTCGTAACCACGACTGGGCAACTCAAAGAGTTCATGTTTGCGGAGCTAGAACGGTAAACAAACAGGGTAAATAATTTATAACGATACTACGGCGTGCGAGATGTCTTATTTAAATTTAAAGACTGGGCGTAGAGGCCGAACAAACGTTTTGTTTTACCATACACGAGTATTCCGAGATCTGTTTCGTTTTCTGTTCTCTTTCTTTTTTTAGTTTGGTTAAGATTTCCTCTTCATTCCAATCTTCCCGCTTTGGAAAATATACTTCAAACGGGTTTTAGCATTAATATGATGTCTTTATTGTGTAAGACTCCATTTGCGTCTTGAACTTATATAGTATATTAAAAACAACCTTTTGGACGAATTTATAGTGAAAAGTACTTAAAACATAAAGGTTAATGCTCTCTTCAAGTGAATATAGCAATATATCAATGCAAATCTTTGACGATTGGTATATTTTCAATAACGCAGTGTATGTATACAGTGTGGTTGCTTTTTGTATTATGCACTTATTTTAATATAATCAGATTCAAGTTTCTTCTAGTCTTTTTGTCTTCCTAATCTTTGACATTACAAGGCAGCCTGTATATACGTTAGAACATATATTGCGCTTCTATTTTTTAAATAATTTTTTTACAAACTGAACACGGCTACATTAAAGGAGCCTGAAATAAAAGATCAACCACACTGTACATTTTCATATAGCAAATGTGATTCTTTACAAAATGTATCCTGAACATTAGTAAGCGTTTTCTGGAAGATTATTGCTATATTTAGAATAATTAAAATGAACATACCTGCTGTGTTAACGAGGAAATCGAAGACCCCATTATAAACGATCACTTTGACGTCAGTTTCATTAAGCAGGATTTCGACTGAAATGCAACAACGCTAAATCAGAACTAACAGGACAAAGGCTAAAATTAGGTTATATTACTGGCGTGGGTTACTGGCCGCATTAAGTCTCCTTGCAGGGCACAGTAGATGTCGTCATTTATGAAATTCCATTCGATATCCTTCGAAATGTTCAGAGATTCCTTTATCTGCGTGTTCATCAACTGATTACAACTATCCTGATAACTGAGAAACCCTTAAAATGTAGTAAAGTTAAATTGCGAAGTCTGTCAGGCATATCGACGTAAAACTTTTATTGCATGTGAAGGGACGTGGAAATATTTGATTCTTAATTAAAAGCAATATTTGCGAGAGTGATTAAGAAGATATAAATTCTGCAATTAGACTAATTTCATGCTCGTGTTTGAAAGCTGTGTGCTACTATCGAAGTTTACAACTTTTAATTGACAATTGCGTACAATTTTACTTTGGACGATTAAATGGAGGAAATCGCTCCTAGCTATCTATCACTTTTAAGTTTAAATGGTTGAACTAGTTTGTCGAAATATTATTTTTTTAAATTGGGAAACTATTAGATTAATAATCTGAGTGCCAAACACATTGTTTGGTCGCCACGCCTATTAATTATTATATCCCCTGAACGGCATACTATTTAGTAATTGTTTGCTTTCAAAATGGTCTAATTGCGAATTATAAACTTATTACCAAGATGTTGCAGACAAGTAAGGCTTTGTTGCACAGTTCCGGATGGAGAAGGAAGCCTTAAGAAAGTTGGTTAGTAGAAATAATATATACAGGGTGATTCATAAAATGGTTATTAAATTTAATGGTAGCTAGAGGACATCAAACAGAACAACTTTGTGTAATAAACTAGCTGTCAAAAATTAATAATAATCCCTCAAAAAATTTAAATATTTAAATGCTTAAACTAATTGATGGTCACTTGAATTTCTATGAACTTAAATCCACTCAGGTGTTGTGATAAAACCGAATTTAGATTAAATGCAGCAGTAAAAACACTTGTTTGTGTATGTCAATCACATTTGACGCATTAGGTTAATGTACTGATTTAGCCAGTGGTTCTCAAAAGTCTGCACCGGACTCAACTTTTTTTATCATATTTTTAGTGCAATGTACTTCTGCTGAGGTTAGTAGACACCCATTTAATTTAATGACTCTATTTATGAATCACCCTGAATATAATATATTCGATTTATCTTTTTACATATATTTTTATTCAAATTTTGATCACACAGTATCATTAACTA
This sequence comes from Agriotes lineatus, assembly GCA_940337035.1. Taxonomy (NCBI): domain Eukaryota; kingdom Metazoa; phylum Arthropoda; class Insecta; order Coleoptera; family Elateridae; genus Agriotes; species Agriotes lineatus. The sequence goes on along the minus strand of OW679195.1, from coordinate 108,265,985 downwards.
GATAGATCTAGATGTATACTTTAAATATATTTGTATCTACAAAACTTTTTTGAATTTTGTGTAATTAATTTATCTTCACAAAGCACAAATGCTGTACAACACTTGAATGAACACGACTGTACGTTCAAACATTAAATTTATCGCCTATTAACATATACGAAACAAAAACCATTACAGGTAGAAACTAACAGAACCCATACAGACAGTATCGAATTAGTTATTTATGTATCAAGTTGCAAAATGAAAGTGTTTTTCACACTAAACGTAAAGTTTTCCTTACGAGCGCTAGCGAGTTGGGCAACACTAATTTTGCAAGGTGTTGCATACAAGAGTTTCTGTAATTTTGAGCCATATTAATTTGTATAGTAAATAAATTTACTTAAATCTATAAAGTTGTTCTAAATTTGTCAAGTGTCAGTGTCAATATGAAATTTCATATTGCAACTAGTGCGAATATATGTATCATTTTAACGTCGAAAACGACAGCAAAATGTCATTATATTAGGTCAAAATTACAGAAAATCATTTTCGATATTAACGATAATGTTTAAAGGACGTGATATGATACTTTTCAAATATTTCAAATATGTGTATATACCGTGTGTCCCATGTGGTGTTCTCACCGCAAAATCAACTTAAGTTTGTTTCATTTTGCTGTGAGCGGATCTGAACAAATACGAATATCTATTCAATAGAGGAAAAAATTCAAAATGCTTTTGTTGGTACATTATTATTATACTTACTATATAGTTGTTCTTTTTAACCGATCATTGGCAACTGCTGTAGGTTGCATAAATAAATAAATCACTTGGCATCTTGGCGATAATAGTTTAAGAAAACTGCAGAATTAATTATTCAATAAAAATTGTATATCAAAATTTCTCATATAAATCACAGCGCCACTTCATCTCTTGTGCCTTGATGTCAAGTACTTTGTGTAGTGAGAGGGGACAGCGATCTGTCCGTACCCTATTAAAGGACAAATTACCATCAAGGCGCCCTAGCCCGTATTACGTGGGACACCCGGTATACACCCATGTATGTGTACCTATACAGATTGGTGGCGGGTAATGTGAACATAGACAGTCAATTGAGCTAGAATATAGTTTATGGGCTTTGTATGAGGCACACAGAAATCAACATCTGGATTCTGAGGATACTAGAGCTCCACATATTATATATTTCTGTCTAATGCATACAAAGCCTATAAACTGTCTTCTAACTCATTTCATTGCATATGTTCACATTATTTACCACCAATCTGTACTGTTATGAGCATACTGAGTCGAATTTCTGTCAAAATTGACTATAGCCTTACTACTATAGCAACCTAGTTTTTCATGTGTAGATAACATTTTCAATATAACGCAATGAGTTGAGAAGAAACCCGTTAATGGTAGAGAAATTTCCAAACTAGAAAGAACTATGAAAAAATGACACCTCTATAATAAAGCAAAACACTACATGCCGTGTTAAACCGGAAAAAGTAGTAATGCTTTATTCAATGGTTTACTATTTCGTAAACTTCCATTACTTTGAATAGGGATATTATCACAGAAAAGAATTACTTATTGTGCCTATTGGTTGTGTTTTTTAATACTACAAACACAAGTACATTTTATTTAATAATAAGGAGGGTTTATTACTGCCTTGGTGAATGAGCCCAGACGCTCTGTTTAAACACACTCTTTACAAATTGATTTTCCGGGCTTGCTGCCCGATGTAAGTTCGGGTGGCATTTGTGGTAAGAAGATCCACGCATCTCACACTAACTTGTAAAACTTAAATGCGGCATGCGCCGCGGGCTACAGCTAGTACCGTAATATTGCAATATTGCAACAAGGAGTGGTTGCACCGTAGTATGAGCGGAGGTATATTGTCGGGTATTACTCCAAGTGCAGTAATAAGAAAAAAGTTTCAACAACAATAATTTACTACTTGCAGGACGCAGCATATGGCGACCTTAAAATAGGAACGAATAGTCTAGACAATTTGAACTACACTTAAAGAAACCTACTAGTATCTATGGTACTAAAGGTATCTTGTGTTTACTTTAAAATATTGCAGTTACTGAAACTGCACTCCATAATTTATTGTTGTCTGAATTAAAACTATTATCAACATGTTGACATTTCTGACTATTATGCAATATAAGCCAGTAAATAGTTCTATACAACCTCAATATAAATTGATGACTGGAAAGCCGTTATTTAAAATGTAGAAGGGGTTTGTTAACTATATGTTTGTAGGTGGAAGACGTGGAAGATATGATATTAAATAATTGATGAAAAATAAAGGATTACGTGAAAGAAGAAAAAAAGAGACTGGACAAAAAATACTAAAAGAAAATTATTAGTGCTTTAAATTTAGTATTGCAAAACAGATATATACAAGATATAGATAGAAGAAAGAAAGAAACTTATAATTTAGCCTTCGAAAATATTACGTTGTATGGAAGTGATATATGGTAAATTAACAGTACGTCCACCAGAAATGGAATTTTGCAGATAATTAACCGGAATAAAATATTTAGACAAAAATTGAACGTGTGAAAAATTATAGGGACAGAATTTACAATTATAGATTCACGCGGGTACGTTGCAGGAATAAGTGAAGAAAAACATAGTCAGAGCGCACAAAGCGAAAAATTAATAAGAATTTGGATAAGTGTCATTCAAAGAGCAATACGTGCAGAAACTCCGAGCTTTTAGACATTATATCTCGACAAGCATGAGAACATTAGAAATTGGTATATTAAGGTGTAGAAGAACGGTATGCAATGGATGATTATAACACCGTCTATACATACAAGTTTGGCAGCGCTGGCAGAGCAAAGCAAAGAGAAAACAGTCATTACAGTAAACATAAAACTGCCAAGAAATTTCATTGCCCTGATATAAGTATCATTAGATCATATCCATGTGGAAATCAGTTATGGTTTTTATCATGATGAAGATGAGGATAATGTTTCTTTCCTGAGTATTTCACTAAGACCGTACTGAGCTAATGTCTGGATTTTTGCGATCTGCCACTTGTATTGTGTGCGATTTTTTCAACATGGACGTGAAATGTACAGATAGAGAATTTACAGTACATCATCGATAAAATTAGAGAAAACTATGCAGTCGATGAAAATGAAAACACAAAGTTCATATGAAGATATAAGTTTAGAGTGCATCATTATAGCGGATATGCGATAAATACTATTCATCGTTTTAACACTCTGCGAAATGTTTTATAATAAAATAAAAGAGATAATTAAAACGACAAGGTATGTGAATAATCTCTCTAAGTATGTACTACTATATTAAATATAAGTTAGTCCGTTGGATCAATAGTAAGCCAATTATAGTGCGCATGCGAAATAGAAACGGAAACGAATGAATTGAGAAAGAACAAAAAAGTATTTGAGAACTACGATACCTCCTTTGAAAGAAGAAAATAATAATTTTGTAAATATGCATTGCTAATTAGTAAACAAAAAACTAATAATATAGTTGGAAGTTGTAACACTAAATATGTTGAAAAATCAAAAGAAAAAGAGTAAAATAATACTGTAACAATAAAAGAAAACACTTGGTAATGCGAATTACACCAATTTGCAAATAAAAAAGGCATTGCAGGGGGTTGGATTCGAACTCAGCATGATTTGAGAGCCTACGAAAGCCATTTTAACGCGTGGCAGCAGTTGGCGCGCAACCCGCCCCTTGATCCCGTTCTGCCGCGAAAGAATGCCTCGCATCTGCGCGATGCTGCTAGACTATATACAACACGTTTATTGTTGCCCATTTTTGTCTTATTTGCAATATTTACCTTATATTTGTTGGGTTCCATTTTCGTCAAAGATAAAGCCTGAGCTAAGTGCAAATGATTACTTTTATCTATTACTGAGTTAAAGCAAAAATAGATAATTTTGCAAGGTGTTCATCCTCTATATATCTGACCGAAAGCATATTCGGTTTCGTGACAGGTAAACATCTAATCAGCATGAAAACTATCGACTTCCTTCAACAAATAGTTTTTCAGCTATACCACCAGCAGATGGACAGACAAACAGACAAATGGATAGACAGACAGACGGAATTCAGAAAACACGATTTTTTCTCGATTACAATACTGTCTTTGTTTTTCAGACATTGTAACGGTGTAACACCAAAATTATTTATTTTATATGCCACGGCAGCTACCTTTGCGGTAGCAGGTAACAGGTCAAATAAAAGTCAGATTGAGGGGTAAATTTAATTTAATATAGTTGCTGTTAAGAGAACTTTGTATAATCATGACGAATTACTAAACATGGTTTTATTAGTACGAAATACGACGTTAATGGTTCAATGCGAAAGTTAAAACTTATCTGTACTTGTATTCGAATTGCTCTAGGCGAATCCGATCCTCCCGATAGGTTGTTACGTAGGTGCTCCTCGGGACATCCAGCACCTTGTTTTATTTTTGAATAACGACCATTAGGACGCCCCCTCAATGGGTAGATGCGGTTCAATTTACTTGCAACGTGGCTTCAAATTTGACCCAAACTAGAAACATTTACGCCACTAATTAGTGAAATTTAAAAACAACAAAATTATCCTTACCGGTTGGTCGCTTTCTAATATTTACAAAAATAGATTAGGGTGGTTAAAACATAACTGAGAGCAACCCTCCAGAAAATATAAGTACCGCAAAAATGCGTGTAGTTTCTTCAACGGCTTCAGCAAAAGTGCCGTGAAAACCGAAGGCCTCGAAATTTTACAAATTTCCGGACACGCGCCGTTAGAGCAATTTGCATATCAAAGTAGTACAACATATCCCAAGCTATTTTTATGTTACAGCGGAAGTAACAAAGAGTATCACCTACACTCTGTATTTTTACTTCCCTGGTCTTAAAGACGAAGGAAGTATTGTAATCGCGAAAAAAATCACCTTCCAGTATTTCATCAGATCTTCTAGTTTCAGGATCCTTAGAAAAACATGTTTTTTTCCAATTCCGTATGTCTGTCTGTCTGTCTGCCTGTTGACGGTATAATTCAAAAACTATTTGTTGCAGGAAGAGAATATTCTGCATGCGAATTATATGTCTACCTGGCACGAAACTGAGAAAATTTCTGTCAAATATATACAGGGCGAGCAACTTAAAAAGTAAACTTTTGTTTATTTTTGCTTTAACTGAGAAATAGATAAAAGTAATAATTTTCAAATACTTCAATTTTTAACCTTAACGAAAATGGAAACCGACAGATACAAGGTAAACGTAAAAAAAGCGTTGTATTTAATGCGGCTGCATCGCACAGAGGGGTCCGAAGGCAACCAACAGGCGGGTTCTTTGCGGACTACTGCAAAGCGCTGAAATCGCATTCGCAGGTGCTGAAGTTCGAATCCTACCGCCTTTAATGTTTTTTCTTTATTTGAAAATTGATGTAATTCGTATTACCAAGTGTTTTCTTTTATTGTTTTAGTATAATTAGTTTACCTTAAATTTTAGAATTGTTTAGTGCCACAACGTCCACTTGTTAGGAAAGTTTAGAGTAAAGCCTTCTACAGATTTTTTTTGTTTTGCATTCCCATTTTTGATTAAAACTTAAAAAATCTGTAAAAGGCTTTTCCCAGAATTTCCCTCGCCGACATTGTGACACTAAATAATTTTAAAAATGAAATTTAGTCAGGAGTAAAAATATCTTCACGTTCCTAATAAAGTAAATAAATTTTTAAATAAAAAAAACCGTTACCCGAGGGATATGAACCGCGGCGCTTGCGACTGCGAACAAATGGTTGACCAATTTCTTGCAACGTTACGGAGCCCTGTTCATATCGTAGCTTTTCATTTGGCTTAACTTTCACGCCGGGCAATGGAAAATTAATTATATTTTTTACATCAATAAACCAATGCAGATAATTCTTTACCTAAAAATTTCTTTATTCCCTTTTAAACATATCATACGCAGTATGTATAAATTTATATGCAATAGTTTTTACGATATACGTCGATGCCTCGCCCAAATATGCGTTTCCCGTCTATTTGAAGGTTTGGGATTTATGCATTTATGCACATTTTTGACTCGTAGAACATTTATTTTGTATCCGTTAGGTCCAATTTTTTACGCTTTGCGCAAATTATTACTTTGATGTATTTCTGAGTTCAAGCAAATACTAAAAAATATTTTTAAGGTACTCGCCCTGTATACATTTGTCTGAAATTTTCTCGGTTCCATGCCAGGTAGATACATAATATGTATTCAAAATATCGTCTTCCTCCAAGAAATAGTTTTTGAGTTATACCGCCAACAGACAGACAGACAGACAGACAGACGGAATTGGGAAAACCAGTTTTCCGTTATCTAGGGACTCTGAAACGTGAAGATCTGAAGAAATCTTGGAAGGTGATTTTTTCGTGATTACAATACTTCCTTCGTGTTTCAGACGAGGGAAGGAAAAAGGAGATGCAAAATTTGAATAGATATACAGGGTGTCCCTAAAATAATGGGACAACAATTAGTCATAGATGCGTTACGTAACTTCTTACTGAAGAGACTTTGTACTAAGGTATATTGGGTTTAATCGATTGATTATGACGTAAGAAATCTATGACTAATCGGTGTCCCATTATTTTAGGGACACCTTGTATATGTATACATTTATTTTAATTAAATTAGAGAACATTCTGTACAAACTGATATCATGTTGTGACCCAGATATATCACTTTATTAACCTTAATTAGAAAAGCAATACACTTCCGCATGTGATACGAATTTAGCTATTTGCGCGCATCTCCTAATTAGCGGTTTGGGAAAGTTAATTTAACAGCAATTTTTGAACCGACGTTGTCATGCATAATTACGTGACCGAATTCCCATCACAGCTGAGTAACTTTTGAAAACTGGAGAGCGTGCGTTTTAGCAAAAGTTTTTATTTCCCTTTTAAACTTTCCAGGGTAAGTCGCTGATGCAATGAAAAAGTTTGTTGTAGAATAAGGGAGCATAGTGAGAGTTCAACAGGCCTACGTCTACTATATATTTTTCAGGTCTTATTTACTAGTCTGCGGCTGCAATAACTTTAGGGGCAGACGGAAGTGAGAGGTGGTAAGTTGGAGAATGTGCTACATTAAACTAGTTGCATGGTGGATGCAATTTGAGGCGTTTAAGCTAGTTTATAATTATGTAGGTAAAGATAGGTTGAATATCAAGAGTTATTTGACTGAAATGTATATACATATATAATTAAAATATTTAGTTAGCCAAGTGACACTACTAATTAGTTTGTATAAATCATTTTCGAGTGTGAATTTAAGTCTAGGGTGTACGTTATTAAACCGTTGAAGAAATAATTGTTTGTTTATAGGGTCAGTGGCCATTATGATGTCATCTACATATCTTAAATAAAGAGAATAATTGGAGTTATGTTTAAGAATTTTTGTTTCAATATCTTCTAATACCAGATTAGAGATAGTATAAGATATGGGTGAACCCATTGCACATCCAAAACTTTGAGTGTATGTATTTTTATTGTATGAGTAATATGTAGTATTTAAAACAAATTCAACCAATTGGATAAAATCATCTAAGGAGATATTAGTGTGTTTTTTTAATTCTGTTCCAATTATTTTAACGGTATTTAAGGCAAGGTCAATTGGAATGTTGGTGTATAAAGAAACAACGTCAAATGAAAATAGTTTATGGGTCTCTTTAAGTTTTGTATTGTCGATATGTTCTTTGAATTTCCAAGAGTCTTGAATGCTGAATTTGTTAAGTGATGTAACATTAGATATAATTTTTGGCAAATATTTAGAAAGGTTGTAAGTTGGGCTCATATATGAAGCTACAATTGGTCTTAAAGGAATACTATCTTTATGAAGTTTAGGTAGCCCATACATTTTTGGTGGAAGACCATTATGAGAAATTAAGTTTTTGTAAGTGAGATCATCTATGTAATTCTTTTCAAGTAAGTTTTTAACTAATTTGTAATTTGATTTTGAATTGTTAATGTGGGGTCTTTAATTTCATGTTTGTAAGTGTTCTCATCTCTTAACAAATCCATCATCTTATTATGGTAATCGGTTTTAGTCATAATTACTGGTTTTTAAGTTTTATCAGCAGAATTTATTATTAGGTCATTATTGTTTTTTAAAAAAGTTTTTGTTTCATTAATATTTTTGGTTAAAACATTGTTATATTGTAATTGCTGAAAAGTAACATTTTGACATTTGTTTTTATTATTTTTGAAATTAGTTAAAATATTAATGATATTAGCACGTATAGAATTGTGTTCATTATGTGGTAAAGTAGAGATGCCATTTTCTACATTAGAGATTATATTTTCAATTGGAAGTTTGTTTCTTGGATAGTAATGGTTAAATTTTGGCCCTAATTTTAAAATATTTTTAACATTTTCTGGAATGTTTACGTTAGTCATATTGTAGATAAATTCGTTAGGGTTTTTAAAATCATTTATATTAGGGGTTTTTTGAGAATTCAAATCTTTGGTGTTTACTGGGTTGTCAGTTTTGGAAAGTTTTTGATTACTATTATTTATTAGTAAGTTGATATTTTTATTATTTAAGAAAAACATACACGAAAATGAAAAATAAATTGTAAAAACTGGAAGAAACTCGAAAGAAGAAAGTGGCAGGTAAACCCTACAAAAAATATTATGAAATACTGTAGAGCGCATGGTGGGACCTGCATATAATTTAACTTGCAAACTCAAATGCTTTGAAAATTTCTTGGAAAATGAAAGTGTAGATATTTTGGTCTGTGGTTTGTAGCGTAGTGTTAGGGTGTAAAATATTAAACAACGAAGGAAAAAGATATGAAAAGTGCATGGAAAACGAAATCAGACTCTTCAGTATTCTTTCACGAAGCAGCAAAACATTTTCCTGAACACATTTGATATATCGCAAAAATTTGTAACAGCTCTATCTAAAAAAGCAACCGATGCGTAATTAAAGTTAAACGAGGAAAAAGTCCTCTCAATAAAATAAGCGAAGAAGTTAGAAATATTTGAAAATTTTCAGTTGATCACTCTCACTACAGGCGTTAAAAATCCACAGAAAAGTATTTAAGGGCATATTTGAATATAAGTAAAATGCATACACTTTTTAAGGAAGATCGTCGAGATAACATTCTTCTACAGAAAGAGATTGCGAAGCAATGGATATACAATGATATTTTTAATAAAAGATTCAACGATACATTTAGTCACCTGTCAATGATACTTGCGATGAATGCGATAGTTACCAGATTCAATTACAAGGTTCATCAACTTTAAACAAGAACAGCCGATCTGTAACATATGCAATGTACCATTGACTGTGCAACACATACTGATAGACAAATACATCCACCAGAGAAGGTCATATAACATACCGGACAACGTCATAGAAGCTCTTGGCAACCAAAGGGAAGACGAACAAAAATTATTAACTTTGTTAAATCAATTGTAATCTTTATTTAATCACATGTAACATTAATTTAAAAGAGCTAATAACCTTACATGTTGATACGCTTAAAACAATAAAATAGAATAAAAAAAAACTTTTAAAGACCTAAATCTTATACAGCAAAAGTACGATGAGCTCATAAAAGCGGCATATAAAAAATGACAGTTGAAAAGAAATGACAAACAACGGTCTTTAGGGAATTCAAGAAAAAGAGCAATAATGGTTGATCTCGAAAAGTGTCTTTCCACGCTTTTATTCTCTGGAACTATGGATATTCAACTGTTCCGTTCATGACGCATATGAAAAACAATTATATTGCTGAATCGGATACGGAGCGAGGCATTACTGAAATAGCATCATGTCTTTATCAATGGACAGAGGTTGCTAATATTAATAATTGTGTAGAGGAATTTACTATCTGGACAATAGTCCATTGTCCATCGCAGAATCGTAATCTAGCAATGGTTGTTTATTATTTCCAAATTCTAGAAGTTTGTTCACACCTCTAAATTATAAATCGTAAGTTTCTATTAAGAGGCCATACTCAGCTCAAGGCTAATGCTGATCATTCAATGACAGAAAGGGAATCGACAAAACAATTCTAATTCCAGAAGTAGTGTAATACGCCGATTCTGGGACACAGGTAAATCACCTGCATATGCACACCTGGACAGGTGTACAGGTGATTTACCTGTGTCCCAGAACCGGCATATATACACTACTTCCAGATTATGGCTTTTTGGGATTGGCAGCAAATAACCAGAATATGAAGCTAGAACATTCTATTCAACGTGATTGGAATGGAAACTACAGATTCAGGATTTAAAAAAGCCTTGTCAGTACTTCGCAAGCTTTCTATATTTCTAGAAAACATCTCATAATGAAAAAATATTTTCCGTCGACCTACCTATAAAATGTGATTTTACGGACGCATTTACGTACGAAAACTGTCAATTTTTTGGACACCATTAGTTTTTCGTCCGGAAACACTTTTTGTCCGCAAATGCTTTTCGTCTGCAAACACTTTACGGCCGCAAACGGTTTTCGTCCTCAACAACTCCTATAATTCGGACTCCACTATATATTTTTTTCAAATTATGACGGTAGATGGAAAAATTTAATATGCACTTCTGACGAAAACTGCTTTTTATGGCCTTGCCTGGCTGCTTGCCTCGGCTATCGCCTTGGCCATAAATTTCAGGCATCGTCCATAAAAAGCCAGTTTTTCGGCCTACATAAATAACTATTTTAATATTCCAAGCTGAGCCCAAAATCCTGGAATATTTATTATATAACCGATTTTGACAATCAATTTTCTCAACTGGGCGTCACAGGAAACCGTTGAAATTCAAATTTATCGCCAGAAATTATGCCCTTTATACGAGAAGGTTCGTATCCAATATCTATTATGAAGTATAAATATCTACAAAATGTGTATACATGGATACCTAAAACTTTGCACGGGTTCTACAATAGTTTACTTTATAGTGATAAAGCAGGGGAAGAAGAAGATGATACGTTTTTGTATTACCATGTTGTCTATTGGTTTATTTGTTGAACAACACTATTGAAGTAGAATGCTGTATCATTTTATCCGCATTTTGGACTTATTGGCTGAAGCAGGCTATAGGTCTAAAAAAAATATTTAGAAACAAGAAAAGGTATTAAGTCATTTATTTTCAAAAATAGCCATTTGATTTCATATCATCATTAATTAACAGTAATGTAGTTTTTATAAATTTGAAATCACACAATTTTTATACGGCCCATTCGAAAGTAGTACAGTTTCATATATTTAAAGATGGCTTTAATTACTTCTCATGTAAACTTTGTTTTTGTTAACTTGATACAGTTGACCTCTGGGGTGCTGAATTAGAATGTTCATAGGAATTACATATTATTTTTGTATAGACAGAAAGTACCAGATTTTTTTCAAATGCTGAAGAGATTGCATTATTTTGAAAATGAGGAGATACCGTTTAAATATTAATTAAGTGGAAGAGAGCTTTTAGCATGAAGGAGGACGGTATTGGTCCGCCATCTTTGTTCAAAAGTTTATTATCTCGGTTCTTAAAATTGGCCAAGCTTTCAAAAGAATTTAGTTGCTTTGTTGAAGTTAACGCCTTTACAATTTTTAGGTCATCCTCTTTTATACTATGACCCGTTTTGAAAATATGTTGGGCAATACTCGATTTTTCGACTCTCTTGAATCTAAAATGAGCTAAATGCTCTTTAAACTTAGTACCAACATTACGACGTGTTTGCCCAATATATTTAGAATCACATTGGGAACATTTAAGTTCGTAAATTCCAGATCTCTCTAAAGTCCTCAGTTTGTCTTTTGGATTTCCAAACAAATTTCTAATATTGTTGTTTGAACCATACACAACTGTATGGCCCGAGTCTTTAAAAATGTTTGCTAGGCCCTTTGTAGCCGGGTGAAATGGAATTTTGATGTACTTGAGTCCTTCACTTCTAAGATTGACGAGAGTTGGTCATAGACAAAAAGCGTTCAGAAAATTGTGGTGGAAAACAAAAAAGAATTTAGATGAAGTTACAATATTTAGAAATTACCCAGTTAATTTACTACTTACAAGTAGCCTGCAACATAAGTACTCGTAATACACTTGTGGACGATTAGCGGTTTATGTTGTTCATTTATTATAAATATATAAAAATGTGTATTAGTGACTATATACTCGTGTAAAAAAAGAAAATTGTTGCAAAGTTTATATCAAAGGGTTTGTAAGTAATGCAGTATGATTTTTATTAAAAGTTGCATTTTAATTATTGATACTTAGTGACGAGTATTACCTCATTATATACGAGAATCCTCAGCGGATTTGCATGCTCTCGTGCCGCCACCTAACGTGTAGAAAAATTTGTCGTGCGTGCCGAGAACCCTTGCGAAATAAAATTGGTTTATTGGCCCTCAGCGACTATGTAAAGCAATTACTGTCCTTATAAATTTTCTATTATCTTTTAAACTACGCGAAGACGTTGTGCTTCTTTCACTAATAACGCGAAGAGTAACGGCGCAATCAGAAAAATAGCGATACCAGCGTTAAGTAAATAAAATAGAGCTTCCCAAACTTTTTTATCGAGTATTACTATCGGAACTCTAAAGCATCCTCTTACTTGGAAAGGAATTTCAAGAAGGTGTCTCACTTTTTACACTTGCTTACCTCGGAGAGTTGTTGTGTTTCAGGCTATATTAGTTGCACAGTTATGAAAAATTTGTATCTTATTTGGACTTGAACTGTAAGACAATCACAAGGAGCTTCTGCTATTAATAGAAGTAGTATCCATTTACTAATTTATGTAACACAACATGTGTAAAACTCGGAAATAATTCCCGGATGAAGTAATTTCTGAAATATTACACGCGATTCACATTTTTGTAACTTCGTATATTTGGACACTAGAATGTCCTACGTGACTGTAATAGGGAAACGCAGCATTTCATAAAACGTAGGTATGTAACAAGAGGAAATATAGCTGGCTTTGTATTTTGCATTTTAATTCATGGAGTGAAGTTGATAACCACTTACACATGGTTTATTCACCCAGCTTTTAAATGCTTGACAATAAGTAACTGATTACACCATTCTTCAGATACGATTGATCCAATTAATTTAACCATTAGGCCCTATAAAATTTGTAGTAAAATTGGTTTTCCTTGGCGATAAAGAGAAAATATTATTAAAAAAAAATTAAAATCGTATTACTGAAGAATGCAAGAAATTTCACAGGTAAGTTAAGTTGTGGTTTACCATTAAATATTTATCAACATTGCAATTTGCATTGACTATACGCTTTAAGAACGATATTTTTAGCAGCACTACATGCGTAGTACTATTCGTGGTCAATTCAATTATTTAATAGATTGGATAATCTTTTCCACGTGGTTCAGAGCAGAGTGCAAGTTCCTACTATAAATTGTACATGTCCTAATTTAATTTATTTTATACTCTTACTAACCTCTTTCAACTTTTATCATTTTATCAGCGGAACATGGTTGGGTATGAAAATATTAGCCATTAATTATTAGCTGGCACGATATTATATATTTCAGTAACAGAAGCTAAAAAGGATTCTTGTTTTTACTACATCTAATAATAGATTGTATACCGAGTGTTCACTTTCAAACTGGGAAATAGGGATTTAACATTGTTTTTAACAGTTTTACGGATTCCCGCTCGCCAATTCAACCTACAGAAAATGTTTTGGTATCAATGGAAAGAAAAGATTATTGAGCAGCTAATGAACCAAAACTGAAATTATTTTTGTCAATTTTCATTGATAAATATTAATTAAAAGTTTTCATGTTTTTTAAATATGAGTTGCCTTAACTTGAAAACAATTGACATCTATACTCAAACCAATTTGTTATTTGATAACATTCTGAGTTAGTTAAGTAGTTTTTACTTTATAAAATGAACGATTACTCGAACCAAGAGGGAATTCACGAAACTGTTAAAAACATTATTTTCATCTAGTATGACTATGGAATAGTTCCTAATTTATGAATGCAACTATAAGTCAATTCAAAATCAAATGTCAAGTTTGACATTTAAATATAAATGTAGTTGTATTCATAAATTAGGAAGTATTCTGTAGCCATACCTACTAGTAAGGGTGGGCGATATTAAAATTTACATATCGATATTCGATATCAGAATTATATCGATATTTATCAATATATGGATATATCGATATTTATCAGTATATCGATAAATATCTTAAAAATACCGATATATCGATATTCGATAAATATCGATATTCGATATATCGGTATATCGATATATCGATATGTCGATATCTGATATTTCCATATATCGATATATCG
>OW679195.1:107982009-108251608 GCA_940337035.1 Agriotes lineatus | reverse complement strand
GAAGTTCCACTGTATTTCAAATTAAAACATTTAAAACCATACATTTTGAAATAGAAATAAAACAAACAGAAAGACATAGAAAACGGCGGTAACGTTTTGCCTTTTTAATGTTCTTATAGAGAATATCAGATAAACGCCATACATTTATTTTGGCTCCATACATAAATATAATATAAATTCATTCATAATCGACCAATTCGATGTGAAATTTATTTTATTGTTCATTGAAATGTTAAACAGTGTTTAACTTGATCGCGTCCTCGAATGTTAAGATACATTTAACATGCATCCACTAATTTAACATGCATCCACTCGCGTCCTCGAATGTTAAGATACAAGATACATTTAACATGCATCCACTCATTTAACATGCATTCACTATAGCAACATCACACATATTCATGGTAGTCCGATTTCGATTTATCAGTTTTTAGTAATTATTATTGATTCAAAATGATTGCCTCAATGAACAATAAACTAATGAACGCATTTCGAGAGGAAACCGTCTTAACATTTCTCACATAAATTACCACTCTTGCTTCGCTGCGCTCGCTCGAGCGGTAAAAATATGCTCGAGTGGTAAGACTGGGTTACCTCTCTTAATACGTTAATTACTATTATCACTCATTGTAATTTTACTTATCAAGAACACATATTTGCAATCCAAGGTTCTACAATATTCAAAGCTTTGTAGATTGATTTAAAAAAACTAATTTTATACAGGGAGTTTTAGGAGGAATGTATATACTTTAGTATGTTATAGCATCGTTCATTTTGAGCAAAAAAGTTCATATGGACATGTGTCCAATTCTCAATTGTTACTGAGCGATTTGAATGTGGAGTATATTACAGAGCAATTAACCAGTAGGTTGCCGTAAAACAATAATTGTCATTTATCAGTGGTTGATATTTAGTATCAATTAGTTGACGCGTTTGCCCCATATTGTTAGAGGATATTTCCTTGGTCACAGGGGCCATTATGATCTTCCAACATGAAGACGCTCATTAGAGTCGACACACTGGCGGATCCAAGGGTGTGTCAATGGGGTCAATTGACACCCCTTGGGCCTCTTAAAAAATTTAATCTGATAAAAAGTTGACTACTTTGTTTTAATTATAAATACAACGCACCCTTATAGCATCCGCTCGTAATATTTAAATTTGAATTTGCCGAATGCTTTTTCAACATTCTTCATTTCTTTTTAATTCCAATAGGCGCAAATTTCCTCTTACCCCCCCAACGTTGGTGGGGGTTTTCGTCGCTTGTCGATGTCGATTCTGTGACCTGTCTAGTGTATACCAGTTTCCACTAGACAAAAGAATGAACTGCACCTGTGCCTTATACAGAGATCCCAAGCGTTACACAAAATAAGACATTTTTATAAATAGAGAACCCTAACGCTCCCCGAAAAACGAGCGTATTTTCTTTCGCGGAAAGGAAATGATATCTGGAAGTAATTAAAATGCATTTTAATATTAGTTATAAATATACTTGGCTTGTCTATTCGTATATAAAAAAAGGAGTTTTTATCGTTTTTTCTTGAAATGAAGCGTGTTAAGTGGCTCAAATCGTTTTTAATGAAAAACAATTGAATTTAGAGGTATGAAGTAACATAAAAAAAATCTCATTAAAAGCGCTTTTAAAAAACTCATACAGGGCCTTCCATTTGAAAAAACCCGAAATGATTATATTTGCTAATATATTCAGCACCATGTATATCACTAATACCCAGAACCACCATTTTCCACTAGAAAGGTAGTTCACAAAAAGCATACTTTTTTGGTAACGTTTTTCTTCATATAATTTTTTTCTCTTGCAGCAGCCGCCTGAA
Organism: Agriotes lineatus; assembly: GCA_940337035.1. NCBI lineage: Eukaryota > Metazoa > Arthropoda > Insecta > Coleoptera > Elateridae > Agriotes > Agriotes lineatus. The sequence continues at coordinate 108,249,776 of OW679195.1, read as the reverse complement.
ATGCAGCATTTTTGCATAAAATTGTTAATATATATATCTCCAAAACAACTAACATTAGACCCATACTACTTGATATGAAATTATTAGTATTTCAATGCAAAACTTACAAGTTACCTAAATATAGAACATTCCAAAGTAAGTTTGATTCGCTACACTGTTTTGAGCCACCCTGTACAACCAAACTATCTTAATAATGTGCACCACCTTTGACTTACAACTTTTATATTCACAATATTTATGTAATTCTCATAATTTTAGAAATATCTTCCACTCTCCTCCCGCCCAGCTTTGTCAGACCCTGTATATGGTTTACCTTTATTTTGGTATAGATAGATCGGTTTATTATTCTTGCCTTTACTTTTTTGTTATTTTTGTATAGCCTATCTAGCTAAAATAGCGGCGCAATATTTTTTTAAGTATAGTATTTTATTTATTGAAATCGAAAAAAAATCAAATAAGAAAAATCAATTTTTATTTTTTACTTCTTTTATTTTATATATCTATCTAGTATCATCACATAGTAGGCATTACCTAACTAAACTATTAGTTTAGCCTTACTGCTCAATCTACAAAAATTAGTTGCCACCCCCTTTAGGAAGTCTCTGGATCCGCCTATGAGTCGACAGGTGACATAATACCTAAACAAATTTTTTGGAGCACGGTGGATCGGCCGTGGTGGTCCCATCAATTAGCTAGCTAGGTCTCCGGACCTAACTCCAATGGATTGTGGGCTATGGGGATAGATGAAAAATAGTGTTTATCGAGAAGAGTAAAGAAGTAAATACGCGTAATTAATTAATCGTTCGCATCATGGCTCGTGCTGCACGGCAACATACTCTGTTGATTTTGGCGGTGGTATTTTTGAACTATTTCTCAAAATTCAATACTTTATTTTATATATCAAATGTAAGTTGTCAGAATAATAAAATAATGAGTTCGTTTCTGCAGTAATTCAACTGACTGTATCTCAGGAACCATAGAGAATTGGACACACTTTCATATAAACTGTTTTGCTCAAAATGAACGATATTAGAACATATTAAAATATACACCATTCCTCCTGAGACGCCCTGTATATCAGTACGATTTTTGAAATGCAAGACTGTAAGGCACTCTACAAAATGTCCCTCTTTTTTTAGCGATTTCAAAGATATAATTTAAATTAAAAGCAATTGCATTAAAAATATGATCTTTAAAATGTATTCCTACTTATTTTGGTTCACCATCACCTTATTTAAAATCCATTCTTAAATGGTATATTGCAAAGTAAAGCTAAAGTAACTTCTATTTGTGTACATGACCTAAATCCAAAATGTCCAGCTAAAATCAAAAATCCAATAGTTTGATATATTTCGCAGAATTTCATTGTACCGTTTAAAACTAACCTAGAAAATTCGGTGAAGAATGACATAAAAATTTTAATATGTTCTATATTAGTACCTTTAAAACTTTGCAGCCCCTCCCCATAATTATAAGTGCTGTTACGTAACAGTTTTCTTACATGTAATTGCATACTTTTTTTATAATTGCCTGATATTCTGCATGTCACGCGATTCCACGCTTAATCTGCCACTTTCTATTTTGGCGAACATGGAGGATTAATTACTTTGTCCAATTTTTTGCAAGCGTATGGATCCGCCTGTGCCGTTGATTGTTTAAAGTAATGAGCAATAACGCTTGCAGAACCAGTTTCGTTGCTTTTGTTCGGACTTGGGTGAACTACCAAAATATAAACTTTGTTTTCAAATTGTAAGTACTTTCTAATTTACAGAAAGTGAGTTGTGAGGTGTTTGTTAATAGCCCGACCCTGGACGTGGGCGATTGTCCAGACGATAAATGATTTATTTACTTAGGAAACAACTAGTTCTTTTACTGTGTTGAAACTTTATAATCGAATAAAAGGCGCATTTAAATAATTGCCCACTGACTGTGCTTCCACGTTTTTACTTTATCCAACCATTTAAAGCAGCATAGACTTCGTCCTTTTTCCAATAATCTTCTATCCATCTAAACGGCGTTTTTTCTAATAATTATTACATTATTATATTCAATCAGACAAGTAACAGACAGTTGAATGCAAGTTGAACTTTATGAAAATCTCTTTAGCCGACGTATGGAACCCAAGCTGCGTCTGGAGGAAGGTTGGAATGTGCATGATTCGATGTTGCAACTGTTTTCATGCAACTGACTTTCTCTTTATAGCTAGATTGTTGCATCTAAATGGCCGCTCTTTAAACTATCAGTCTTACTATTGATCTTAGTTGCATGTAATATACATTAAATACTATTGTCGCCTGCGAACCGGGATCAATATTTTTCCTTGCTTCAAAATAGGATGGATTGAACTCTAGACTTAGATCTTTTAGAGTGATTCACAGGGTAGATGTTTAAATTAAAAAAAAATCTTGGTTACGAAGTGACAGCCTTCAGAATGAAGGGGGTAGGGGACACTTGTTTAATTTATTTCTGATTTTTATTTTTTAAATTTATACGAAACGCACATTCCTGTTGAGTGAGGGAAGCATCATCACACATAAACCCAATATTCTGAATGTTTACCGGAACTTTTTCCAATAACGGTTAGTTTTCTAAAAATTTTCTATAAATTTCACTTGTTAATTTGCATAATAAAACAAAATAATCCATTAGTTTATCTCCAATAATAGCAGGTCATACATTAATTGAAAATTCATGTTGGTGTCTCGATTGAATAATACCATGGACGTGTTCAACTGACCAAATATGGTCATTATGGAAATTGAGTAATCTATCTTTGGTAAACTAAACCTGTTCTGAAAATAACACTAAGCTACCAAAGCCATAATTTTCAAGACATTTTGTAGATACTAGCGTCAATGACTTATACGCCGGGGATGCTCTTCAAGTAAAAGGAATCTGAAAATAAAGATTAACTCAAATCATGCGGTGTAGCAACGCTTTTGGTTCTTGGCTTGGAATTTTCTTTAATACCATGAAGAACGTTTTCTTCTACTGCAGGTATTCAAGTTTGCGACTATTAAAATAGTCTCTTGATAACTTTTCTGTTTTTGTCGGTCGATAATCCATAGCTGTAAATGTAGCATAACAGGGGTAAATTCTGTGAATGAAAGCTTTTTAATACAGTTTTTGTCTGTAAACTGTTACCATCCTCGCTAATACAAAAAAGATGATTATGCAGCTCTACATGCGACAAATTAGCCAGTTTCAACAAATTACTTGCGATGCAGCTATTTGATTTTTTATAAGTAAATAAATAAATTTACTCCAATTCGAGTATAAAACCCCCGCAATTTAAAAGTCAGATTCGGTAACATTACGCTCAACCCTTTTGGGGGACAAAAGAGCGGCTACGCAAGAATCGGAACAAGCCCATTGATCGCCCGCAGATAAAACTAGGTAGTCATAAAACCCTCAAGTGACGTAAGCATTCGGACAAAAGTGACCTAACACTTTGGCCGGGAATCATCCGGTTACAGGAGAAGGGCACTAAAGCAATTCCAAAAACACCAAAAACGGAGCACATTTGAGAGAATACTAAGATCGGCCACCGACAAGCAATAAACAACCCTCCACTTACGCACGTGGGGAAGTTTTATAAAGGCGGACGCGGAAGCGCTAGCATCTCATTGAAGCTATTTAATTCTAGTTATTCGGTTTACAACCTCCGGCACGTCACTTCCGTTCGTTAACATAGCGTGTCGAAATATCAGAATGCGTTAAAAATGAGAGCTTCAAGCTGTATTAATCGCCCACTTATTATGTCTATATGTCTTACTACATGTATGTGTGATCGTTAGTTAATTTTGATTAAATAAATGGTTGTTGTTTTCCATAAAGTGTATTATAGTGATTTAATTTTAATTAGTATTTTTCTGTTTTTCTTTTCCTTGTCCGAACAATTAATACCTTTTATTATTTGGTTTCATTACTTGTAGAACTTTAGTAATAATTTTACTTTTCTTGTTTTACTGTATATTAGTTAGGTTTTTTTTTAGTTTATATATCCCAAATAAATATGTAAATACATTTCGTCATTTCGATATCCTCAGGATGTTATCATCAACGGCCGTAGATCAGCAGCAACCAAACTTGTAATGGTTCTAGCTCAATGATAAAGCCTGAACTTTGTTGAACAGAGGGGACGAGTTCTGTTACCGGTGGTAATAAAAATTAAATTCTGCAACACACTATACAATTCCACCAATCAGTATTAGATCTAAATGTCTCATTTATGTGTTACTACATTTCCTATTTGGTATATAATTTTTATACTAAAATCGACATTGAAAAGTTAACAAAATGTTTGCAAGGGGGTAAGTGTGATAATATCGTCAAATTATTATAGAAATTGTAACATCTTTCTACCATATATGACGCATTACGGAAACATACTAAAAATTTAAAAACTAGTTTGGTGTCTTTGATCGCGGGTTACCACTTTTGTGGTTTGCGCAACTGGAACCAGTATGTTGTTTATTACTGCGGAATTAGGTTCAGTAAAACACAACTGTTTGTGGAACACAATAACATTCCTTTTATTTCTTTAAAACACGTGAACAAAATACAACATATACAAATTCGATAATACTAATTTAAACTACAAATACGAATTTGAGTAGCCTAGTTTTCGATACCGAATTAATTATAAATAAAATACTTTGGAATCTGACCTCAGTTTGCGAAATGCGTACAAGTCGGAATATTACGAAACCGTGATAAAATTACAAGTGATGAGAGATGAGTGAGTGATCTCGAAAACTAAGCTACTGCCTTTATATGCGGTTCCCCTGAATGGAAGGGACATTCCCTCTTCTATTGAGCACAATAGGATTGTCCAGCTCTATTGTCGCACAAGAGGTTGAAATCGTCGGACGAAAAGAACTTTCCCTTTTCGAGCGTTTATGACTGTATTGTCCACCGGGCTTTACTCTCTTTTTTCTAGTTTATTGTTATTTGGGATAACGGAAGGGTTTGTTTACGACATAACCTCGGCTGTGTTAGAAATTGCATCGTGCACGTTACGAGAGTTAGTTTTGATTGTTCAACTCGACGACACAAATCACATTTGACATTACAGATCTATTAATTCTTTCACTAGACCTGTCACTTCGCGAATTTCAATTTTTAGTTGATTTAGCACTGCATTTAGTGTCACATTTTAGTTTAAGGTCTTCTTTTGCAAGGCAGGCGTTTTCAGGCCATACATCACCCCTACGCTACAGTAGTAATAATGCTTCAAAATGAAAATATTTGCATTAAATTTTAGAACAATGTTTTTATATTCAGTTGTGTTCAAAAATGTGTTGTACTGAGACAGTTATAAGTTTATTGGTAGCTGTATTTTTACTCGACAAAGGCTCACACTGTATCACTAACTAGGTAGACCTGGATGTATACTTTCAAAATAGTTGTATATGCAACACTTTTTTGAACTTTAGGTAATGAATGAAACTCACGAAGCACAAATGCTGTACAACACTTTAATGAACATGACTGTACAACGGTATGATTAACAAAATGAGGAGGGCCAGTATGGGGAGCTCGTTAATAGTAAGAGATGCAAATTTGGTTAAATGGGAAAAATTGCGTAATTAAAGGACTAAGAAAATGACGCCTAGGAATTTTTTAAAAAACTGAATTTTTTTCTGGCGTTAATATTAAAGTTAGATCGAAATTGACAACATTTCTTCATAGCCACTTTTAATGGATTTAAAGATCACGTAATCAATTTTTTTTATCCGAACGACGTTTCGTCTTCGAGCAACCATCATCAACTTTATCTTTTTTTAAATATTCTGATGTGACATTTTATGAGTCCTTTTTATTCTAAATTCAACAATGTAGCACACATTATGGTTTATCAAGCTGTCTATTCTTATTACATAAATACATAAAAATTAAAAGTCTGCTTCTCAGCAACAGTTAATTAATAACGTGTGCATTGATTACATTACATTTATGCAGTAACCTTGATCTTTTAGTGCTAATTCCTTGCTTCCGTAACGAGACAACTTTTACTGTACAGCAGGCAAGACTATTTCCATGTCGCAAATGAATCTATAAATCGTGGGACGGAAGCGATGACCGGAATACTGCCATCAGCGATGCATAATAGTAGAAAGTGTATTGGTAATTGTAAAATTAAAGTGCGTCTTGTAATTCAACTTTTCCTAGCCGCCTGCTTGTTTGCATGGCAAATGGCTCTGCCATATGTTTCATTACTTTGGACATAGAAACTATAAATAGTAATAAGTGCCGTTTTTATGGAGGTGTAATAGGGAAGTCGTTACAGTGTCGTCGTTTCAAAGGGAAATACGCTGTTTTAGCTCAGATTTTATAGGCGGAATCTGCAGCGGTAATTGATTTGTGGGCCTTTTGATGGCCGTATATGCAGTTCTGCAAATTTAGGAAAATTCGAATGTATAGTTGGCCGAATCTTTTACCTAGTTCAAACGCTTGCAGCAATATGAAAATTTTGTTATGAATAGCTGGTTCATAAAATTATAATATAGAAAATTGGCGGTTCTCCAGTAAAACTCTAGGGAAAAACATTGCCAAAAACTGAAAAGCGTACCCAAATACGAAATCACAGCTACATGTGAGTTTTTTTTAATAACCTTGGTATGAATGGAAGGTTTCAGCAATAAGCTGTATGTACTTTGAACTACACTATAAACAGCGGTAGTTAGCGCATCTCAATATTTAAACTATTGCTCCAAACCATAGCTTAAAATACTCCAAAAGGACGGCTTATAATATTTCTTCTTCTTTATATATACAGAGTGAGGAAAGAGCGAGAAATTTTGAATTAAATCCTTGTAATTTTTTGCTTTTATGTTTCTCGCAGGTGTATCACACCAACTTTCTGTTAACATGTCATTGGTGGCACTGTAAGTCTATGTCAAATTCGAAGTTAGCAGGTTAGGTTTTGTGTCAGTTTTGACACAAACTGTCATTGGTAGCACTGTAAGTCTATGTCAAATTCGAGGTTAGCAGGTTAGATTTCTGCGTCAGTTTGTGTCAAAACTGACACAAAACCTAACCTGCTAACCTCGAATTTGACATAGACTTACAGTGCTACCAATGACATGTTAACAGAAAGTTGGGGTGATAACACAAACTGACGCAAAACCTAACCTGCTAACCTTGAATTTGACATAGACTTATAGTGTCACCAATGACATGTTAACAGAAAGTTAGGGTGATACACCTGCGAGAAACATAAACGCAAAAAACTACAAGGATTTAATTCAAAGTTTCTCGCTCTTTCCTCTCTGTTTAACATTCACTCTGTACTCTAGTACCACATTACATGTCGAGATTTTTACATCTTACAATCTCGTTCTATTTTTTCCATGTTTGCTTTTCCAATAGTTTCTCTCTTGTGCACTCCCTCTTGGTTAACATTTTGATTATTCTATTAGTTCATGTGGTTACAGTTTTTATCCGGTATTATATTTTATAACTAGCTATAGCCTGCGGCACATGCCGCATTTAAAATTTCGCGTGTTAGTGTGAGATGCGTGCAGATCTTTCTGTCACGAATGTCACCAGAACTTTCATCGGGCTATGACCTCGGAAAAACAATTTCTACAGGTGCATTAAACGCTGCGTTTGGGCTCATTCAGCAAGGCAGTAATAAATCCTTATTAAATGAAATGTACTTGTGTTCGTAGTTTTAAAAGCACAACCAATATGCATAATAAATAATAAGTAATTGTTTTCTGTGATAGTATCGCTATTAAAATGAAAATAGTAACGATCGAATGCAACCATGGTACTTTTTCTCGTTTAACACGGCATGTAGTGTTGTGCTTTATTATGTAGGTATGATGGTTTCCATACAACTTTAGCGATTCTTTCAGTCTGGCAATATGTCTGAACCATCGAAGTTGTTGTCCTTGGTTTTTTTAACTTTTGCGACCGCTTCAATCTTCTACAAACATTTCCTTTCTGCAGCTTGCATTCTTTGTTATCGTATTTTATACTCACAATTTATTGTTATGTATTAAAATAATGCGAAAAAAACTCTCTGGTCCACTTTTATTTTAGCTGTCGACGTTGTCATTGACGCTTTTCTTTTATTTAACACTTTCATTAATTATATAGAGTAGCTACAACGTCTGATATGAAATTCACATTCTATCATCCCAGTTTCTTGTATAGTTACACCAAGGTATATAATTTTTTTTGTCCCATTTTTTTTATACTCATTAACGTGTGCATTGTTTTGGTTTGTTGATGTTTATTTGCATTTCTTTGTCCTGTAGTTTCCTATCCCATACCTCCAGATTATGTTGTAAATTTACACTTCATAGTAAAAGCTCATGTGTTTCTATCTGTTTAGATATCATTGCTCCACAGTATGACTTGTACATATTTCATCAATCGAATCACCGAGATTTGTGGAATAGCGGTATCTCGTCTGCTTAGTCCTGGGTTCGATTCCCTCCGGTGTGTGCTCTGATACATGGTTTTAGGTGGTTTTTCTAGGTGAGAGTACCTTCTCTAAGGTGAATGCCGAGGCAGTACTTCTTCACTTTTCCTAACCTTTCTTTCATTCTCCACCCCGCCTTTCTCTTACCCGTCCAGAAATTTCCGTTTTTGGTTGAAGATGGACGCAAGGGCCCTATAGCAACCTGCCCCTATTTGGGGTAATTGAGATACCTTGATTTTACGTTTACCTCAATAGAGCCATAAAAATTTTGCTTATGACTATTAGAAGCAACTTTGTAACCAAACCTAGTATCCGGCGAAATAATGATTTTAATTACATCCGAGATATCTCTCTTGAATGACGTCAAACTTGAGTACAGTTCATCAGGTAAATTTTTGAGAAAGAGAAGGAAAATTACTCGGAAATTTATTATAACTGTCAGTATTAATCCATAGATATCTGTGATCGCATTTATTTGTTGATACAACGGATGGTGATTTAGCAATGACCACATAAATAATTAAAGTTAAAGTGAATTTATTTAATTTAAACAATTTCGACTTACGTAGGTACAATAAACTTTCAGAGTAATAAAACTTGGAATGGCTCATTTAACTGAATAACACAGTATTAAAATTTTAATGATACTGGGATATAGAGAAAGAGGAAGAATACAGTAAAAACATGGCACTTTATTTAACAGCTTGTACCTACCTCGAACATTTGAGGTGTCTAGATTAATCACTGTTAAAACATCATTGAAAAGAGAAAAACAAATATATCCATTAAAGCGAATATAGGGGTACCTTGTCGTTTAAAACGTTAGTGTTGTTTGTTGCGCTTTTTTTCAAAACAATAATAATTAAACATTGTTCTGTGAGGGAAAGATAAATACTAAACAATTTTTATTTTATACATTTTTCGATAATTTGGATATGGACTGAGATATCTAACATATTTCAAACTTTTTGGACATCCTCTATAGATTTTTAGTAATGGATGTATTGTCTTCAAAAAGTCACTGTCAAAATGACACTTCTAGTGGTCAATGTTCTTTGATTAATTACAATACTACAACGAAGTATGTCATTAAAAATCAGTTTCCTATGTTATTAGAAAGCTGCGATTATTAGTTGTAGTAAAGTAATAATTTCTGCAAAATAACAGCAAAAGTATCACTAAAACTCGCCTTCGTAGTTTGTACTATGTACTAAGGCATCTTAAGTTAATTGCGTATACATTTCCTAGCAAATCGTGCTAGATCATTGTCAACCTTTAGCGTCATAGATGTACTTGCAGTAAGCTCCTAAAGTACGTTTTTTTTCTATAATAACTGTCAAAGTGTTACAATATTGGTAGACATGTGATTAAAACGCTAGGAAATTTTTATGCCTCGTGTTGGTAGAACTTTTTCAAAATTATGGTTGTGTCAATTTTGAATGTCAAAGTTTCTTAATTTGAACTCTTGACAAATTTCTTTTTTTAACATGGAATCATCATCATGATCAATAATATTGGATAAAAAAAGAAAACCAAGAAATACTTTAAATGCAAAAATGAAGCAAGCGATATTAAATTCTGACATATCTGTCAAAATGACAATAATTTTTTTAGTGGAAGAAAAGAACTAAAAATCTATGTACCAACATTATTAAAACTAGGGACCCTGCAGGAATGCAACTTATCCCCTAGAAAGTTGACCTTGAAAATTATTATAGAAAAAAAATGTACTATACATACTAAAATACGTTTGAGGCGTATACAAAATTGATTAAGAATTTGTTTAGCAATTCAATACTCGAATATCACCAAATTCTAAATTCTATCATGGAAACATTTACACGTCGTTGCCAATACTGTTTTGTGACGTACTCCTATGAAGATACAACATCGGGCTTAAAAAGGCGTATTTTCATTCCTTTAAGTTCGGGCTGTACAGATAATCGAAATCTTCTGCTGATTTAACAACGTGGGGTCGTGTTATCGTGAATAGGGATGGCACCATTTGTCCGTTTCCCTGGCTACTTATTTTAATGGCAGTAATTTGAATTATTTTGAGTAGCTATCATTGTTAATACTGACATTCAGTTATTTGAAATCCTTTAACATTATTTATTATACATGAACTTCTCGATCTCTGATGATAATGAGTCGTTTCGCTTCCCCACCGTTGGGGGTCAATTCTGTAATGCGGCTTTTAGTAACGCCGTCGTTTAAAATGACCTCAGTTCATGACTATGAAGCATCATAAATGTTTGCTAAAAACAGGGAGCTGGCCTAGAATTGTAGTATTCTTGGGCGATGACCTTTTAAATATACATGTAAAACAATAAAGATAAGGATAAACCCTACCATAAATGGTCATTCCTAAACACAATGGTTTAAGGTATAAATGAATCATTAACGCGCAATATCAGCGCATTTTTACACGCACATTTACATTTAAGTAACACTAGTAACGACAAAATAACTGTCTTTTATACTCAAATACGAATTTTTGACGTCGCGATTCGATACATAAACACCCAGCTTCGCGATTTGCGTACGTAATTATTTGTCCATGAAGCGCATTTCTTTACGGTTGCGAAATTTGTACAACGCAGTCTGGAGCGAACGCTTATCGCTCAAACTATAAACATGCCTTGTATCAAGTTACCTTAAATCCGGTGACCTGGGAACTGCTGAGTAGCGCTCGACTAGACTACGTCATCAACCGTGGATGACTCATTGTACGGATTTTCCCACTTATATTGCGGGGAATCACCTAGGTGCACGCTCGCTAAATCGGCTATGGTGGATTACGTCACTGCTCTAAATGCACGCTACGAAACTTCATGGCGGTTTAGCAATTGCGTACTTGCTCTGTACACTACATTTTTTAATTTAACTCGCTCTGGGGTTATCTTACACTGTGAGCTCCCAATAGACGTGCGCTATCGGGGCTGTGCACGCCGCGACTGATTTTAAGTTCTTGCGCTACACACACAAAAAAGGCTGTACGCCCACTTTACTTTGTGCTAGATTACAATAATTAAACATAATTATCAATAAAAAAGCATGCAACTGTTTGGAGGGAGAGTTTACAGTGCAGAACATCCGTTAACGTGATTTTAATATAGTGCAAGAAACGTTTACAAAACAAAATATCTATTTATTTCAGTGAACACTGAATAGTGTGTCCGTTTCATATATCAATACTTCTGTCATCTCTTTCTGGAAAAAAAGTTTCAAATAAGAAATATTGAGATTTTTAAAAATATTTTTCTCGGTACAAGTGCTTTACACCATATATATTTTTGTAAATGGTCAAAGGATAGGATTGGCTTGTGCGACACAAAACGTGTAAACTCCAAAGGTAACTAGATAGAAATAATTTTTCTTCTCGAAGTATCACGAATTAGTAACGTTATTAATAATAATATCGTGTGGTATGTGGTAGTTATTTATTTTCGAATGAGATGTTATAGCATCACGATAATAAAATACAATGGGAATAGCGATTTATTTTAGGTTAATGCGAATATAATGTCCTTCGGCCGAGAATAAATTTAGGTCGGATGCAAATTCCACTTAATTGCTGCACTTTCCACCCGCATTTAATAATCAGAGCATATCTTTATAGGCTTTCGGTTAAGTAATCAGAAATTACTTGTGAAATTAATATGCAACGACAGAAAGTGTTGTGCATCGCCTTGATTGTTTATATTTAAATGACAGTGTTATTCCAGTCAATTAACACTGTAAGAACGCGAAGAGTCGTTACTCAACGCAGAGGCAAAAGTGGACATTAGTGCTGATTTCTTGTTACTTATTCATAATATTTATTGTTTTTCAGTTATTCTCGCTGTTGTACGCGTAATTTTCGTGAATGTATTTTATTTAAATCCGATTTATTTTGCACTCCCCTTTCTAATGTTTTAAAAAATTCAAGATGAATTTTCTGATGGTGCTGATGTGAATGTGAACAGTAATTGTACGCGTTTTTATGTTATTATTTATTAAATTTAAAAGCATACTTTTCACTCTGCTATTCCTTAATCATTATGTTGTTTAGAAATTAATGCTTAAGAAATTTATTCTTACCTCGACACCGCGCCGTTAAGGCAAAAGGGATACGACGAAGAAAAAAAATGAATTCTTATTTCTTTGCTGGAATTTATTTTAACGCTCTAGAAGAAACACTAAATTCGTTTTTAGTAGTATTATACAGCGTGTATGAAAAACATTTTAAGACGTGATTCCTTGGCGAATATTAAGGGTTATTTATATTAATTTTTTCCTTTAAAATCTTTTTCCGTTGAGTTACACCCTAAAGAGGGGGCTTAAAATAAGATTTTAGTAATTTTACTGAAAATTGGCAGATATTTTCTACCAGTAGAAGGCTTATTTAAGAGTTGTCTTTTAATTTTTACGTATGACTTTATGGGATTGAGATCCGCAACCCCTCTAGATGTTTTTATTAGAACTTTTGACAGACAAAATATAACTATAAAAAATGTGCTGGACAGCTTAAATTATTTAAAACATTTTCTTTTCGTTTCTTTGCGAAATCAATAGTTTTTGTGAAAAAAGATGCATTTTGCTGAATAAATGTATATTGTATTTTTTTATACAAAAACTATTGGTTTGGCGAACATGCTAGCAGAACTTAAAAAATCAGGCTTCTTAGTACATATTTTTTATAATCAAATTCTTGTCCGTTAAAATGTTCTAATATAACCCCCTCCCCTCTTCAGGAGGGTATAACTCGGAGGGTGGGGATTTAAGAGAAATAGTTATTTCTGCATCAAAGGAAGTAAATAACATTTACCAATCGAGGACGAGTTTACAACACGAGCGCAGCATAGTGAAGGGAGTGTTGACAATAGAGCCCGAGTTGCATATTAGTTTTTTCAAAGCCCGAATAAAGTAAAAAAAACTGTTTTTATTTTTGACGTTTGTTTGATTTACTTTCCCAGATACATAAGTGCTGCTTACGCACCGTCATTAATAGCAAACATTATTTTTTCAGTAAAATTAACCTACCTCCTTATAAGTAATTTTATGATAATATACTTAGATAGCGAGAATGAAAAAAAAATGTGTGAAACCCCCCTGAAGTATTTCGCACTTATTTTGGTAGATATATTTTTAAGCATAATATGTAATTTGGTGACTGCGCAGATCCCAAAGGGATTTAGATTATTGCAACATTTGCATTTCTATGATCGATTAAAAATACAAAATTTCTAAACATACCCTAGCGATCAAGGCTTGATTTCAAAATATGTCGAATGTTTGTTGTAAGAAAAAATAAAAAGAAAAATGTTTACAAGCAACAATAATCGAAATGTCAAAACATAAAATGACAACTAAAATTTAGTAATGTTGGGATAAAAACAAAGATTTCATTTAGCTTTTGTCTTACAAAAGGTTTGTTCGGTACCAAAGATTTAATTCTCTGTACAATTTTTGAAAAAACAAGCGTAGTAAAAACCGAAAATCGCGTAAGAACAACATAATTTTTGCAAAATATAAAAATTAAAGAAAATTTGGGTTTTTTCATTTTATGTGTTGGTTCTACTTCGATTTTATTACGTCGAAAAAACTCCTTTTGCATTTTTTCCAATAAAAAATCATACATGGGGGTTTCCAGGGGTGCTAAAAAGATGCCCTTGAGGCTTGTAGAAGCCAAAATTTCAAATCGTTATGCTTAAAAATATGAAAGATGTGGGGGTTAAGTTATAAAGTGGGCCACACTGTATCTATATATATTTATATTGTTGTTATTGCAAATAAAAGTGTACCTTGTTGCTATTTTAAAGTAAACACGAACAATCAGTTTAGTTGTGTAAGCTAACTGTGTTATACTTATAAATAACGTAATGTTCAAAATAAAAATGATAATATACAGTGTGTCCAGTACATCGCGTGAAACATGGATATTTCGTAAAGAGTAAGAGATATAGATTCGGTTAGTAGGCTGGTATGATAAATATTCAAATCCTAGAATTTTTGTTTGATTTTCCTTGCAGAGTAAAAAAACTGAATTTGGCAGTTTTCGTTCTGTGCCTATAAAGAATTTAAAAAAGAATTTTAGAAAATGGCTGTGAAAAAATTGAAGCATTTTTTAAATGTCCTTTAGTACATCAAAAAATGGCTAGATATGTTTGAAATTGATTTTCATGTACTTCGTCGACAGGGCATTTTATAATATGTACTAAAGTAATTAAACTGGTCGTATACACACCTTATCTGTTTTTTATTTACTTTGCCATTAAACAAGTGCGGACTACTTAACCAAAGAGATATTCTTTAAAATAGAAAATTGTAATATCTGAAACTTCTTGTAGCGTGATATTTAGTATTGACGATGTTTTTGGGTATAGCATAATACAGAGTAATTCATAAGTAATGTCATTAAATTAAATGGGTGCATACTGACTTCAGTAAAAGTACATTGTAGTAAAAACTAATTGGTTACGAAAAAAAAATCGTGTTAAGGTCAGATGTAAATTTTTGAGAACCACTGGCTAAATGAGATCATAGTACATTAAGCCAATGCACCAAATGTGATTGAAATAACCAAACAACTGTTTTTTGCTTCTGCATTTTATCCAAATTCGGTCTTATCGCAACCACATGTGCCCAATCACATTAAGCAATTAAATGTTCTATTTTTTGTGGGATTATTATTAATTATTAACGTATATTTTATTATACAAAGTGGTTCTGTTTGATGTCCTTCAACTACCTTTAAATGTAATGACAATACTTATGAATCACGTTTAAGAGAAAAGTATATTCACGTTATTTTGTAGTATTGATAACAGGAATAGATTTTTCCCGACAGTTCATATACTGATGTTTTATATTTTTTATTATGACAAAATACCTAAAAACACCAGAAGGGAATTGTAGAACAAGATAATAAATGATGTACCTTATCCAAACATTTTATACAACGTGTCTATGAAAAGATTGATTTTTGAGCTGCTTAGTAATAAGGTTTGAATCAAGTAAAAGCAGAGTGCAGAAAGTCTGTTTATATTTTTAAAAAAGGTCATTTACACGCATAATACCGCTGTTCCATGGACCCGTTGTTTAACATGTAAAACTGTCTGTGTACATAAAATTTATATTTCGTTGCAGTTATTGTAAACAAAATAGTTAAAGATACTGCTTATTTGAAATAATTCTCAGCCACTAATTGTTTTTATACTTGGGTGGCTTTTGATCAGTTGCTGATCACGCATTTTTATTGCTCCATGACTTAACTATAAACAGTATATACATTTATCGTATTTATACATGTACTCTTCGTAAAAATAAGTATTCGCGTGAAGTATTTTGAAAATGATGCCGAGATTTCTCATGTTACCCTAGACATTGAACAGTAAGCTAATTAAACTTGTTCTCTCATTTGTTTGTAATAACAGAAACGTACAGTTGATGATCCTCTCCAACCAAAGTTTTATTTCAGAAGTTAAAATCCATTCATACTTCTTGCTCGTTTTATAGTCCACACGTTGTTATCCTAATGGACTCTTTGTTTAACTTTCATTTGCAGCTGCATTAACATAAAGTAAGTCGGCTAACACACCTAAGCTGCTGTGGCTGATGGATGCAGCTGCATCTGTTCTCTGTACTCAGCCCGAAGAACTTACCATACACGAGAAGGCATTTGTAAGGAGCATTTAAACATCGCTAATTAGTGGATAGAATTACATGTATCCGGATTACGCTCATTAATGTACTTATGAAATTATCAGCGGATCAGTACTTGTGGTTGCCAACAAGTTCTGAACAACTAAAGACTGCAGTATCAGGAAGTGCAGTAGATGTCAAACTAATTTATTGCAAAAATTATATGCTATCCATGTTTAGGTTTAGTGTTAATTTGTTTAACAGAATCAGGATTCGTGGTTGTTAGAAATGTTGGTTAGCAAAATCTCTTATTTCTGATCTATTAAAATATCTACATGTTACAATGATCTATGCTTTTTTAAATTTTTAGCGATGGTTGAATCGATACGCTGTTTTAGAATTGTCGATTTGGAATATCTCTAATTTATGAGTTATTAAAATATGGATTAACATAGATGTACAAAAAGCAGCTATTGATTCAACTACTAAGAGGTACGAAAAATATGCATGACATCTCGTTTATTCTCAACCACCGTACAGTTATTATATTTTTAAATATTCCTTATGTTTTTGTTTTAACTGAGAGTATAAAATTTGTTCAGAGTAAAAATTTTACCACTATAGTCTACTATTATATTCTTTGATATTACAGCTAACTAAACTTATTAAAACTGTCTAGTTATAGTTCTTCAATTAAGAGTAATCGAAATAATATGGCTGAATCCTTGAGAAGTGCTTAAAATGGGTTGAATGCTGGTGATCTGTACAGACCCCCAGCAGACTTCAGGTACCTAATAGGATTATCACTTGCGTTGCACCTTCTATGATCAACAAAAAATGCGAATTTACCGTAAGTTACCCTAGAAATCAAAGGAGGCTGGATTTGGATTTGGAAATTCTTTTTTAGCATCTCAAAAAACCCTCATATATGATTTGTGTTACATAAAAAATGATGAACAATAATTACCGAAAGCATAAAATTTTATTTTATTAATTTTTTCAGGTTCTTATGTGATTTTATATTTTTATTATGTTGAATTCTCTTTCACATTTTTTTTTACAAAAAACAATCGTCAGCACAAATTGTAATTTGAAAAATCTTATATGTACTAAGAGATGAGCCATTGGATCCGCAAATCAAGGATCATGTGATTTAACAAAAATATGTTTCATTTGTTTTATTTAGAAGTATGCATAAAGTTTAAAATCGGCAAAAATCAGGTACTTTATGGTTTGTGGATCCAAAACAAATCACCTACATGTCCCAGCTCTTGCATGTACAGGGACTCTATGTAACCCCTAAAGAGCGCGTCCCCAGGTGGCGGATCGGAAGGTGCGTTCCAGATACATGTAGTAGCTGGGTAATGAACTCACCCATGGACCAACAGGCAAAACAATCGGCAGCTGCACTGTATTATAACTCGTAGGTGGAGGCTAAGATTGCTGGTACAGCTAGGAAGAATCGCTGCAGGCGTTGGACAGATATACCGAAGCGGAGAAAGCACTGCGGTGTGGAAGGCAAGTGGGAAATTTCCACACCATTTTTTCTCTAGAAAAAACACCATGATGACATATGTACAAAAACGGTTGGGAGTTTCCAGCGTCTCTTAGATACGACATGGGTGCGAAGAATCCGCGTGGAAAATGGGAAATGTTCTAGTAATTAGTATTTGGAACGTCAGAACTCTGTATGAGGAAGGAAGACTTCATAACCGTATAATAAAAGGAATGAAGAGAACAGAACTTGCAGTCATGGGGTATGTGAGCCCAGATGGTCTGAAGCTGGTAATTTCAGTTCAAATGTGTACTCGGTATATTTTTTTCGCCACGCAGGATGAAGCACAAGAAATGGAGTCGCTATAACAAAAACCGTCAGAAATTTTGTCTCTCTTTCAGATCGCATATTACTATTGCAGCTTTATGGTAATCCGGTCAACATTAATACATATAATACTGTTAGGGTTTTAACGTTCGGGCTATTTAAAAATTATTCACTGCTTCTGTATTAAACATTTATTTACATCAATTAGATTAATTACTAGCAACCAGTGAGACAAATGTCTCATTTAATAAAACAAAAACGACCGTTTTTCAAATAGAACAGCGTCCCGGACGGACTAGCGTCCCGGACGGACGGAAATTACGTGATTTCTCGAAAACCGGAAGTGTCACGTGACTGAAATTCGGTTCCTGACCTGACATGACCATTCCAAACATATAACTTTAATAACTTTTTTCTCTATCTCTTACGGTTTGGCTGCTGAAACAGCGTCCCGGACGGACGGAAATCACGTGATTTCTCGAAAACCGGAAGTGTTAAGTGACTGAAATTCGGTTCCTGACCTGACATGACCATTCCAAACATATAACTTTCATAACTTTTTTCTCTTTCTCTTACGGTTTGGCTGCTGAAACAGCGTCCCGGACAGACAAAACAGCGTCCCGGACGGACAAGACTATTAGATAAAGGATTATTATTTACAAACACACGAAAATTATAGAGCCGATTACAAATTACTTAAACTACAGGCGCTATTTCTATCGGTACATTTATTTAATATTTACACTGGTTAAACTTCAACTATTTATTTATTTCACTCTTAACACTAACGATTTATTTCTATTTATATGGTTATTTAGGTCAATAGTTATATGTACACACGGGTTTTTATTTATGTGGGAGCTCTACACGGCTCTACGCGAATTCCGATTGAACTCAGAACTGCGGGAGAACTGCCCGCTATTCCCGCTCGCGAGTATTTATATTGCCAGAGTGTTCCTTCTGGAAAACGTCTAGAGTTCGCTCGATCTTTCTGGCAACTCTGACGTGTCACGTGCAAGGTCGTTTCTGGAATGTTCTGGAAGACTGACTCACGCCGTCTCATGCAGCTGCCTCCAAGGTCGTTCTGCAATGCTGTCGCACGGGACGCTAAGTCATATTTCTGGGGCGACGGCCTAGCCCCACGATCGTTACAATACGTATACGTGATGTACCTAACCAAAAATACTGAAAGACCACAAAAAGCGGAGTCAAAAAGGATTGAATGACTTGAATTTCATGGATTAGAGAAGACAAAATAATAAAGACGGAGAGCGGTACCTTCATATATATTGTCTTATTCGAAATATGATTGGAAGAGCAAAGGAAGAATGGTTAAATGAATCACGTAAAGAGATTGCACGATTGCATGCGACACAAGATGACTAACCTCCATAAAAACTGAAAGAAACCACAGATATTCCTTAAAAAAAAAGATGTTGAGGAGGGAATAAAGGAGGGAAGGATGAAAATGGCTAAATTATAATCTATATCAAAGATAGTAGTAGTGGAAGAACTACTCACTGAAGCTACTTCATAGAGCGCTGAGCAGTTTTGCTTTAGGGGAGGCATGGGAACGAGAAACGGACTTTTTTCTATGCGTCTTCACTAATAAAAATGTTGTGAGTTCCGCAAGAATAGTTAGGTTTTCTTTATAGATTTTGAGAGGGCGTTTGATCGCGTGAAGTATAATTTACTATTCGAATATCTTCATCTTCAGCTAACCGTTGAATGCGTGTGAAATCGCACATAAAGGTAATAGCTCTTACACCAACTGACGACACACGATGACTTCATACGAGACTGTTCATGTGATGCAAAGCATTTTTATCATCAGAACTGACCATCATGCACATGTCAAACTAGACTAAATGTGTCTCTAATTTTTTTCTTCGGTGCCCTTGAACGTCTAACTAGGTAA
Organism: Agriotes lineatus; assembly: GCA_940337035.1. Lineage (NCBI taxonomy): Eukaryota > Metazoa > Arthropoda > Insecta > Coleoptera > Elateridae > Agriotes > Agriotes lineatus. Next base: position 108,229,973 of record OW679195.1, on the reverse strand, counting down.
AATTTTGTTGTTTCGTTGGGTTTGTAAATACAAGTATAACATAATATTGTAATAGTGATAACATATGCCACTTTTTTAAAGTAGTCTATACATGCATGTTTTTCGTATATCGCAGTAGTTGAAAACTAAAAAGTTCTTTCTAAGTGTGATTTTTACTACAATAACTATTCAAGAAAAACGAAATTGAGAAATTTCGTCTTTTTTCAGTTGTTGAAGATCTGGTGAAGCTTAAACTTAAAGTTTTTACAGAAAAAACATTTTTATAACCTGTCCAGTCTTGCTGTGGTGTCTTTGCATTAGTATTATGATGTACTTCATCAGTCTGTTCAAATAATCGAATTTGAGAAACGTATTTACAGAATTCACATTATGCAGGTAACAGTTAAATTACCTATTAATTAAATTTAAAAATGTGATAAATTAAAGCAAACTATGCAGGGCGTTTCAGAAATAGGTACCGTAAATTGGAAGGGTGGTAAATTTTCGAAGGGTAATAAAAATAAGTACAATTTCGCTGTAATCTTCCTCTGGATTGTACAGGGTGATAAAGGGGGTTCAAACAATACATATTTTATTCAAAATCTTCCTCAGGATAGAGAGATTGATTTAAAAATAGGGGTTTACAAATTTTGTGTGGCTACTATGCTCCACTCAATTTCCCATAAAAAGGTATTCTTTATTTAACTAGCTAATAGATCTCCTTTTCGAGATTTGAGTTTTTGTGACATTCCCGTAAGGGACCATGGGACCAATAACATCTTGGTGTCGGTAGCAACCTTTTGAGAATAATTTGCGAAGTATTGGAAAAAGAGAACGGTGACGTTGTATTAAACAGTTCAATACTTCTAATTTCCCTAAATTATTCTTAACAATTAACATTTTGCTACGTAGTATACCTTGATCAATCAAAGATGCTGAAGGAAGGATGGTTACCGGTTTAGATAAAGTCATGAAAGTGTGGCAGAAATACTGTGAACATTATATGGGCACAATCAAAATCAAGAAAAAGGTGTTTCTTGTCATGACTTTGAACATGAAACAGATATTCTTATGGCTGAAGTGGAAGCAGCTGTAGAAAAGCTGAAACGTAATAAAGCTACGGGTATAGACTCAGCTCCTGCCGAAGCTTTCAAAGAAATGGGATTCAGTGGTTTGAAAATGCTACAAAACCTCCGTCAGACAATCTGAAAAACCGGTATGTAGCCAGATGAGTGGAAAACTTCGATCTTTGTCCCTCTTAAAAAAAAGGTCCTACAAACAACTGTGGCAACTATCGTCTTGATTTCTCACGCGAGTAAGGTTTTATTTAGGACCGGCTGGAACACTATCTTGTCTGGTACATATCTCTAGAACAGGCTGGATTCGTTAAGGGATGCGATACACGAGAGCACATCTTAAATCTTAGGCAGATTATTGAGAAGGCTAGAGAATACTTCATTCCAGCATACATATGTTTACGATTCAGCAAGGCGTTCGATAAACTGAAATGGAAAAGATCTGTAAAGGGGTTTACACGGAACTTGCCTCGCGCGAATTAGATAAATTGGCAAATAAAAAAAAAATGTAGTCCACCGGCATTCGAACTCCGCGCTCCTAGGCGAATATTTCGAAGCGAGTTTCTAGTCCGTCACTAGAAGAACTGAGCCACGGGCGTGTTTGAATTGGACGAGTTGCATATGTTGGATACCATTTTTGTCAAGTGTAAAGCATAAGCTATGTACAAATTAATACTTTTATATATTCCTCAGTTAAAGCAAAAATAGACAAAGTTTTATGGTGCTCACCCTGTATATATTCGACCGAAATTTTCTCGGTTTCATGCTAGGTAGACAAAATCCGCATGCAAAATATCGTCTTCCTCCAACAAATAGTTTTTGAGCTATACTGCCAAGAGACAGATAGACAGACGAACAGACAAACAGACGGAATTGAGAAAACCTGCTTTTCGTAATCCGGGGACTCTGCAGCGTGAAGATCTGAATAAATCTAGGAAGGTGTTTAGACGAGGAAAGTAAAAATTAGTAACGTTTTTAAAACAACCAATTAGCTGAAAACTTCTCTATGGAAAAAATAAAGCTAATATCGTTTTATTTTTAAATTTAAAAAAAGTAAATACCTTAGAAAGAAAGAAAAAACAAACAAGTAAATATTCTCAAGAAGAAAATAAGAAATAAACGCAAGTAAGTATTTTTAACAAGACAAAATAAAATAAACAAGTAAATATCTTAAGAAAGAAAAGACAAACACAAGTAAATTAAATACTCTTAACAAGAGAAGAAAAAAGAAACACAAATAAATATTCTTAATAAGAAAAGAAAAAATAAACACAAGTAAATATGCTTAACAATATAAGAAAAAATAAACAGAAGTAAATATCTTAAAAAGAAGGAACACAAATATTCTAACAACAAAAGAAAAAAAAATAAACGCAGGCAAATATTCTTAATAAGAAAAGAAAAATAAATAAGTAAATATCAATATATAAATCCATGATTTGCTCAAAATGGAGCTAAATACAATCGGAAACCTTCCCCAATTTATGGGGAAGGTTTCAGATTTCTAATTCCCTCCTACACATAAATATTCTTAACAAGACAAGAAAAAATCAACACAATAAATAGTCTTAAACAAGACAAGAAAAAATAAAGAGACGTAAATATTTTTAACAATAAAAAAATTATAAACGCTTTATTAATCGTAGTCAGTAGAGTTATCATCAGTCATCTCTGAATCTAGGTGTTCTAATGTTCTACCTGGCGTGATTTCTTGATGAATGTTAATAGCCACGACTACAAGAAGGCGATAAATCGGGCGGGATAAGTAACGAGTACCGTATCCCATAGTACCTTTTTTGTAGGAAATTGAATGGAAGAACACACATTTTTTTTAAATACTTTAAAAAGGTTTGGCCTAAAAAATTGATTCTTAAATCCCGGGATTATTACAATTTCTCAAAATTAAGCATTGTAATTCGTCTGCAGGAGTAACCAATATGTACTTATTTCAAAATCAATATTTCTATCCTGGGAAAGAGTTTTAATAAAATATGTAAAATTTGAACTCCTTTATCCCCCTGTAGAATCCAAACGAGAACACTTTTTATTATTTTACGAAAATTTACTACCCGTCTAATTTACGACACTTATTTCTGAAACACTCTGTGGCTTATCAGAAATGCGACTAAGTGGCACATAAAGCTTAGAGCGTGTATTGTAAAATCGGTTTCTTCATTGTAGGGATTATTATAAGTTAAATTGGAAATTCTTCCAATTAGTTTGCAATAATTATTAAATCTTTTAGTTTAGTTTTAAATCATAATATAACAATATCAAAAATATGTTCTAATAGTAGTCCTTTTTTATTTCAGGTGAGTTTAGCCGTCTCTATCTTCCGTGGAATAGAAAAAACAAGCATTGCATGGCATTTGCAGTAAGTACATAATTACGTGTGAATGTGAATTCATAATTTTCTATGATAGAAATGTGCTGAAGATCCTTATAAGCATTATGTCATTATATTTGGGGTTTTTCTATTTTTAATGAATTTAATGTTAATATGCTTAATTTAGAATTACATAATGCTTACATTTTAACAGGATTTGAATTTGAATGAGATAAACAGATGTTTAACAAATTTTTATCATTAATTTGCAAGTACAAACGCATCCTGGTACTAGGGAAAATTTCAAACTAATTGTTTAAGCAGCCTCAACGATAGTTGGAATTCTAAAATAGCATTCATCGACTTGGTGAATGCCATGATTAAAATTAAAATTAATCAATCAGCCTTTTTGTCTGATTTTTACCCAACAAGATCATTAGTCATATTCTAAAGACTTGTGATTACTTTATTCATGTGAAATATCGCCGTTTAATTTGCAACGCCTTTGTCTAATCCGTTCTGTGTGAGTTTAATATTTTGTATGCACCTAGTGTAAGATCTGTTTTTATTTTATAACCGTGAAAGCGACTGCATATAATTACATAACGTTCTTCGCAGATGACCATATCATGCGTCGCTAGATTCTGATTATTTTCTTGTACTTATACCGATATAGTTTTAACATTATATAAAATTAATGGTTATAGCTGCAACAGCGTTCATAGGACCGCCTAAAAAGCTATTTTATCTTACGGTGCATTTAACAGCGTTACATATGCAGGAAAGATTCGAAATTAAGGACGCCGTTAGGCTATCATTATGAAATGGAGTTGTATTTTGCATAATATAATGTTGGATCATGTAACAGTCTACTGAAGAAGTGCCAAATATGTAAATAGTAAATTAATTATAAAATTGCCCCTTTATATAAAGAATGTGTGTGTACGCCAATTAAAAAATATATAATTTAAAATATGTTACCTCATTTTACAGAAAAAAATTTGATTTACTTCTGGTTTTTAATTAATTTGTTGAATTTGAAACTTCCCCAAGACTCAGTTCCTCTTCAATATTTATTATAGCTAAATACCTACTTACTACTAATATACAGGGTGCCCGGATTTCGTAGGGACAACATGGGTAACTTTTGTATTTGAAGAGATAGAGAGATGGTTAAATTAGCAAAAAGGTGCAGGTTTGAGAGCTCATTAAGAATCCATTTTCAAATTTTACTTGTCATGGCCCACTTGTCTAAAATTTAAAAAAAAAATCCCCTCATTTCTTTTATATGCCGTAACTTTTTTGTTACTTAAGATATTGAGATGCAATTTAAACTAATTTGCATGGTAATTTAAATACTTTTATTGGCACTTAATAAAACCAGTTTTATTTGTGTAAATTTTTAGTAATCTAACCTAACCTCAAAATTTTAAATTGGTACTGTGCAATTTTTTTGGCCCTTTTAAGAGAGGATTTTTTTCTGAATATAATGATGTATTACATGATATGGAAACTTTTTCAAAATTTTGAGAAACTGAGCTTATTCCTTTTACAGGCAGAAATCACTAGTGCCATGATCACAATAATTTTGTTTTTTATTTATTACGTTATCTGTGAAATTATGTTTCGAAACAAAAAGCACGCTTATCATCATACGTGCCTTCCAGTACAGTAGTGTCAGTGTGTTCCGTATGTTTGACGTGTAAGTTTTACGTTCTTGTAGCACGTGATATACGCACAAAATACATCAAAATTTTCCATTATACACTACTGACAGGCACGTATGATGATAAGCCTGCTTTTTGTTTCGAAACATAATTTCACAGATAACGTAATAAATAAAAAACAAAATTATTGTGATCATGGCACTAGTGATTTCTGCCTGTAAAAGGAATAAGCTCAGTTTCTCAAAATTTTGAAAAAGTTTCCATATCATGTAATACATCATTATATTCAGAAAAAAATCCTCTCTTAAAAGGGCCAAAAAAATTGCACGGTACCAATTTAAAATTTTGAGGTTAGGTTAGATTACTAAAAATTTACACAAATAAAACTGGTTTTATTAAGTGCCAATAAAAGTATTTAAATTACCATGCAAATTAGTTTAAATTGCATCTCAATATCTTAAGTAACAAAAAAGTTACGGCATATAAAAGAAATGAGGGGATTTTGTTTTTTTTAAATTTTAGACAAGTGGGCCATGACAAGTAAAATTTGAAAATGGATTCTTAATGAGCTCTCAAACCTGCACCTTTTTGCTAATTTAACCATCTCTCTATCTCTTCAAATACAAAAGTTACCCATGTTGTCCCTACGAAATTCGGGCACCCTGTATACGTACGTACTAATGCACGCTCAATTGTGTATGCGCCTATTTGTTTTAATTATGGTCTAGCAAACAATTAGAAACTGGCAATGTTTCATAGTTACTTCTATTCAGCAATGTTACGTATTTTATGAACTTTTTTTCGTTTTTATAGTAAAAAATGGACACCTTATGTAACTTAACATATTTCTTCGCTATGAGCTTAATTACAAACATCCTCTACTCCTTAAGACACATACATATATCTAAGTCTTTCAAGCTTCTTGCCATCGTCATAAAGCAATAATATTTTAAGGCACTAATAACAAATGTATTTTAAAAAACTGAAGTGCTTCCTTCGGTAGGCAGGATTTTATGTAACAATTTTGCTGAACTAATGCATTTTTAATGATTGAAAATACGCCCAGAAACACGTTGACGATTTTTCTTTGGAGCACATGATATTTCCAAGAAAATGAGAGCTTCTTTAACGACTGGATTTAAAAAGAGTAGTCACTGTTGCTGTAATTTTTGCAGCCATTTGAAGTGTAATTATGTTTTACTAATACTGTGATTCTTAGTATCACTATTATTAACTCCCAAATACAAAAGAGCAGAAATAATAGTTTTTAATACCCAAAGTTAGATCGAAATTGTACTACCTACTATATATTTTACATTTTTACCTAGTAGTTTTGTAATACATAAATACATCCCATAGACTAGCTATAACATACTTTCGGTCAAGCCTAACTTACTTATTATAGGACGTTAATAAGATGTGTTTCGGCTAGCCCAGAGTGAGGTAGATAATTTTAGGTCTAAAATACCATAGTATACATTTTTATAAAAAAAAGTGTAAATGAATAGCGGACGGTCTTTAATTGCAAACACAAAATTGACTAAATATGAGCGCTAGGAATCGATTCAGTGAAGTAGAAGAAGCCGTCGTTGAAAAAAGTATTCAAACACCATTGAATAAAGTGACCCGCGTATCCACTGTACGACGGAGCCTTCCCGAACAGACGCACTTATAGATACGGTAATATTTACCCCACCCAAATAAGGATTTCGCCCCAATCGTTGAATAAATATGCGCGTCAGTGAATCATTCCCGTTTACTATGTTTACAAATAGAAAAATACAGTAAAATCAGAAACTATACCAAGTATGTGAAATTAGTGAAGAACTGATGGTTTTGCACTAATTACAAATTAACATATATATAAATAAGCTCCATAACAAAATTGAAGCGGGAAACGCAAGGTTAAATGAAATACCCCTGACCTGCCAGAACGGATCCGTGCTACCGGATAGGGTTGCCACCCGTCCTCATTCTCTCGGGGCCGTCCAGACTTTTGCCAGTTATCCCGCGTCCCGGTACAATGGCTGTCGGGACTAAATGTCCCGATTTTGAGCTTCTTCGGACGTTGGATTTTGAATAATGTTTATACTAAGGAGTCGAAAAGATGACAAAATGGACACAACCTCGATCCAGCTTTACGGCATTGTGGAAAAATCTTGTAGCAAGTTTTGTGGTTTACATCCAGCAAGCTAAACATCATGTCAATAGTTGGACTTGACAAGAGTTGATTTTCACTTCACGCGTTTTTAATTTGGAAAAGGATCTTATTTTATTTCTAATGAGTTTGGTGTCGCCTAAAACTGCGAGTTTGAGGGATTACATCGTAAAACTTTACCTCCGGGGGAGAATCGTAGACGCCCAGGCGTTTAAGGTTCCAATTTTTACTGTTGCAAAGGTGGGCATTCTGCTACCAGATGTGCTCGCGATGTGCAGTCTAATAGACGGGAGGGAGGGCACTATAGGCGGTTTCTTCAGCATTCGATATCAGGATTTGCTGGAAAAAGACCTGAAATAAATCCGATAAAACGCCACACCGTACTTTACATTTTGGGTGGATTTATTTCCAAAATACCATTAAATCCTGATTGAATCAGATAGGTGCAGCAATTTACGAAATCATACCAAATCTGCACTATGAGTAGATTACTGGCGGTTTTCGGGATATCTGACTCAACGTTCATCACAAAGGGCCCAAAAATGCGTCTACTGCATGGGAAGTAAAGTGAACACCTCAAAAATGTTCATAAATGGGAACCGGAAATAGCTTTACTCTGCAGTTGGATACAGAAAATTTTTAAAAGAAAATATATGCCAATTGCAAATCTAAGCATTACCAAAATCTATGCAGGTAACCTAAAGTACGCAATCATCCAAATCCTCTAAATTACTGTATAAAAGCGAAAATGGGAAATTAGAATATTTAGAAGAGATGAACTGTTTTTACTCTTACTATTTTTAGCTTTTTATCTGAAGTATGTTATTATGCCTTTTTAAAAACATTGAACTCGTCCCTAGAATATTCATATCCAAAATATAATATTTACAATTGTACCGTTATTTTTAATTTCCTTATCAGCTTTTGAATGGTTTTAATTACGCAGATTGGTGTCAGTCTGTGGAATTCATAATAATAGTAAAACATAAAATCAACTGTAAAATCCTATTTTCGTCTTAAACTATTGTAAAATGCTTGCAATTAACGAAGGACGACGTTTCGCGAACTTCTTTGTTTATTTAATCTAATTAATGTATGCAATTCTACTTCTGTATGTATTGTATTATGTATTATCTGTAACCTCATTTACCTTGCGGTGTCGAGGCTGGTGCTTTATGCGCTGGCATCTGGCGGTACAATGATCAACTTGCCCCGGCTTCGGGATACAGAGTTGGATCGCGCCTTTGGTGCTTGCGCAGCAACCATTCTACTTCTGTAAAGTAAACCTATATTGATTGATGATTTCGAAAATTTTATATTTATAAATTATTAGTAAGATGTCATACAATATTAAAATTGAAACTTTGTTTGAATTTCGTATTTCCTAAATAATTTTTAGTTATATAATATTTATTTATTTATTTATTTATTTATTTATTTATTTATTTAATTCGCACTCAGCCAACAGCCGTTAGGCCAATTATAGGCGTCGCTGTGCAGTTATGAGGACTTCCAACCCCACTAACGACTGTCATGATGTTGTATGACCGCCGGGACCAACTTTTTTCCGTGATAGCCGTACCACGAGGCGCCGAGAAGTGCAGCCGTGGAACTCCCATCCAAGTTCTGACCAGAGACAGCGTTGCTTAACTCTGCTGATCGAACGTGGACGCTTGTTCAAGCTACACCACTCGGGACCCTTATTAAGATGGCGTCGATGGCGATTTATGAGAATTGTAGTATTTTGTCTAATTGCGTTTTCAGTTATATTTTAAATACATTAGAATCGAATGAGAAACACATATGGCTTTCATCGACTGCACTAACTGTGGGAAGTACTAGAAGAAAGAGGCTTTCCAAGGCATTTAATAAATATCGATGCAGTTTGTACAGGCACACCGTAATCATAATTGAAAACTGCTCTGACAAACGAATCAACCGATTTATGCAAACCAACGAGTTTTACAAGGAGGCTTTCTGTCACCCGTTGTTACGTTTAGATTGTGCCTCTACAATTTGGCAGTTCTGTGCGCACCGGCGTCTTTGTTCTCCGATGTCTGTAGTACATGATTTGAATTTCGCGCGTTCCCCGCCTGCATGCATTTTGGTTATCGGTACGGGAATGCGATAATGGTGGTTTTTGTTTTTCGGAGTTCCTTTTTTTGTGCGCTCATGGCCGACAGTTAGCGTTCCAATAATTGTTCAACTTCCTGCGGGCGTTCGGTCCTCCTTTTGGTGGAATTTGCCCTCACTGATAAAGGCGGAATATTACGGCTTGGCAATTTGGTGAGAAGTTCTTTCTCGGGTAAAATTTTTGACGGAACTTGGCAGCACGCTGGTTTACAGAGTAAGTCGTTTAAAGTTCCTTCGTACCGTATTTAAGATGCTTGTGATCTTATTTTGGGCATTTTCTTTAGCTGCGGTTGGAGCCTCAAATGTTAATCCACCTGTGTCGTTCCGGAAGGTTTTCGCTGACCCGCATTGCGGCTCATGACCTCGGACCTATGTTGACCTTGAAAGCACCTGCTGTTTATGTGGGTGCATAACCTCCAACGCGCTGTGCCAGTTCCGAGTGAGCTTAAGGGTGGTCGACAGGAATGGAAGTAACATGTTGTATGTTTGTGTTCCTTTACTTTAAAATCAATTTATTGCTGTAGCCAGTGATCTAGTGCGTTAGGTACTTCATTTGTTTGCTGCGTACCTACCGGGTTGCCTCAGGACCTCGTAGATTATGCTTTGGACTTCGCCGTCAATTTGTCGTTCGTTTCACGAACCAAGCATATGTACTGCGCCTAACGATTATCCCATCCTCGGAGCATAGAGTAATCGCTGTTACATCTATCTTTTTAAAAAGTAGTGTTTAGGATAAATTATTTGTGTGTTTTTTAAAGTTGTGTATGTCAACTTACTCGCCAGTAGATATGTGTTCTGGGGTGCACCTTAAACTTTGGCCTGGCTTTATTACTCTACGTTAACCTATGTTGGCAAATAATCACCTGTACTTTGTACGATATGATACCGAATTCGTGATTATTATACTGTGATACTAGCATTGTGGTTTTATTAGTGTTACTGTTACCTGTGCTTGTTTTAAGTTTTTCTTTTAGAATATTTATGCTTTGTTTACGAATTCTCTGTAATACCCGGATACACTTGTCGTTAATTAAAAGAGTCGTTGGCGCTCATTTTGGCTTTATTTTAACCGTTAGCACTTGAAGAACTGCACACCGTCTCTCTGAATTAGCCGCCCGGCAATTGTATGCACGTAGTAATTGATGTTATAATTTGAGAGATTTAGCTGACGAATCACTCGAAGCTAACACTGTATTATTTGCTATACAGGCTGACCATTTTAAATTGTGGTCTGAAGATTTTGACATATCAGAGTAACAAACTGTCACATTTCAGAAATAGAATGGGTTGCTTATTCTCTCATTTTAAATCGTCACAAATTAAAATGAGCACTTTGTATACATAGATGACCTAATCAAGAAATGGAAATACAGAGCCCAACAAAGAATTCGTCTGCTAGTTGGATAAAAGACAGTGATAAACACTCTATTTTTTAATTAGATGACTTACCATAACCCGTTCATCTCTTATACGCCATGTCACAGGAACACAACTGCAAAATATCAAAATCTAAAATATCCAGTCAGATCGAAAATTTGCAGAGGTAACGCCTGCCTGAACAACAATCGCACTTTAAATACCCGAGATGCGAAGTATCAGACGGTTATGATCACGATATTACTAATATGGTAACAAAGGTTCAAAGAATATGTGTTATATACTGGTATACAAAAACACTACGAAGTCACTGTATGAAAAATACCCAATTATATAATACAAAACCATGGTTATATCAACTTTACTTTATGGAAGCTAAACATGGATTATCAGAAGTAAAGATATAAACAAGATTCAAGCTGCGGAAATGAAGTTCTACTAGCAGTAACTTTATAGCAAACTAGATAGAATAAGAAATACTGACATTAGACAGGAGTCCATTTGCTTTTTCTTGTTTAGTATAAATACTGGCACATCAAGCCCACTAAGTTCAATACTGCCGTAAAATGACAGGAAGAGATATCAGGGTTTTATAGTTACCGGTGTGAGGCCAAGCTTTTATGTATAATTGAACATATCGGAATGTAATATTGAATTTCTTGAATATTACGAAAATATGGAGTATCGGTGATTGTCTATTGTGATGAAAGAACTAATAACTACCTATGTAATTGCAATAATCAATTTTTAATAGCTCGTAAAGTAGGTAGCTAATTATAAAATTCCGGCTTAAATTATATAACCAATATTTATTGACTATTCTATGATATTGCATTATATGGCTTCAAAGTGGCAAGGTAAATTACTGGACCCGTCGTTAAAATTAATATAGCAGATGCAATAGCGTCATCGGATCAAACAATTACCAAAAGTGTGCTACTGTTTTGAATACATTTTATTTCTTGAAATTAAATATAAAATTGCTGTGCAATACTCCTGTTTTAAGATATATTTTGCCGCATTCTAGTTCTTTATTTATACAGTACCACATATTATAAAACAATAAAATGTTTACATAAAGCCAACCAACAGTTATTAAAGAGTGCTTCAACCTACTTTATTCGAGTGTGTTGTTTATAATGCTTACATCCATTACATCATAATTATTGTTGACGAAAATTGTAGAGTTGGTAATTAATGAAGCGTGGGTTATATAACAATAATGGTCAGCTGCGGCTTCGTTTGCAAATACAAATTAGTTTAATGGCGCGAAATTTAGAAATAGTCAATGCAAATGTAATTTACGTGGGCATTTCTTAATATAAAGCTTATTAGTTATTACGTCCTTGGGAATTACAAAGCAGGTTATTTATACACTCCAGTTTGATTGTTAAGAAATGCTGACAGTAAACCAGTTTATTGGAAACGGTAATTTCAGTTTTTCAAATTCTGATTGGCAATTCTGCCAATCTATGGAATTACTTAAAAAACGACTCCTGGTTGTAATTTTAGTTTGCCATATAATAGCGTGTGGTACATTCACTTGAACTGGAGTTTTAAATTACAGTAGTAATAGTACTAGTATCAGCACTAATAATAGTCTCATGGTCACAATTATTTGAAATTAAAACGAGGTATAATTAATAGTAATACGTTTTTTGTGGTATCATCACTGTTTACGTGATAAACAATAGCCTTTGATAACAAACCGTTTTTTTAACTTTGACTACAGAACCGACAATAATATCGTGTAATAACAGGGCAGTGGTGTAATCTAAGAAAATGTATTATCAAAACACCCAGTTACGTCACTAATTATTAGGAAGATTGATTTTTATCGACGCCTATGTTGATCTTGTATGCTCCCAGAAGATCGTGACTAACTTTAAAGTTTGGCAATGCTAGCTGCTAATTTAAAATTATTGTAGTTGTCTACTGTAATCCGGCGATGTACCCATTGTTTAGTGTAGTGAAAGTTACTGTTGTAAGGATTAATCAGCGATAAACAGCTGTTTATGTACTAACCTATCCTACTTACAATGCACTAATAATCACTCATGAGAACAGAATTTTTCATGGGACTTGTCACACTTGTTCCCGTTTTTGTAAATGATGTCATTATTGAAGAAGAAGTTTTCCAGATGTTCGTGGAATAAATAATAATTTTGGTTCAATGTACATACATAACACATATATTAAATATTTAGCGTCTACAATTTAAATTGCAACAAAATCAATTACTGTATATAATTCGTCCCCTTAATTTCTGTCTTTAACTTTTACATCAACAAGTAGAAACACTGCAAAGCTTGAAAAAAAAGTTCATCGCTGTCAAAAGAAGCATCAGGTCACAGATTTATCGCACTTTTCATGTTTACGTTTTGTCAAGTCGGCATTTTTTTATTTATTTTGTAACCACGGGCCATGCGAAAGTGAGTATTGTGAACAGCATAACTGACATTATCCTCTCTGTAATTGAAGTCTTGTTCATAAATTTCTACATGACTAGTTTAAAATTAAAATACTACAAGGAATTTACTCGTTAAGAATGTAGCGATTGGTTTTAGAAAGTGATTTACTCCTAAAACATATTAAAACTGCAGAATGCGAAAATTAAGTGTAAATATTTTTTGGTAAATCGACAACTTGCTGGTATTGCCGGCTGTATGTCTGTTAGTTATTTTGTTTTAAAATTACACTATGAGTACAATTCTGTTCCATTTCAAACTCTGTCCTGCCTATTTTTTTAACGAATTTCCATCTATTTTAACGTTAAGTTGAACCTAAGAAAACGACACTGAAACTAAAGGGTTCGGTGAATTTGGTGAGAGAAATGAAACAGGTCAAAGGCTTCTCGAATTTCTACTTCGCTACAATTTATATGAATTGCTTTTTGCAGAGTCACCACAAAGGAAATCGACGTGGGCAAACCCAGATACTGTAACCAAAAATGAAGTAGATTTCATTGTGTCCAACAAAAAAAGAAATTATTCAAGGTGTTGGGAGTTTTCAATAGATTTTTAATAGGTGGTCAGTGCTGAAGTAGTAATAAATATCAGAGAAGAACGAAACAAAATGGTAACTTAGTTAACAGAAAATAGATGAATCGTAGTAACGGATGAATACAAGTTTAGATAATTGGTAGACATACATTTACGATGCTTATAGAAAATATAAGATAATTTTAACGTTTACTTAGAACGAGTAATTATACGCTTCCAATGGGGCCGAGCAATTATAATAATACCCCACAACAAAGGAGACATCACTGGATTAAAAAATATCGTCCCATAAGTTTGTTTTCTTCATATTTATATGCTCTTCATGGTTATCATCAACAACCAAATAACATTCAAGTTAGATCTTTATCAACCACGGAATGGCAAGCAGGTTTTAGAAATTAGTATAAACGACAACATACCAGGGTAACGATTAGTTACCAAAACAGTTGAAAAGGGTAGATAATACTGTTGATTACTTTATTAGAATCAAATATACTTTGGTGATATAAATATAAACATTAAACATAGATAGCGAAAGATTAAATCATCTTAGATTTGCCGAGGATATCGTGATAATACCAGACCATGTCGATGAGGCCAAATATCTGCTACAAAGGTTGAACACAGCATCCGGTGAAGTGGGGTTGAAGATCAATCTAGCAAATCGCATGAAAACATATGTATAGATGGTGAGCGTAATGAACGCGTTTTTATAAATACCTAGAACATGAAGAGACGACATGACAAAAGAATTACTTAGAGACGGGGGAGAAGAAGTAATAAACATATTAAAAACATTATATAACAATTGCCTAGAAACAGGTACAAGGTGCAAGCTAGACCTTGGGAATTATAGGCCAATCACACTCCTATCACACAGTTACAAAATCTGCACGAGAATAATTCTAAAACGAATTAATAACAAATTAGAATCCTGCCTTACGTATGAACAAGCAGGGTTTAGAAAAAACTTTAGCACCACAGACCACTTACTAACTGTTAAACTACTAATAGGGAAGCGAATAAATACCACCTGCCTCTGTTAATCGCGCTAATAGACTACCAGAAGGCGTTTGACACCATTGAAGAATGGGCAATTCAAAAAGCACGATGGAATGCAAGAATAGATCACAGATACATGACACTGATCCACAATATTTATCAGGATGCAGCAACCAACGTCGAAATACAAGAACACCAAGTAGAAAATATCGCTATAAATAGAGGAGTACGCCAAGGAGACCCTCTTTCACCAAAACTATTTATAGCAGCACTGGAAAACCTCTTTAAAAATTTTCGACTTAGAGACATAGGGCATCAACATCAACGGAAAATGTCCAAATAATGTCAAGTATGCAGATGATGTCATGTTGGTGGCTAAGGACGAGAACCAGTTACAAACGATGATCCTAGAACTAAAAGAACAATCCAAGCAAGTGGGATTGCAGATGAACGTTTCAAAAACGAAAGTAATGACAAATACAGAACATCAAAATATAACCATAGATAACCAGACATTAGAAAAAGTAAACGAATACATATAGTTAGACCAACGTATTAAATTGAATAAGGAAAACCAGGAAACAGAAATCACAAGAAGAAGAAAATTAGGATGGGCCGCATTCGGTAGACTAAGCCACATATTAAAAAACAGAAAAATCCCGCAACACCTTAGAACAAAAGTGTTTGACGCCTGCGTCATGCCTGTTTTAACCTATGGAGCCCAGACATGGACGCTGACCAAACAAAATATGTAAATATTAGCGGTGACACAAAGGGCAATGGAAAGAGAAATGCTGAACATAACCTTAAATAATGGAAAACGAATCAGCTGGATAAGTGAAAGAGAGTTAAAGACATAAGAAAACAAGTGTGGCACAATTAAAATGACAGTTTGCCGGCCATAACGCAAGATATAATGATGAAAGATGGATTTCGCAAATAACAAATTGGCGCCCCTGGCTGGGGAAGAGAGAGCGAGGACGACCCCAGATGAGATGGGAGGACGACGTGAAAAAACACGCGGGCTTGATGTGGAAAAGAAGAGCCCAAGATAGAAGACAGTGGAAAAAAATTGGGGAAACCTACATCCAAAAATGAATCGAATCAAGGTCGAAGAAGAAGAACATGAAAACATGAAACCATAGACCTGCGAGACCAACAGGACAACTGATTCGTCTTGGACTGCTTTCGGCAAGCTAAGGTGTGTTTTAAAATCTGACATCCTTGTGTGTCAGAAGAGAAAAGTGTACGATCAATGTATTTAGAGTATTGACGTATGATGCTGCAACTTGAATTATGACATAATACTTCGAATAGCACAGAGAAGTATGGAAAGAGTGCTACATGCAATCAGGATGTTATCAGGATAATAGCAACAAACTGGATGAATTTTGCCAGAGTTCGACTACAATGACAAAACTCATGAAAGGCCTATCTTCATCAAGACGTCCAACAATAAACGTAAAAGGCTGTGTGATGATGCCTGTGTCTTAGGGATAGAGTGCCAAATGCAATTATACATAGGACGACTGAGGTGGTGGATGCGGAAATAAGGATGGCTTGTTTCAAATGGAACTGGGCTGGCCATGCAACTAGGAAAACTGATAACAGGTGGGCTAAAAGAATCCTACAATTGGAGGCCCCCAGCAATGACGTCAGGAAAATACTCAGAAACTGGATTAACGTTGCCAGAGATCATCGACGATAGCAAACCCCAAGAAAGGCCCACGCCAGCAATGAAAGCAAAATGATGTGCGATGATATCTGTCTCTTAGGGATAGAGTACTAATTGCAAGTATACGAAGTACGATTGAGATGGCAGATGTGACAGAAAGGGTGGCTTGTTTAAAATAAAACTGGGCAGGCCATATAATAAAAAAAGCGAATAACAGATGGACTAAAAGAATCCTCGAATTGGAGGCCCTCACCAATGAAATGGCTTGATGACTTCAAAAAAATAGTGACAAACTGGATTAATGTTGCCAGAGATCGTCGACGATAGCAAACTCCAAGAAAGGCCCACGCACAGCAATGAACGCAAAAGGATGTGCGATGATATCTGTCTCTTAGGGATAGAGTACCAATTGCAAGTATACGAAGTACGATTGAGATGGCAGATGTGACAGAAAGGGTGGCTTGTTCAAAATAATCAGAAAAGCCAATAACGGATGGACTAAAATAATCCTCGAATTGGAGTCCCCCACCAATGGTGCGATGACATCAAGAAAATAGTGACAAACTGGATAAATGTTGCCAGAGGTCGTCGACGATGGCAAACCTCAAGAAAGGCCTATGTCTAGCATTAAACGCAAAAGGCTGTGTGATGATGTCTGTCTCTTAAGGATAGAGTGCCAAATGCAATCATACGTAGGACGACTGAGGTGGTAGATGCGGAATAAATTATGGCTTGTTTCAAATGGAACTGGGCTGGCCATGTGATAATAGGTGGACTAAAAGAATCCTAGAATTAGAGGCCCCCAGCAATGATGTCGGGAAAATAGTGACAAACTGGATGAATGTTGCCAGAGATCGACGACAATGGCACAATTCCAGAGAAGAATATGTCTAGCAATGAACGCAAAAGGCTGTGTGGACTACATCGGGAAAATAGTGCCAAAACTGGATAAATGTGACCAGAGATCGTCGACAATGGCAAAACTCAATGGAGGCTTATGTCCAGTAGTGAACACAAAGGCTGTATTATGATGATGATCTTGAGTGCTCGTATGTGCCTGTGGAAGAAACAAGAATTTCCAAATTCTAGAATACATACGTTAGGGAAATGAGATGTAGGGAAACTAAGAAAAATGTGCCAACCTGTCACGAAGTGATCTCGACTGCAAGGTACTATCTAAATTGCTTTACTTCAAAAGTATGGATCAAATAGTTTTATCTTCATCTTTAAAATCTCCTAAATATTCAAAAATTGATGTTTTGAAATACGAAGTTACATGTTTTATGAATAATCTATTACTATTTCTAGCATTAAACGCAAAAGGCTGTGTGATAATGTCTGTCTCTTAAGGATAGAGTGCCAAATGTAATCATACGTAGGACGACTGAGGTGGTAGATGCAGAATAAAGTATGGCTTGTTTCAAATGGAACTGGGCTGGCCATGTGATCAGGAAAACTGATAATAGGTGGAGTAAAAGAATCCTAGAATTATAGGCCCCCAGCAATGATGTCGGGAAAATAGTGACAAACTGGATGAATGTTGCCAGAGATCGACGACAATGGCACAATTCCAGAGAAAAATATGTCTAGCAATGAACGCAAAAGGCTGTGTGGACTACATCGGGAAAATAGTGCCAAACTGGATAAATGTGACCAGAGATCGTCGACAATGGCAAAACTCAATGGAGGCTTATGTCCAGTAGTGAACACAAAGGCTGTATTATGATGATGATCTTGAGTGCTCGTATGTGCCTGTGGAAGAAACAAGAATTTCCAAATTCTAGAATACATACGTTAGGAAAATGAGATGTAGGGAAACTAAGAAAAATGTGCTAACCTGTCACGAAGTGATCTCGACTACATGTTTTATGAATAATCTCATACTATTTCCTTTCTTCTACTTCTTAGCTTTATATCGCCCAACTTTGGACCTTGCTCAACTCTTTGTCATCTTTTTTGGTTCTGAGCGCTTCTTCTTCAGCCATCCTTCTATCTCACATACCATACTAGTAACACCTATATGTATTTGTTTGTTTGTTATGGGCAAGGTCTAGGCACGCAGAGAACCAGGTACCTTAGACACCGACTGATGTGGTCATATGGTCAAAGTCTTACTTAGAATGTTGCCGAGACTAAGGAGTTCCAACCCTTGCAGTTTTTACATGCTACGCGTCATAGTAACATGGGACACACGGCTTTACATCACTTCCGAATGATGGCATCCTGTACAGGCTTTCATCCGCATCTTTTTATTTTTAAAAACTTTACCGGGATCGGGGATCGAATTCGCGATCTCAGATCAGTAGTTAGAACGCTTAATCACTAAGCTACCAAGTCCGGCAATATATATTTGATATTTTACATGTAAATTTAAGCATTTAAAATTATTTGTTGTACCATAGATATACAAATAATATCATGAAGAAAATGACTTAATATTTAAAAAATTACATAGAGGACGTGATTGTATTTGCCATTTAAAAAAATGTGTATATGTGGATGACATTTGTTTTGTTTTTCCGAATATGATTTTAAACTTATATAATATCCTTCAACTAAGACAAAATTATATTTTCCATATTGCAGGTGCAAAATTTCACTTGCAGTTCAACTTGAAGTATTTCAAGTATCTGTCACGTTTTCCCACATTTTCAAATTTCTTCTAAATTCTCTTTTTAAGACCATTTCACAAGTAACCTGTTGTTTTTCAATTGGCACCATAATTCTGAAAAAATTAACAGCATATTCGAGTTCTGCGCCATTATTAGATAAGCAGATAAAATTGTGCTAAACTGATTTATTAAATGAAATATCCGGTATAAATCTTGATTTGTAAGCGTGTACCTTTATATTTTACTAATTTATTTTTTTATTGAAACAGTACAAGCTGACTATTCCGCGAGGTAGTAAACATAACTGACCTAATATACGCAAATATGTATTTTAATGCAGTGTCAAAGTTCGATTTATAAATATTTATTGATAATGCTTGCAACTAGTTTAGAATCTTGCAAGTTTATTATAATTGCATATAAATTTCAGACACTGTTTACTGATTGGTATTTGCCGCAAATGTCACATTTCAAAATTGTCGATTTCTTTTGTTGTCTGAGCTAGAGCTAGGTGTGATATCCATGACTTGTATTTCCAGTTTCTATCACTGTCCCGATTTTGAGAATAGCTGATTTATTTAAAAATACATTATTAAACATCGTAAAGAACTTTGTTTTTATTAATAGCATGCATATCAGCTTGCTACCTTATTTTGTTTAAATAATTAAACAAAAATAATAAATATTATAGTCATTAACTTGTAGGACTTGTAATAATAGGTGATTAGCTGTGGTAGGCGTTGAAGCGATTGGAAACGTAAACAACTATTGTATAGTTAAAGATAATATTGTGTTTGAGCTTTGAATAGGTCATTTTTATGTACTTAGTAATTTACTATTGTCAACGGTAGGAGTAATAAGAATTAATAAATCTTATATCGATCTGTTCCGGTAGGTTTTTCTTTTGTTTGCATTTTTTAATTAGGTCTCGGTATGTATAGTTTGAAAATAGAGAATAGAATCAACTAACATTAAGAAGTACATAAAAAATGTATATTTTCAAGTAGACAATTTTACTTCTCTCTATATATTTGTCATGTAAAAAAATCTTACTATAGGCACAGAAAATTACTTTTTCATGTATGGACTTTACTTAAAAATGTGTTATAACAACTGCAAATTGAATTATAACTGTTAAACCTAGCTTTAAGTACTTAACATTTTATATACAGCATTTTACTATTGTACTTCATTGTCCGACGATTTATTACGATTCTGCTACCACCAGCTATTGCTTATTCTTTTAAATGTAGCACAACCCTGATTTACTTATTACAGGCAATAAATTCGCTCCGTCTGAAATTTAAGTGCTCGTTTAAACAACAACCACCAGATGTCACTATAGTAAGTGCAAATATATTGTAAATTATAGTTGAACATTATATTATTTTATCCGTTTAAAATCTGTTGGTAACATAATAACTCAATTTATTAGAAGCCCCTATTAAGAGATTTTTGAATATTTGTATTGAACAGTCGGTAACAGGTAACAGGTAATAATAAAAATCAAAAACTAAAAAGAAACGTTTAAACTATAAATTCATTTAGTATCGTTAATGCTGGTTCTGGTTGCTATATTTGCTCGTATACGAATTTCATAATAACTGGTTTGCTGAAATAATCCATTCGATTTTCTAAGTTTGATATTATAATTGATATACATTGAAGGAGGTTCTAATCTTGCCAATCCTTTAGTCGTGTTGTATACAAACAATCCTTTCAATTTTCACGCTGCTGCCATGTACCTTTTGTTAGGCGGTTTAAATGTTAAAAGTCATATACCAAATGCGTTTTAATATTTATCATGAGAATAATTCTAATGAAAACCATTGTGGACCCGAAATTCCTAATTAGAAGTTGTTTTTGTTTCGTAACGCTTTTGTTTTCGTGACCTGAGGAATGTGTGGAGGATGCCTCCAGTTTCTTTTCCACGAAAAGTGAAAATGCTCGTAGTCGTCCTTTAGATGTTTTCAGTTTTATGAGTTAAAGTGAGAAGAAGGAATAGCTCTTTACTTCAAATTATTTTGAAGGCATTAATGAAATATGTTTTCCTTTTATGCGACCTAACTGAATCATTCGTTCCAAAATTTATAACGAATAAGTATTTCCTCCTTTTGTATTGTTATACAGCTTGGTTTTAATGGGTATCACACTTCACTCCCTTCTTAGGATTTTCTTCTTCCCACGTGGCATTTTAGAATCGTCGAAGAAAAAATGTATGTTTAAGTATGGGCATTTGACTAAAACTTTGAACATGATATCATTATTAACAGCTACAGATGACGGAGAATTAAGACATTTATCATGAATGAGTTGCATGAAAACTTGTAAAATTATTAGTACACATATAAGAGACGAAAATCATGAGTGAGCAGGTTATGTTTATGTAGGTCACACAACAAATCGAATCCAGGAGAATGTATCGTAGAAATGTAATGTTATTTCACGAAAGGGAAGATGGTCTCTAAGGACTAGTTAAATGGTTTATAAGAACACCGAATATGGGAATATGGAGATCAATATTGGGGACAGCGGAAATGAACTGTAAAAAACACGAAGAAAATTAAAAATAAAAGAAACGCAAAACGCAAAAAAGAGCATGTTGCAAGAGCTAATCAAGAACGTTTAATAAAATGTAAGGATAAACAGTAAGGAAAAGACTCGAAAAAAGGTGGTTGCAGAGTTAGGCATCTTCCAGCAGATAAATTATATGCTAAATGCTTTGAAGAATATACAGGAGAAGGGTCTTCTAAGCGAAGAACAAGAATGATATGTCATAATATATCTCAGCGGGCTGAGGAGAAAGCAGATACACGTGTTATTTGCACTGAAATAGTCAAATTAATAAGTTAGTAACTGATAGAAGGAGAAACAGATTGCAAAAAAAATGGGATGATGACGATTTAAGAATAATCCTTTAGTGAGTGGAAATGGTCTATGCTGCGAAGGTGTGAATTGAAAATCTATGGAAGTAGCTTATCCCAATGCTTATCAAACTGTGACGTATTTACGTTATCCGGATTAGGAAGGAGAACCACCAAAATATGAGACCGTGATTTAAAAGGTAATATATGACCAGCAATAGGGGGCAGACTACTTTCATTACTTCTTCTTCTTCTTCTTCATAATTTAGGACTTAGTCCTGTTATTTACAATTTTGCCTCTTTGTTAGTCCTGGGATGCTGATGTCCAGCTTTCGTGCCATCGTTTTGGGGTTGTCCTTGGGTCTCTTTTGTATTCGGCTTTTTCTCCCTTGCGATTTTTGCCAGTCTGTTGTCGTGCATCCTATTTACATGGCTATTCCAATTCCGCCGTCGTGTTCTCGCCCATCTCACAATTTCTTGAACTTTGCATGCTTCTCTGATGTTTTCTTTCCTTACTCTGTCTCATTATTTGATTGAATGAATCTAAATTCGAAGAGGAAGGAGTCATGTTACGAATTGTAAATCCAATTGACTCCAAACTGTGGCATCTTTCTTCCTAATCTTGAAAAGCATTATTCCGCTCATTTTATTTTTCCCAAACTGTTTCTGCTGATTGTAGAGGATAAACTAAAACTAAAGTAGCTAAGGAACAATATACTTAGCTCGTAAGTAAGAGCAGAAGGGAGAAGCAGGAATAGAGTCATAATAGAGATCAGGAGTGTGAAAGATAGTCATGTAAAAAGTAATTAAATCAATAATTAAAATACTCTAAATAAGAAGGCAAAATACTTCTTCATGTTGCGAGGGTTCGAATTGAAAATCCATGGAAACACCTAGATTCTTCTAATTTTCATCAAACTGTGGCATCTTCCATTCCAATCCCCAGAACCTTGCTCTATTAGTTTCGTTTCTCCACATATCAAAAAGGGAACGCAAATAGAGACAAAGGAAAATTATGTTGTAAAAGCGGATGAAGAACGTTTAATAAAAATGAAAAAAGGTAAAAAAAAAAAGACGACTGCAGAGTTTGACATCTTCCACTAGATATATGCTGTATACTTTGAGATATTTCTTTCCAATCTTCGCAGCGTTTTTCTGCTTCATTCACTTTCTATCTTTAAACTGCCCGTACGCATGTTTGAATCGATATGAATTAGTATAGGGAAAAGAGCAACATCGGCGGAGTAGCTAAAGTAACTGAAAAAAATACTAGTTCTACTTAGCTCATATGGTAAAAGCAGGAGGGAGATGGGCGAATCTACACTAGAGATGGTGATGAGGAAAGAGAACCACTAGAAAGATGAGATAACTATCTAAAATCTAATAGCTGACAAACAATAAATGAGTGGACTAAAATCATTACTATAGTGAAAAATGTAAATAAAAAGAGGTCCAGTTTACGAGGGTGTGGATTGAAGGTCCATGGAAATAGCTTTCAATTTTTCCCAAAGCGTAGTTCATGCACTTTTGCTCCTAAAACTTTCCGTGAATTGCAGAAGAGAAACACATTGATAAAGGAAGTAAGAGCAACATCAGGTGTAGTAGCTAAACAAAAATATATCTAACGTGTGTCTCGAAACTTTCGTATTCGAGTGGGCACTGCAAATAGTTTCTAATTTATGAATGCAACTATATCTATACTTTAGTATCAAAATTGACATTTGATTTTCAAGTAAACCTATAGTTGCATCATAAATTAGGAACTATTCTTAGTACCTACTCGATAACGAAAGTTTAATCTTTTAATTGATGGTTGCACTCACATAAATAGAAATAAACGATCTCGGTGGACCAACACGTAAATATGCCTATTGCGTCAGTGGAGGATTTATGAACCCCCGACTTATGTATTTGGCGGGGTTGGAATCCTCTGTCATCAAATGTGCTAACTGCTTCTTCGAGCGTTTTGCGTCAGCGAGGGGTTTTATGACCCTCCGACATGTCTACACGGGTGTTCAGCCTTGCTTCATCTTTCTGATTGCGCCAACGGAGTCATTATGTCTTCGAGGGTTTTACGGTTCGTCTGTGTTGTGACATGGGAATCTGCAGCACGACGTCCCGCAGCGCCAGAATGCTGCAAGGCGTGTTAATTAATGTTTAGTACTTGCGTTAATTGGCGTATGTACTGACACTGCGTCAGCGGGGGTTGTCAATCACTCGCGACTCTCTTCAAATTGCGCTTTGAGAGCTTGTCAATTTCAAGCGAATTTCCTGCTGACCGTAAGTTTTAAGAAGATGCATCCGTTAGCCGGTATCGAGGGAATATTTCTTCCCTCTGTACTTGGCAGTTGTGCCCGCTACAACCTCATATGGTAAGAGTGGAATGGAATTTGGTGAATTGCGTTCCGTACTAGAAATCCAGATCAGGAAGGAGAACACCAAAAAGATGAAAAAGTGATCTGAGAGGTAATACTCGTATGTATCCGACGAAGAGTCGAGGGGGAAGACGACAGCCATTACTATATCGAAAGAATTTAAATAAGACGAGAAAGGGGTTCATCTTCATATTACGAGGGTGGGAATTGAAGATCCATGCGAGCAGCAACTTCCAGTTTCCATCAAACTGTAATATGTTTTGTCCCAGTCTCATTCGCATTCGATCTTCAAAAGGTTGTACTGGTTAAAAATATGAATTGATACGGAGAAAGAGGGTAAATCGGTGTAGTAGTATAGTAAAACAGAGGTAGGCGAATCGAGTTCCATACTAATGATCCTGAATAGGAAGGAGAACCACCAAAAAGATTAGACAATGATCTAAAAGGCAATATATGACAATTGACATAAAGGGTTGAGGTCTACTAGTTGAATGAAATAATCTAAATTAGAAGAGGAGGGTCAAGTAATAAATTGAAAATCCAAGAAAGTAGTTTCTTCCAAATTTCTCTAAACTGTGGCATCGTTCTTCCCAATCTTCAAAGACGTTCCACTTCTTTCACTTTTGATCTCTAAAAGAAGCGAATTGAGAGAAGAAACGTCGTTAAATAAAAACATCACATAAATCTGGTAAAAAACAGAAGGGAGATGCGCGAATAGAGTTCCAGATTATGAAAGAAAACTATCTAAAAAGTAATTAAGGGGAGACCTATATCAATTACTAAATTGGTGTCCATGTACGAGGGTGCGAATTGAAAATCGATTGAAACACCTTGGTTTTTCCAATTTCCACCAAACTGTGCCATCTTCCTCCCCAATCCCCCAGAGCCTTGTTCTAGTTCATTCACTTTCGATCCTCAAACTGGATGTGCTAATTGCGGAAGCTGTATCCACCTCAACCAGTTGGCGTGTGAAAATTTTGGAAAACCGCTACCGGGCAGCCGCGGTGCACGAGCGGTACAGTTAGCAATTACTGCTGGTTGGGAACCTCAGATCGTTATGGTCATCTACCACCGGCTGTCTGGTCTTTGTCACTTTTCCTGCTGGCCTTCTAGCGGTGACTGCGCCTGCAAACCGGAGTCCCACTCAGTTACGTTCGAGTGCGGATGGTGAGTGCTCGCGTTCGACATACGCTCCGTGCACCAACTGGAACCCGTGGACTGAAAAGTGAAAATTTAGTTCAGTTTTTGGGTTTACATCTGCGTTTGCTCTTGCCGTAAGTAGCTTTCCGTGTGTTGTTACCCTTGGCATTCTTATAGAAAGTATTGGATAATTCTTGGTTGTCACAATTTGTTCAGCCATACTTTTAATTAAATAGTTACAAACATTATAAACAATAAAACATACGAGTTTACTACAATTGATAGACTAAGTATGGCAGCTTTTAGCTTCTTAACTTTGTGAATTCTCATAGTTCTATTTAGTTTGTCAAAATTAATTCAGTCGCAATTTTTATCAAATAGTAACAAACCATATAAACAATAAACAAGTTTGCTACAGTTGATAGGTTATAAATATGAGAACGCATAAAAGACGATGGTCTCGAAGTATGACGCGCCGCCGTCTTTGTAAAAGGACTATGTAAACAGTGACTAGGTCAGTTAGTGGAAAGCTGTTAGTTTCTATTAATTTTGAATGCAAACATGTCGAAGACACGACTTTTTCTTTGTGTGCTTATTAGTCCGACAGGTTCTTGAAAACGCTAGACGCATTGTTGTAAAAGTTTATGAAAAGCCATAAGCGAGGCCACAGGAAAAATAAATACATTACCTGCTACATGCAAAAAAACAAAAAGTCGACCTTAACAGCGAAGCAGCATATTAGTCAGATAACAATCGCTCATGATGTAATACGGTAGCACATAATATTCCAAAAAAAATAAACCTTTTTGCAGCTGTCTCATTAATTTATAGAAACATACAGAAATGAGCTTAAGACTTGGCCAACAAATTCTGGAAGTGTTATATAAATTTCTGCAATTTTGTGTATTTCCGCTTCATGCTTGAATGCCTAGAATATTACATGGAACTGACTGAGCGAGCGCAAATGGTTCAGTTCCTTCCGTTTCAGATTTTTTTAAAGATGCAGTTATGAGGAAGTAAGACTTTGATCTACGTCGACCTTTCTGTTATCTTGTTTTCGTAACGATTATCTCTCCACTTTTTCGGGCCAGTGGGTCCCCGTATCTCATGTGAAGGATTTCCATACAAGCGAAATGTGGGTTTATCCTGATATGTGTTTGTAGTTATTAGGGATTCACATGGAAATTTAAAGAATCCGGTAAATAGGAACTACTGATCATCATCAAAGTAAGCTATGAAAATGACAGCTATTATGTTTGATAAGTGACATTTCTTTAATGAAATAATCAAAATGGTTTACAGCGAGGAAGAAAAAGTCCAAATATTTACAGTAACTAGTTCAACTAAAATATTCCAAGTTGAATAACTCAAAAACGGTATAAGGTAGGAGTAACATCAGGAAAAAAGATCATTCCAAAAATTTTATAATATACAGGGTATCCCATTTAAAAAATATATAAGTTTTTTGTATCCCCTGAAATCTGCACGCTACTGTACTTTTGATAGCATTTTAACAAAATTCAGTCATAACCGCAGAACTTTTATTTAAAACTTTTTTCTATAGGCAATAATAACGATGATAAGGGGTGGGTAATTTATAATGAATAACCCTGTACATTATACTATAATAGTTATTTATGTATCAAGGGCGTAAAATAGGCATTTTTGGATCGATGTTAAAGTTATAGCACGTGTTGCAGAGCACCGAGTGCTATAACACTATAAGGGCCAAAGATGCTGGTTGATTATGTATGTACCTACGATCGACATTTTTATTTAAGTATTCAGATTATTTAAATCATTGCCAATAAAAACAGGGTAATTCTTTAAATTGTATCTGACTATTACCTGTGTAACTATGGTTTTCATTAACACATGTTTATAAATATAACTACAATGACGTGAGCGAGGACGAAAAAGACTTGCTTTATGTTTGAAAATACTACCTAAAACACACATTATTCATTGATCGCAGATAAACACATATAATCTTGGGGAGAAGTACCACCAACTTAACTCACTACTATAAACTTTTATGCAGAAACATGTCCAACAGATCAAAAGGACAACTCGAGTCTGATAATGACGTTAAAATTACTGAAATTACCTTAGCATATCCCATACTAAGGGTATTAACTGTTCTGGAATATTCAGCGTACATTTTTATTTACTGTAAAGAACAAAAGAACTTTTTTTTTAAATTTTGACAGATACAGATTCTCATTAAGCAAATGCATGGATTGTTACATCAATCCATGCAAATTTTGTAACAATAATATTTTCGTTAACCAAGTAGCATCTATATAGACCAAATTTGAAATAAATCCACAGGTTCGTTTTTCAAAATTCTTTTAATTTCTATTAAATTTAATTTGAGATATGAGAGCCGTAATTCTGACTAGAAAGTGCCGTGGAACTCTACAAACAAATTAAAATTGTAATTTTGAAAGATAACTTTTTACCAAAATTTAAGAAGAAAAGTTACATAAAACGAAACCACTAGTCAAAATTATAATTTTCAAAATTTAGGAAAAAGTCAATTTTGATTTTTGATTTTGTTTATTTAATATTAACTATTTTAACTAAGTTTAAATATTTGACTAGCTCTACTTTTCGGTTTGCTATGTTTTATCTGTTCTGCCGTTTGACATAAATAATAATAATAATAATTTCTGTAAATCTGTAACTTTGGGTTATATGCATAAGGGTCTACCAAATAACATCAAGGAATGAAATCATCTATACTCATTTGAAGTAAAAATCTAAAGTAGTTAAAATTGTATATTTTTTTCCTTGAAATGCCCGAGATCTGAAATCTCACCTCACGAAGCTTTTCCAATTCTAATGGAAACTTTAGTTTCCTATTACATATTTAATTATCAAAACAATGAAACATAAAACTTAAGCAAAATAGGTTATGCTATTTAAACTACAGCTAATGTGTATATCAACAGTTTTTTCATTTTTACGTTTGTATGAGTAATATCGAAAAGATTCAAGTATTTTTTTTACAAAAAGAGGTTTAAAAGTGCCTATTCGAATATATCTATGGTTTTGCGGATATATACTGTTCCAGTCACAACCGCGAAAGAGCCTGCAGTAGATTGAAACTTTTAAAAAACTATTTTTGTGCAACCTGCTGAAAAGTTGATTTTTGCAGACGTAATCACGGCTGCAAAATTCGTTTTCGCGGCCGTTGTTTTTAGTAACTGCCGCTAAAACGATTTTCGCGGCCGCAAACTTACCGACATTCTTCGGTACGCCAAACAGTCATTTCGCGGCCTAGATATACAAATCCCTATTTAAACCGTCTACTCTTAAAGCAGATATAATTGTCACCCAGGTGAGAGTTCAACTCTCGGCACGTGTGGTCTAGATTTTCACTTAATTAAGGCTTAGGTTTAAGTGATTCCCGTGCCCCCTGAAGTAATGCGTGAGCGGTTCCCGGGGGCAACGGTAGTCATTAGGGAAAAATAAAAAAAAGGTGAACCACAAGTAGCCTCATTTATAATTTAAAAAAGCATAGAGAATGTTGATAAGTAAAGGCAAGCAAGGTAAAGGTTTAGTTTTTGCTCGTTGTATGTAAAGTATAATCAAAAATTAATCTCATCTAGTATGGCTATGGAATTTTTTCTAATTTATGAATGCAACTATGTTTACACTTAAATGTCAAACCTGACATTTGTTTTTAAGTGATTTATAGTTGCATTCATAAATTAGGAACAATTCCATAGCCATACTATATGAAATTAATTTTTGATCATACTATATTTGATAGTGTAATAAACGATACTTTTGTAATTAAAATAAAAATTCCATTTTTCAAAGAAAAAAGGGAAGAAATTACAATTTTCCGTTTTTCTCCTTGTACTCTGCTATGAAAAAATTACTTCTCTAATTGAATTGTAACGTGATATTTTTTAATAACGAGAGGAGGGGGCAGGTACAAGGGGTGTCAAAATGTTACTTTGCCACAATTCGTAGATCCGGCTCTGATAACTACAAACTTCTCCGTTATTTAAGTTGCAGTTTATATCCAGTTTTCTTATTTTCCCAGGTCTAATCTAATGCATAAAGCTATATATGAATTATCAGATAATTTAGCTATACAGGAATGTTTATATTTGAATCATAATTACATTATTTTCAAGGTTGCTGGATATAATTCAATTCTCATCGAAACTATATCTTTGGATTAATATACAGAATGTATCATGCGTATAATCAGCTGCTAATCAATTATAAGTACAACTCTGTACTCTAATATAAATTGCTGTAAGCTCCATATTATATTGTATTTTCTTATATACAGGATGTGAATTAGGTACAGCTTCTCAAGTAATATCCTCATGAGATTAGACATTAAAATTACAAAAAAATGGAATTTAAATTACCATCGAATCTAAATGGCTTTTAGAGAAATATACAGGTTGTTTAAGTGATATATACTCGACTTTATTAATAGTTGCGAGTTTAGATATGTGCCTTATAATCTTTTTAAACATTACAAAGCAGTTTTTTGTAATGGAAATAGCTATTTCAATTTTATTACATATACACACTTGATACGGTATACTGGTATACGGAATGTCTAGTAAACAGAGCTGGGGACTTTCAAGATTTTCAAAACTGGATTGTAGTTTAAATTGCCATTGAAGCTAAAGATTACATTCCCTTACAAATCTTACAAAATTGTTTGTTCTTGTATAACATTTTATGTAAGCTCTAACATATCCAGTTTTTTAATATACGGATGTCCACTACATGCTAGAATGTACCTTATTTTTTGTAATTTTGATAAGGATAACAATAGTAATTTGTACAACTAGTTTTGAAAATCATGCTTTTATTCATGCAAATTCGAAGCAAACAAAGAAAAAAATGGACTTTCAAAACGTGATTTACAGGTAATTTTTTTATGCATACTGATCTCTTGTAACTCGAAATTAGTCGAAAAGGACGTCGGAATTTACAACTGTCAAATTGACAATTCGCAATTTTAATAAAATAGTTAAAAAAGTGTACCTTTTTCACGGTTTTGCGTTAAAAAAGTGCTTATTTCTTCACGATTATTCGTTAAAAAAGACAACTTTCATGATCATTATGCAAAAAGGAAATGTACTCTACCGTTCCAGCTTTAAATACTCTTGCACAGAGGATGTATGTACTATGTAGAAATCCCTATATGTATTTTCTGTTATTAACTAGCTATTTGGCAGATTCTAAAAAATTATTGGCGTAAAGATGCTCAATTTAATTTACAAGGGCACAGCAAATTCTAAAATATTTGCCTACAAATTACCCAGATTAGCAACACTCTATGGTAACTGTATTTCAAAGTTTATCTTCTCAAACAATTATGTTGTGAAGTAGAACTGCCTACGTGAAGCAATAACAGCGAAA
The DNA here is from genome assembly GCA_940337035.1 of Agriotes lineatus. Classification (NCBI taxonomy): domain Eukaryota; kingdom Metazoa; phylum Arthropoda; class Insecta; order Coleoptera; family Elateridae; genus Agriotes; species Agriotes lineatus. The sequence goes on along the minus strand of OW679195.1, from coordinate 108,199,184 downwards.
TATTAAGGTTAATGTTTTGGAACAGATGAAAATATTGTGATTATGCAGTATTGGATTTACAGCATTCTTTTAGTTGGTTTGTAGAGCAGCATTCCAATTACATTTTTGTTTGGTTTAAAATATTTCATATAATTGAGGGTGAATAATTGCAGAACTAGTATGTCTCTCTGCATGGCAATATACTTGTTTCACTAATAACACGTTCAAATTTAAAGAAAATTAATGAGCGTTTCTGTAAATTCAAGTATAATAGGTGTTGATTAAAAATAATTATTAATACAGTTACAATTTCTCTTGGCACTAATATTACTGTCATATACATTTCTAATTTATTTATTTGCAAGTTTTGTTATTCGTTTATTATGAATTTATAAATTACATTGGTGACGCTAGTTTTATTTAATTATTGAGGATCTTCAGGATTTCTAGTAGCATATAGTAACATATACAGGTAGTTAATTTCTAATTTCGACAGATCGTTTCAATGTTCTCAAGTTTTACTTTCGAAAATGCCTGATTAATTGAATAAGTCTTGTAACAACCAACCATAAAAATGTACTAGACTGTGTAATATTTACCTGCCTTTTTAAAATAAACAAATCTTGCCTACAAACCTACTTAGCTGTTTATCAAATGTGTTCACTTTTACATTTTGCGGATTCCTGAAAAGAGTCGAAAGTAAATTTAAAATAGCATCCGAAACCAGTTCTTCCATGACAAATGTACAATTATAATCCTTCCTCTGTTTGTGAGAGCACAATAGCAGTTCCTTTCTGAATACTTCCTAATTAATCTGCCAGGCTTTAATCGGCCTTGCTTGTACATCAAACGTGTAAAATTTAATTAAACTGTACACAAATAAAAGACGCCATTATAATAAAGTCGTTAATGATACATCTTCTTGAAATGGAAGTTGATTGCTTGCACTACGCTTGGGAAGGTTACATTATTTGCATTGTTTAAACGGTCCGATTGGTCGATTCCGGAAGACATATAAAAATAACCTTGTCAATAGTATTTCGCCTAGTTGCTTTCATAGTGTTGCAACGGCCTCGTTACGGCGTTCTAGTGCAGGTATTGCCATTAATTAGAGACAAACTAAGCTGATGGTGATAAATTGCTCTTTAATCATGCGTTACCTTTATTTGTTGGGCCACTGCGTAAAGCTCCAGGATTTTTAGGCCATGACTGTTGAGATTCCTTGATTACCCAGCTGTAATGGGCTTTCTACGAGTAGAAGAGTTGCAGTGTAAATTTATCGCCAATAAATAATCTTATCAATCAGCAATGCACGTCCATTAAGGCCATCTAGTTTTATTAGGTCTGTGGTCCTGCATACGCCTTTTCTTGCACCGGAGTTTTGCTGGCTAGAACTGGACGCCTTTTTAACTCAATGCCGAATTTATTCTTAGCAACACAATCACTTTGGTGGCGTAAGTGTAGGCTGCAAGAAATGCAGCTAGGATAAATACTTTCGAATTAATTCGTGGTGGATACCTAAAACCAGTTTTAGACTGTGCTTTATTTGAACGGCTTTCGCTATGTACATTTACAAATGCTGGTTTTCAGGCTTTTTTAGTTAAACCTACATTATGTACGTTTAAGAGGTGTAAAATTAGTAGTTGCCAAGGCTGCAGAAGCAAAGCAATCAAACTTCTATTAAACTTCAGTTATTGTATGTGATACTGATCATTAATACTGTGATTTGATTATAATGGGCTGGATAAAGTAATATGATAACATGGTATTTCCTCAGATTTGATTAGTGCTATAATTGAGTCAATTTACATACAATTTTCTGCACTTTAAGTTGGTTGTAGATGTGCATAACCTTACGTTATAAACTACTTGCTGTAGCCAGTGGCGGTTTACCCTTTGCTCCATTATTGAAGATTTGTTATGGCATTTCTCAGCATGTAGTAACTTAAGCAAAATGCGTCCTGTTCTATATTAAAACAAGAATTTGATATTCAACCCTTACGTACTATTATTAACTGTCTAAGATATTTAGTACTCCATGATTAGTTTTACCATTGAGAAACAAAAAACTTAAAAAGTGTGCCATATGAGAATGTTAGAGAAATCACTGGATATTTCAATTTGCATGATTTTAATTGGTTATTTGTATATATATATTAATTGATTTTGTCTCATCTAAACAGTTTATATATTAAAAATTATTCTGTCGCTTCATTATTTATGCATTTCTCATTTTCAATAGTTAATATCTCTATTCGTTTTAATTAATTTAAAAGCAACAGTTGTTTAGTTTTCATTAATATGTTTGCATGAATCTATCAATTCACTTCGATCGCATACGACATTGAAAATGGAAACTTCCAACCCCACATATACTCTTTACTTATCGTTTGAGGTAAAACATTAAAATAGAAAGATTTTTAATAGCCATCAATTTGTTCGTAGCCGGTGCGTTTATTTACAAGAAAAACGATTTAATAAAGTATAGAACATAATAACCTAAACGGATTCCATTTGCAATAAAATAATCTCTGAACCCCCCCCCCCCCCCCCCCCCCCGTGTCGTTCTACTCTTAATGATGTTGCTCTAGCTATTATTATATTTCATTTTCTGTTGTTGAAAAGGGAGATGGACCCGAAACATTCGTAATTTACGATGCTTCATGTTTTAGTGTGGCGATATACAAAAAAAAAACAACATGGTCAACTTGAATCTTTGAAGAACAGAGAGGGCAATAAACCATTAACAATCGAAAAATATGCTATATTAATAGGCCATGGCGTACATAAGAACCTGCAAACATCTCAAAATGTTCAAACTATATAGTATAACAAAAAAATTTTTTTAACAGTTTTTATCTACAATCTATGATTATTTCTCGAACATATATAAACATACTATATATAAGGGAAAATTCTTAAATATATTACGTGTTTGAATTAATAAATACAAGTTTATTACCAAAGTTTAACATGCGGCATGTTTCGAAACCAATACTAGTTTCATCATCAGGCACAAACATTAATATCATATATCACAGGATAATAAAGCGCATGACAAAGTGAGGTTAAAATGTGGAAGGTTGAACATCTGCTAATAAAAAAAACTAATAAACGCAATCAAGGTGGAGAAAAAATATTAAATAGTAAAATGACCTTATAAAAATCGTTGAACTGGCCCAGAATGATTATTGGTGTCATCAACTGTAATTGCCTCTGTACTTGCTGTTATTTATATTTTATGTATTATACAGTTCAACGATTTTTGTAATGTAGTTTTACCTTTTACTATTTTATTTTTCCACCTTGATAGCGTTTATTAGTTTTTTTAACTTGAAGATGTTTAACCATTAAATTTTAACCTCACTTTGCCATGTGCTTTATTAACCTGTAATATATCATATCAACGTTTGTGCCTGATAGTGAAACTAGTATTGGTTTCGAAACACAGCGTATGATAAACTTTGGTAATAAGCTTGTGGAGAAGACTACAAGTTTTATTAATTCATATTGCTGCACTTCGATATGAGTGGCGGATCTTTTTTCTTTTATAGTAAGTATTGTTGATAATTAAATAATTGTAACACCGTGTGGGCGTATATACAGTATTTTATTATTTGTGAAGTTACGTGTAATTTACAGAAAGGTGACTTTTTCTGTAATAATCCGTGGTTAAATACATATTCACATTTGCTTTTTGTGAATCTTGTTCTTTTCCTTCTCTCAGAACTCCGTGTCCTCTTGAACCCATTTCGTCCGTTATTTCTCGATAGTATTTTCATTTCGTCAGTCTCTGCTCACAGTTTTCCTATTTCTAAAATTTGTTCCATCCAGGTTTTTCTAGACCTTCCCATTTTTCTTTTCTTTAACCTTTCTGCCTCAATTACTCCTCCACGTGTTCTTTTCTATCTTCTTCAGTATTGAATCCTGATCTAAGTCCCACTTATTTTATCTTGTCATTGCGTATCCAATGTCAGTTGGTCTGTGTACCCAGTCCCCGCTAGCATATATACAGTTGGTAATAATGTAACGGTATTATGTACAATTAATTTCACGTTGTGAAAACATAGACGTAAGAATAAATGGACAATAATTAGATCTAGTAGAAAAATACGAATACCTAGGAACTATGATCAATAGAGACGGTAGGTTGGTCGATCAAGAAATACGAAACAGAATAGGTAAAGCAAGTAGACTATTCTCCAAATAAACAATACTCTAGTAATAAAAAACAAGAACGAAGCACCAAATTAAAATTACATGTATACAAACACTCGCCCACGGAGCTGTGGACGATGTTGGATACGCGTACATCCAAAATAACAACTGTAGAAATGAGATGCCTCCGAAAAATAATAGAAAAAACCAGAAGAGACAGGATACGTAACGGAAGAGTTAGAGACTCACTAGATTTAAAACCTCTAATGGAAGAAATAGAGAAATAAACAACTAAGTTGCTATGATCATCTGGTTCGTATGGACGAGAAAAGAATATACAAGAAAGTGTTCAACATGAGACCCGAAGGAAGGAGAAAACGGCGTAGACTGAGTGTTTAGTGGGAAGGAACAATAGATGAAATCATAAGGAAAAGAGGAAAAGCCAATTCAGAGGTATGGATAATGGCAAGAGAAAGGAACACCTTTAAGAGATGGATTAAAGACTCAATGCCGTTAGGTATAAATGGGGACAAAAAGGAGAAGAAGAAGAAGAAGAGTTTCACTTTGTTATCTATTTTGTTTCTAGAACTGATGTGTTTTGTGCATATTTGTCCATCCTCAGTAATTATGCTTTCCAGATGATCATATATTCTTACTCTTTCTAATTTTACCCCTTTTCATTTTATTGTTTAATTTTGGCTTTTCTCTAGTTTTTTATTTATTTTCATTGTTTTACTTGTATTTATATTTACTTCCATTTTGATCTTTTAAATTTTGTGTATCTATACATCCACTAATTTCGGCATTTTGCTATCTGTAGTAGCTACTATCACTATATCATCGACGTATAAACCGTTCAATAGTTATTTTCCCGATAGGAGGCCATGTTAGGGTGATGAATTTCATCCTGTAAATATGCTGTCAGTCATTAATAAAAGTTAGGTTATGCCCATTTTATACAAAATGATAATTTTATGTTAATGTACCAAACGTGGTTGCCAGATTTGGTTTTGGATTTTGTGCCACTTTTATTATTGGTTAAGATAAATTTCATGAAAGACAACTTGCTGATTCTGAATACGTTTCATACTTTGTTGAGTAGGCATAATGGTATAATGAAAGTAATTTTTTTATTGTAATTATAAATTGCATACAAAAATATTTAAATATTACAATTTATGTATTTGTGTCAGTATAAATAAATAAAGCTTTTACAAGCCACTTTAGGCCCATTGCATAACAATCTGTCTCCATCGTCCCTTATTCATGATTTTATTTCTCCAATCTTCTATTCCTTTCTTTGCTGTCTTCCATTACTGCCTCTTTCCACCTATTCCTTGGTCGCCCTCTTCTTCTAGATTCTTGCGCTCTGCCTTCCAATACTATCTTAGTAGCTCTTCCATCTGGCATTCTCCATATATGCCCAAACCATCTTAACCTTTGAGCTTTAATGAAGTCTACTATACTTGGCTCCCCATACTTCCCTTGTACCTCTTCGCTTGTAAGTCTTCTCCAACCATCCTCCGTCCGAGTCTCTCCAAATATTTTTCGCAGCATTTTTCTCTCCCACCTACTTATCATGTCTTGATCTGCCACATTCATCATCCATTTCGCGACATCGGTTTTGAGGACATTTAACGCGCCCGCACATCTCGATAAGGTATCCATGACGCCTATGTCCATAAAGATTATGCCTAGTGGCAAACAAAAGATGAAAGCACTGGCAACATTACACATTTAACCTCAAAATATCACATTCGACACTTTCGTGAGCCTTCTGTGCATAACAGCTAATTCTGACAAAGTGTCAGAAAAAGATTCTAGGGAGTTTTAATTTTATTAAACATAAAAACAAAATTCCATGTCTACCTACCTGGAAAATAATTATTGAACGGTTGATACATTAAACTACTCATGTTTACCGGTTGCATATTTTGAAACACAGGACGCTAGGAGCATGGAACCATATGCTGCAGCCTGATTGGTGCGCTGAAACATCAGCGGGAGGTGCTACCTTGGCGCCTTTTTACGATTTGAAAATTGCGATAATTGTTGCACTGTCACTAAAGTTATCGAATAAGGAAAATAAAAAAATGCCGTTTAGAATTTTTGAGAGGACAAATATGCAGGTCAGGGGTATAACGTAGACGTTAGTTAGTTTGTTTGTATCAAAGTAATAAGTATACACAAAACATTATTTTGGGATTTTTACTTGGGGCACATTGGTTGTTGGAAATATTAATCAACGTACCTAAAATAATCTAAATCATATTTTTTCGGTGCTTCTCTGTTATACATACAGCGTGTTTGTAGATCGTTATCAGCCCGTAACTTCGTTAATAATAGAGATATCGAAAAACACTTTAATTTTTAAAGTAGAGCCTACAAATTGTCGCAAACCAATTTAAACCCTGGCCTCCTATTTTTATGTAGTGATACACGACTTTGGTTTTTTATGAAAAATTTTTAAAATGAGCGCTAAAAGTGCTTTATTATAGCATGCTTAAACTAAAATTTTGAAACTCATTATTTTGTAAAAAAAATTGAAAATATGTACCTAAAATAGGTCATGACTTACGAAAAATCACTTACGATTAAGTAAGAAATGCAAAACAAATTCCACATGGCTCTAAAAGTTTCTCCTTGCCGAATTATCGCAGCAAACGTAGAAAAATTATTGATATCCAAGTTTTTTTAGAATAAAATTATATACTGTTTGAGGCTTTCGCGGTTACTAGAATTATTCTCCTTAGCATAGAATTTCGGCTTAGACCGCGTAGTATTTGTATATGAACACCCAGAATTTTCTGGCTAAGTCAGTACGACTTTCACTCTGATGATGCAAGCTGCAAGGTCTTGCGAAACGTTAGTGAATATGGATGCACAAACAGCAAAACGGCCAAATCTGCCTAAGTATCCTCGTTCTCAATATACTCAAACAACACGATGAGCCACCAAAGAGCATGACCATCGCGCGGGTTTTTGCTCGACTTCACAAGGTGCAATGCACATTAAGCCAGAAAATGCTGGGTGTTCATATACAAATACTACGCGGTCTAAGCCGAAATTCTATGCTAAGGAGAATAATAAAATTATGATTTTCTTAAATTGTTTTACGTATTTTTGACATTTTAAAAGCTAATTTTAAACGAAATAGCGAATATAGTACACCGTTGAAAGCCTCTTTTATTGTAGTTTTCAACTGTTTAATGACACTCATATTGTTCTATTTAGAAAACCTAGTTTTCAATAATGTTTTAGTACCTTTGGTGCGCTAGGTCGTTTTCGTAAGTCATGGCCTACTTTAGGTAATTCTTTTTTTAAATAAGGCGTTTCAAAATTTTAAAGCATTTTTTGCGATGATTTCAAATATCTAAAAGTATACGGGGTTAGTTGAAGTATGAGCCTCGAACAATTTTAAATAAGTATCGGCGTGGTCGCTGTTAGTAACATTTATACGTAAAATAAAACGTTTTCGGTCGGCTTCTTCTATTTCACATTGATATCCACCTGTTCGCGTAAAACGTCCTCCGAATTCATTATTTCACGATTGTGTTGAAAGGCTGAAAGCGTTTTAAAATGAAAACTACTAAACACAAGAAATGAACCATAAACATACACAGCATCCACCACCGCTAGCTGATCTGGTTTGCGTGCCGGCATGTAGGCATGTGTCATGTCCTTCTAACGTTTCGGTCGCTCACAGGCAACCAATCAGGTTGCAGTATATGGTCCTATGCTCCTAGCGTCCTGTGTTTCAAAATATGCTACCTATGTTTCTGTATCCAGTTACTATGCGTAATCCCCTAATTGTTTACGTTTTTGTTCTACCCATTACTGCTATAAATAATAGTGGGCTTTTAGGCTCCTTGCTTTATTCCTCTCTCCCTTGTGAACTCGTTTGATCTCTTTCCTGCTATAAATGTTTGTATTTTTCTTTCTACTGTTTTGTATGTACTTCTGGTAATATTTGTTAGTTTTGTTGGTACATACAATTTTCATCCAAATACTTCTTCTATCTATTGTGACAATTACCGCTCATAAATATATGAATGTTAATAATAATTCTTGACCTTCTTCAATTTTCCTCTGAATTAAAACGAATTTAAATATTAAACATTATATGCTATGATACAATTGATACATGGACAGTAGAGGCGAGTCAGTCACTGACAAAATTTGAAAAATATAATTCATTTACACCACATGGCAGAAGGGATTAAGTTCTCTGAATGATATTAAACTTTGTTAATAGTAATACCGTATAGCATTTTAAAATTTAGTAAATTTACTTGGATTGGAAATAAGATTGTTTTGTGAAATTCCTGGATTGATAATCTTAAATAGAAGCAAACGTATCTCTATGAAAACATATACGTTTTATTGAAAACAGTTGTTCAACCATAAACGCAGTTTCCAATTTGATATCTAAACATTACCGTGGAATGCAATTAAACTCCACTAAATTGCAGGCAATTTTCGAAGTAGGTTAATAATTGCAGTAACTGCTCCTTGAAAGTGCATAGTGTAAATTAACTCGCAGGTAATTGATTCACGTTATAATTTGCCACGAAGGCCTTTGGAATGTCTTACTAAAATATCTAGTCTAAAAACTGATTCCTTTCCTAGCAATTATTGAAATTATTTATATGTTGTTGATATTTTTACACTTGGTGACATTTGGTATATATTTATAGAATGTATGTGACCACGTGATTTTACATAAATTAATCTAAAACTGTCCGGAAAAATATGTCATTTATCTTCAGTGAAGAAACGCCTTTGTTCCAAAGAATCATGGCGGACTACTTTTTTAGATTTTGGGTTTTTTAGGTGCTAAACTAACGGTTTCGCGTAACCTTTACCGAGCTGAATATAAAACTTAATCAAGAAAGTTTTTGATTTGCATAAATTGTCAGGTACTAATTTCTCTGTGTTGGCCAGAATAACCTTGATCTTTGTGGTGGCCGACAATTAAAGCTGATTTTATAATGGGCTGAGAGCTGATAATATAAGAATATAGTTGTTTAATTAGTCCAATCTTAGAAAAACCTTATTTTCTTGTGAAACAAGTTTGTACCTTTTCCTAGTTCCTACCTCGCCTGTGTAAAAACGTATCAACCGTTCACTTTCCAGACGCCGATGGACCCGTGTCCTTTAAATAATGCACTTACTGAAATCGAATGTTAATGTGCGCCCTTGAAAGGCATTTGCAGACTTCATTTTTGAAGAATACCAGGAAGACTGCGGCGATATCAAATGGCTGAGCACTCATACATCATGGAAATTGAAGGTTAATGGATATCATTGGGAGCGAATTTTGAAGAGGAATGGCATTTTTCAATTGGCCCCCAATTGACACTCCTTGTTGCATCTATTAATTATGTAGCCAACCTTTGTGGTAGAAATAGCACTTAAGCTCGATCGTGCCCGTTAGTTCTGGCTATCTTATTTGCTTGCATGAGCAGTTGCACATTCGTTTTGCATTTTGCAACCATTTTACGTAAACGGATATACGCGACATTGGACACTGAGCTATTTCGTATTGCTTAAGGTCAGTTTTACAGTCACGCTAGATAAGGAATTTTACTGAGTTTTTGTTATGGTTGTACACTGTATGCCAAATTCTTCATCGTTGTGATAATAATGACCTACTGGGAAAAATTTTAAAAAAAGTTTAAAAGCACTTTATGTTGAGCTATGAAATGTTTCTTCTATGCAATCATCAGCTGTTTTTAGTAGAACACTGTATTTTATTTCTTGAGTTTTTCATGTGCTATTAATTTTTATCAATAGAGCAGTAGACAACTTTCGTGAAACTGTCAATATATTAATTTTTGAATAAAGAAATTATGGTGCTACATTTTGAAGCTTAAAAAGTACATTGGCATTGTTTGTACTAGCAAATGCATAATGGATATAACATTTAAAATTTAAGCTTAATTCTAAACAGCCAGCAAAAAATATGTATTTAGGACGACCGAAATCTAGAAAATTACAATTAAAATTTAAATCTAACGTAATCCGCAACGCTCGGGCCGGAGTCGAACTCACGCCCGAATATTCCATGTTTTACTGTGACCTCAGCTGCAACGGCGGAAACCACTGGCCCACCGACGCCCCTAAATAGAACTTCACCTAATCTAACGTAATCTAGCGTAATGTAACCCAAGTTGCACTAAACAATATAGTGCTTCTACTAAAAGATTACATATTTCGTTTCTCAGTTTCCCCGCCATATTTGCTCTTGGTAGACCCTTCCCAGCAGAGTTCAATTATCCAAGGGGTCAAAACCATTGACATTATCGGAAATGCCGTTACCAAGGAGTTGTGTGGGCAATTAGCGATGTTGCTGGAAGAAACACCCATTTGACTACTGAGCACGACGGTGTCCTTGCACATTAGGGCAGGATAGTGGCCGTCTATATAAATTCGCGTTTTCCGCGTAGTTGGATTTGTCGACAGATGGAAGGCTTTTTTGTTATACATTTATCTGAAAATCGTACGACACCCATTAATGACCAATAGAAAAATTAGTTCACGAGCCGTAACCAAGACAATAAAAAAATTTCTTGGAAATTTTTTGTAGGTAGACCAACCTAACTGTGAGGGTTTGTGGCGTTACGATTTTCTTACAGAATCTGCATTCGAGCATTAATTCATATCCGGAAATTATTTTCCTGCATTCCAACAACGTCCTAATTTGCCCTCGCGTCCCGCTCAGGCAAATTAATACGACGTTGTTGGACCGCACTCAAAAAAATTTCCGGAAAGAATTAATGCTCTTATGTGATTATATGTGAAAATTTTATCTTTGATAAAAGTTCCCGCATTTCTCGCCGTTCGTGTCCGGGGAAGGTGCGAAAATATGAAAATGGCTCCCTTATTTCTCAAAATACACAAAAATGTCATTCGAAAACACGTTACAGGCATTTATTCCGAACTTTTTTCTTACCGCCCTGTACATTATGGAAAATGGGTTACTTCAAAGTTAACTTATAATCATCGGACACGATGAAGATACTATCGAACTTGAGTTTCTATCACCTATCAACTCAAAAATTGTGTCCAAGGTCAAAGCTACAGGTTGTTACGTTCAGAACGCGCCTCTTTAACTTCACAGGTCTCTGCGCGCAGTTAGGTTATTCCGTCTTCTGTAGTACATGATTTGAATTCCACGCGCTCCCCGCCCCGTTTGAATATTATTCTTATAGGCACGAGAAGGGCGTTTATTTCCCGGCGTTTTTCTTGCTTTTTGGTGCTGTGATGTCCAACATCTAGCGTCTTTTGAATTGTCCAGTAGTTTTTCGGGCATGCAGTTTATGTTTGATAGAATTTGTCCTCGCTGATGGTAGCGATTTATGCAACCCTGGCGATTTACTGAGAAATGTCTTCTTACGTCAATTCTGCCGGATTAAAGGGCTTTGCTTGTCCATTTTTACACGTGAGCCAAACTGATCCGGGGTAAGTTGATTGAAGCTCTTTCGGGCCGTGTCAGGTTCGGAATTCGACTTTGACCCTGATTGAAAAGCACCTGCCGCTACCGACCTTCGTATGAACTATTTGGGGTTTTACCTCACACGATCCTGTGCCAGCTACTCGACCTTCCTAATGGGCAGAAAGGGGCTCAACAAAACAATTGTGTGACGTGTTTTGATTTCCCTTAATTTAAAACGATTTTATACTGGGGGGGCAGTGATTCGGTGCTCATTTGATTGCTACAGTACTTGCCGACTTCCGGAGGCTTTATTTTGGGACCATCGCTGTTATGTACAGTTCACTTTACGAACTAAGTACCTCATTGCACTCGATGTTTTTCATCCACGGAGCCTGCATTAACCTCCGTTACACCTTTTTAAACTGGTGTAGTGTCTAATATAATTTATATTTGTACTTTTTAATCTGTGTTATAAGCTAATTTTCTCGCAAGCTGAGTTTGTGTTTTGAGGTGCACCTTAATCTGACATAGATTTAACACCGTTACGTTTAAACTATATTTAGCAAATGATCACCTGTTGTACTTTGTACATATGATATTGATTATGTAATTATCTACTGTGACATAAGTATTTGGACTTGCTCTTTGTTACTGCTACCCCGATTCGTATGCTTTCTTTCAGATTAGTGTGCTAATTTGAGTTTACGAATTCTTGGTGAAAAGATTCGTTGGCGCTTTTTTTTAGTCGCTAGTACTTAAAGAACTGCACACCGTCTCCCTGAATTAGTCCGGCCGGCAATTGTATACAAGTAGTCATTAATATTATATGTTTTTGAAATATTTGGCCGACCAATCAATTGAAGCTAACAAGGTATCTTAAGAAAATGTAATAACAATCGATTTCAATGTCAGTAACAATGCAAAACAAGTATATATTTTTGTTACAACGTTGCGTATCCGATAATAAGTCAACCATGATGTACCTCATTTTTCATAACGCATAGGGTGGTAGAAAAAACGTAGGAAAAACCAGTGAAACATATCCTAGAAATCCCCACAAAATTAATTAGGCTTATTATACCGGCGCCATATATTTAAACAAAATTCTTGCCATTAAAGACCTAGGTGTAACGTTGCGATGCTAATATTGATATAATGACACGCTAAGCTTATAAATTGCTGAGGTTTGTAATTTAAACTTTTAAATATTTTAGTAACACTGCTTAATTGGGGCTGTTGTACATTTCGTATTTAAAATTTGAATTCTAATTTGCAGTTATACCTACATTTCAGAATTTATTTTTCACGTTATTGCATTGTTAATTATTTAAGTTAAGGTTGGCGCTTGTTTTGTTGTATTTTTTAATGTAATTTCGTGGTAGGTTGTTAAAAGTCGAAAGTGTGTTAATGTGTTTAGAGTGAAACCATTGGAATAAGGTCCAATCTCTAATATTCTCAAGTTGTTAAACGGCTTTACGAGCAGATTATTTGTAAACGATACCCTGAACAATGACATTTTAACCACCTACAATTTTACCTGAATACGTCTAGTCTTCAATTACGAGCTGGAGGTGTCATTTAAAAGTAATCCGTGTTTACAACCTTAAGAAGATTAGAAGAGATTGGGCCTTATTCGAATGGTTGCACTTTTACCTGTTGCTTAAGTGAATTCTGTAACAGATAAATTTTAAAACTTTTCACACATCCTTTGTATCGCTCAATTGCCGAAATGGAATGCTTAGTCCGGGAACTGCGTAAAACCTAAACTCGCTCAATTGCCGAATTAATTGCAGCATTGGCCAAATTCATTTCGGCAATTGTTTTGTTCCTTTAATATTATTTATATTCTGCTCTTATTAATGATTAAATATTAGTAAATTTATGTGTCAAATTCCTCAATTCAAGAGGTGACGGCAACAATTCCTGTTTCCGGAAGATTTTCTTCAGCAAGGAAATGATACAGTTTTGACGTCATGACCTTCATTGTTCAATCTAGAGGCACCAAAGCTTAAAATTTTTTATGCCGCATTTCTTGCACACTACTAGCTTGGTTCATATTCTATTTATTTTTGGAATGCTTCATGACCAAGGCCTCAACTCCTTTTACCGTAAAATTTAAAGTCCTTGAATTCTTCAGGTGTTCAACTAAGTGCCAAAAATTTAGGCATTTTAATATATGAAAGGTATCTCCAGTTCAGGTCTACAGGACTATTTGCAGTAGCTTGTGGACTACTTTATTTGCTTTTAATCGGTTTTTTCAATGACTTGATCCGCCGACTGCTTGTCCTGTTTTGCAGATAGTTTTTCATCTATTCTCTTGTCCACAAGTTTCTAAAAGCTAATTAATAATTTGCTTTGCGTGGTATTAGCTTGCAAGCTCGCGGCGATTTTGAGAGTAAAAAATTAGCAATGCTTACTTTTTCGTGCTGTTCTAAAGTAGCTAATTTTTTAATTGATGCGCTGCGTTCGCAGCGAAAAGTGGGCCATTTGTCATCTCGCTTACATGTTACATTTGCATTTGCTCCACTTTAACGAAGGACAGCTATGGTAATAACAGTATTAAACAGTATCGTCCTTTGTTTGATCTCAAACTATAAATGAACCAGCAAACTTGAGCGCCACCTCCTGCAGACTTTCTCGTAGCGAAACGCTTTTCAATTTTAAACCGGAAATTAGAGCTCTGAAGGCTTATTGTTTTTTCTGCAGGTTCATTTCATGTTAATTTTTTGGGCGAGTTATGTTTGTCAAAGCAGATTATCCAGCATGAAATTAATAGCGGCTAATCGAAAGCAGTGAAAGCAAACCTGCACATCACCTTTTTTGCTCGAATCTTAAACTAGCTAAAATTCTCAAACATGTTAAAAGCCAGAAAAAAAGTGTTTGGAATGGGAACGTCCATGCTGGACTTTCTTCCGGGTTCCTACATTAATTTCATAAAATGTGCATAGGGCTTGAGTGAAGCAAATCAGGAAGGAGCTGTTTCTATCATTCATATTTTAAAGGTTGCGTTATGAAAATGCATTGTTAAATATCTCGGAAACTGCTCAAACGAGTTAATTAAATTTGGCTTGGCACTAAACATTAGTGCCTTAAAGATTTTCGCACCGATCGGCCTCCTATTTATCATTTATAACGCAACGAAAAGCATACTCATTTATCAGTGAACGCGAGTTCGAATCCCACTGACTGCAATGTTTTTTAAATTTCCAAATCCACCTAATTTGTATTAATACTAAGCGTTTCAGTATTATTAGCAGCATTAAAGTATTTTTTACCTATTTTGTAGATAATTTTGAAGAACCTTTGAACCATAATTCGATCTAGCAAAAAGTGGTTTTCTTGCAGCGTCCTTTCTGTATTAAAGACGTTGAAAACATTTTCTTTTGTAATTCTTTTATGTACAACTCAATTTTAAAAACGCAAAAAGATATTTTAAGTAGAATAAACCTCCCCCCCCCCCCCCCCGGGAGAACATTCAAATATTGACTCTTACAGACGCAATTTTATCGCATGTTAAGAACTATTAAACTCATCAACATTGTTTTATTGAAGAGAAATCTATACATCGATCTTGAGCATCGGCACAGCAAATTTGTCAATAACTCTTCACTCTGATTAAATTGTTCACAGTTCAAAGAAGACAAAGTGAAAATGCAACTCGTGTTTTATGCACAAAACATTTAAAAACGATAATAAGAGAATGACTCATTATAAAAAAAATAAGAGCTCAATCGCAATACAGTAGAATAGATAATATTAGTATGTAATTATTTAAAACAGTATAATTTTTTAGAAGTTCGCTCTTCTCAGCAATCAAATTTATTATTTTTGCATTGTCCAAATCACTTATAATATCGCTTTCACACATCATCAACATGAAAGCGTCTAGATACTCTAGATGATCCTGAAACAAACAACTGGGTAAACGGTAAATGGTTGACAAGGTAAGCCTGCCTGGGGCAGGCCACCGGGAAATTTCCCGGTGTCCCGGTGGGCCAGTCCGGCCCTGTGCGTAGTATCATATGAACAAGGTGCTATACTCGCAGCCACACTGTCACCCCGTCTTGTAGTAATCAATATAATTTAAAAGGCGAAACTTTTTCTATCGGCATCTAGTATAAGCCTTGCATCAACCCGATTTCTATAATTCCTTTTTTAATAAAAATCTGCCACCGTGTAGGGTCGTAGTGTCTTAAATTGGACAACTTCTAGCGAACAACTGATTGTAGCGAAAAATGTTATAGTAGTGGAACAAGTAAGCTCTCGAAATCAGTCTGTGGTGTTGTGTTGATGGTTGCAATGGGCCACTATACCAGCGATGAGCCCAAAGCAGTGAATGTATGTGTAATATGTGCAACCAGTGGACCCACTCTAACACCCGTATTCATAGTCGTTCGCCAGCGACTCGCCGGCGAAACGCCGGAGTTTTGCCACGCCCCTTACGAGAATTAACCTTGCATAGTGGCTCGCTGGTAAAACCAAGGATGCGCGTTACTATGGTTTTCGGCGGAGCGCTGCATGCGCGAGCGACTATGCAATGTTAATTCTCGTAAGGGGCGTGACAAAACTCCGGCGTTTCGCCGGCGAGTCGCTGGCGAACGACTATGAATACGGGTGTAACAGTTTTTAAAAATGTAAGTTTGTTTCTCGTCACTGCTGTATTACATTCATTTTTTAAAATGAAAAAAATATATAATTAGATCTATACGGCGGGCTAAAAGCTAGTACTTTTAATGTTTTGATTGATACAGATGGGAGTTATAAAACAAATTCCGTTACAAACTGATAGATATCTAACATTCCCTTTGGAAATTGCACAAGGAAATGTATCGAACAGATTATTATAATTAGCTAAAATTAATTACAAATTAATTTGTTTGTAAAATTTCCCACTTTAGTATTTGTTTTTCCCCATTAGTACGAAAGAATTATTTTCAGTGCCATTTTGGCGCTCCTCCCCGGTTGCGCCTGTAGACGGGGGCCTGTTCGGCCCTGTAAACTTACCGAAAAACCAGGGGCGTCGCATGGAGGGACCCTTAGCAATGTGAGGTTTCGATATTTAGACCAAGCTACAGCTGAAATTGAAGTTTTTCCATGACACCCATTATGTACGATTTCAAATGCGACAAACCTTCAGCTGTGATAGCCCACGTAATTAGGTTTTGTTAGGTAACGGATTTTACACGGCATTTACATTAACCCAATTACCCGCGGTAGTTGCACGTAGACTCCTTAATGTCTCGGGATGTAATTAACCTGCAGTTTGCACTCAGATAATGTCACGTTTATTGTCTTCTTTTTATACGTGCCCGTGGTTCCAGTTAGCATTTGATTGTGTTCCCCGGAGCCTGTAGAAATGGGTCTCCGTGGCAATTAATGCACCACGAGACTTAGAAATTCTTCGGTACAGTTAGCTTGGAAGTGGATCAGAAATAAAGGGAAGTTATAAAGTCGCAGTAATCCCATTGAAGATTGTTCATCGGCCTAATTGGCGTTGTGATACAGCGAATCAGCTTTAAGGCGCCTATTTTGGTAATTATAGGCCTACAGTAGGACGTTTCCTGTGTGCTTGGGTGTGATCTATAATTATTTGCTTTCAAAATTGCAATTTTTTCATCCGTTAATTAATGTTTAATAGAATACTGACGTATTTAGAATATATCATAAAGTAATAATTGTAAAATGCTGTATAGGTGCTAATAAAATGTGATGGTAATATGATATGCAAGGTGATAAACGTACAAAAGGCCAATGAAGATATATAAATAAACATAATACATCAGCTGCTTTATGATAAACGTCTGAACCTGTAACGTATTTTAGAACCGACTACCTTTTTGTTACTTTCTCGATGTTCTCCATGTTTTTTTTAAATTCTTGTTCTTCCACAATTTTCTACAGACGCCTATGTCGATTGCATATGTAGATGACATACTCATGTCGTCGCGTTGAGCTCAACGATTTTTCTTCCATTTCGATTAAATGCGGCCAATTTAGTTGACTCTACTGCTTTCACTGCAGTTAGTACTTCCCTAATAAGCTTATTACTGTTGCAATATCGTCTATAAATCTGTCTCCACGTCTCGTGCATTGACGTGCCGTGCATTCCAAGAGTTACTGGCTGCAACTTCAGCTTGCACTGTTGTTTTTTGATAGCTTCGTACCGTTCTCTGGGAAAATGTTGGCCGACATAGCCTCGCAAATCGATTTAAAGGTTGTGGGTGCAGGATATTGCATAGAAAAGTCTTAAGTGCTGCAAATCATGGCTTCTGCTTTATTAACGAAAGGAAGTACTCGATTAACCTATAAAACCAATTTTCAGTGAAATGTTAAATTCGAGACAATTTTTAGATTATTTTTAGATATGCATAGAGAATTAAACGCCGTCAGTTCTAAGGACTGCTATCGGGATTGCTCATCAGCTCATCTATTTTAGTGGATTACATAAAAGCTTCTCTAAGAAAGTGTTAGATTTTAGCAAAACGAAGAACTCTTGTTGTAAACCAGGCACGGAAAGCGCCGTTTAGAGTTTCTCAATACACCTGCAATTATATGTAACTGGTACTCATTTGCAGTGTTACGTGTATTCAAGGTTTACTTGTTTTATGAGTGTCCTTTACCGTTTCTTCAGCTAGCATTACTAAGTAAAGCGGAAGTGTCGCAACGTTAA
Source organism: Agriotes lineatus (assembly GCA_940337035.1). Taxonomy (NCBI): domain Eukaryota; kingdom Metazoa; phylum Arthropoda; class Insecta; order Coleoptera; family Elateridae; genus Agriotes; species Agriotes lineatus. Next base: position 108,180,939 of record OW679195.1, on the reverse strand, counting down.
TCTTTTTACACCTAACTCTTTATTTTTAGGAAAACAGGATGCAGTAAATACGTGCAGAATAATTCAAAAGTACCTTGAATATGTGTTCCTTATTTATTTTATGCAGCTATAATGTCATTGTAAGGTTATCGTGGGAAATGGGAAGTGACTTAATTCGCATTTAACAAGGCGTTTTGTTGTTGTATTCTAATTTATGATATTATTGTGTCGATCAGGCTTGAATGTTCAATACAATAGTGCCGTTACCATAATGTCATCTTTATTTGGCATACATTGTCAAACGCACGACTGTATATGCGTAGGTTTCGAGTTCAGCATCCCACACGGGTTGGTGCTTTGCCGTCGACCCCCCTATTCGTTTTTACATTTGGGTACCGAACCTCTATGATGGTACAGCAATACTGCTGAAGAATACATATATATGAATATCTGTAAATACTTTGAAGATACTTTAAAAGACCATGGCATAATACGGAATAGCAGAGTCCTTGAAAATCTCATCTTATTCTTGAATCTGGTCTACCACCTATTAGAAAAGGCAAAAATATTCAAGAAGAAATGTAGATGAATTGCTACGATGCACAAAACGTTTCAGGTATTGAAGCTTCGTCGCAAACAAATGGTGAGGGAGAGGGCTTTGCTATTCTATGTTTATGGTATATTTGTAATATAATTAAATTAATTGTTTCTCAATCAAATAGGGTCATATTCCGTATCTCTCTAATTCGTGCCTGAATCTGATGATTATAACGAGCTTCATTATTGCAATCATCTATAGCTAATTTCTCTTCTACCGGTTAGACCACCTTATTCGGTCTAATAAAATCGGAATTTGTAGCGGCCGATGATCACATTTGTTTATAACGAGTGTTCATTAAGAAACACGATTGAGTGTTGACCATGACTTGGATAGGAAGAAAGGAGAAGGATATTAGTTAATGTGTGTACCATACAAGGTCTTCACTAACATACTAAGGAAAAAGGTGAGGGAGTACTTGGAAGTGATACGAGTATTAAGCCGGCTTTAGGAGAGGTAGATAGATCAACGATAGACCAATTATTCACGGCAGCAAAAATAACTGAAAAGGGACGTTTGTTGATTGTTACGATAACGTAGATCGTAAAACCTGGTTAAACCAATAAAAATTAAACCTAACTAAAGTAACGATGGATAAGACAAACTTCCAAGTTAAAGTACAAAACTAGTTAACAGACAATTTCAATGCATACAATCCCCCACTCTTTTCAATGTGATTCTAAAAAAAGTTATAAAGGAAACAAAAATACATACCAACTGAACAATAGCAAACGAGTCGCAACAAAGTATAGGATACGCGGTTGATGTAAATATTTCTGCAAGTTCAGTAATAGATATAAAAGATGCGTAGCGGGAAATAGAAACAAAAGCATAAAAAATTGAACGGAAGTAAATAAGGAAAAACCAAATGGCTGGTCATAAAGACTAATGTAAGACTGAGACAAAACATAACAACAGAATACAGAAACTTGGAAGGTCAGACATTGCAATTACTTGACATCACAGATGAATGACACCAATGAGATAGTTCAAGAGGTATAACGAAGAATGACAATTGAACATAATTCTTCCTTTAAAACGTATGTAAATCAACAATAGTTAATCCTGGGACGAAACTAAAACTAAAGTCAAATCTGCCCATGTTAACCACCTACAGGACTGACAAAAATTGACCAATTTCGGAAGGCCGTCAAGTAATATCAACTTTTTGAATCTGCTTATAGCTCTGCACTAAACAAACTAAACAAATTCAAAAAAAGATGCAGTTTTAGAACAGATAGTCAAAACAATAAGGGTGCTGCTCCACAATACTAAGTATCACATTTGACCTTCAGCACATGTTATGAATGTAAATGGTCAACAAACATTGGTAAAAATAAATTTCAAAGTTTAAAATCAGCTGTCATGGGAAAACACACAGATATAGGGATTTGGTCGGGACTGGCCAAAATTGGTCATCTTAGTTAGGGGGTCAACTTAAAAGGGTGGCCAACTAACCAAGTTTCACGGCCTATCAACATTGACAAAAAATCGAAGATATCCTGCTAAGATTCGAGAGAAGAATTCTATGGAGAGTATTGGGACCCATAGAAGAACAAGAAGTGTGGATAATAAAATATAACCATGAGTTAAACAATGATTTTCCAGACATGGTCGCCGACATCAAAATTCTAAGATTAAAATGGGTCGAACATATTATGAGAATGCCAGAAGATACAACCCACGTTTCGAAGAAACAAGGGCAAGAAGAAGACCTAGGCTTCGATGGGCAGAGAACGTCGCGCAAGATACTCGACAACTACTAAAAGTAAGAAACTGGGAGGCAGTAGCCAAAGATAAAGATAATTAATTGAAGGAAGAGAACGGGTGAGGTCTTGGTCCACTAGGACTATAGCGCCACGAGGAAAGAGAAACGTTTAATTGAAAATTCGAAAATTAATTGACAGATAACATGTCAACTGAAAGTTCGTGAATTAAATCTAGACATACGTTCAGTAAATCATAGCCAACCTCAAAATGTTTTATTAATGAACGCCCTTTGCTAACGTTGGTGGAAGAGATTTAATAGATTGGCATTGCAATAATTTGCTTATTTATAATATATATTGAGATCGTCCCTTATTTGTTTATTAATACGCTTTCGGGGTTGTTTATAAAATTAATTTAGACTGTCTTGTATTTTTATTTACTTGATCCAAAATAAATGGTAGTATGCCCTTTAAATATTTTAATTATCTGCAATTTATTATCAAAACGCTAGCTCAGTAGAACAATTAACTTTATTCCCAGGGGTGAATTCCTAATATATTGTAAATTTTATTTGATCTTGTGCGCCACTGTACACCTGAATTAGTTCCAATACACAGTAGTTATTGTATGCCATATGTCAAAACCTACAAAATGGTTCGTATCGTGCAGTCAGCGTTGTTGACCTTAAAATAATCAAAATTGTGAACATTCGCAGAGGTATTTATTCAAATAGTAGCGCTTTGGCGGTTATTATTATCATTTGTTTCAGGCATTAATTTGTTACATGACGTCAGAGGGGCGCCGACGAAATCTCGCAATTGTTTTACCTTCCCCTAACCTCTAATTTGGGTAAATGCTTATAATTTGAATTGCGCCTTCGCTGGATGCTAGGATATGCTTGAATCTTAATAAGCAAGGTCTGGTCTCGTATGCACACAAATTTCCCGATCCTAACACTGATACTTTTAGGTTAACACAGTACCTTAAAATTTGGTGTGTTCTTCGCAATGTTCGGAAAGGGGCCCCAGCTGGTATCTTCCTCTGGAACGGTTTCCTCCGGTGTTTTTGTTGTTGGTCGGTCTCCTGTACTCCTGCCTGATGCGTCGCAGTAGAAATCCCTGGCTTTGGATCCTATTTCTGGCCGGAATTCAATATCGGAATCCTGATATGATCGGCTGGCAATGATCATCGGAGATGCTCTCAGTGAAAATTTAATTTTATGTTGCGGAAAATCCCACAAACGTTCCCACATAAACTGCAACACTTGGTCTACGCAATGATACACTTTTTAGCTCGAAATATTTTAATTTATTATATAAAAACTATAGTTGAAGTGGAGCACAAAACTACATGTCAAGCTTAATTTAATTATTCATTTGTTCTCTCTTATTTCCGTTATTAAAAACAAAATCTAATCTATTACTATGGTTACCAAGGCACCGGAAATTGGTTTTGATCAAATTAAATACATTATGGAAATGAATTTGATTACAAATTATATTTAAAAATTTCTTATAACTAAAATATTGTCGATTTCTTAATTTTAAATGGTCTCTTTGCGCCACAAACACATTTTATTAGTTATTCTGCTCTATTTCACTCGCGTTAATTGCACTGATTATTTTATAGAGTTCAATGCTTAATAACTGCTTTTCCCTCTCCTGTCTGCTTTTCACTTGCTTTTCATGTCCTTTTGTCTGCTTTTCACTTGCTTTTTTTTTGTCTTGCTGCCTGACTTCTTATTTGCTCTTTGCAACGTATTATTATTTTCTTCTGGCTTCCTATACCTTTTTTTAGATTGCACACAATTTCCCTGCTTAGTTATATTGCAGTCTACGCTTCATTGACATGCACTTCGCAACCCTTTTTGTGACTATTCATTTCTTTCGGCTCTTCCATTCATTCTGCACAAAGCTAATATTTAATTAGTTTGAACGTCAACTTCAACCCTGTGAAAAACAAGCTTTGCCCTTTGCTTTCTTTACTCAATTCAATTATTAATACTGGCATCTCTTTTCCAATGCATTTACTGATTGAAATGTAAGGTTAGTATTGCAGCTACATAAAACACTCCAACTCTGTGCTTATTGACTTGTTTCTTAAGTTGTACTGCAAGCAGAATCGGGTCGTGGGCCTAAGACCATGACTAGAACAGTCACATTTGTCTTTAACCATTTTTTCTTCTTCATATTTTTCTCGCCCAGTCTATAACTTTCAGTGATTTGACAGCCACAAGTTTATTTTATCTTAGAACCCGGAGGATAAAGTTAATTGGTGACTATATAAGTGAATATTAAAAACCAATAAAATTAAGAAGAAAATTAACTACACTCAGTTTGATAATTACCAATATGATACGAAACACCATCAATTTAGAGGAGGTGGCAAGCTAGCTATAAATATCGCATTTTAAGCGTTGCATTAATCCTTCTAACAACAATAACAGTTGCTGTATTACAGCCATATTATACCTGTAATTTATTTGCCTTACGTGGTGTGCTTTAACGTCTCTATTCTTGGCTTGAGCACTCATACCCGGTAATTTATGGACGCGGGCATACCTGTAACCCCGTAAGGCACCTCCTTAAGTCCAGTAGCAACAAGGTCCTCTTCTAGGCGACAATGTATCATTCCAACGAACTTTCTACAACAATGGGCGTATGTGCATCCACTAACGTCATCCTGAGCATTTATCATTGGTGATGCATGTGTGTCGTCTTTGTCTCAAGTAGGTCACCATGAAGGGTTCAGTCGAATGAGGAAGTAAACATTCTCGTAACAGTTCAGGGACTTGCCGGGTCAACGCCGTTCTTGTGCCATTGTTTGATGTGTTCAGTGAGAGATAAAATTGTCATCTATCAGCTTAACTGTTCTGAAATGAGGACCTACTGTCGTCGCGCTTATCAGAGGTTAAGGCTGGCGTTTGGCTTATGTTGAAATAATAGGGACAGATTGATACATAGGAATCACGTATTGTCGATTCACACGCGTCGTATGAAGTTATACAAGGCTTCATTTCAAAGACGAATGTTGGCAGATCGGCGTAAAATATTTTATAAATGGTAACAGATTCGCTTGCGCTGTAAAATTGTATTCAAAATATCGACGCTTTTGTATGCATTTTTCATTTGTATTTCTGTCATCCAACAGTAAAATTTACTTGTGAAAAATAGAAAACAGAAACTGTAAAATCGCTTACAGGAATATACGATTTTTGATCTTTCATTTAAGACCTCAGTGAACTATTTCTGACGTTTAATTATTGATAGTACGTGATTCCTAAATAAATTCAAGCTGTTGTCATTTAGGACGAATATTACAAAGCCAAATGCCGGTTATCGGTGCTGTTTTTGCAGACACCTGATAAATTTCCACATAAATAGCGTATAAATAGTTTAGGCATTGTACGACAGATGTCGTATTGTCGTTACAAAGCCATATACAAAACCAAGGTTGTGAACATGGCACGTACGTGGGACCCGAAAATAAAATTTAAAGTCCCGCACGGGCGGAGTTAAAATCACGCGTTTGCCCGTTTGTCCTATGGTACGGGATTGCTAATTATTCGTTAGAATCCCGACATACTTTCATATACTTTTGCACTATAATTTCTAAAATGTTATTAGGTAGAGACGTAGGTAAATGAATATTTTAAGTTATTTAATAAAAACCGATTGCAAAACCGATAATAATTTAATAGAAAGCTACTAGATAGAATGAGCAACAAAATATATGTTTTTCTTTTTACCTATATATTAATAAGAATTTTACACTAACAAATGCCTATAATAAAACAGTATTGTGTAATCTTCCATAAAATACAAGATACAGTATTGATTTGCAGTAATTTTGGAGGCTCTTTAATTTTTCCTTTCTTTCTTTCTTGGTAAACCAATAGCTGTTAGTGATCTTCCTCTAGGTCTACCTCGAGATTTTATTGCTTCCTAAAAATATGTGATTACTAAAATCTAAGAAATGTCCGTAAAAGTAAATGCTTATAACATACCGGCAAACAAATGTTATGTAAACATGATCGATCATCAACAATTTCTGAATAATTCATATCACAAACGATTTCTTCTTTTGTCTCTACAGAATGGGATTAATCGAATTATAGAATATTATTAACATTTTCTTCGCTCATAATGTCTACCAAATTTTTGGTGCTTTGGCAATCATGTTCTACTACTAGTAGATTATTATTACTGTAATAATCGTGTTCTACAAATCCTTCGTTCAATACCAAATTATTGGTGTTTTGGCAATTACTATATACGTCGTTTTGAAAATTAATAATTTCAACTTTCTCGTGAATGCAAAGTATTTTATAACATAATACTTTAATGTTGAGTTTGCGATACTGTATAACTTGGGGCAGTGATTTTTAGCATTGTCAAGAGTTTTGCAATTTAGTTTCGAAAATTGTACTTTATTCTGTTTTTTATGTAACATTATGGCTTCATTTAATTCTTCATAACTGTTAAAGGCATCGTTTATCTTTAATTCATATGAAGTTGCCATTATCAATCAATAACGTTAATAGCAGACGACAATATTAATTTACATCGATGAACAGAACAGCTGACCGACACACTATAAGAACGAGGAACGAACGGATAAGAGTACAAGAGGAAAGACCGCGCAAACGTGTGATAAAACTTCGCCCGTGTGGGACTTTAAATTTTATTTTCAGGTCCCACGTACGGAACTATATCCACGTTTTGCAATGCAATGGGAAATGCGAAATTTACAATACGGTAAATCGCGAATACGAGTGACAGTGAATGATTATTATTAGAGCTCGGATTCATAGCTGTTTTGCTATACGTAATAATTAATAGCTGAACAGAAATGTTTAGAACGAAATATGAATTATGAAGAAAACAATTGTTGAAGAATATTTATTTTTAGGTTGAAAAAGAATGTTTTTCCGCAACCGTCTTGAAAGTCATTACTACTAAAATCTGTCATTAAAGTAGACGTTTCTCTTACTTTTATAACAGTTATATTGTAGACTTGTTGGGAACCAATTTGCTTTACATTGTCACAAACTCACAGTCTCTTATAAAAATATTATACAGTGTTGTACAAAAGTCTGGAACACCTGAAATATCTTGCAAAATCCTGTTTTGTGGCAAAACCGCTTGAAGGGGTCAAAAAGCATTGTAAATTTGCTATCTTTTGAAATACTCTAGAGCTATATACAGTGGCGTACACCAGCAGGGTCAATTGGAGCATTTTTTTTAAATGATAACCCCAATATTTTGTTCGAGGAAGTGGAAGAGCACATCGTTTTGAGTATTGTAGTATAAAAGTTTTATGAAGTTGCATAAAGAAATTTTCGAGAAAAATGCAAATAAAGAAAGATATTTCAGGTGTTCCAGACTTTTTTACCACACTGTATAGTCGTACAATATGCAGCCTTATGGAAACGATAATGAAGATTATTAAACATAAAAAAAAAAAATTTAACCTGACTTGTTCAGCTGCTGTACGCGTTAATCGTTACTTTTGATTGTTTAGTTACAAAACCGTTGTTTTAAATAACTAAAATATTTTATAATATTAATTTTAATCAAAATTACTATTTATTTCTAACTTTGATACGGCCCTGTCGCTGGATGCGCGCCTCTAAAAAGCATTATTTTATAGATGTTTTATAAGGATCACCTAAATAGTTTAATTATCACGTTCAACACAAAACTGTTGAATGTAGATATGCAATGTATAAATAAAACAATTTTAAAAATAATTTGTTTGATAGTATCTTGTAATGCTTAAATAATCTATTATAAAGTGGTAATCTCATTTCCAATGTGTTAATATTTGAATAATAATTTACTGTTGAACTAATTTCAGTGACTATTTCCCGCATCTCCTATTATCCAATCAAACGCCATAATTTTCCAAAATTCAACCAATCACGTGTTTTTATAGTGGCAAAAAATCAAAATTTTTCCTTGAAATTTTATCAGTTTCTTTTACCACTTGTATCCATGGAAACCACAAAATATGTTGTTTTAAGCAATGTGGCATTTGAAAAACGTCATTAAACTGTCATTGTGAATATATAGTATAAATGTCATATTCATTGTATACTGATTTCGGGCTCATGATTTTGATCGGAACACGTTTTACTCAAGATTTGTTGTTTTTTGGCAATGCCCTCAACAAAATAACTTTGACAAATTCCCTCATCTATAAAGTTAGTTTGTCTTGTGACATTGCCAAAACAAGAAACTTTCGCAAAACATTTTCACCGGCAAAATCATTTTCCCTTAATATATTATTACTGATAAAAATTCAGTCATTAAAATAAGTCCATTTTGGCTTAAATATCATGAATCTGGGAAGTATATAGCTGGTTGAAGAAGAGAAATTATAACCCTGTATAGTGTATATGCTAGGATACCTGACTCTCGCTCAGGAGACCCGTGTTCATTTCCGTTACCGAAAACTTTTTTCAAAATTGAATTGTAGTTTATATCTTCACGTACATTACAAATAATAATGTAACAGATTAGTTTTTTACGTAATACGTATGTACTTTCTTGCTTAATTTACTACTAATGTACTTATTAAATGTTGTATTCATATATTATAGCATATATCCATTTCCAACACTTGGGGGGGTGGAATTTTAGAAATCCTCCCATTTTATTCTATGAAATATTTAGAATTCGTGAAAACACAGTTTACCCCATTTCACCCCTTAGGGGTAAAATTTCGAAAAATTATTTCAGTCAGTCTTATACTGAAATGAACCTAGAGCGAAAAAAATCATTCTAACCCCCTACCCCTTTTCGGTTTTCCGTTTGTACCGCTTTAGTGGTGAAATTTAAAAAAAACTTTAAAACCCCTTCCTAAAGATTTAAAAAACACATCTATATACCAAAAAAGAATGCTCTAACTTAACAATCACAGGAGATACAAGGAGTTCTATACTTCACCCCGAATGCAGATTCGAACTTTAAGGGTTGATTAGGGTAAAATCCCGAAATGAGTTTTTAGACATTTGCATTGGATACTTATGCAAGCAAACACCAAGTCGATATTTTACCGGGTCTAAGAGATACTGACGAATTCGTGAAAACACAGTTTACCCCTTTTCATCTCTTTAAGAGTAAATTTTTCAAAAAATAATTCAAAATGTTAATTACTTCGTTACATTTTTTATTATTTACCGACAATTAGTATTTTTTAGAAATGTAAATTGGATAAAGAAAAATCTCATTTGGACAACTATAAGAAAACATTTACAGGATTTTTGTAACAGTAATTCATTAACAGGGCTAGATTAGAGTTTCTAGAAGCCATTTAAATAGCTATCAATTAGAATTGAAAAATATTTCTCCTAAAAAGCGCCTTGCATAAAAACGGAAAAATTCTGCAAACATACTACTTTTCGGTAAATGATAAAAAATCTAAAGAAGAAATTAACATTTTATATTATTTTTTCCACTTATAAATCTTTAGTCTTCACATAAAAATTTTTGATTTTAATATTAAGATTGGTATGTGAAATTTTGAAAAATATTTAAAAATTTCAAAAATTTATAATTAGCTAAAGTTATAAAAAATAGGAGTTTTCTGGCCTGGAATTGTTTAGTTAGCTAAAAATAACACACTCTAAAAAAATCTGATTGAAATCGTACTTAGTTTCCTAAAAATAGCACTTTTTGGATTTTGACAATTTCGGAAAACTACATTTTCTAAATAAGTAAAAATCACTCGGTATATATGATAGGGGCTAAATAGGTTTTTAGACAAGCACAAATTATTGACGTAAAAAGTTGTTTTGAAAAATCAAAATAATTTTTGTCCCATATTAGGCCGACTTTTTGGCGGTCACTGTACATAATAGATTCAGAATTTGGCAGAATCACTTGATTCCTGTTTATTTTAACTAAATTTCACAGATTTCTTTGTTATAGTGACTGAAAGGCCAAGAAGCATAAAGCACCGGATTCAAGGTAAAATGAGGTTTCGATAATACACACATACAAAGGCCATGAAGCTTATTTTACTTAAAATCACAGAATAATCTTAAAATTATCTGCACCGGCAAAAACATCTGTCCGTGTTTTTGGCCCACATCTGCTTAGAACACACCTGCTCAGCAGAGAAACAAACCCTTGCATAAGTTGAATAGCGAGGTAGAAATTATACGGTGGAAAATTCGAGTGCGTCTATATTAATACAGATACCAGCACCACACAACAGGATAAAGAAAGAGGGAAGATTGGTGAATTTTCTTCGTTTCAATCCCCAGCCTTAATGGGTTAATCCTGTAATCTTTGTTGATCCGAAATTCTACTTCTGATTTCGTAAGAAATAAGTTTACAGTTGAAATTGTTGTTTCATAGAAATATTTAACCCCTCAGGTATTTAAGCTGTATCTTTATAAAAGGCAAGAGGCAGTTCTTGTCAATTTTTTCTTAACAAAGCTGATTGAATTTGAGATTAGTGCCATTTGCTGATACCAGCAATGCATTGCAAAATAATCTTCTTTAGAAGTAGTGTTTGTTTGCAAGTCTCTAAATGTACGTATTTAAGCCAGCTTAAATATTGACATGACGTTCGTCAGATTAATTCCTTTTGTATTTATTCTCAAGTAATAAAGCCAATCGTTTACCTTTTAGGGAAATGGAAACAGAAAGTTTCGAGTTCTACTGGTGATTTCTGAAATTGTAAGAAATTGATTATGTACAATAAGTTGAAGTAACTCAAAGTTTTACAGCATATTTCTTGCCTTTTAATAACAGGCTATATTCAAAATAATTTTAAAATATCCAAGAACTTCCTATATATAATTATGTAATACAAACCCACGCGACAATTTTTCTATATCAATTTATGTTTGAGGTAGAGAGTGGAATAAATAATATTTTTTCTATAACAAATGTTAAAGTGTGCTTTAATCCATTCAAAACAAAATGCCAAGTGTTACTTTAACAGCAAGGGTCGATAAAGTAGCACTTTAACGTCAAGGGTAGATAATAGTTATTTATTGTATAAGTGTTTTAGATGGTGTTTTATCCACACAAAAATGTTTAAACGAGAGAACGCAGTTCGAGCGTTTAATTTTCTTAAGTGGATAAAACGCAACTAAAACACGAATGCAATACAACGTTTTATCCAACAACTCAATAAATATTTAAAAAAACATACGTTTTGTATTGACAGCCATGAAAAGTCATAGTGACAATTTGGAAAGTACCGAAAGATCAAATGTTATACGTTTGGCAGTACTGAAGTGTATTGTCAGTCTATGTCAAATTCGAGAGGTTAATAGGTTAAGTTTTGTTTGTTATGTGACACAGATTGACGCAAAACTTAACCTACAAATTTCGAATTTGGCATAGCTTGACGTAGTAAGTGACATGGTTTTATCCCACTAGTGGAATAAAGTAATTTCATTATTCCACTAGTGGATAAAGTGGTACTTTAGACGGTTCGACCATAAGTGTGGATGAAACTTCAATTATAAGGTGATTGTGGATAAAGTAATTTAATTTTCTAACTTTTATTTAAATTAAATATTACAGCTTCGTATTATCTTAGCAATCCAATCTAGCTAGTGAGATTTTAAAATGTGATTGACTTTCTCTATTTTCTTTTGAAAATTGTTAAAGTTCTTGCTATAGAAAAAAATGTATTATACACGATAAAGTTATTACTATCCACTCTTGAATCATTAAAGTCTCGACTTCGTCTCGACGTTAAACGATTCACTCGTAGATAAAATTTAACTTTATCATCTTGTATAATAAATTACTATTATTTTGTATGTTTTGAAACGGCTTGTCAAATATTGTATAATTTCTAAATCTCACTTTGATTATACACTTTTATTCAGGGTGTCCCAGGAATGGTGATAAAATACCAAGTAGCCATGTAGCCTGATTAATCCTGAGTGAAAAATTGCAATGACTATTCAATTCACCTGTCATCTGTCAAAAACTGACCAATGAAAATCCAGAATTTGACGTTTCTTGACCAATCAAACACATATCAGCGGATATATCTTCCTAGAAGATATTGAAGTAAATATTTTAGGCAAATGTGATTTTTATTAAGAAAAAGTCAATATTAGTGTTTGTTGCTGGATTTACTGAAAACTAATTTGAAAAAGTAGTTTGGTTTAGTCAAAGACTCTTCGTCCATTGCGCTAGCACGAGTCCTAATCCTAATCGCAATGGTCACTCTTGATACCACAGCAAAAATATTCGAGAATAGCTGACCCGGCAAACGTTGTTTTGGATTATGACATGATGGGGAAAACCTTTCAAACCATTAAGCACAGAATCATTAAAGTATGATTGCAAATAGAAGGTCGTACAGTGTATAGAAAAACATACTTTCGATATTTTTCAATTTTCCGGCTTTCCCTTTGGATTTTTCCGAATTTTTGTTTTTGCTAAACCACCTCGGGAGTAAGACGAACAAAACAAAAAAAAATCATCCAAATCGGTCAAGTCGTTCTCGAGTTTTTGCGATACTAACACACGGCGATTGATTTATGTATATATATATAGATAACTTTGATTAATCATGGTATTATAAGTGTCCATTTTCTTCATATCCATAATAATGCGTAATCACTATGGTTTCCATCAGTTTAATAATGACAAACATTCAAACGTTAACATCTAACCGCGGTTAAAAATGTGTCAAAATTTATTCGCTTGTGAATAATTTTAACGTGATTATTAAAGGTGCTTCACCAACTGAATTTTATCTATTTATAACCTTAATAAATTTTGACGATTTTCTGTTTTGCTCTGAAGAAATATTTCTCGTAAATTTTCCATTGAGGGGCAAATTTGCTTGACAACTTTCTTAGCAAAACATTCTGACAGAAAAAGTCAATATTTAATCGACTATTTTAATGCACTTGGGATATTACCGTTAATTATTTGCTATTATCCAATCAAATGCCATGTTTTTCAAAATTCAACCAATCATGTGTTTTTATAGAGGTAAAAAATGAAATGTTTCCTTGGGATTTTATTAGTTTATCTTTATCACATGGCAATCACCAAATACGTTGTTTTAATCAAGGCGGCATTTCTAAGACGACATTTAAACTGCCATTGTGCGTCAGTATAAATGTCATATCCATTACGTACCGTACAAAACGAACCAATATTTGGGAAGATTAGTTGTTTTTTTTTTTGGCAACGTTCCTCGGCAAGCGTTGATAAAACTTGGTTTGTGACATTGCTAAAACAACTTTTACCGGCAAATATCACCGAAAAAAACTTAGTGTAATCGCAAGGATTAAAAAGAATTAATTAACATTTGACAACTTAAATAGGGTAGCAATACTGATTAATGAAACATTAATTGATAGCCATATTTGCTACAAGTACGAGTATAAAACTCTTGTTTTCAACAAACGTTATAAAATTAAATCCGTACTTTTAACGTGTTGTAATTGTTGCTATTTAAAAGACGTATTTATTTTTGATACCGAAGACGGTAGGGTAGATCCGCTTGTACGTGAAAACTAAGCATTCAATAGAAAAAAATATTAAATTTTTTCACTCAGAATTAATCCTGAAATAAAAAAAATGTTTTAGTCTGAAATCTTATACGTAATCCCATATCGATTGAAAGTACTAATCAACAAGGGGCGATTTTATGTATAGGTAACTTCTCTATTGCCACTTTTCATTTTATATTTCATAGTTTAAACGATATAAACAAGGGAAGGTTTTTTATGGGTATGTGTGATTTTAGCATGATTAAATCACACATAGTGTGTTAATTTAAAAAATGTGTAACATTTTTACGTTACTTTTATTATTGGGAGAGTTACTGTTAAGAAATTATCAGTTACACATAATTAGAAAGACACAATAAGGACAAGTTGCAGTGTTCGTTATTTTCTATACTTGTAATAAAAGTAAAATCCAAATTAAAAAATTGTTCCATAATGCAATCTTATTTAACAAAATAAAATGTATTTTATACAAGATGATTCATCAAGTGTAATTTTTAAATTTACGGTAGTTAAAGGAAATCAAGCAGGAACACTTTGCATTATAAACTATACGCCAAAAATTAATAATAATCTTACAAAAAACCTGAAACATGTAATAACTTAAACTGATTGATGGTCACTGAAACGAATTTGCATGAACATAATTTCGCACAGGTGGTTGCGATAAGACCGAGTCTAGATAAAATGCAAAAGCAAAAAAAAATTGTTGGGGCATTTCAGTCACATTTTGAGCATTAGGTAAGTGTACTCTTGCTGATTTAGCCAGTGGTTCTCAAAAGTTTGCACCAAACCCTAATGCGTTTTTCCCCCTAAGCGATTAATTTTTAGTGCAACGTGCTTCTACTGAGGGCAGTTACACTCATTTAATTTAATGACTATATTTACGAATCACAAAAAATTCAGATAAATGATAAGGTTTCACATTGATGAGGAAACTTTTAACGCAGATAGATATATACAACTTTTAAGAGAACAATAATTTTCAAATCGAATCATTTTAATAGCCTTTTTTTATTAGAACCAAGGAATAGTCAATGTTTTCAGAATTTCCATTTAAAATGGATTGGGACTTGATACAATGTATGAAAATATTTCAAATAGAGGTACTACTTGCAAATAATTACATGTACGCTTTAGTATATAATTAAATCTCATCATGGAATCATCCTCATTCAACAAAACTCGTGACTTTATTGTAAATCCAACAACAATTGTGTTACTACTTCCGTGTCAATTAGCCGGCCAATTTCAATATTTTATTTCGTCGTTAGATTAGCTTTTCGGGCTAAATAAAATATCACCTTGAAGTGATACTCATCATAAACAAAATTTTATATAGGTCTAAATAATATATAAAAATATCTGTATATAAAATATTGTCCCTTTCAGATGAACACTTCATATTAACATAACTAACTATTTAAAAACACTTTAACTTTTGGTTGGAGATGCTAGGTTTTATCCATTTATTTCGTTTGTGTAACTTATTAATTGATTATTGACAGTATTTAGGGACTTGTTAAAAATTTCATGATACTGCAGATCACATAAGTATTACATTTGTTCATAATTATTTCACTACATTGTTGGTCATTCTGCAATCAAATTAAACTGTATTGCGAAAGCAAAATTGTATTGTTTACAAACCTCAATGGAGACATTTTAACGAGCGCTTGTAATAAGAACATTAATTATTATCGAACCAGCACCGCTGCTCCATAGTTTTAATTGAAGTAATATAGCCTCGTTATTGATTTTTAATAGTGACCGTACTCTATAGCATTATGATGTACGCAGTAAATTAATTTGTCGGATGTTCAATTTAAGTACAAAAGCCAAGGTAATGCTCTAAATTGAATCTATGCCATGCGAATATTCTAAACTAGGTGCCACAATTGAAATAACTTGACGTAGTAAATAGCGTAATTACGTTCTATGATAAACTAACTGACCCGGCAAACGTTGTTCTGCCCAAGAATAATTTGTCTCTGAAACCCCGTTTCACCACTATAGGATTTTAATTTTATGTTATGTCCACCATCTTGGACTTAAAAATAAATGCCATTTTCGCAATCAACGTCCCAAAAAACCTCAATAACGACACCCATATCGATTTTTAGGCTTATTTACCCCATTTCAACCCCAAGGGGTTGATTTTCGGAAAATTACGAAATACGTGTTTGCTTATTTGTTTTTAGGAGTAAGTACTCCTACGATGTTTCAAGTCGAAATGTCTATTAAATATTATTTTTCCATACAAAATTGGAACCCTCACTTTACCCCTTTAGGGGTTGAATTTCGAAATATCCTTTCTTATTACTTGGGCGTTGATGAGTGAGTCAGGACTTTTCTTTATACATATAAGAGATAAGAAGAAGATAACTTTGTTCAGCGGAGTACAAACCCTGTGCCAAAAAAGTAGAACCAATTAGTTATGTAAAAGTTGATTTACTTTCCCTGTATTCAATAATATAATTTTTAACTGACACTTTACTTGCATTTGCAAGTATAGGTACTGCTATGAAAGCGAAACCAGCAAATATGGTTTGTCGGTTTCATGATATTAAGCCTTTGTATACATATACAAAAGTATGCTGGTATCTATGTCACAACTGTATCTGTACGGTAATAGTTCTTTACCGTACATGGCAACCATTACCATACTGAAACAGCTGTATCTGCACGGTAATATTTTTTTACTGTATATGGCAACCATTACTATACTGAAACATCTGTATTGTAATGCCCCAACTAAAAGCTCTAATAATATAAATAAATAATTAAGGGCTAATCACTACAAATACAAATACAATTTTTTTAATTAGAATTCAAATGTTGTCTTTCTCAGGGCTTATTAAAATTGATGTTTTATAATAATTACTGTGCAAAATAAATGGTTTATTGCTTTTCTTATTTTATTTATTGGCAATTAGTTTAAATAAAATGCTCTTTAGTATGAGAAAACTCTAGAATCTGCAGGGTTAGGTTGTAACACCCCGTATGATCTTTCACGGTTGAGTATGATTTAAGCCCAAGTATGGCAAACGTTCAAAATTCCCCTCCAAATTAACAGCAAAACACAGATGGTCTGTTGGTACAAAATAGCATAATTGAATTCGAACACCAATAATTTGACAACACTGCCTCAGATAAATATGGAAATGCAAATAATAGTGACGTAATAGTAGCTAACCTGGTTGTTTCTGTGACGTAGGGTCGCGCTACCTGCTTTTGTTCTGGATCCGGCTGAAGACGTTTACGGTTTACTGCATTTTCAAGGGACACCACGCTTGTACACAACCTTTGGAATGATCCTGGGGCCTGGAACCTATTTCTTCACCTCGTACAATATCTCCTCCAAGTGCTGCACGACTTGAAGGCGTCTCAAACTTCCTTTCCTTCGCAAACTCACCTCAAAATGTGGGATTATTAGGTTGGGTATGTTTCCTAGGGACGCCACGGCGATTACACAAATCTGGAACTCTGATGACTTCTGATTTCGGGACATAGACACAAGGAAAGGCTCCTCTACACGATGCACATCAAATTTCAGCTGGCCGATGCCTCAAACTATTCGAAATCGTGCCTCGAAGATGGATTCACTAGGACAAACTTTCAATTTCAATTCCTTCTTCACTGGGACGTGTTAATTCGATAAAACTTTTCTCAAAGACACACTGCGGACTTGTGGACAATAAAAACAGCTTTTAGACTCACACAAATACTTTTTATATTGAAAATAATACACTTTTTAACGAGCCACACTTGCACACAGGTATCTTTTATTATGACTTGGGTTAACAACAATTACAAACGAACATCACGTATCTTAGCAACTAAATTACAACTATCTTGAAGTAAGTTTGGGTACAATTATTTACTTAAAAACTAAAATTGTTTTTGTGTAAATGTCAAATCAAAACACTTTTAACCTCACAATTCTCTGCTTTTTCATTATTATTTAATTTTAATTGCACTGTTATCACGAGTTTTAGTAGCACTGCACTATTGTTTTTTCCTCTACCGTAGGTTGCCATATCATGCTCCTGCCTTGCCGGTTATTGGCCTCATAAAATGTAACTCTTCACTTTTAACATAATTTTTGTAACACCCTAAACATCCCTGTATCATATTAAATTTAAAATCTTGTATTAAAATTATAAAATCACATCTGTCAGTTACATAAATTAAAGTGCGTTAGTCACAACGAACATCACTTATGAATATTAAGTTAAGCGTAACCCCTTCGATGCTGTTTTATCTAATGCTAACCTCTGTCATTCAAATTATAGTTACTGCTAATCATATCTTGTGCATTTATTCGTGTATAACAATGATTTTATGATGCAATAAACAAAATTCCAATTCTGTGTCTATTTGAATATTTATTTCATTTTTGTGTCTTAGTTATGCAACTAGAATTGCTGTAATATTTCTTTACCGTACATGGCAACAATTACCATAAGGATACCGATAAACTATTGAACAAACCACGGATGTTATGAATCATAACATCTTTAGATGTCTTAAAATCCTCGCTCTGCCAGCTCGGATTTAAAAACATCTGCGGCAGTTATGATATTGATAACATTCCTAGATATGTTAATAGATGTTATGTTATAATGTGCATAGAAGCCCGCTAACAGTTAATTAATATTCATTGCGAGATTAACGTTATTATAGTTTTGAAACTAATAAATGTGAATTCAAAGCAGGCAATTACAATTGATATTTAAAAGTGGTAGTTGCAATTACATATCTTGGTGTGCCTATAGATACTATAAAATATATAGCTTGATTAATATGCTCTTGTTTTGAAACTTGATTTTCGATTCCCGTCCCTCCAGTCAGCTTTGGTGATTTCCATTTAAACTCCTACCATTTAGAGTCCTCTGGGCTAGTTTACCTGTTTTATTCCTCTTACACTCCTCGGGTTTTAAAATATATGTTAGATTTCGTGTAGACTCCTGGACAGAAAATGTCGTTAGTCTCTAACCAGTTTAAGCAGTAATGGATGACATTTCAGGTAGGTAATTGTAAATTCCTTAGAAACGCATGCCTTACAACAATACTAGTATTTACATATCAATTAGCGTGGTGTCTAATATTTATGTATTACCAATCATACGAGGCTAAGAAGGGGTGGAGTTCAAAGACTTAACTTATCACTTGTAAATATCCTCATTATCAGTTCAGTTGCTATTTCAAATTTGACAAAATAACCTGGAAGTTGAATCTATAAAAACCACAAAAGAGGGCAAAGAAGTACTGTAAGTTAAATTCGAGTGTCCGAAAAACGATTTGCAAATTAAGTGAAAATAGAAAACTGTTGGTGAAACTTTACTTATGCATACAGTTACGTTAAACTTAGAAACTTGTAACTTTTATAACTTTGTACCTACTTTTTAAAGAGTTGATTTTATAATGTGCTTTATTTACATCTTTTTAATTTTTCAAATTAATAAGTGTTTTATATATGTATTGTCAAGGTGACTAGCTCCACTTTGTGTGCCCAACTTATGTTACGACGACTCTACCATGTTGTAACGCCTATGTTATGTTATTATTGAGTTACACCCTTACTTTAGTTTATTCTCAATCAATTCTTTTTTAAATTGAATTTTAATTAATTTATTTGCCCTATTTTTTTATGGATAATCAAAAGTATTTACTGCTAGCCTCAGTAGAACACTTGACTGAAAATCAGGTCAGATTCTTTATAATATAGATTGCTTATATTCTAAAATTTTATGTTCATATTTTATATGACTACTCAATACATCTGTTAACTGACACTTCAAACTAGTTTTGAAAAATCAATTACAAATACTTTCTCGTTACATTTGTCATTCCACAATGTCAAATGGTAAGTACTCCCTTAATTAAAATTAACTCACTTTACTTTTTATGTTCTTTCAGTTCTTATTTTACCTGTATTATGTTACCTTTTATTGGACTTAACACTCTACTCTACCAAACCCAATGCATCCAGCTTTGCGACTCACCGCGTTACAAGAACTGCTCCGCTCAAAGCCATGGTGAAGGCTTCAACTGACAACCAACTGTCAAGACGTCCAGAATCCGAATCCAAATCAACATAGAAACCCAGGAAAACAGTTCGCCACAGGAACACACGAAAACACACCACCTTTTTAAAACAGCATTCACACCTCCACCTCAGTATGCATCCAAATCGACTTCAGCTGTAGATGTGTTTACGCTGATGCTCAACCAAATCACAAGTATGAAGCTTGCTACAACCCGGCACCACGAACCTTGACCAGATGCAAGCCACAAGATGTCACTTGACAAACCCCACAAATACGCTCACTCCTTGTTATCTAATTCAGTCGATGCAACGTAATTCCACAATAAACTCAATTCAGCATTCTCTTACTTTTATTTGCCTTTGTAGATTATAACTGTATTAGATCGGTCTTCTCACCACATTCTAATCTTCATCCATCTAGTCTGTGAATTTTCTTCTTTTAACATTTTACTTTTTATTCTTTTTCACCACGCCAATTTTATTTCCAATTTTAACCCTTTAATTTACCAAAAAATCTTTTAAAAAACTTGTATAAAGGGGTTTATTTCTTAATTTCAAACGCTACAAATTGTATTACAGCATCTCCCTAGTGATCTACCTTATTTTTTACAGTCCAACGCACTATTGAAGCTTTATTATAGGTATATCTAATACCTACTATGTGAAATAGTATATTTCGAAAAAGGATTTGTCATTAACTTCCATTTTCATTTCAGATATTAAATTAAGTTAAAATCCCACTGTTTCTCTAGCATCTTAATAATTTTTATATCCATTTCACATCTAAATTCATCTTTGTAATTTTTAATACTGTATTCTTTTAATCTTATTAATCTTATTTTTAAACCCCTGTACCAATACCATTACAATATGTATATGTTGAATCATTTCAGTTTTGTTGTTAAGAAATTAATATTACTCAATACCCACTTAAGTGCAGTGCGATCGTTGATAACTGGAGGAATCTAATCGGAATAAGTATACAGGTAATTTTAAGAGTACAGGGTTCGGGGACTCTAAAAGGACATTTTAACCCGAGTACTCGAAGCGGAAGGAGTCAAACCGACATATGATTTTACAAAAGAGCAGAAACATTTATAATTAAGTTCCTGGTCTCACCTCTCTCGGAAAATTCACAAAATGTGAGAATGCGGGGTAGAGAAATCCCAAGCCTTTTCCCTGAAGCTTTTCTGCATTTTTTGAAAATTTGTATTTGAGTTGCTGCCTCACAAAAGCGATTAGTTGGTCCAAGTGCTGAAATCCCATTTTAAACAATTTAATAAACCAACTGCTCTAAAGTTATTCCGTAAGATGCTACACTCCCAAACATATCAGGAATTCAAAGAAAATATTAGCAATAGGCAGTTTGGTTTGCAGGAATGCTTTACAGTCTAAGATTCACTGTTCAGCATTCAAGTCTTGGCCCAGAGAAGTCCCGATGTAAGCGTCAACATCTCTGCTTGTTTAATCGATTTTAAGAAGGCGTTCGACATGGTTCAATATGACAACCTTGCAGCCTTACAAGTACTTCCAAATGGAGTCATTGAAGCTAGTAATAATTTGGGGTTGAAGTTAAACGTCAAGAAATGTTTATTCGGCAGCAGCAACAGTGTGGCGGAGATACAGCAAACCTTCCAAAAGCTCCAGAATTTTTCCGTTACTTGCGATGTCGCGAATGTGTCACGGACTGAGTACAAAAGACACTAATAAAATGTGAAATTTGGTGTGCAGCTGTAGGAGCTAAACTTAGTAGGTGTTTTGAAACCATATGTGTACGTCACAGTTGCAGCACAGGGTGACAAATTGCTTCCGCTGTTGCACCCACATTGTCAATCCTTTCTATATACTTTCCAATGAACTACATTATTTACAAAAGCTGTTCCATATCGTCACAGCATGGAAGAACCCAACCAATAGAAGTATGCAAAGATAATTACCCCTCCTGCAAAGTCAAAAAGGTTCCGCTGAAACAGTCCAGGAGAAAGTGCAGATATTTTAAGTCGGCACAGCGGAAATACATTCAACCATTTTTCAACAACAAAGGCGAGTTCGGGTTCCCTCCTCCCGCTGGTCTAGTACATTGACCGTTGATGCAACCAGAAGAAAGAAAACGATAAAATCGATCTCCGAGGCCCGGATCACTTACTCGGTGAAAAGGGTTCATTGTGTTGCCTAGAATGACACGAGGCAGCGCGGAATCATAAAATCCCTTCTTTTTGCATAACAGGGAGCTATATAAGAAATTGCGCATTACGATTTCAGTTTGCTTACTTTGAGCTGTCTAAAGGATTTAGTCCGTTTTTAGATCGCATTTGCGTCTCTAGATTGCCTTTCCAGTTCGATTACTTTGATCAACTGTAGAGTTGTGGTTAGAATATACGGTACTGATCTCGATTAATCGCTCTTAGATGTAAGTGTTTTATTTAATAAGCATAGTGTTCATAAATATCGCATATAATTGTACCATTTTCACATGTATGCCTGTATATTTCGTTGTGTTTTCAAATTTAAAAAATATATTTTATTGCTGTATACAACGGTCATGCTTTATTAAACCTGCAAGTGACCCTCGCCAACACAACACAACCTCTATAACAGCAATATCCTTCAATGTGCTCTTAAAGTTGGGAATAAACCTGTCGAGCAGATGCCAGCGTAAGTAACATTAAAATCTCCCGAAGGCGATACTTATAGGACGAGTGCCACCCTGTTAAATTCAGGTACGATCTACACACATATTATTCGTTAACGGAACACATTCTTTTGAGCAAATTCTTCAGATACCTCAGGTACTAGGTTAAAGTAAATTGAGATATGAGGTAGGAGATACCATAGCGGAATGAGCAAGCTAAGAGTACGTTCCACAGAATGAGAAGTCTTCATTGAAAACTATGGACACGGATTCTGGGTATTACGTCTTTATTATTGTATTGTATGGCATGGAAGCGTGAACACTAACAGACGAGATGTGCAAACAACTGCAGGCTTTCGAAATGTGGACTTGCATAATTCTATCTTGGACCGATAGAAGCACCAACACCGAGGTAATGAAAAAAGAAAAGAAAATTCTCAACACCATAACACAAGAAAGTTAGAGTTCTTCGGTTACGTAATTCGCATCTACTGCACCTTATTATTTATTGTAAAATTTAAGGGAGACGTAGCCCTGGCTAGAGAAAAATATCATGGTTTAAGAACTTTCGGAATTGGTTTAGGCTCAATATTAGAATACTCTTTAAAAAAACTGTAGAAGAGTATTTAAATTACAAACACCCGTCGAGGACAAGTTGCATAAAAATAAAGAGCGTAATAACAAACTTCAAAATGGGTACTTCCAACGCCATGGAGCAGCTTGTGGTACTATTACAGGGAATTCCAGAATTCTGGATTTGATCCTAGTGATTTTTTTTTGTTTTTTACCTTAAAGATACAATATGCAAAATATGAGAAGTCATAATGACTGAAAATGTGGTCGTGTAATTCCGGAGTGCGCTATAATTTTTATATATAAATTCTTCAACGAAAACGTTATCCAAGCAATAAGGGTACACCATAATAGATTTTCACATAGATCAACTTGCCCATATAGTCTTATACTTCGAGATACAGGCTAACTCCATGAAGTGAATGTTGAAATATGAAGTTAACCATGTCGTTGACAACTCTTCTTCCATCAGCACTCGAATGAAATTTTGCCAGTGGTTGCTTCAGCAACAGGGTAAAATATTGATATCGATAATCTGTTGCTCTATACGAACCATGATTTACTAGCGACGGAATAATTAATTTTCAAAATACGGATGGGGTCATAATTATACAGTGCAATTATACGGAATGCGAACATAGGCAGTCCAATGAGTTAGAATACAGTTTATGGGCATTGTATGCGTTAGACAGAAATAGACATATATGCGATTAACATCTAGCATCCGCAGAATGAAGGTGTTTGTTTTCAGAAAACACTGAATCCTAGGATACTAGATTTTAAATCGTATATGTCTATTTCTGTCTAACGCATACAAAGCCCATAAACTGTATTCTAACTCATTTGACTACCTATGTTCGCATTTTGTATAATAGCACTGTATATAACAGCAATGAGATAACATGAATAACAAAATAGAATGCTTGAGTAAGAAAGAGATGGCCATACGAAAAAATTATTTTAGTAGGCTTGTTCAGTTGACTTATGTCATAATTAAATTAAGCGTCAAGCCTACTCGAATATTTGCTACTATGTTTATCTCTTTCTTACTCAAGCAATACGTGTTATATTCTTGTTCATGTTCTCTCATTGCTGTTATATATAATTGTGGCCCCATTGGTATAGTATGTGTGTGGTCATTCGTTCAAAATCCACATCCATTAGATGACGTTGATCTGTGTGGAATTTTTAACAATATTTTACTACCTCTGCAGATGGTAAATGATCGCTTAAAAGCAGATGTGAATAGAAAATTTTTGGATATCGCTTTTTATTTAATTGATAATGTACCGCTTGATATTGTACAGAAAATATGGAAACTTGTGTAGCATGTAACTATGACGTCAAAATCCATACCACAATAATTAGAGTGCTTTATAGACCAGGCAAGCTTATCCCACTAGATTTTGCGTCACAGGGACTTTAGCGCCAAGCCATTGGCTGCGCTGAACGGTAACCGTGCGTTCTGTCGTCTGTCAACCAAGCAAGACTGATTTAAATCTTGGTGCATCCTATTATGATGGTAATTATAATTACAGTTTTAATCCAAGTGTGATTATTGAAATTTATATACAGTGTGTAGGTATTGTTCTGTGCTGTCAACTGTGTCTGTCAGTTCTGTTGTGTTTTGTCACCCGTCACTGTTGTTTGAACCAGTCTTTTTTTAAGACGGATAAAATTAAATGACATGATCGTTGTTTTTCCGACTTACGGTATGTAAATTGGAAAGTCACTAGAATTTGAATTTGCCGCTATTTTTAGTAACTCAAAATGGCGGATAAGCTTACTCGTATAAATATAGTACCTTAACAATAATTATAGAAAACTAATTTCATACTCCAAAAACATATATAATCAACATATGAGATTGACTGCTCTGAGTGCAGTTGGACAATCGTCAGTTTTATTTAAGTTTTATTAGGTGTCAAAAGTGACAACTAAAGTAATTTTTGAGAGATGCCGAATAAGTATTTGGGAAGTCGTACAAAGAAACTTGTTGCTTCATTAATAATATACTTATAACACGAACGTGATAATGAGGGGACTTCTATATCGCTGAATACCGGCACGAAGATAATTTCAAGTCTTTTTAATTAGCTAATATAAATTTATAAAGTTTTACTTTAGTTGGTTGCTTCAGCATTAAATATCAGTATTTCAACAGTAAGCTTTACATCTCAGCCCATAAAATAAAATTTTTACTTCTCCACCCGAAAACGGCCAAAATAAGATTTATGAAGTGTACGAAAAAAGGAATTTAATGATAAATATAGGGGTTTTAAAATATAAAATATAATTACTGGCAAGGCAAACTACACTTTATAATTATTAAGTTTTAATTGAAAATGACCTGTCAAAATAAAGGAGTGTAACAAAAATTACAACAAATAAATGTTATAATTGCCCTTTTCTTATTTTATCTATTTGCAATAAACATTCGGGCGTAGCCCGATAGAACATGAGACAATCTTGGTTCATAAAATTAAGGAAAACTTGGTATAACAAATAACTTGTTGTATGACAAATACTCTCAAATATTTCAGGAAAATGCACAATTTCATCTGACATTTAGCTAACCTCTAAATTTGACTCAACAAACACAATGATCTGCTAATGCAGAAAACAGCGTAAATTAAATTTTAAAACCACCAAACTGGCAAAGACGCGTCAGGTAAATATTCATACTGTGACGTAGCAACTGCTAAGCTTGTTTTGTTTTCAGTGTGACGTCGAACAGACGATCGACAGCTTTTTATTTCATATCCGGCACAAAACTTAAAAATTCCGCATTATTTCGCATTTTCAAAAGATGCTATCTAAATTGCTGGAAACTGGACGGCTCTGGAACACTAAAATATGTCTTTCCACCTCGTAGGCACTCTGAACTTGAAAAGTCCAAAAAATAATGGACCTACGGCAACGCATTCCCTGTGAAATTCTACCTTTATCGCAGACTTTTCGGACGCGGAATGTTTCCCAATTGACACCACAGGAATAATCCACTTGTAAATGGCTTGTTGGGTGTAATTTTTGCACGTACTGGTTTCTGAATGTCCTCCCTACACGTAGCAGGCACTATTCTTGCTGGGAAAAGCTGGTTGCATCAGGAATTGGCCCCTCGAAGTCACTCGCACTTGGACGATGTGTTCTGCTGGCTTATTTGCTTCACCTGGACCTTTTAACACCTGGAAAACTACACCCACAGATGCACAAGACACCCGTGAATAACTTTAACCACAACTGTTGTAACTAAGAACTTTTTTATTTACAATTTTATACGATAATTGAGGAACTCAATGTGGCCCCAACAGAATTTTCAAGCTTGTTTAATAATTGATAAAAAATGACCGTCAGGTCTCTTAGCCACTAGATTTTCAAATGTTTATAAAAAAAATAGGATTGATAACATGTTTAACCTTATGGACTACAGTTTTGATGTCATGTCTTTACCTAACTACTAATATTGTCTTTTTCTTGGAATAATTGTTACTACACTTGCTCTGCTTTTGTTTATAATGCACTGATACACGTTAAGTTTATTTAACGTCTCACCAATTGTCTTTCAATCGGTTACCTTGCATTTTCATCGCTTTTTGCAATTATTATTTTGTTAGCATGGTTTCGTTTACCTTTAAACTAATCTGCCTTTTGCTAGGTTATACAGTTTTACTACATAACGCTCATATTCTTTCTGTATTTAACAAATCATTTTGTATTATTCTATTCACATTATGTCTGACATTAATAAGCTCAATTCCGTCAGTTACAAATTAAATTGCATTAGCCCTTCCGAACATTTATAATATCTGAAACTCTGAATGTAACCCTTCTAAAATCTGCTTTGTTTCATGCTAACTTCTATCCCTCAAGTTATTAGTTATTGCTGCTCACATCAAGTGCACGTATTAATGTAAAGTATTGATTATCTTGCAATAGATAAAATGTTTAATTATGTGCTCATGTGGACCTTATTCATTTAATTAATTAGGCAATTTGAATTTATGTGGGCAGTAAACCATCACAATATTGCTGTGATATAATAGCTTTTATTTGATTTAATTTAATTTAATTCTTATTCTCGGGGTATTATTTTAAAATTTTGATTTTACTCTTACCTTTTGTTCACATTCTTTAGAATGAAATTGTAATAACCTTAGTTATTCGACTCTATCTCAGGGTTACTATTAAAATCAGATTAAGACATAACAATGAATAACTATAATACCCGATATAGGACAATTGTGTTTATTAAGTAATTGATAACTGCCTTTATCATACGTATAACACCTTTAATAATAATAATTGATAATACTTAATATCAGTTAATTTAATTTTAGATTAATTTTACTGTTTGTTTAGAATTTTATGTTTATATAATTTATGATTTGATTGAATTCAATTTTATTAACTCTGTACGTATATTTTATATTACTATTCTCCTTTTATATGTGTGTTGTTTTAAATTGACAATTAATACTCACTTTGTAAGCTTCTTCCTTTGAGTTCTTTATCTTCTATACTCTTCTATTCGCCAGACCTCTGCTACAGCTATTCTCGCTTTGGTTGGCTGCACATCCTTCTGGTGGTAATAGATGCACACACCTACTGAATTATTACGTTACAATGCCCTGGTTTGCTAGCTTATCCAGTCGGTGAGCTATGCGGCTCTATTCACATCGTCAGTGCGGCTAAGCGCAAACTAATATTGTATCGTTGACACCTGAAATGTTGTACTTACAAATTCAAATACCCAACAGTTTACAAGAATACATATAATCTGTAAACAAACATACATACACAAAGAAAAATATACATAAAAACAAGTACACAAAGCAGTTATGCGCTGCACATGAGAAAATGCCTTAACTAGATTCCAAACGTTCAGTAGCGTATGAAATGTCAAAACTAACGAGCGGAAATCCTAAAATTATTCCGCACACACAATAGTTCGAACGCGAAGTTGTCGATTCTTTTTAGAACGGGTCGTCATTTGCAGTCCCTAGACGCCAAATCAGCAAATGACGTAATGCCGGCCGGTAATTCCCCGTTATCTGGCAGTGGCCCACTTGCTCATAGTTGCGCAATGGTTCATCACAGCAATTACTGACCATGTTGTAATTGTTGTTGGGTCTCTTAGCGCTATTTCAAACAGAACTAACCTTGTTCCCTTTGTTCAACACGTAGCCCGGGGAACGCTGGGTGCTGCGGTCGAGACTGCTACTTCGAATGCCGTCAATTTGGACACCGTTGGCGCCTCCAATGTGTTGTTTTGCTTCTTGGCTTGCAACTCACCTAGAGCTGCACGTACCCCGTGGTGGGCATACGTAAGACTTCACTTGGCCAATTTAGGCGCGAACTAACTAATCCGCAATATTCACCTACTGTGGTGCGAATCAGTCGATTCGCCGAGTCCACCTACTTGGGCGCGAATCAAGACGACATTTGCCCTTCGCAGGTTGACGACGAATACTTCCACTCGCGGGCTCCAGCGTTATTTCGAATACGCTGCTCGTTATTCCCCCAATTGCTCGCAGAGTTTGCATATTCTTGCACGTGGCACGGGCGCTTTAAACTAGAACACTTATAGCCTGCCGTCTCTCACATAGCGATTCGCACTTATAGTGTAATTCTACTTAAATAGAACATAATAAACTATACTGTCAGGCTTTATCACTAATTAGTATATAAAAGGTATAAAATAGGTAAATACAGGTGGCACGAATTGGCCCGTTTCAGCACTAATAATTGTTTATCACACTCTTTAGGTGTATGACCATATTAATAGGTACATACCAGTACTAAAATTGACTATTAAATTCGATTTCAAATAGGACTTGTGTCAATTCAAATTATATTTTTCTACAACTCATTTGTTCTGTTATTTTCAAACTACCCGCCAAAACCAATGGTTATCAAACAAATGATAATCCAGTTTTCTTTTATTATTTGTTATGAATTTTCCGATTGTCATAATTCATATTCTTAGGTTAATAGTTTTACATTGTGTATGTCTTCAACTACATGACCAGACATGTAAGAACCAAACCCCTATATTACACCATAACAATAATTACCTCTTTCAGACAAGACCCGACTAATTCCTATTACAATTGCAACCAAAACTAGACTATTTACAAATGATTTGCAAATACCGTTGTAAGAAACAGAAATTCCAATGATAAAACGAAACCATTACTCCTTTTAGGAACAATATTTTAAGCTGCTTTTTATTTTTGTAGTTATTGAATGCTTTATCACTTAATAATCATATCAAAATATAGGATGAGAATTGATGCTAAGGCCAACGGTTCGAATTTATTCTTTAATCCATTTTCAAGACCTATAAAGGAGAATTTTGCAGATAAGAAGCGATGTTTATACAAATTATAATTGAGATCTTACCTAACAACGTGTGGCAAAGAACCAAGAAAGCACATGCATTACAAAAACATGTGACAAGATTTTTAAATTACAATTAAAGCAGGTGAGCAAAGCTTGCAAGTTATTTTTCTAAACACTTGTGTAAAGCTATACTTCCTGTCGCCAGGTTACATAATATATTATATTAAAAGGTCACTAACACATTTAATATTAATTATTACAATTTATTAGTTTTAGGCCAGCATGGCCATCAACTGATAAAAATTTATTGAAACCCGACAGAATTGCGAGGATGTTAGAACTTTGCAGGTGACGTTCAAAATGGAAAAACACTGTTCGCCAACAACGCAAGATTATTTAGGAAAACATCAAAAAATTAGTTAAAGGGTAATTATAGGGAATCCCAAAAAGAGGTTAACAATGAGAAAAAGGCTTACAAAGCTACTAAGACTTTGGTAAAATCACGAGACCACTTAATAAGACAAGTGTGAAAATTTTATTTATGATTTAAATTGAAAATGGGGAGTATCGAAGCGAATATATGATAATAATCAGACCGCCATAAAAGGAAAAAATATTTTAAATATTTATTATAAGAAAATTGAAGGCGGGCAGGATGAAAATATTAACCAAGGTAATCTAACCGGGTTGTAGGAATTCTAACAAAAAATTGTTGTTGGACATAGCTAACAAAAGGTGATATGAAACGCTAAGGTTGTCAACGTCTGTTTTTGAGTTGAGGGTATTTTCTACCAAAAATGTGACGCATTTCAATGAACAAGCGATGGTTCATATTAGATTCAGTTGTGATGATTTTGGTATTATCAAAATCCATCCCATAACCTGTACTGTTGATGTGACTAGCTAAAGCACAAGCCTTAGATTTTATACGGGAATCACTTTTGTGTTGAGTAATCCTAGCTTTCAACCTTTGTGAAGTTTGACCAATGTAGGTGGAGTCACAACCATTACAATTTATCTGGTAGATACATTCGGGGTTAATAAGATTGGAGTTTTATCTTTCAATTTAGAGAAACAGTCTTTTATGGCATGGTGATGTTTATCTGCTATTATTTTGTGATTGAACTTGCGAAAAACCCTTTTTATTAAATGAGTTAATCCCTTAAAGTAAATCAGACTTTTGTCTTCCCCATTTGCAAACCTATTAGGAAGAGTCAGGGGTTAATCGTATTAGAGAACAAAATGGAATTCAATATGGAAATTTGATAATTATTTAATTTGAAAATGCTAATTTATTTATTGAGACACATTTACCAATCTCAATAAATTAATGGCACAGATATGACGTCATTCAAATTTATAACGTGCACCGGAAGTTTCTTTACGACTATGTGAAGGTTATATTAGGGTGCAATAAATATACGCCTGTTATGCTAATGTTAGATACGTTAAGGTGCTTGTCAGTACAGCAACAAATCTATTACAATGTTTATTTTTATATTAGAAATTAAAGAAGGAATGTTGCCAAACTATTTATGTAACAGGGTTTAATATGTAACGGACGGCCAAGGTTACCATACGAGACAAAGGAACGATTTTTATATCATGTATCAGCTTACAAAATTTACTTTAGAAAAGAAAAAAATACTTTTTTTCAAAATTTCTAAGAAAGTAGTACGAATTCGAATTTAAAAGACATTTGTAGATTGGATTACATTTTTATTTGGTTAATTTCTGTATTTGAATGCATCCTTGCTGTTATTCTGTGGTAAGATCACTGGATAATGTAGGTATTTGCTACGTTTGATGTCAACATTTCTAATTCTTGAAGTGCAACTACGCTCTTATTTTAAGAAAGCAGCACAGATTTCTTGATATTGTTCTCGACGACTCCGTCAGATTTTGACAAACCATCACAATTCCACCGTTACCACAATTTAATATTTTAGCAGTTAACAGCATTGGTCTCTGAATAGCTGGAATTGTTTCTTAGTTACAATCTGATTTGTTTTTTTCTGTACGGATTGCTTGTGGTTTCTGCTACAGATGTCGTCTTATAAAGTTCCACTTGAGAACTGATTTAAACTGATCCAATGTTTTTAGAGATGCTAATAAGCTGATTTACTTCTGAGAAGAAAGTTGTACTTATTTATAAAAAATAGGTAAAGAGGTACCTCGTCTGGAGTAAATTTCATTATCAGACTTGCTGCTAATATTTCCACTGTTGGGAAATAAGCCTCCTTTCTTGTGCTTTATTAGAGGCACACGAGTTTAAAAGCCGAATTGAAGGTAATTGTGTAGTGGGTTGCGGCACTCAATTTTTATTGCCATATGGGTTTCATTGGGTATTGAATTCGCTGTTTGCTCAGCCAGCCTAAGGCTCTCCTGTTCCACTAAACCTATTTCCTGTGCTCCACCTACAAGTGTCTATTTTTAGAATTCAATTTCCAGAAACTAATTTAAATGGTTTTAGAATCACTCTAACAATATAGTTTTAGCAATCGAGCGTCGTTCCTTCATTACGAATTATGAATTATAATCTAAAAATTGGATATATTAAAAATTTCTCCTAATTGAGTGCTATGAATGTTGACGCGGGCTCAAGAAGGCATTCCATGTAAAACATTATTATTTTAAGTGTTTTGCAAAAAATTTATTTGTTCTTGTAGTAGCTTTTGTAATTACTGGTGAAATTTAGATTTATCATTATCCACACGTAAAATAACGAAAACAGGCCAACATATATATATTGCGATGAACTGCCTTGATTGTTTTGTCTTTGAATGGGACAGTCTGAATAAATTAAAATTCATCTTTGCCTCGACGTTGGCGACATAAATTTGCAATGCTCCGTCGAAGTGGTGCCTATAAATTTGCGATGCAATGTTGTAAAATTTAATTAGTTAAAATTGGGTGGCAAATCCATACACACACAATGCTCGGTTTTTATATTTTTATTGCTGTGCTCAAACTTTGCCTGTCAGTTAATTAAGGCTGGTTGAAATGAACTGTAATAATTAATCCCACAAATAAAATGGTTGAATGCCCCTCTTTCTATTTTATTCAACTGCAATACTGATTACGCTAGCTCTCGGCACACAAGACTTCTTATCTCATGAGTTGTGTTCATAAATGGATTATAATCTCATAATTTTAGGTTATTTGTCTCAACGTAGCTCGTTTGCTCGTTATTAGTAGATAAGATTCACAATATCGTACATCGAATAAAAAAACGTTTTGCTAAATATCTAAAAAATGCGATGTTCAATTGTTTTTTTTATAATTACCACCATAATTCACGTAAAAAATACTACTACTTCGCCCATTTAACCGACGTTGTAGCGCCCATAATAAACAAGTTAGCAATAGTGCACATTTCATTTTGAACAGGCGTATATCTCCATTTTTATTAACTTTAGGATAGTAGGGTATAAGAAGTTTTTTGTTCAGAAGAAGATTAGCTATCGATTGACGTCAAAATATATAGGGGGTTCTATTTTAAAAAAATGCATTTTTTGGCATATGTCAAAAACCCAACGCTCAATTGTTTTTTTGTTTGCGCCATTTTAATCGGCACGAAATATGCTACTATTTTGCTAATTTAACCAACTTCGTAGCTATAATAGCAACCGAGATAGCAATAGTGCACACTTAATTTTGAACAGGCTGTATACATAGTTGTGATAAAATATTATAATTGACACGCATATAATGGCTGTATTACACTTGGATGATTACAACACTCGCCTTCACCCTCGTGTAATATAGCTTACATTATATGCTTGTTAAATAAACTACTATTGTTCTACGTGAAATCGGAAGCTATTTGACAATGAAATTATAAAAAAAAATAAGGTATAGGATACAATACACTGCAAAAATGCATGTTAGTTCGAAATATTGTTATGATGCAACTACTCTATTTGTTATAGTGGTTAAATAAAAATAAAAATTATGATAAATTTGGAAGATCAATACAACCAAATGTTGAGGGGTTCAAATAAGATGGACATTAATTTTAAAATAATTGAGAAATATTAAAATCGAGATAATTATTAATGTAGATGTAACAATAAAATAGAAATTGAATATTTAATTTTGATGGTTGAGGTCAATTATGATAAAAAGTGTAAACCAAGGTTATATTGACAATTATGCTTGCTTTAATAATAAGGGATTGTAACATATAATAGTTAGGACATTTTATATTCTAAGAGGGCAGTAATAATATTAACAATCAGAGATAAGTTTTTCTTGTTTGGCAGTCAGAATAACAACTCATATAAAAAACGTACATGTAGATTTGAAAAAACTATTTTTACTAATAAAAACTTGGAAATTATGGCTTATTTTGTATAATTGTTTGGTAAAATATGAAAATATAACATTAAAATAATAAGACATTACAATCGGTGAAGAGATTGTGCAATACAGTTAATAAAATACAAACAAACAAGAAGAATTGGATGGATTTGGATTTAATGGTTCATGTAAGATATAATTAATATTCATTGGTGGTTGTTTGGAAGACGGACCGATTGTTTAGAGGGAAGTTGATGGGAGTATTTACAGTTTCTGTGGGTACTGCTGGATCCAAAGTACTAGCTGAGGAATAAAGAGGATTAGTTTGGAATCATATACAATACTGAAACTTACCAGAAGTCTATTGGCGTGGCAGTAATATTAATGAAAGGAGCAGGATCAGATTCTATGGACAGTTGGAGTTTTGACAGGTTATATGTGGTTTGAGGGGTGACAGAGCGATGTAGTTTTGGCTATTGGAGGAGTAAGCTGTCGTAGTTGCTGACTGTGAGCATTTGGAGCTGTGGACATTGAGAACTGTCATATTTGGATAATTGCAGTGACAACTTGAGAAGTGGTCAGGTTTGTTTTAGTTATATATATAAAAGCAGGTTGAATAACAAACAATAAAAAGAAAGAGTGAAATAAACAGAATACAGTACTTACTTTGGTGAATTGATTAATTGAAGTGTCATTGTAAAGGATAGTTGTCAATTCTTGGTTTAATTGAATTTGAAAGTCAAGCTGACAGTTAATATAAGTTTAATTTATTGACTTTTTATAAATTTGATTGTTAAACGGAGATAAATAAGTCAATTTTAAATATTACAGATTTTTTAGCAGATAAATAAAAAATCATTTTGTCAAAATTGTTTAATAATTAACATTTTTAAAATTTTAGACGTTTCGCCAATTATGTTAGCATCATCAGTAAAAAATTGCAATTGAAGGTTTATAAAACAGATTAAAATTATAATTATTTTACATTGGTGAAATATAAAGAAATTTTTTTAGGTTAGCGAAGATGCAACTATATTTCGAAATTAGCGTACTTACTTGAGTTATTTTAAAAGTAGAATTATTATCACATGTTTAATTTCAGAAATTCATAAATAA
The DNA here is from genome assembly GCA_940337035.1 of Agriotes lineatus. Lineage (NCBI taxonomy): Eukaryota > Metazoa > Arthropoda > Insecta > Coleoptera > Elateridae > Agriotes > Agriotes lineatus. The sequence continues at coordinate 108,146,129 of OW679195.1, read as the reverse complement.
AACAACACTTTAGGAACAAGTAGTTCCATAATTAAATATTAAATTGGTATTTAGTTGAAAGTTTTAACATACTGCAAGATGGAAGGTTAAATGGGCACGAGTGATAAGAGAATGCAAGGTTGGTTTATTTTATCAGTAATGCGCGGACTAAACGAATTCGAGTTTTGAAAACGACAACTTTCAGGACAGTATTAAAAATATTTGTGAATACAAAAATTTTTTATGATTGATGGTATAAGGAAAAATAATTTAAATAAAAGTATTAATTCTCTTTTTATTAATTCAGAAAAAATTTTCAAATAAGCAGAAAGCCAAAATGTATTAGTAGCATAATAGTTAGTTATCTAGGGTTATTTAAATAAATTGTGATATATGGAGCTTAAATTATCAATATCGGTTTTATAGTTTATAGCAGTTGGGCTACGTTGTATCTCGATCATCTCTAAACATAGACGTTTCTTTAAATTATTTTCTTTATGTAAAATTTTTGGGTTATTAAAATTAAATTTGTGGTGGGTTTCATAGACATGATCAGTTAAGGCAGTTTTATTATTATTAGAAGGTGATATGTTAATACGTTTAATTGATTGTTTATGTTGATATATTCTATTTTTTAATAATTGTTTTGTCTGTCCGATATAGATGGATTCACAATTGTTACAATTAATTTGATAAACTAGTTCGGATTGTAAGTTGATGTCAGTTTTGTCTTTTAAGTTTGTGAAGAACATTTTGCCAAGGTTATTATGGTTTTTGAAAGAAGTTTTAATATTGTATTTATCAAGTTCAATTTTAATTTTTTCTGATAATTTGGGAATGTAGTTTATGGACACGTAATTATTAAGAGGCTTGTTATCAATCATGTTAAATTCATTACCCAGACAATTTGGTTGTAGTTCTATAGATAAGTTTGTTATATTATTTTTTATTTTTAAATTTCTATTTATGCTATTGATTCGATATTTAATTTGGTTTTTAATAAAATTAATAGGGTATTCATTTTCTAATAAAATTTTAATAATGGTTTCTATGTTTTTATTATGAAATTGTTTGGCAGAAAGTTTGATAGCTCTGTCTACTAAATTGTTTATAACACTTTTTTTGTATTTAATAGTTGTGTCAGAGTTGAAATTTAGATATATATTTGTTTTAATATTTTTCCTGAACCAGTTGGTTAAAATGTTACCATTTGACTGTCTGATTAGCGTCAGATCTAAAAACTTAATTGAAGCATTACTGTTTTCATCTTCGATGGTAAATGTAAGCCGGGAGTGTACAATCGTCCACAGAACTAATGTCACCCCGAACGCCAGCTTGGCTATTTCGATAGGCAACACATTTAACGTCACTTGACCGAATGTTTCCTAGAGGGTAGTACACACAAAGCGTGTCACCGGAAAGCAATTAGGCAGAGAGAAAGTAGACATTTTAGAAGCAAATCCTTCCTTTTAATATTTCGGTGGTGAATCACACGGAGTTACAGTTTATTTGTATTAAGCAGATTTTATTTCACTGCTGTTGTTAATATTATTTGTTATTTATAAAATGTAGAAACAAGACATGAAGTCATTCTGGTTGAATATAAACTTTAACAGATATTGATTAATGAAATTGTTGAAGAGTTTAAAGATTTTCGTTTATTGTTAAACGTTTTAAGTGATTAAGGAATCACCATTGCTACCATCTTCCCGAAGTTTAATTTAAAATTAAAATAGTTTTTTCTACCGCTAAAGGCACAACACTGGAAACCTAGATTTGACAAACAAATATTTATCTTGTTTTCACAATTTGAAACACAATTTAGTAGAAACTTGAAAAATAAGAAATAATTTAAATTGTTCTACTCGAGGAACGTGAAAATTTTTGCGAAACTGAAAGATTAATTAAAAGGTTTTAAAATTTAAACATATACAGTGGAACTTCTATTTACGAAGTCCCCAAATTCAAGAAGAAAATCATTAAAAGGAAATTTCGTAAAACAGAAAATCATTTAAAATAGCCTAATAAATGCAACTTCCGAAACGTCTTGTGATAAACACCCTAGACTGTGGAAAAAGTCCGATAAAACAAATCATAATAGACCACTGCCAAAAATTATATCATTCAGAGAACAACTGCAACTGGTTGTTTTCCAAACAGCATTTTATAATGGGTGATCCAACGGTTAGCGTGGATATTGATTGTCGTTATCTGACATATATTGCAATGGCCATGAAAACATTTGTTGACAAAAGTCTGTTATAGATTTTGGCAATTGCAACAATAGAGTTTTTTTCAACCTCACAATGAGTAAAAGTTATTCAAACGTACTATGAAAATGATCGTTCCGTCAAAAAAACATTTAGTAAAATTCCAGACTACTTCGGTCAAAATAATCGTCCTAGTGAGTCATGAATCTGCAGAGTAGTGCGACGATTTGAAGAAGGTGGAAGATCGTAAAGAGTATCAGCATCCTCGTACAGCTCATTTAAAAAAATATTGCTGCCGTGAGTGTTAATGTGCGTGAACAGCCAAGAACTTCAACTGGGTATGACCTATGGCACTATATGCAACGGATTATAAAATGTTAAGACAATTTTTGAGGTCTAAATTGGATGAAATGGATATGAATCAGCTCTGGTTTCAGCAAGATGGGGCAACATCCCATCCAAGCCATAAAACAATCGTCTTATTGCGCTCGAAGTTCGACGGTCGCATCATTTCCAGAAACTGTGAGGTGAACTTTCAGCCAGGATCCTGTGATCTTACTCCTTTAGATTATTTTCTTTTGGGAGTATTTGAAAAATAAAGTGTATACTAATAACCCACAAATACTTCACCAACTGAAAGACCACATTTGAGCTGCATTAGATGCCATTGATCTACTTTTACTGCGAAAAGTTATCGAAAATTTTGACATTCGAATAATCTCCTGTCAAGGAAGCCATGGAGGTCATATGAATGATATTGTTTTTCATACATAAATGCTACATATTAAACTTTCTGATATAATAAATGTTTCATGTGTAAGTTTATAAAATGAATTTTTATTTGATGAAAGAATCCACGCTAACTGTTGGATCACCCTTTATATGTGAATGTGAGCAATTTATTCTATATTTTTATCTACTCTAGTGGGGTAACTAACTCATTACGTCACTAATTTGACACTATTTCCGTTAGGTAATGAAGCTCATTACACCACTCAGTTATGTAATGGCTTCATTACCTAACTGAGTGGTGTAATCGCTTTATTACCTAACTGAAATAGTGTCAAATGCATGACGTAATGGCATTTGCCCACTAAAATATTTTTAAAAATGACAGATCTGACATTTCTCTTAATGCACTTTTCTCAATTTTATGCAGTCGTAGATACAATTTTGTACAATGCATGTGTGATAATGCATCATTAATATACTTGTGTGCTTACAGAACTCGTGCTACGCACTCGTGTGTAACTTACACATAAATGGAATTTTAATTCGTAAAATAGAGCAAAAATCATATGGTAAATTATTCGAACGGCGGAATATCTGTAAAAAATCGTTAAACAGAGAACTTCGTAAAACTGAAGTTCCTTAAGAAGAAGTTCCACTGTATGTAGAAATTCAGGACCTTAAAAGTTATTCAAAAATCTGGTGTGATACACGCACGCAACTTCCTTTTACAGTGATCTTATAATTAGCCAAAAATTTGATTTTTAATTTTTAAGTTTCTATTTGCCAACATTTTTCAAAAATTACGAATTCTACAGAAACCGTACAAAATAGAGCGTTAGTTCAAGAGACAAATTTTCTCTAAAATTGTAAGAAGAATTCAAAAATGTAATAATATACCGGGTGTTCTATTTAAAATAGGAGTTAGTAAAAAAAGAAAAAACAAACAAATGAAACCCATTTTAGAGGTATTCAACTGGAAAATCAACTATCTCACGTCAATACACATTAAAAATGTAATAAAAATGTAAAGTTTCGAAAAAAACCTTTGGGGCCGTTTTTGAAAAAGTAAACGCCATACTTCCAGTTATGAGACTTTCTTCAAAAGCTTGTCGTCGCATCTAGATAGTACACAAAACTTATATATGATGCTTCAACGCCATACCTTTTTTCGTTTTTAAGATATTCTGTTCACTGACAGACCAATGAACAAAAACATGTTTTTTGGGTTCAGGGGACTCTAAAACGTGAAGATCTGTTGAAAACTCAATTTCGAATTTTTGGTGTAGATCAAATACTTCCTTTATCGTAAAGATATAACTTATTGTGCAAGGAAGTAAAAATCAACAAAAAATAAAAATTACTAGAGTAGAACGGCTTAGAAGTGTTGTTTTTAAATTGGATATATATAACATGGGCTTGTGCGATAAAAGTTAACCTTATGGAACTGTTTTTTTAATTATTTACCTAATGCACTACAAAATAGTAATGTTTATATTTTAAACAAAATGTTAATGACGTCATATCTCAAATACTGATAATATTTCTAAACACAATAGTGCCAAAAGATGCAAAAAACGTTAAATTAATTTAAGTGTCATAGTTTTATCCAGAATCTTCGTCCTGAAAAACACCTGGTACGCTTAACTTTATTTAAAATTTTCCGCTTTTGATACCATAGTTGTCATCGAAATTTATTTAAATCAAAATATACTTTTTATAGAGAGTGTTAGAAAACGTTCAATTGTATTTACAGCCATATAATAGTTATTGAGACCACAAGTGTTAGAAGTGCAACTTTTTTTCACAAGTGTGGAGAGTTAATAATCCACGCGCGTGAAAAATAAGCACGCTAACACGAGTTGCCTATAAGATTTTTTAAAAATTTCATTAAATATTCAAATCCAAGCATATTTTGTATAGAATTTTATTTGCCCTCATTTTAGTAAAGTGCGTTGGTCAGTTCTGGTAACTAAGGAAACGTCTATTTAAAATCGTTCATTCCTAAATTAAAAGCAAAATGTCACTTTTTTCACTGAATGAACAAAGTGGCACCACACACCGAAATTAATTTAAAAAGGCCTCTTTTTTTAAATGAAATTTTAAAAAGATTTTTATGAAACACTTGTCACAATATAAAAAAAGATACGGTTGAAAATTACCAATAAGGTTATTCTAAGTGAAAATGAAAAGCAATGATGAAATTGTTACAATACATGTTTATAGTATTTAACATTACTAGCATGGTAAGAGGGTTTTTACTGGCGGACAGAACGATATGACTGGCGAGCCAGTCACCTTCTGGAACCAGTAAAACCCGTTACCTTGCGTGTATTGTTGAATATTTTATTTGTACCTCACTTGTAAATAACTAGAAATTTACCATTTATTCACAATGTCAAACTGACAAGCAACTAAATTCATCAATATGACACATACTAAGGAAGACAACTTTGGCTTTGCACGCTATCATTTATCTATGAGCACGCTTGTAAAAAATTACAGGCTAGCCAGTAAAAATTTTACAGGCTAGCCAGTTAAGAGACATTTTCAAGGTGAATACAGTAACTTGATAAATTGATGTTTACAAGTGAGGAACATATAATAGCTACTTATGCAACAAGTGCTAAAGTTGACGTTATGAAGGTAATGAAGCCATTACATAACTGAGTGGTGTAATGAGCTTTATTACCTAACGGAAATAGTGTCAAATTAGTGACGTAATGAGTTAGTTGCCCCACTAGAGTAGATAAAAATATAGAATAAATTGCTCACATTCACATATATAAAATGCTGTTTGGAAAACAACCAGTTGCAGTTGTTCTCTGAATGATATAATTTTTGGCAGTGGTCTATTATGATTTGTTTTAGCGGACTTTTTCCACAGTCTAGGGTGTTTATCACAAGATGTTTCGGAAGTTGCATTTATTAGGCTATTTTAAATGATTTTCTGTTTTACGAAATTTCCTTTTAATGATTTTCTTCTTGAATTTGGGGACTTCGTAAATAGAAGTTCCACTGTATATGTTTAAATTTTAAAACCTTTTAATTAATCTTTCAGTTTCGCAAAAATTTTCACGTTCCTCGAGTAGAACAATTTAAATTATTTCTTATTTTTCAAGTTTCTACTAAATTGTGTTTCAAATTGTGAAAACAAGATAAATATTTGTTTGTCAAATCTAGGTTTCCAGTGTTGTGCCTTTAGCGGTAGAAAAAACTATTTTAATTTTAAATTAAACTTCGGGAAGATGGTAGCAATGGTGATTCCTCAATCACTTAAAACGTTTAACAATAAACGAAAATCTTTAAACTCTTCAACAATTTCATTAATCAATATCTGTTAAAGTTTATATTCAACCAGAATGACTTCATGTCTTGTTTCTACATTTTAAAAACAACAAATAATATTAACAACAGCAGTGAAATACAATCTGCTTAATACAAATAAACTGTAACCCCGTGTGATTCACCACCGAAATATTAAAAGGAAGGATTTGCTTCTAAAATGTCTACTTTCTCTCTGCCTAATTGCATTCCGGTGACACGCTTTGTATGTACTACCCTCTAGGAAACATTCGGTCAAGTGACGTTAAATGTGTTGCCTATCGAAATAGCCAAGTTGGCGTTCGGGGTGACATTAGTTCTGTGGACGATTGTACATTATTGAATAGCGTGAGAAAATTTTGTTTATTTACAGTATCAGAAGCCATTAAAATGTCATCAACATATCTAAGATAAAGAGAAAAGTTAGGGTTTTGATTAAGAATTTTAGTTTCTATTTTCTCTAAAACTAGGTTAGCAATTGTAGATGAAATTGGTGAACTCATTGCACAGCCAAAGGTTTGGGAATATATTGTGTTATTATATGAAAAGAAGGTGGCGTTTAAGACAAAGTCAGTTAATTGAATAAATTCGTCTAATGGAATATTAGTGTGTTTTTCTATTCTACTCCAGTTATTTTTAATAGTTTGTAATGCAAGATCTATAGGAATGTTTGTGTATAGTGATACGACATCTAGAGAAAAAAGTTGGTGGTTTTTGTTAATTTTTATATTGTCGATGTGTGCTTTAAGTTTCCATGAATCTTGAACGCTAAATTTGTTTAGAGAAGTTATATTACTTAATATTTTAGACAGATATTTTGATAAATTGTATGTAGGGCTCATATATGAAGCTATTATAGGTCTTAATGGAAAATTGTCTTTATGCAGTTTAGGTAGTCCATATATTTTTGACAGGAGACCGTTATGAGATATTAGCTTTTTATAAGTAGAATTATCAATGTAATTTTTTTCCAGTAAATTTTTGACTAGTTTGTTATTTTTGTTTTGGATGATTAATGTGGGATTTTTTTTAGGTTTATATGTATTTTGATCATTTAACAATTGAGTCATCTTGTTATGATAGTCAGCTTTAGTCATTATTACTGTTTTCTGGGTTTTATCAGCGGATGTTATGATTAAGTATTTGTTGTTTTTTAGGAAAGTTTTAGTTTCATTTACATTTTTAGTCAATTCAATATTATGTTGTAGTTGATGAAAAGTTAAATTATGCTTCCTTTTATTATTATTTTTGAAATTTGTTAAAATGTTGCATATATTTGCACGTATTGAATTTTGTTCTGTTGTAGATAGATTAGTAATGCCATTTTCGATGTTAACAATTATATTCTCAGTTGGAAGTTTATTGTTAGGATTATAAAAATTAAATTTAGGCCCTAGTTTTAAAATATTTTCAACATTTTTAGGTATATTAATATTTGTCATATTAAATATAAATTCGTTACGATTTTCAAAATTATTAAAATAGGAGTTGCTAGATTTTGTAAATTTGGTGTTTGATAGGGTGTCTATGTATTAAAACAAATAGATATCTAAATTTCAACTCTGACACAACTATTAAATACAAAAAAAGTGTTATAAACAATTTAGTAGACAGAGCTATCAAACTTTCTGCCAAACAATTTCATAATAAAAACATAGAAACCATTATTAAAATTTTATTAGAAAATGAATACCCTATTAATTTTATTAAAAACCAAATTAAATATCGAATCAATAGCATAAATAGAAATTTAAAAATAAAAAATAATATAACAAACTTATCTATAGAACTACAACCAAATTGTCTGGGTAATGAATTTAACATGATTGATAACAAGCCTCTTAATAATTACGTGTCCATAAACTACATTCCCAAATTATCAGAAAAAATTAAAATTGAACTTGATAAATACAATATTAAAACTTCTTTCAAAAACCATAATAACCTTGGCAAAATGTTCTTCACAAACTTAAAAGACAAAACTGACATCAACTTACAATCCGAACTAGTTTATCAAATTAATTGTAACAATTGTGAATCCATCTATATCGGACAGACAAAACAATTATTAAAAAACTAGCTTTTACCCGCGACTTCGTTCGCGCGAGGTTCGTTATTTGTGTATTAAATAATGACTAATTATTTTCTGTCATCCCATCCCATCCTATCCCCGTCCATGTCCCTTTTTCCGTCCCCGTCTCCGTACCGTCCCATTCCGTCCCGTCCCGTCCCGTCCCGTCCTCTCCCCTTCCATCCCATTCCTTCCCTTTCCTTTCCGTATCATCCCGTTCCGCCCCGCCCCGCCCCGTTTCGACCCTTCCCGTCCCGTCCCGTCCCGCCCCTTTCCCTCCCGTCCAGTCCCGTCCCTTCCCGCCCCTCCCCTTCCATCCCATCCCCTCCCCTTCCATCCCATCCTTTTCCTTCCCTTTCCGTCCCGTCCGTCCCGCCCCGCCCCGACCCGTCCCGCCCCGCCCCGTTCCGCTTTGCCCCGTCCCTTCCCGTCCAGTCCCGTCCCGCTCAGTCCCGTCCCGTCCAGTCCGTCCCGTTCCGTCCAGTCTAGTCCCGTCCCGTCCCGTTTCTTCCCTTATGTCATGTTCACCGTCTTGGACTTAAAAATAAATGCCATTTTCGCAATCAACGTCCCAATAAACCTCAATAACGACACCCATATCGATTTTTAGGCTTACTTACCCCATTTCACCCCCTAAGGGGTTGATTTTCGGAAAATCACGAAATACGTGTTTGCTTATTTGTTTTTAGGAGTACTCCTACGAAGTTTCAAGTCGAAATGTCTATTTAATATTATTTTTCCATACAAAATTGGAACCCCCATTTTACCCCTTTAGGGGTTGAATTTTGAAATATCCTTCCTTATTCCTTGTATACATCATAAAGGGAACCTCTGTGCAAAATTTCAGCTTTCTAGGTCCAAGGGTTTGGGCTGGGCGTTGATGAGTCAGTCAGTCAGGACTTTTAGAAATATATATAAGATAGAATATATCAACATAAACAATCAATTAAACGTATTAACATATCACCTTCTAATAATAATAAAACTGCCTTAACTGATCATGTCTATGAAACCCACCACAAATTTAATTTTAATAACCCAAAAATTTTACATAAAGAAAATAATTTAAAGAAACGTCTATGTTTAGAGATGATCGAGATACAACGTAGCCCAACTGCTATAATTTATAAAACCGATATTGATAATTTAAGCTCCATATATCACAATTTATTTAAATAACCCTAGATAACTAACTATTATGCTACTAATACGTTTTTGCTTTCTGCTTATTTGAAAAATTTTTCTGAATTAATAAAAAGAGAATTAATACTTTTATTTAAATTATTTTTCCTTATACCATCAATCATAAAAAATTTTTGTATTCACAAATATTTTTAATACTGTCCTGAAAGTTGTCGTTTTCAAAACTCGAATTCGTTTAGTCCGCGCATTACTGATAAAATAAACCAACCTTGCATTCTCTTATCACTCGTGCCCATTTAACCTTCCATCTTGCAGTATGTTAAAACTTTCAACTAAATACCAATTTAATATTTAATTATGGAACTACTTGTTCCTAAAGTGTTGTTTTATTTATGAATTTCTGAAATTAAACATGTGATAATAATTCTACTTTTAAAATAACTCAAGTAAGTACGCTAATTTCGAAATATAGTTGCATCTTCGCTAACCTAAAAAATTTTCTTTATATTTCACCAATATAAAATAATTATAATTTTAATCTGTTTTATAAACCTTCAATTGCAATTTTTTACTGATGATGCTAACATAACTGGCGAAACGTCTAAAATTTTAAAATGTTAATTATTAAACAATTTTGGCAAAATGATTGTTTATTTATCTGCTAAAAAATCGGTAATATTTAAAATTGACTTATTTATCTCCGTTTTACAATCTGACAGTTAATGTCATTTAGCATTCATAAAAGCACAATTAAGAGTTGAATTTCAATTAATAGATAACTAGATTGGCGAACCCGACCCTGAGTGTCTCAATATTAATATTTAGTTAAAAGTAAAATTGATTTGAACAGAAATAATAGGGCAAATACTAAATAAAATAGGTATATTAAGCATTCAGTCATTGCATAAGTAATAGCTAGTCAAAAGTAGAGCTATCAATACTATATATGGAATGCAGATCAAATTTATAGTTTCCTCCTAGATGCAAACTAATACAGTTCATTATAATATTGTAGAAGCTTCCATAACTAAAATATTATTTTTCTTTTCATTCATACCTACAAATCAGCAATTTCATATTACCTGAATACCTTTTATGCAAGGCCGTTGTTTGCATTGGCGAAGTATTTTAAGACTATTGATTTGCAAGCTGAAAAAGGAAGTTTTTCTATTTCTACAAAAAGAGCGCGTGTCAAGTAAAAGCAGAAAGTTTTTACTAGGATTTGCTTTTAGATAGCGTTTGAGGAAACCCCCCTGTAATAAATGATGGATTGCCACGGTCATAGAAGTTTCCACCTTCGACCTTTCGTTGTGATATTTTGTATAGCGCAGCTACAAATCACTTAACAGAAGCAGTAAATTATTGATATTGATTTGTACAAATATTACGGTTAAAACTGAGTAACATAAGGTAAAAGAGAGTGAAGGTTATGAATGAATGAAGAAATGAATGAACTAGATATCAATTTATAATCGATGGGCTTCTATGAAATTGTTCAAAGTTATGTTAAAATAGATATAAGTGTAAAAGAATAATTGAAAATGAACAGGACTATGCAACCAACATTACAGTAGTTGATTTACGTTTTCTGAATAGTTTATACATGATGAGAAATATTATTTTTCTACGACCACTACTGAAAGTAGGCCCTTTAGCACTAGCTTGTTGAACTAAAAATGACGTTTTATACATCAGCGTGCTAAAAGTCAAATCAGCTGTTTACTTTTAGTACATGTGCTAAATTCAAAACCAGCTGTTTACTTTTAGCACATGTGCTAAAAATAAAAAGCTGATTTTACTTTTAGCACGCTGATGTATAAAACGTCATTTTTAGTTCAACAAGCTAGTGCTAAAGGGCCTACTTTCAGTAGTGGTTGTAGAAAAATAATATTTCTCATCATGTATAAACTATTTAGAAAAGGTAAATCAACTACTGTAATGTTGGTTGCATAGTCCTGTTCATTTTCAATGATTCTTTTACATTTATATTGTGAGGTTAATTGTAGGTGTAATTTTTTCTTAAACGTATTCTCATGAAGACGCCATACACTTGCATGGTTTAAGATACAAATTAAATGTTATCACTTGCCTCTGTACCATCTTAACAAACGTTAAGTCATTATCTTAAAATGAATTACATTCGTTTTCAATAACATAACTCTGAACAATTTTATAGAAGCCACTTTAGCTACCTCATACTAACGTCATCGATTATAAATTAATATCTAGTTCATTCATTTATTCATTCATTCATAACCTTCACTCTCTTTTATATATTAAAAGAAAATGTCATTAATGCAAGGTTTATTAATAACTTAAATTATTATTAATCGATCAATATACATGTATAAGTACTCAGTTTTAACCGTAATATTTGTACATATCAATATCAATAATTTACTGCCTCTGTTAAGTGATTTGTAGCTGCGCTAAACAAAATATCACAATGAAAGCTCAAAGGTGGATACTTCTATTACCGTGGCGATGCATCATTTATTATAGGGGGTTTCCTCAAACGTTATCTAAAAGCAAATCCTAGTAAAAACTTTCTGCTTTGACTTGACACGCGCTCTTTTTGTAGAAATAGCAAAACTTCCTTTTTCAGCTTGCAAATCAATAGTCTTAAAATACTGCGCCAATGCAAACAACGACCTTGCATAAAAGGTATTCAGATAAGATGAAATTGCTGATTTGTAGGTATGAATGAAAAGAAAATTTAATATTTTAGTTATGGAAGCTTCTACAATATTATAACCTGTATTAGTTTGCATCTACGAGGGGACTTTAAATTTGATCTGCATTCTATATATTTTGAACTAACATTGCATTTTTGCAGTGTATTGTATACTATACCCTATTTTTTGAATAATTTCATTTTTAAATAACTTCCAATTTCACGTAGAACGATAGTATTTTATTTAAAAGGCATATAATGTAGGCTATATTACACGAGAATGAAGTTTACACACGAGCCGAAGGCGAGTGTTGTAACCATCCAGCGTAATACAGCCATTATGTGCGTGTCAAATACAATATTTTATCTATAACTATGTATATAGTTGGTGACACTGTAAGTCTATGTCAAATTCGAGGTTAGCAGGTTAGGTTTTGCTAACCTCGACGTTAATGTCATTTATTGACAATGTAGCTCACTATTTAAAAAATACCCTGTGGAATATGAAATTTCATATTCCACTAGTATAATATGAGTCGATTTTTGTATTTAGAGTTGGATATATAATGCACTTATTATTTGACAGTTGTAGATAAAATTCTTTTAATTGGCAAAGTAACCAATTTTGCATCATATCTATAACTTAATCATTCCCTGGCCCTCACAAACTGTTTGATGGCCCAAGGAGATGAAACTTACTTGAAAAACAAATCTGGACCATCCCAACAAACCAAATTGGTTCTATTGTAGTTCCTATAGCATTGGAAAATAAAGTTAAAAATATCTTCAAGCATCCCTGTGGAAGTAGATCAGAACTTAGTAAAGCAATGCGTTTTCTCACTCCACGAGCATGTCACTTGAAAATTGACAAAATTGTACCGTCAGATACTAGAGAAAAGAAGTATGAAAGAACCAGTAAAAAGCAACTATATTAGCACTCTTATGATAGTGCTACGAATACACTACTATTAGCACTTACATATGAAACCAAAAAAATGATCAGTGAAGGCATACTTTTAGAAGCTTTATGGGCATGATTTCATTAATAGTTATTTATGTATTAAGGGCATAATAAATAGAGTATAGCACGAGGGAATGTTTAAGGCGTGACGCGAATGGGAGAGCTTTACATTTTTCGAGTTATAATCGTGATTAGGCATGTGGTTCATACAACGTTTTATTTTATTTTGATTCTCAAAATAGACAAAATTCACGAATTCACTATTTTAGATACTGAAAGATCGTTGTATTGGCGCTGTGCATTTTTGGTGTGCAGATTGTTGGTGTTGCTATACTACATTGTTGGTGTTTGTTATACTGCTTATGAACTTTATAGGCTCGAAGGCCATAATAGTTTATTATGTTATTAGGAGCAAAAGTTATATTTTATGTGGCGAGGCTGGACGGGTTATCTGCCGAGCTTGCGAGGCAGATAAGTACAGCCGAGCCACATAAAGATACTTTTGCTCCGAATAACATATAGTATTTTTTCTTCAAACGTTTTTATAACAAATTATTTACAACTTTGTGAACAAAATTCGAAGAAAATTACTTGATCTCGCTGACGAGCGTCAGATAAAGTCGTCAACGGCAGATAATATTATCTGCCGCTTGGCAACAAAGTGACAGTTTAGCATTATAAATCCAGCAGTATAATGCCATATTTTACTGCCGTTTGAAGAAAAAAGCCATTTTACGCCAGCTATTGAGGGCCAATTAACAATGAAATAAACTTCGATATGTAATGCAAAAAAAGCATCGAGAATAACATACTGCTTCAGGCAATGCTATTTTGTGTAAGTTATAGAGTACCATAGGCACATCCAAAGGTTGCTTTCAAAAATGCCCAGCTTACCAAAAGATCTGCCCGTAGCATTCTATCGAGAGATAAAAAAAACTGTTCCTCAGCGGGCTGTGGACATTCAACGTATGAATAATATGTTGGTGACACTGTACGTCAATGTCAAATTCGAGGTTAGCAGGTTAGGATTTGCGTTATTTTGTGTCATAACTGACGGAAAACCTAACCTGATAACCTCTAATTTGACATTGACGTACAGTGTCACCAACATATTATTCATACGTTGAATTTCCACAGCCCGCTGAGGAACAGTTTTTTTTTGGATGGATCGATATAATTATACAATCAGGGAATACTTAGTAGGTATTCAGAAGTAAGTAATTTAAAATATTTTCATGTTTAATACACTTTTATTAGATACATATATATTCATAAAATGTACATTATAATAAATCATTATACATTATTACAACGCCCAAAACACATTTGGACATACCGGGTGACAATGAGACCAGGGCCATGACTTTATCTCCTTTACTTACGAATGAATTTGGATCAAATGATATATTTTTATCTTAAAATAAAATTTGTTGAAATATTATTAAAATATCACGATAATCAACTTTGGTATTTCAAATGGAACACCCTGTTGTGCTGTCACAAAAACTTAGTGTGAGTATAAAAGAACTACATCTAGTTGCCTTTGATATCTTTCATGTAAATATTTATGTGCCGCGATATTCTTTATGACTCTCAAACAAGTTAGAGCGGTCAATACTTAAGTATTGCAGGTTCTGGGGAATTATTAATTAATTGTAACTAATAACGGCACATAAAAATTAGATGCAAAAAAATTAAAGGCAAATAGATGTAGTTCTTTTATAATAGCTCCTTTTAATTTAGTCATAGCGGACTAAATTAACAAAAAATAATATACATTATATGTTTGCCTTTGTCAAAAAACTTAAAGAGTTATCCGACTGATTTTTAAAATTGTATATTAAAAACTTCCCTTAGATTGCAAATATTTAAAATATACAAGGTGTTTTTTCTAAAATAAAAGGTTGATGTTCTTTTCTTGTTACCTAGAAATAGCATTTTAAGAAAAAAAATGCCTCAGTATAATCATTTCTTAATAATATGCTAATAAAATTGAGTCAATTATGCGAAACTATATTGACCATGTTTCAGTGAATCCAATTTAATTGTGAACGGATACTATAAAACTAATTGATTAGCAGTTATAATAATATCGACGAGTTTAAAAGAATTTGTGCTATACTAAAAGTAATCAGTCCACGAAAAACTAAAAAACAAGCACACGTCATTAATGAATTAAACCACACAAACACGCAGAGAATATTTAAATAACAGTAAAATACAAATCGTTTACAAAATGTTCACTACTTTATGGGAAGCAAATAATCGTGATCTTTTTTCAAAAGTAAAACAATTTAAATCGGATATTTTTGGATTTAAATCGATGTTATAAAATGTTGGATGTGCGAGTTATACAATAAGTGTATGTACTATGTAATTTTATGTTTGTACACACTGTACACACTGTTTCAATGAAGAAAACAAAAACTGCGTTTTGTTCTAAAATTTTACATTGTCAACGCTTTCATTCATAAATAATCAAATCAGTGACGTCTAAAAATATAAATTTTGAGAAGCTTTTTGGAATTCATGTTCATGTAAGTAAAATGATTGTTTCGCCTTTTACTTTATTCTTTACTAATATTGCCTTTTATTGTAATAGCCCCACGTTGGGCGCCATTTAACTGATGCAGTGATATGCATATTTAAGTTCTTTGTTAACCACTGCAATTATTAACATTCATATTATTCATATTTTACTTTTATTTTGAGTTTTATTCATTTATTTAAAAAAAATGTTATTAACTAATTAATAATATTCCCTTTTATTTTATTATTTAATTAACTAAATTTCAGATTTAATTTTGCTAGCTCTAGTAGAATAATTGACTCTTATTCAGGATAGGTTTACATTTATGATTATATCTAAATTATTTTGTATTTTATATTATTTGGTTCCATAAAAATTGTATCAGATGACATTTGACCAGAAGCTAGGTTTAATCAAAAACAAGCTAAGACAATACTTTTACAGTGAATCACCTTCAATATTATTTAAACATCAGTAATATTTTTGTTCATTTTCTAATTAATTAACATTTTTATGTATTATTAACATATACCTGTATTATTTACTTTGCATTCATATTCGAAGCTTTTTGCAGCTAGACCTGCTCATAGTACAGGCCTCCACCATGAACCTAGGATTTGCAGTTATACCCTGCGGTCATCTCCTGCAGCTGGCAACAGGACACCAACCCCAAAACAGCTATGAGCGACTTAACTACATACCTCGAGAAACTTTCTGATGTCACCAACTCTTGTGAACGAAGCTGCGCCTCACACTGCTACGATATGAACCTGATCTTTTACCTCCCACAATGTCCACCTGTAGATGTTCCAGATGTTTCCACCAGTAGATGCTGTTGATGGCCACTATGCTACAACGATCTGCACCTAGCTTCTTTTACAAAGATCGTATTCTTCACCTCGGCAGGCACTTCCAGGCTTTATATTTGATGTGCAATATTTATTTATTTACACCCTTTATTTTAATTTCAATAATCAAATATAATTGTAAGTATTGGGTTTATTGTTTGTAGCAATACAAAATTATTTTTAAAATTCATACAATGTTTCTTCATTGTTATTTTTTAATCATCATCAGTTCCTATAGTAACATGCTATTTCAAATTTTATATAAAACAATTAATAGATTTTTAAATGTTCAAATAATTATAATTTATGTTGGCATTTCATAATAATTTAATTCTTAACAATCATTTCAGCTATGTTTTTAATTATCACAAACTATACTGTGGTTTGCCTCATTATATGCATTGAATATTATTTATTAACTGTAACATCATCTCAACTAGATCCAATAACAATTCATATTTAATTTTCAAATATCAATTCATAAGCGGAACCACCTTTAAGAATTATTGTCTCTTGCTTAGCCTAAATCGACTCAATGCTATATTTTAAAATGACTTAAATTAGATTTATTATTAACGTTGTATTGAAATACAATAAATAGTCAATTATTTATCAAACATGCCAACTCAGCAAGGGCTGGCAAAATTTGGCCTACCGGGCAGAGGATGCATGTGGCCCCACATGTAAAAATAAGAGGAAAGGGACAGAGCACAGCCACCCGACTAAAGAGGAGTACGGGGGGCAAAGCCCTGCCGCAGGCGAAATTTTTTTGATTCTAGGGAGCTTGAAGACCCAAAACGCACCTGTATTACCAGTAATGGCACAGTACAGTATTGGCAGGTGAAAGTACAACAAAATCAATAACGTAACGACGATGAAGAAAAACGATGGAGGAATGGAAATAGTATATTACCCAACAAGTTTAGAAAAGTGATGTTGTACTGAACAAGTATGGTTGGTTTGAGTACGAAGTACGAGCGTTAGCGAGTAGGTACTTAAACGGCCATACGAGTTCAGTAAAACCACTTTTCTAACGTGTTGCGTATACTATTTTATCTCATTTCATAAGAAATGTAAAACATTAAATTTTTACATAAAAGTGAAACTAAATGTCAAAACATAACTAACCTGAGCAGAATTCGTTTCTCTGTACTAAAGCACAATAAGTAGCTACAGTTGATGTTATGTATTTGGCAGTACTGTTGGTGACACTGTAAGTCTATGTCAAATTGGAGGTTAGCAGGTTAAGGTTTGCGCCAGTCTGTGTCAAAACTGACGCAAAATCTAACCTGATAACCTCGAATTTGACATAGACTTACAGTGCCAGCAACAATATACTTCAGTACTGCCAAATGTAAAACGAATCGCCGTTGCTATGCAGAAAAGTGTTGCTAATGCAGAAATGTACAACATTTCTAAACCATTTTGAATGTAGAAATGTAGTACCTACATTAAAAAATGAAATGCGATAAAAATATTTGTTCTAATAATTTTCAAATTTAAACATGAAACAAGGTTAAAAAAATAGGTAGGGGGTAAGTAATTATTCTATTCTTATAAACTTTGAAATTGAAACAAATACCGAAAAAATATTCTTTATCTATTATGATTTATACACTTTGAGTTTGGAACAATTATAACGAAAAAATATAGATAATTATGATCACAAGCTTTGACCTTATAGGAACTTTTACACTCTATTCTATTATAATTATACTTAACAATATGAATCACATCAATAATTTTGATTTTAAAAAGACTGATCTATTTGCGAACTTGTCAATGATTTCGTAGAAATTCAAGCTTTGGAGTAGATCATACTCCACATTCACAATTAGAAAACATTCTAACCTTTCTTGCGATAAAGAAGCTCTTAGCCTATTTTTGATTATTTTCACTTTAGAAAATACGCGTTCAAAGGTTACTTGGGTGCATGATAATGTCAGTAAGTATTTGTAGGCTAAGTACAAATTGCTATATGTAATGGCGTGCAAATTATATTTGTGTAAAATTTTAAAGCAACAAGTTATACAACCCCCACAATCACCCTTTGTCCCTTCACCAATGCAAATATTTAATTGAAAACTTAGATCTTCTTCAGTGTCATTTTCGTTATCATCACTATTAGTGTCGCGATTGGTACTTTGACATAAACTTTGGAATTTTTTTGAATTTTGTAAGAACATTGTGCAATTTTATTATTTAAAAAAAATTGTGGGGATATTTTGGCCTCCAAATTGGATTGGCCTACAGGGCATTTGCCCGGTTGCCCGGTGGGCCAGTCGGACACTGAGCAAGACTATCATTGAGGTACAATGCCATTGTAATATGTAGCTTAAGAACCCATGACTGTAATATCTTAAAAACAAAAATTGTAGATATAGTAATGTAATCATAATCTTTGAGTCCAACTGACTAAATATGTATATTACGTTTTGTTCTACTTTCAATTTCACAGTTTTCAAAGTGTAGCTAAAAATCAAAAATTAACTAATTTGAAATATTGTTTGTGGCTGGCACCCGAATTATACTTCAAAAAAATATTAAGATAGAGTCACTGTTTTCTTTCTAGGTATCTGATTTACGAAGCTAGTGTACATGAATTGTGGACATCCCGTATATACTATAGTAGTAGTAGTTGTGGGGAGACTCATGTCAAGCAAGTAGGCCTTCGTAGACTCTTTTTATCAACCTCGTGGACAAGGTCCAGGCATACAGAGTACCAAGGACCTTAGTCCTACTTAGAATTTTGCCGAGACTAAGGAGTTCCAACTCTAGGAAGGGACCTTTTACATGCTACGCACCATAGTAACATGTGACTCATGGCTTGACATCACTTCTGAATGATGGCATTCTGTAGAGGTTTTCATTACAGTCGCTTTATATATTTTAAACGTTACTGAGTATGTAAAAACATAATATATTGTACGGGGGAAGGAATTCTGCTGATTAAATAGTATAAAGACTTCAGTTTGCAGCAAGTATGTAGGTTATTATTATTACATGCCCTGTTGTTCTTTCTGATGCTTCTTTTTCAATATAATTACGGTTCATATATTGCATTTTAAAATAAACCCATTTACACATGGCGTGGCGTACCCTTAGAAACCAATAGTAACAATCAAGTCCTTATGGAAACGGGAATGCCACATTGCGCGTTAAAATAAATTCACTGTATATACTAACGATAATAGTCTGGCCAAATATGGTCACGATTCCCATTGGTGCCGCCATTTTATGTCTTGCGTCATTGTGACAATAACATTTAAATTTCAAAAATGTCACTCTGAGTAAAATATCTCTAAAATTCGTTCAACCGACTAATGAACCCACTATACCAAATCCCCGTCTCGGCTGTGCGGATCTTTTGGTGAAGACCCCAGCCCACTAGAGCCCTCCCTTGTATTGGGGGTGCCTAAACGTGCCGTGCGGTGTATGTATGTTCGTATGTGTCCACGATTCCGATCGCCAGGAACCTTCCTAAAGTCTTGGATCGTTTTCATACGATAGGTCCTCCGAAAATGAAGGCAACATCAACTTTTGAGGTATGATCGTCGGCAAAAAAATTTTTTTTTGTTTTTTCTTAATAAATAACTTGTTCATAATATTTCATTGTATTAGCAAAACGGAGTGATGCTGAGTGTCGAAGTATTCTTGGAAAGCACGAACGGGCGCTTTTCTTGGGTGGGGGGTACCGTATATTTTAAATATTAATTTGACATTCAATCAACAAAAATCGTTTAAAATGCGAGTACATAGTTAAAAACTGATCATAATTTTTAGGAACAACTAGAACTATAATATTATTAACGGTAAGCTGACAAGGTTTAAAGAAATTTATCAATTTCGATTTTTTTTCAGATATGAGGTATTGCTGCGCAAAAGTGAATCTGAAAAATGCGTGTTAACGGAAACTTTCCTTAGAAATAAGGACAGACGGAACTTAGAGACAAAAAAATTAATAGAGAAAATTGGTACTCGAATGGAAATTCAAGAATTTGTGAAAAGCATTTTGCAGATTGTATATGTGAAAAAGCATATTAGCCGTCCAAAAAACTGATTTTATCGATGTTTAAATTTTAGGTATGGAGTCTTGTGCATTTGAATGCAAAAATATGTCTAAACATGGTATTAAGATGAAAAGCTTCTCTAGAAATAAAAAAAAACGGGGCTTGTGGCCAAACAGGTTAATCGCGCATATTAGAATAACATAAAAGGTCAGAATAAAATCTAAATGTCAAAGCATTTTATATAAATAAAATGCATACTGTTGATGTAAAACATATTACAACTTTTAATCAATTAGAAAAGTTTATTATATCCAAAGTTATCGGTGTTTGTTTAAGAATAGTTGAAACGAAAACGAAAAAGCAAAATACACAACGAAATAAATATAGTTGTACTGTAACGCCAGCTTCTGTTTAAATTTGGTAAAATCCATATTAAATAATATGATCAAATTTAGTCGTCATCCTCACGTAGCGTTATCAAGACCCTCCACCTGTACCGAACAGATAAGCCCGCCCGGGCATCGAAACAAAGGTTAGACGCACGCCGAATCCCCTCCTCATAGCTTTGGCGCAGCATATAAAAGCTCTTGTGGAGGGCATTCGACAGAGATTTTTCCTGCTAGCACCAGCTCCCTTCAGGAGATCACGCCCGACCGAACTTAGCAAGCTAGATAATAAGTTGTTTCGACCCAGTGGTGAAAATCCGCCTGGATGTCAATAGCTTATTAGTTAGTTAACTTCCCCGAGAGTAGATTTGACCTAGTGAATTATTTTGGGAAACATCTCGCAGTCGCCAATAAACAGAATTCGACTCAGTGGTGAAAACCCGCCTGGCTGTCCTCTGTTTATCGTGGTTTGACCTAGTGGCTTGCCAAAATAAATATCTAGATGTCATCAATTCTCCCCAGCCGAAATATACGGCCCTAATTAAATAAAGCCCGATACATTTTGGGCCGCTTTGAAATCGAGTGCCTGCACCGCTCGAACTAGAATTTTTACGCCGGCCGCAAAAATCAACTTGCGAGCTCGCAGAAACCCCTGTAAATTCATAAACGTTGCCTACCGTTACATTGCAAAATTAGGCATTCAGCCGGCCGAATAGAAACATATCACTCTTGCAAAGTAAATGTAAATTTACCTGTTAATTGTTGAAAATTGCGGCACGCCGCCGGTCTCAACGATATCAGGAACGTGCAGGCTTCCACAATCATATTTACGAGAACCACGGGGCCTTGTTAAATCCTCCCGTGATCAAGCCGCTGCACGGCGTCCCTTCCGGGGTTCTAATTCAACCAATTGTCGTCACCCGGAAAGGGTTGAAAAATGTATTAATAGATTTAATTTGTTGATTGTTTACAGAAGCACGAGGCGTGAACTTTGACAGCTATTTTCTGCGACGCAGCCACTGCGCGGGTCCACGTAAGTGCGAGAGTACCGAACAGGCCCGAACGTCCGAAGTGAGCCTCTCCAGCCGTCGACGTCCATTTTCGTCCGCATGCGAGATGGGTTGCGGCATGCGAAGGGACAGCTCGCGCAGTTATTGTCATTAAATGTCAAATTAATTGAAAGTCTCCTAGTTTCGTTAATTCATGCTTTATTATTTTGTACATAGTTAAAACAAATAAAAGTGTATACAGGAAATTCTGTTTGAGTATTTGTTAACTTCGTATGGTGGCTGAAAAGTACGTTTGAACTCTGTTTCCGACTAATGAGCTTATCCGAGGTAAATTAATAATTAATCCCTTAAAAAGAAGGGACCAGGTGTTACAATGGCGCCCGGAGCAGGGATGTGAACTCAGGCACACATACATAAGTAACAAATACCCATTTTTGTCCGCTAGATTGGCGCCCGAGGCAAAAGCTAGATTAAAAAAACTGTGTAGTTTTAATATTTCAGAATTCTTCGTACCAAACCTAATCTCCAAGAGCCATGGAAGACGGAAATGGCAATGGCACACCGGCTCCCCCGAAGATTAAAGTAACCTGGATCTACACCCTCAGAGTAGAAAACCTCCGAGGGCTGGCAGCAGGTTTAGGCCTGGAAACAGAAGGCACTGTACAACAATTAAGACAAAGAGTGTCGAATCGCCTGAAAGGAGCCGCGACAGCAGACGACGACGATGACGACGACACCCAGGATGACACGCAGGAGGAGCGTCACGTCGCAGAAGGCGAAAATAACCACCAGGAAGAACGGGGACAAAATCCGGATCCACCCAGAATAAATATTGCCCAAATTTGCAACAGCATTAGAAAATGGGGCCTGAAGTTCGACGGCACCACCGACCCCATTTCTTTTCTAGAGAGGATTGAGGAACTCTCAACCTGTTATCAGTTCCGGGAGCAGGAAGTCCTCGCCGCCTTGTCCGAGCTGTTCAAAGGAAAGGCATTACTGTGGGTCAGAAATAATAAGCAAAGATGGAGAAATTGGGATAATTTCGTAGTTGCTTTCCACAACCAGTATTTACCCCCACGTTTCCAATTCCGGATGACCGAAGAAATTAGGAACCGGACACAGGGCCAGAAGGAATCCGTGGCCGACTTCGTCACAGCCCTCCAGACGCTGTTACGTCGGTTCGGAGTCATCAGGGAACACGAGCAGTTGGAACGTATTTACGAAAATCTCCGCCTTGAATATAAATTATATTTTTGAAGGAAGGACTTCCAAAGGCTGGACGAGCTGGTGCAGATGGCGGAAGAATTCGAAGCCCTCCAGCTGGAGCAAGCGGCGTTCCAACCACCCCCCAAAGCAAGTCAGGCCTACATGGCCGAAACGGCGTACAAGCCAGGGAAACCCAAGGTCACGTTCACCCAGGGATTCAAGACACCCACCGTGTCGTCCTTACAAACCCCAGAGGATAACCAACGTGCACCATCAACCCACAAGTCCCCCACCCCCTCAACCAGCACAGCCTATAATCGCACGGAGAATTGCTGGAAACGTGGACAGCGAGGCCACCAAAGGTTCCAGTGCCAGAGACCTTCCAAGCTTTTCTGCTCCTGGTGCGGTAAACCAGGTACCCTAACGAGGGATTGCCCATGCAAGAGGCCGGGAAACGCGTCCGGCCGTCGAGACCTGTGAGGCATGCTCGACACCCGAAAGCCAAGGCCTCCACCCGCCGACTCCAACCCCCTGAGTGGTCCAGGTGGCTCCAACGGGTCAAGAACTTCTGCAAACAAGAACCGAACCCGTCAACGCGAGTATCCACCATAGATGCCCGGCTGTTCCTCCCAATAGCCCTCAAGGGAAGAACGTTCAACGCCCTAATCGACACGGGCGCCGCTAAGTCCTATATGGGAAGAACTCTCCAGAGGTTCCTGAGGCAACAAGGGGTAGTCAACAAGCCACATCACCCAGACCGTGTCCAGCTGGCCGATGGCCAAATGATCACCACCAAGGGTCGATATGAAATCACTATTTTTATTCAAGAGAACCCCTATACGCTGCAGGCCCACGTAGTGGATACCCTCTCCAGCGACGTAATTTTAGGACTCGACTTCCTGACCAAGTACGAAGCCGTCATACGCCCCGCCTCCCAGGTTATGACGCTCGGATCAACAGAAGTCGCCCTGAATGCTAGGAGGGACTCAGAAGGCGTCGCAACCCTTAAATCCTTGTCAGCCACCCAGACTGAAAAACTAGACGAATTCCTGAAGGAAGAATTAGACAAATTCCCCACAGCCAGCGGACCCACTACCCTAGTGGAACACCAGATCACCCTTAAGGAAGGCCGAGGCCCCATCAAGCAGAGGTACTACCCACGCAACCCAGCGATGCAGGCCATCATCAACGAGGAGGTAGATAAGATGCTTGCGGACGGGATCATCGAACCCTCCAGCAGTTCTTTCAGCTCTCCGGTGGTCCTAGTGAAGAAACCTTCAGGTCAGTACCGATTCTGTATTGACTACAGGAAGGTGAACGAGGCCACCTGTGCCGACGCCTATCCGCTACCCTTCATCGATGGTATCCTAAATAAGCTTCGTGGGGCTAGGTATATAAGTACTCTCGATTTAAAGCACGGCTATTGGCAAATCCCGCTTGCCATGGAGAGCCGCCCCATATCCGCCTTCACCGTTCCAGGGAGGGGATTATACCAATTTAAAGTTTTACCGTTCGGCCTTCAGTCGTCACCAGCCACGTTCCAACGTTTCCTGGACAAGTCCATAGGTCCAGAACTCGAGCCTCACGCCTTTTGCTATTTGGACGACATCATCGTCGTCAGCAGGTCGTTCCAGGACCATTTACGGCATCTCCAGGTGGTTTTTCAGAGACTCCGCTCCGCCGGCCTTCAACTCCAGCCGGAGAAATGTCATTTCTGCCAGCCAGAATTAAAATATCTGGGACATGTTGTAAATCGAAACGGAATACAGACCGATCCTGAGAAAGTGGAAGCGATCACGAAGATGGACGCTCCCCAAACGCCAAAGGCAGTAAGGCGCTTCTTAGGGATGGCCTCCTGGTACCGCAAGTTCATTCCTGGCTTCGCCCAAATCGCATCCCCCCTGAACGAGCTCCTCCGAAAAGGTACCAAATTTGTTTGGACCGAGAAACAACAAGAAGCCCTGGACGGGCTGAAGAGAGCCCTAACTTCAGCCCCGATTCTTGCTTGCCCCGATTTCTCCGTTCCCTTCGTCCTCCAGACTGACGCCAGCACCACGGGATTGGGAGCTGTCCTTACCCAGGTGCTGAAGAAGCAAGAGAGAGTCATCGCCTACGCCAGCAGATCGCTAACCGAAGCCGAAACGACGTATTTCGCGACGGAGTTAGAATGTCTGGCCGTCCTATTCGCGATAAAAAAATTCAAGGGATACCTCGAAGGTTACCACTTCAAAGTGGTGACCGATCCCTCAGCCCGTCTAGCCAGGTGGGCCCTGGAGCTCCAGCAATACGACTTCGAAGTCGAGTATCAGGCTGGAGCCTTGAACCACGTGGCAGATGCATTGTCCCGAGCCCCAGAAGGTCCAGAAGACCACCTCGCCCCCATGGCCGTCCCGGAATCCGCCGCCCCATGTTCCTGGACGCGGAAGATGATTCGACTAGTGCGAAGAGACCCTGTCAAGTTTAGCACTTGGAAACTCGAGAGAGGAAACCTTTATCGGAGTTTCCCGAATGTAAGTGAAGACCTAGCTGAAGGCTTCCAACCCGAATGGAAGCTGTGCGTCCCCAGACCCCAACGACATAGAGTCCTGCAGGAATCCCACAATGATCCCACCGCCGGACACCTGGGGGTGACCAAGACGACAGCTAGAATACAAAGATTGTACTATTGGCCTAGGATGCAACAAGACATTCACCGATACGTACGCACGTGTGCAACTTGCCAACAATATAAGCTTCCCAACAGCAACCAGCTGGAAAGATGTTTTGGTCTCGAGTTCGAGGTCCATGGGAAGCCATCAGCACAGATTTGATCGGCCCCCTCACCAGGTCTTCAAAAGGGAATGCGTGGCTTTTAGTTTTTCAGGACCGTTTCACCAAATGGATCGAGATCCATCCCCTTCGTACTGCTACCGCCAAAGCCGTGAGCCAAGCTCTGAAAGAAAGAATCATTTATAGATTTGGCACACCCCGAGTAATAGTTTCAGATAATGGACCCCAGTACGTTAGCAAATTATTTAAAGCATTGGCCAAGGAATACGGCATCCAGCATCGGCTGACACCGCCGTATACGCCTCAGGCCAACCCGGTGGAAAGAGCTAACAAAGTAGTGGAAACCATCATCGCGCAGTTAGCCCGAGGGAATCAGAAGCAGTGGGACGCTTGGCTGCCGGAAATAATGTTCGCCCTCAACACTGCTAAACACGAATCAACAGGATTCACCCCAGCCCTCCTGAACCTGGGGCGAGAAATGTTGCCGCCACGCAAGCTACGCGGAGAGACGGAGCCCGACTTCAACCCCGATGAAGAAGCTCCTACTCCTGAATTATACCGGGAGCAACTCCAAAAACTAGAAGATGTAATGGCGATAGTGCGAGACAACCTGGCCAGGGCCTTTGCGCGACAAAACCACCATTACAATTTAAGAAGACGTGAGTATCCGCCCCAGGTAGGCCACCAGGTGTTTAAACGAGATAGAATCCTCTCAGACGCCGCTCAAGGGATTTCGGCGAAGTTGACGCCCAAGTACGCCGGACCCTACGTCATCAAAAACGTAATTTCCCCTGTCATAGTGGAACTCAGCGATCCCCTAACCGGAAGGGAAGTCGGCAGAGTCCACGTAAAGGATATTAAGAAAGCCTTCCAGTAATTTTTCCAGTCCGTCTGCCAGAAGTGTTTTTCCAAATTTACCCCGCACCTGTAGTGAAAACATTTCTGGAAAATGTTTAGTAAACACCTGCAATCGTGCGGTTATAGATAACTGTCCTCCACCTACAAAGGACCGGAAGGGGTAATAATCGAGGCAACACGTATATAAAGGTCAGCCCCCAGCCCTGGCATTAATGTTCAAGTTGTTTCTGAGCGAATTAAATATGCCGCCAGTGAAGAATAAAACTGATGTACGCCCATGGCCCTTCAAGCTTTCCAAACCTCGAAAAGGCCGGAAGAAGATTCGCTCCTGGAATCCTCGTGCCTACGACTCGCAGGAGATGACATCCAAGGAACAATGGTCTCCGTTACCCAGGTGGAGTCCTGTCCCGGCCTTGCTTTCCCCATTACCAGTCACGCCAGAGAAGAAAAAGCCTAGCAAGCCGCATCCTGAAAAACCAGCGAGCCTGTAGGTGAGAATAGCACTCTCCTAACTCCCCCCCGCACAAAGAGGCAGCCCTCCAGGAGTTGGCTCTGAAGTTCAGACGGCTGTTCGGCGAGCCTTCAGAAGGCCTAGCCACCACTCCAAAGAAGCTGGAGACGCAAGATCCACCGCTGATCCAGGCGCCCCCAGTGGGTCTCGTACTCCGAAGACGCCTCCACGGCGTCGCCAGTCAAGAAGGCCTTTATCGTACCAACCGAAACCTCGCCAGAGCTCCGCCCGAGAAGCCCTCCGACATCCCTGTCACCGAGGCCGTGATTCCACTAGAGAAGGACGACCTTCTCGGCGAAGTGCTCAACGAGATGCAACAAATGAAATTGCCGGAGCCAGAATTGTCGCCAGCCATTCTCCCAGGACTGTGTTGCCCCCCGAGACGGCGAACCCAGCCAGAGCTCCCAGACGACGCCGGCGACAACGTACAATGCGACTCAAACTACCAGGAGGAGGTTTTCTGCGAATGACCAGGAAGAACGCCATTCAGCTGGGCTTAATCAAGAGAATCCTTAAATTACGGCGTTAACCAACTTTAAACAAGTAGTTCTGCATCCTTCATGCACCTGGGGGACCGGGGGAATTGATACGCAATCCCCAAGTCTATCCTGAAGACGCTCCAAGTGCCTCCCTACGATGTAGAAGCAACCTATTCGGAAGAGATGTCCACCAAGCGCCCTTTTTCCCGGAGGAACCATCATGTGTAACGCCAGCCTCCGTTTAAATTTGGTAAAATCCATATTAAATAATATGATCAAATTTAGTCGTCATCCTCACGTAGCGTTATCAAGACCCTCCAGCTGTACCGAACAAATAAGCCCGCCCGGGCATCGAAACAAAGGTTAGACGCACGCCGAATCCCCTCCTCATAGCTTTGGCGCAGCATATAAAAGCTCTTGTGGAGGGCATTCGACAGAGATTTTTCCTGCTAGCACCAGCTCCCTTCAGGAGATCACGCCCGACCGAACTTAGCAAGCTAGATAATAAGTTGTTTCGACCCAGTGGTGAAAATCCGCCTGGATGTCAATAGCTTATTAGTTAGTTAACTTCCCCGAGAGTAGATTTGACCTAGTGAATTATTTTGGAAAACATCTCGCAGTCGCCAATAAACAGAATTCGACTCAGTGGTGAAAACCCGCCTGGCTGTCCTCTGTTTATCGTGGTTTGACCTAGTGGCTTGCCAAAATAAATATCTAGATGTCATCAATTCTCCCCAGCCGAAATATACGGCCCTAATTAAATAAAGCCCGATACATTTTGGGCCGCTTTGAAATCGAGTGCCTGCACCGCTCGAACTAGAATTTTTACGCCGGCCGCAAAAATAAACTTGCGAGCTCGCAGAAACCCCTGTAAATTCATAAACGTTGGCTACCGTTACATTGCAAAATTAGGCATTCAGCCGGCCGAATAGAAACATATCACTCTTGCAAAGTAAATGTAAATTTACCTGTTAATTGTTGAAAATTGCGGCACGCCGCCGGTCTCAACGATATCAGGAACGTGCAAGCTTCCACAATCATATTTACGAGAACCACGGGGCCTTGTTAAATCCTCCCGTGATCACGCCGCTGCACGGCGTCCCTTCCGGGGTTCTAATTCAACCAATTGTCGTCACCCGGAAAGGGTTGAAAAGTGTATTAATAGATTTAATTTGTTGATTGTTTACAGAAGCACGAGGCGTAAACTTTGACAGCTATTTTCTGCGACGCAGCCACTGCGCGGGTCCACGTAAGTGCGAGAGTACCGAACAGGCCCGAACGTCCGAAGTGAGCCTCTCCAGCCGTCGACGTCCATTTTCGTCCGCATGCGGCATGCGAAGGGACAGCTCGCGCAGTTATTGTCATTAAATGTCAAATTAATTGAAAGTCTCCTAGTTTCGTTAATTCATGCTTTATTATTTTGTACATAGTTAAAACAAATAAAAGTGTATACAGGAAATTCTGTTTGAGTATTTGTTAACTTCGTATGGTGGCTGAAAAGTACGTTTGAACTCTGTTTCCGACTAATGAGCTTATCCGAGGTAAATTAATAATTAATCCCTTAAAAAGAAGGGACCAGGTGTTACAGTACTTCTGTGGCAATGCACAATGTAGACTATATAAATTAAGTGAGAAGTTATGAAAAGTAATTTTAAGCGCATTAGACTGTATACCCACTGTTTTATTAGTTTTGGGATCACTTTAAATTCTGTAGATTTATTATTATTTATGTGAGCACTAACTGTAAATAAAATTTATAATATCTCATTAATACGACATTGTTTGTTTTACTATTTAGTCATATATTTACTTATACTAAGCATTTATCTAATTCAACTACATATTTTCCAACACCAACCCCGCCACTGCTTTTGACCCGCCACTGGAGGCGGCCATATTACTATGTCTTATGTCATAAGTGACATTTCATATGGCCAGACTGTCTATATAAAGTGACTGTAGTTTTCATCCGCATTTTTGTATTATTTAAAAACCTCAGCGGGACCGGGGCTCGAACTCTCGACCCTTAGATCAGTAGTCAGAATGTGTAACCACTGAGTTATGGAGCCCGGCGTAGCTACTATAATAGAAACCCCAAACCCTAAAATATCTTCACGTATCACCTCATCAGAAATCAAGTTGTCGTAGTATTCATAATAAATAATGGCTTTGAAACGTGATAAATAATTATAGCAAGTCAGAACATTTAAAGTTAAGGAATGCTGATATTATAAAACTTAGAGTACAAAAAAAATCGAGTACAGGTCTTTGAAACAAAATCGTGGAGTGAAAAAGATAAACATTTTTGAGACTTAAGTACCCCATTTATTTTAATTAAGCAAATAACAAAATTACATCTTCGTTACTGTTGTTGTCAATTTAAATCTCACTGCTTACAATAATAGCGTTTATCTTTATAAATAAACTTTAGATCTTTAGCACCCTAAATTGTATTTAGGCATACTTGTATGGTGTAGGAGACTTTACGTAATTTAAAGCAGCTAATTGAAGAATGTTTTCTGTAGTTGATCCATTTACTTGAAAAAATTAAACTAGCCTTATCATCAGTCATACTGAATAACCGAATACTTTTTAATTAATTTCAATATATAACTGACAGAAGTTTCAAACCTCTGTAAAACTAACCTTTGATATAGTATTTTTAGTTTTATGAACCTGTACATAATACTTTATTTCTAAATAAGCTAACATGAGAAGATTGTTTTAGCAATCTTGTGAATTAATCGCTACCAGTACTAATTATTTTCCAATATCAGCAAAATATTTCTCGTGACGAAGATTCTAAAAATAGCTATAAAGCTTTTAGTGGATAACGAACCTCACTCGATGCTGTAGTAGTAGTATATTGCGAATTGTAGACATTGGTAAATTTGTAAACGAATTTGGATGTTAAAACAAGAGAATATGCTAAACAAGCACAGAAAGCCTTTGAAAACAGACATTTTACGACCTTCTCTTTTCAGAATGGCTTTGTTCGTAATTCACCAACTCAGACGTAATAAATTTTGTAATCGTAGTATTATTATTGTATGCCTTCTGCAATACTGCGAATTTAAGTAAAATTTGAAAACATTTATAGGGCATCTGTGTAATTTATTGTCTCACTATAAAAATATCCTCGAAATCACATACTTCACTGTAGTGTGTTGTAGATGTAGTACGATATTACATCCTGATGCTCCTCTTGACGTAGCATGTGCACGTTGATTAACTGGATTGATGGTCATTTTCAATTTAAGATGAGGGGAAGATGATTAGTTTAAGTTCTCTGTAAAAGAAACATAACTTACTTCTACGGCGTTCTAGAAAGATCTCGCCCTACTTGTGCTGCAAATGTGCATATGCTGTTTGTTTTTATTTTTATTGAAAAGACACGGTATAGTTTGTATCTTGCACAGTTTAATCAAAATTAGTTCAGTGCAGAAGAGAATTATCGTTAATCGAACAAACTGAAATTATGTGTGCCATTTAAACAAAACGTTTTAAGCTAACTAATACGTAAATAGCAGGAAGTTGTTTCAATTTTTTTTAAAATTGTGCAGCCTCTAGACTTGCTACGAATATGAGCATTTCTATTTTTTTATTTATGTGGCTTCCTGAAAGCAATATCTTGACGCTATTATTCACATCTTAGTTTTCAGCATGATATCAGCTTTCATTTATCATTCGATTATTGATATTCCGTTTCCAAACAGAATGTAAAATAGATGTCTTTATTGATTCGTCACGGCGTTGTATTGAAAGTGACTTGAATGTGTTTATTTAGCTTGTTTATGCATTCTGAAATGTGAAAGAGGTAATCTCGAGAAAAATTGTCTATTAAATAAATGAAGTGGTTTTCCCTGTAGTCTTTTTATTGTA
The DNA here is from genome assembly GCA_940337035.1 of Agriotes lineatus. Classification (NCBI taxonomy): domain Eukaryota; kingdom Metazoa; phylum Arthropoda; class Insecta; order Coleoptera; family Elateridae; genus Agriotes; species Agriotes lineatus. Next base: position 108,114,549 of record OW679195.1, on the reverse strand, counting down.
AGTTCATTCATTTTCCGTTTCGTAGCTTCAGCTTCCTGGTATCCAATTATGGATATGCATTTGCAAGTATACTTGCCACATTAATTTTACAATCAAAAAGTCAATTTGAATAGAAAGTTATTTGATCACTATTATAAAAAATTTCGTAATTTGACATACATAAACACGATGAATTCATCACATTAAACTTCAGGAATTTATTTTGAAAATCTTCTTTTATGCTACGAAATTAATACAAGTAATTAACGTCGTAAAATCCAAAATAAATGATGCATCTGAAACTGAACGAGTTATTTTTGAAAAGGTATTTTAAGCACGCGCCGTGACGTATTAACTATAATTATCGCAACTGAACATGTAAATATTAACATTCCCACGCAATTCCAATTGATCGCAGACACGATGTACATGACAGCGTTTAATAAATGACAGGATGGCCTCGACAAAGCCAGTGAATATTGGAAATTGTATTAGTTTAGGTCACAAGTAACCACCCGAGTAATTTATGCATTCATTAATGACTACATGGACACTGTATACTATCAGATCTGTTATAAATTTAATTACTGGCTGTTGACAATTGCGCTTTTAACTTCCGATAACACCAGCGGAAGGTTGCTACAATCAATCTCCGTTAACAGTTTCATTGCATTGATTATTGAGTTAAAATAAAACTAGAAAGTTTATTTCTAAAAAATAAAAAACAGCCAAAATATAGCTTTCATTTTCACATTGATCAATTTTTACAAGCACTAAAGGAGAGTCGTGTGGTGACAACACCTCATTTTTTAATGGAGCGTTCTATGTATGGATAGCTTAAAAGTGTTGCGTCGAAATGCTAATCATATTAATATAAAATTTTATGGGTCTGACATTAGCTATTTTACAGGTATTAATGTAAAAAAAATCAATTTCAGGCGGCTGCTGTAAATTACAGTATTAATGCTATACAGAGCGCTCAATATTTACCCCTTTTCATGGGCTTTCTTTTGGTATCCTACTTCATGCTCCTAAATTTAACCAATTTTAAGATATTTAAGTTTGATCATAAAAAGAAATACAAACCCCTTAAGATGTTTTAGTTAAAGACATTTGGAAACATACATTTTGTTTTGTCTTTTTCGCACTAAAGACCAAGATAAATTTACAGGCATATATTCCTAACCTCTGCTTAATCATCAATATTACTCGATATTAGCTTATTCGATTTGTCTTTAGTATTAAAGTTTCTCTTCAATTATAAGAACTCAGATTGAGAATGTTTAACGGAGTGACCAGTTAAACTTTGAAAATAATACAACGTATGCTAAGTTACGATTACGTTCGTATTTTCTGTGTTTCTAATACATCAACAAGCGAACGGTTAACACACATCAATTTCCATCTTTCAAGCAGTTGTAAGGGCATCGTGAATGGAGCATTGCCTTTAAAGTATACAAAATGAGGTATGGTCACTGCACGGCTTTCTTTCCCGTTTACTCCACGTAAAAATTAATTTTGCGATTTTGTCAAAATCTAATGTTACAAAAAAACGTTTTAATTAAAATTTCTAGCTAATTACATAATATATGAATTTGTTCTAAATAATTTGATTTTTATCAAACATTTATAACAATGTTGAAGTACTGTTTGTAAACGATTTTTTCAAAAAAACTTTCAGCAAAATATCTTTATGCCGCATTTTATTTTTTATTAATTATAAAAGTTGCCCGAAAACTAAAACATTTATAAGAGTAAGATACCACTTCTGGTTGCCCAATTTTAGCGAAAAATAACTGAACTTTCTGAATTTACATTAAAAATGTAGATATACATTTTCGGACCGATATTTTAAACAGTCTGGGTGTAGAGAAGACTGACATAGTGCCAGACTGACAGACTCACAGACAGACATCACTTTGAAAACCACTTTTAGTGAAAAAGTAAACGCGAAAACGGATATTCGGGCAAAAGTCTCAACTTTGAACATTTTCATGATTACTATGATTATTGAACACAACTTAAAAAATTTCAAAATAAATATTATTGAGATAAATTTATTAATTTTTGGTAAATCCTAAAATGAGAAACATTCTCCATCATATATGGTGCTATTCTCATTTTGAGAATCTTGAAAGCTGTAAGAGATACAATGTTGATTAACTGGTAGCAAAGCTGCATGATATTGCGGCGCTTTCACACTAACTATCACATTTCATTAAAAAGGGGATGGCTATCTATATTAAATTTCAAATAGGCATGCAGTACTTTGAACTAAATAGTAATCATAACTATGACCGCGATTGGTCGAAACAAAGTCATCATTACAACCATCTGAAAATCAAATATGTTTTCAAAATTGTCAAATTGATATACAGAATGAATCCTAAAAATATAAATAAAAAACCAATAAATAGTGGATAAAAAAGGCTGTCCTACAATGTTTATTTGAAGTATATAGGACAAATATATTCTCAAACAAGAGCAATCACACAAACTTATATTTTCCTAGTGTAAAATTGAGTTTGAGTTCAGAGCGCCATCTACTGCATTCTTATTTGAAATTTAGTATAGATATACGAGTAGAAATAATTTTGAGAACTGGACTTTCATTTTTTTCTTGTAAGTTGGATCCCTTTTCAAGGAGGTGAAATTTAGTATGTTTACATGGAAACATAATGTGCATCAACCTATAGTATCAGAATTGCCGTATTGTGCTTAATTTGTTTGATTTGGTTTTTCATGGGATCGCTGTCATGTACCATTCTTACTGGTTTAGGGTCGCGCCCAAAATAAGTTTGAAATTATCTGTTTTAAACCATGCTAAATGCAATATATGAAAAAATAATACATACATCTATCAAATCCCAAATTCTGCAATCAGATAAAACAAAGTTGTGTAGCCAAAAATTATTTTTATTATTGTTTTTCAAAATATTCGCCCTGAAACTCTATACATTTACAAATTCGATAAAACCAATTTTCAAAACATAAATTCCACTCTTGAGCCACTTAAGAAACAGATTTTTGAAGATTTCCATAGCATCTTCTGGATTTCCAAATCTCACACCATGCATTTGATCTTTTAATCGAGGAAATAAAAAGTAATCGTAATGTGCTAGGTCGAGATTATATGCGGAATAACTTAACAATGGTAACCTAGAAGCATCTAAAAATTCTTTTGATGAATGTGCGGTATGACTTGAAGCATTGTCATGGTGAAGAACGATCTCACTTCTTGGGCGTCATAAACGAGCTTTTTGTATAGCGTTTGGCAGGTATACTATTGTGTACCATTCTGTGGTAAACATACGTTTATTTTCAAGCACGAAAGTTGTTAGTTCCTGATTCTGAAAAGAAGCAGACAATAGTTTTCTTACCAACACTTTGAGATCGCTTCACTTTAACTGGATTAGCATCTATGGTAAACGCCCATTGTGCAAATTGCTGCTTAGATTTGGTTTTAAATATATTCAGTTTTCGTTACCAGTTAAGATGTTGTAAACTGCTTTAGACCTGCCTTCATAATAGTTTTTTTACACTATTCCACACGCTGCTGTGCTTCTGTTAAACTGGTGGTATTGTACCCCTCATCCTTACTTACCTTTGAAGGCTTACACTTCACCGACTAGCTCAAGATACGGTTTCTTATCAGGGTTTAACAATTGTGGGATTTTTAGTTCGTTTCACTTTCATATAAAGGTAAAAGTTCATTAATCAGAAGAAATGGGCGCCATAACTTTATTTAAAAAGTTTTAAATTCAATAAGTTTACAAAGGTTACGTATTCTTTCTAACAGTCCACAAATCAATTGTTATGCATTAGAGGCTTATACCTTTCTAATTTTAATACACATTATGTAATTATTTAGCAAGTTTTATTCTTCTCTGACAAGTTAGAATTTGTTCTAATAAAACGATAGGATTAATGAATCTATCAGTATCTAGGAGATTTCTTATACCTATTTAATTAATAACCTCCGGTTCGTAAGATGAAAATATAAAGAGCTCTCTATACCCTCGTATTTCTCTTTCCTAGGTCTTAATTACGATTAATGATCGGTATTTAGTTTAATTGATATCATTCCATGTAGTATAAGAAAGGTCCTTTATGAAAAAAAAACTTATTATTTGACAAGTGACCCAAAAACCAACTTGACAGTCGCAGAACGATTTAATCTCACTTCAGGCCACATCACCTGGTAAGTAACTATTGTTTTTACTTGAAACTAATCTGTTATTGGATATTCTTAAGGCTTACGCCCTAATTTAATTATATTTAAGCTATGACGCGGGTTTAAGTCTAACTAACGATATTAAACCCTTTCAGGACTAACATACGGTTAATGCAGAGAACCCTTGAACCTGGACCTCTCCATCTGCCAACATTAACTATGAAGAACTCCTCATCGAACCAAAGAAGTTGCCCTTGACTGGTGAGTGATCTCCTAACTGGTTATAGATTTCTAATTACGTCCTCTCTTTTCCTTATCGCTCGTAACTTATCGACACACTTCTCCATGGCGAATATACAACTGACCAGAACTGGCGTCAAATGAAAAAGACCGACGAGCTGGTAGTCAAAGAGGAAGCCCTAAGAGCTGGTGGTCAAAGAGGTGACACTAAGAGCTGAATCAAGGAAAACCCTCTATTACGATTTGTATGTATTAGTTTGCCGTTTACCTACCAGTTATATAATAACTGCCCTTTTCAGAAAGAAAATGTTTGTGGAATTTATCCTATCTGCCTGAAAAATTATTATGTTTTAATACTATGCTGTATGAGTTAAATAAAGGCTTACTATTGTCTGCTTGTATCCTTTCTAAGCTAGGATTTTCAATTTGCTTCGCTTCTGCATAGAGAAGCGCCCTTTTGCTTTCTCAATTAAACAGGAAGTAATAATTTTTGTTATTTATTGTATTTTTATTAACGTAACCATGGGCCTTCTAAATTAAATTTCAAAAAGGGTAGGCAGCCCCTCCTACTGGTCTTGCGCTTAAAGTTGCCTATCTATTAGGATTAATTAATATTGAACGATATTCCTGTAGAAGCTACGATATGTACTGCTACAGTATCTTGTTTATTGAAATCATGCCAATGTCCAAGGTACTCCTAATAATTCTATATGTGACTCGATTGACCTCCTGAATCATTCTTCGCAGGGCGTATATGTCTGTTTCGGTAACTGTTGAAATTGGTCTTCCTTCGCGAGAAAATCGTCGCTGAGTAATTAAACTCATTCAAATTTAAATTCATTGAACCAGCTATAACAGCCCGCTGCGAAGGCGCTTGGTCACGAAATGCAACACAAACTCGTCCAACACTTATTAACTTATTTCAAAATTAACTTGTATAATAGCTGTTGCAATTATCAAATCTAAATTTGAACTGTGAAACTAGAAAACGACAAACATTTGTTTCATGGCAAGTTTTATTTCCATGGTGCACTTGATGGATTAGTTTGCAGAAATTATGGGTGGTACCTTTGAATAATACTATAATCAGCCTGTGGAATAAGACAGCAAACAAAATTAAAGGGCATTCAGTATATCACTGTAAAATGTTTCTTCTTCTTCCCTATTGCCCAAATGACATCAGTTGCCTTGGCCTATCTTCTATAGGTATTTCTATATACTTTTTAGTTCTGACATCCTTTTACCATTCTTTCTAGCAATCTCTTGGCTGTTCACATTCTTCTCGGTGTTCCTATTGGTCATATGCCCATCACCATTTTAATTGTTTTCTTTCTATTGGAGTTATTTGCGATAGCTGGTGCAGTCCTCTTAGTTGCTTTTCTGATTTTGTCTCTTCTTATTTTCCAAAATATGGTACTTATATATTTCATCAATACTGCTCACCGAGCTCACTTTCAACTAAATAATAAATAAATTACTAACAGTTACGGCAGTACTAGTTTTTCATGGGTGAAAGAAAGAAATTTAAAACGAATACAGATACATTTCCGAAAAAGGCAAATACGTTAAACCGCATTAATTTCCGTCAGAGCTACCTTGATTACAGACGATAAATAGATTTTCATTTGTAACTCCTTAATTATGATTCCATTTGAATAATCTAAAACGAATTTCATTAGAATAGGGCCACCGAGGGTGTAGGCTAAAAATCTAACAATGCTGTCGTGCTACCCTAACGAAAACAAAATTGACTGTCGCTTTGAACAAACGAAAAACTATACAGCAATTCTGATACTACAGGTGAATTCAGATTATTCTTTTACATAAATATTCCAAGTTGCACTTTTCTGAAGTAAGGAATAACCAACAAATAAATAAAAGAATACAAATTGTTTTTTTAAAATGTTTATAACATTTAGTAAGTAAATTTTGGTCTGAGACGACAACCCTATAGCGCCGCAACTCTTGTCCCATCTTGTGTCTTTTACGGTTTCCAAGATCGCTATGGTAAGAAGAATAATGAGTAATACACTTTGTATTATAGTATTCCCTCTGAATGTAGGATATATATCGGGAAAACTACTAGGCATTTACCTGGAACACAAGTAACACAAAAAATTGTCAGTAGAAATATAACAAGTGCTTGAAAAATTTCCGGAAATATTTGGAAATATGTTCTTCAGCTATTTTTTCAATAAGAGCATGAGTGCATGCCAACTGAAAAAATCCCGACTCCGAAGGAGGAGGGATTTTTTCTTGGAGGCATGCACGAATGCTTTTGTTGAAAAAAAAATAGCTGCATAACATATTTCCAAATATTTCCATAGGGAAATTTGTTGAGCACGCGTTATATTTTGATAGAGAATATCACGAATGAAAAAACACAGTAGCAACAATCAGTATCGGCCTACTGACTTTGTTCAGAGCTTCATTGTTTCTAAATACTTTGATGACAGTGACAGAAGTGGAAATTTCCCGGTAAATTTCCGATTATCAATTTTCGCCGTTACCATGGTAACTTTCCAACTAAATTTGCATAAGGGATATTCTCAAAAACATTTGAAAAATCTAAAGATTGCAAAACATATTTGGAACAACAACTATAAATTAAATTGGCATAACATAAAAAAATTATCTGAAGAATATACTTTAACTAGATGTAAAATCAGAGAACTCGGCAATATTGTATTTTCCTTAAGAAGGATGATTTTAATATGTTAACTTGGATCAAAGTTGGTTGGCAGAATTTAAATATAAAATCTAAACTTTTTTTGCAAACGAACAACACCGAGTTAATTATCACATACCCAAAGAACAAGTAAGAATAATTACAGCTAACCAAACGATTGGCAAAACAAAACCAATTTACAGAAACATATCGTCCCATGGTGGAACAAAAATTATCAGGGCTGCGTGAGAAACAAAAACTATTTTCAACGAACATATGGAAAATTAAACTGTCGAAAGTCTAATCAATTTTAAATGATTACGTGCTTTAGCTCAACGAATAAAAAATAGGAGCAGCAAACAGAAATCAACTTTTCGTGTGATAAACTGATAAATAAAAGCAATTTATCAAAACGTATGGATTAAGAAAATGGAGTACCCCAAAGGTCGGTACTGTGAGTGATCCTGTTCTTAATAGCAGTGAACGATGTCATCGAAACAATGATACTTTATTATAGAGATGAAAACTTGCAATCAATGACCACACTTTTACAAGAAGCGATTATTAATTTGAAAAATTGGGTAAACCAATTGGGTTACAAATTTTCTTTACAGATAACGAAAGCTCTTCAGTTTCATAAACACTGAATGCTCCTTACCCTCAGATCTATATTGAAGAACAACAAAATTCAACTCTAAGATCATATTAAATATCTAGGCATGATGTTTGATGAAAAACTTGTGCGCCACATATTCGACTATTAAAATATGACTGCAAAAAAGTACAACTTATTAACATCACTAGCATGTCATCAATAGGGTCTAGATAGAAATATATTAAAACTACTCCATAAAACATTGATTATGTCAAAAATTTGCTATGGATATATATACATAGCTTATAGTGGTGCCAGCCAAAACTTCCATAAGACACTACCCAAGCAGCACACAATATTTCCTAAATATTACGAAACAATATTTATGTTAACACTAGATGTGGCACTTAGTTTACATTATGGGTATATTTGTTGGAAATAGTGCCTAAATATTATTTTATAATATTTGACAAATATATCCTTTTCAGTATTAACTAAATACAGGCAGACCTGGCCGTTCGCGGGGGTTACGTTCCAGAAGAATGCCGCGAAGCGCAAAACCGCGATGCGCAAGTAAACACATAAATGATAAAAACGGGATTAGGTTCCATAATAGCAGTTTCTATACCAAGGCACTGAAGTTTAGCTTTTTATAAACCACAAGAAGTGAAACACCTAACAAATAAAGGAGATGTAATATTAGGGTATTTAAGGGACGTCATATGGAGAAATAAGTACATCTCCATAGAAAACAAAGCAAAAATATATAAGGCTGCCATGAGGCCTTTACTCACATATGCAGCGAAAACTCGAGCCGACTCCGCTAGAGCAAGACAACAACTAGAAACAACAGAAATGAGAACACTAAGAACAATCGCTGGAAAAACAATAAGCGATAGAGTTCCAAGTAGTGAAATACGCCAACGATGCAAGACACAGAACATCCGGAAATTTATAAAAAGTTGAAGGAAGAAATGGAACGCTCAGGTGGACAGAATGGACTTTGATCGATTACCAAAAATAGCTAGAGACAACACCCCACTTGGCAAAAGAAGAGTAGGACGACCACCTAAGCGTTGGAAACAGAGCTGGATCTCAACATCGGTGGAAACACCCTGACCAAACATGAACAAGACTAACGTTAACGAAAAACAGGCGCCTGCCTAAATAAAGAAAGAAGAAAAAGAAGATAAACCGCATGAGGGATAAAAAGGAACTTCGGTGCCGAGGACTACATTATGTTTTATTTGAAATCGAAAAATCGTGAAATTACATTTTAACATTTTAACCAATGTTTGTAGGCTATGTTAACGTCGGTTCACGTTTATCTGTCGCTTCGCCACCTACAAAAAAATCGTAAAACAATGGATTACTTTAATGTCGATTTCAAATAAACTAGATTTATTTATACTATGCAACCTCAAAAAATTTAAAAATACATAAACTTGCATATTCAAACTAAAATTCCATATGTAACATAAGTCTGCCACTTGAATCTAGAGCTCGAATGTCCATTTGTTTTTTTAAATTGTAATTTTACAATTTATTTCAGGTCCAATTTGGTAATAAGAAATTCAAAGGAATAGGCTCGATAAGTGTGTTTTCAAGTTCGTGATAAATAATGTTATTCAGGTGTTCATGACATAAACCGCATACGGCTGCTTTATTTACTTAGTGTGTGAAAGTTGAAACAGTTAACGTTGGCAATTCCATCTGCGAACGGCAAAGCAATCCGCAAACGTCAAAGAAAAGGGAGCACATAAGTGCCCCGCGTAAAATCAAATCAGAGAAACGCAAATTCGCGAACGGCAAGGTCTGCCTGTATTTCGTAAGGATGTTTAGTTAATGTTAGAGAAAAACATTATTGCTGTATATTTGCAAATATGTCTGTAGCACACGTTGGATATATTACTACAATATTGGTTTCAAAACAGTGTGCTAATATTTCGAAGAAATATTTCAAAATTATCAGTAATAATGTAAACATAATATTTATTCAAAATATTGGCATGCCGAGCATCTAAAATATTGCAGAAATATTTCCAATATATGTTGCTGTAATATTGGAGATGAATAATCAACAGTAATACCCCAAGTGCATGAAAATTTTTGATTAAATTTTGACGTTTTTTGTAAGAATGTTTTGCTAAGAAATTTGTCAAGTAAATTTGCCGCTCAACAAAAGTCCTGAGTGCGTAACATATTTCTTCAGATCAAAACAGTTTGTGAAAATTTATTTAGGCTAGTTTACATGCACGAGGGATATTCGGCTTGATTATTACTAATAATAATAATATTAAAAGATCTTTATCTCTTTCAGTCCGGTTTAATTATTGGCATTGCATTTATAATTAAATATAAACGGGGCTGCGCGCGGTCTATCCTATTCAATTTACCATCATTTTTAGGCCTATTACGTTGGGCCATTCCGTTCTGTTACACACTCCGCCCCTGCCACCCCTGCCGACCACCTGACCAAAGAAGGGGGCCCTCGAGCCTCCGCCCTTCTCCAAGGGCCCCCCCGCGGCAACACCTCTCTCCAAGGGGTTCCTCGGGGCTCCGCCTCTCTTCAAAGGGACCCTTGGGACTCCGCCCCCCTCTAAGGGGGCCCTCGGAACTCTGCCCTTCTCCAAGGGTCCCTCGGGCCTTCGCCCCTCTCCAAGGGGGCCTTCGGGACTCCGCCCTTCCCCAAGGGTCCCTCGGGCCTCCGCCCCTCTGCAAGGGGGCCTCGGGACTCCGCCCCTCTCCAAGGGGGCCCTCGGGACTCCGCCCCTCTCCAAGGTGGCCCTCGGGACTCCACCCCTCTCCAAGGGGGCTCTCGGGACTCGGCCCCACCCAAGGGGGCTCTCGGGGCTTCGCTCCTCTCCAAAGGAGCCCTCGGGGCTCCGCTACTCTGTAAGTTGGCCCTCGGGGCTCCACCTCTCTGCAAGGGGGCCCTCGGGCCTCTGCCCCTCTCCAAGGGGCCCCTGGGGGATTCGCGCCTCTTTAAGGGTCTGTCGGGGCTCAGCAAATGCCGCCGCTACTGTAACCCGCATTTCACTTAATCAGGGACATCGCGTCTGAAATTGTCGTGACGGACACACACGTTTGGATCATTCTCCTTTATTTATATGATAGTTAATAATAACACTAATTTTCCTGTGCTGGCAGTGGAGGAACCTCTCTGCGAAAAAATAGTTTATTAAAACAAATAGCTAACCAGTTTTATTAACACGTTACATTTGTCAAATACACTATCATTCAAATAGGCGAAACAGCTGTCTTTTCTTATATAACGTTGAAATATAAAAAATAATATATTTCATGATTAGTAAATCCATTTTTTAATAAATAGCTCTGTTCACTGCTGCAGAATTTTGATAAGGACAACTAGTTGTTAACAGGTAATTTTTATTATTTGGTTTCGCCAATCTAAGTGAAATTAAAGTGTAGTAATATATACAAGATTTTGGAGTAAGCACGTTACTAAGTTTTGCAGTTTTTGTTTTGAAACTATACAATAATATTATACCTACATATTAGCCGTTAGCCAATAGCTATTTAAGTAACAAGGAATGTAAGGACCTATTAACATTTGAGGTAGGCAAGTACAAGCCAAGACGAAGTCGCGGCTTGTTGCCTGCCGAAAATGTTAATAGGCGATACATTCCGAGTTATCTTATTATAGTTTTCCCGCTGCTTATCGAAATTTTCCTAGATTTTTGAAAAAATCGTTTGGTTTGTCACCTGTCACCAGGATTAGTTTTCGTGAGTCGTGTTACCTGTGAGTGTCACATGTCACATAAACACTTGCAATTTATAAACAAAACGTCTAAATATGCATCTTGCTTTGCTAATTTTATTATCCTAGGAACTTAATAATAATGTTAAGTTCCGTTGTCAAAAGAAAGCAGCAAACAAATTAATCACCGACTTACACGTTTTGTTGCGAAGGCTATATCATTAACTTACATGATCAGCAGCGGGAAAAGTGATTTATTAGAATTTTCAAATCAATTTAATTAAAGTATCTGTCTATAATGGTATAATTAAAATTTGGTTTGAATTTGTAATTATTAGAAGAAAAATACATTTTTATTTATAAAATATCTACAAACTGCAGTTTATAAAGTTGAGAGTATTTCTTAAGACACCTCTTTGTTTTAGCTATAATTGTAAGGCTCACTGAGTTACTTTCTGAATAGAAAATTGTTTAAACATTTGCTATTGTTTCTTATTTTAAAATGTGTTTTGCATTATTACATCACTAACACATGTTATATAGGTGTGTTAAAAATATTTATCTTCATCAGTGTTGTTATAGACTCTTAACCAAATTAATTTTAGTATCGTTAAGAGCTTCATTACCGCACTGAGTGCGGTAATGAATATTATCGCACTCTTTTTGTATAAAGAAATACATTGAACCAGAGTTTATTGATGAAGATAAAATATTGAACAACACACGTTTGCTTATGGCACTTAACGAGACTCGTGTGATTGCCGCAAAACTCGGCTCACCGCCTCGTTTTTGGCAATCAAACTCGTTTCGTTAAGATGCTCATAATCAAACTTGTATCGTTAATATCTATAAAACACATATGCAATTACGTTTCTTCAGCCTTTGAGAGTCTCTCTTTAGCGGTTGCCAAAAAAGCCGATACAGATTTTTTTATATCAGCTTTTGTTGTCGATTATCGTTTTCTGCAGGCACCTAAAATGTAAATGTGAATATAAGTCATGCTAATGAGTAATGTTATATGTCCTTACCAACTATTGTTTTGTAAATGTTAAGATAACATACCGACAGCTGTTTCTTCTTTCCTCTTCAGGAATAACTTAAAGCCAATTCCTTGGATAATAATTTGGCCATCTGGAAACATATGCTTTTGTGATAGTTCTATCCACCTACTAAATACGCATTTTCTCCTAAAAATATAAAAAGAAAGTTATTTTGACTTTTAAATTTGTTAGATAGTTTTACCAAAGTTTTCGTATTGTTTTGCTCTTCTAATAACCTCAAAATTTTCCACTTTCTTCATTGTTTTCAAGGGAAGAAGTTGTAAAACTTCGTACTGAATACTATTTTGGTTTTTGCCGCTTGCGCGATTGATTTTATTTAGAATAGTGGAGAATACCACCTGTAAATCATCCATCCGCTTCCTAATTTGTTTAATTACAAATGTACCATAAAATACCTGAGGATGTATTGTACGACTTTGATAAGCGAATTGATTTAACGGCGCGTGTCCGAAATTTGTAAAATTTCGACGCCATCGGCTTTCACCGCACTTTTCCCGAACAGTTGAAGAAACGAACACGCATTTCTGGGGTACTTAAATATTTCTGTGAGGCTTGCTCTTAGAAATGTTTTACGCGCCCTAATCTATTTTTTAAATATTAGAAATCGACCAAGCGGTCTCTAGTTTTTGGTCAAAATTTTAAGCCAAGTTGTAATTCCATCGAACCGCATCTTCCATCCAGGGGGCATCCTAATGGCCGTTATATAAAATTAAAACCAAGGTGCTGGATGATGCCAGGAGTACCTACATAACTACATATCGGGAGGATCGGATTCGCCAAATCGTAGAGCAATTCGAGTACAAGGGACAGATAACTTTCAACATTCAGATTTAACCGTTCCGTTAATGTCATATTTCGTACCAATAAACTATGTGTAGTAAATCGCTATGATTATAAAACCAAAGTTTTCGTAACAACATTCATATTAAATTCAATTTGTCCCTCAACCTGACTTTTATTTGACGTATTACCTGCTTCGCAAAGGCAGCTGCCGTGGCATATAAAACAAATAGTTTTGGTGTTAAAACTTTCCTAGTTTTCAAAAAAAAGCAGTTTGGCAAAATAAAATGCAAATGCAAATGCGTCATAGGTTTATTATGCACATCATGCAATAATGGAATTAAAGTAATACAACAACATGTTATTACAACTATTGTGTAAACAAGATCATGAAATAATTACCGAAGTAATTATGACGTCGGTGTATAGTATAATATATATATTAGGGCGCGGGCCTGAATTCAGCAGTCGACCAAAGTAAACAGCGATATAAATAACGATAATACAAAAAAACTATGGCATTCAAAACGTGTGCTTTGACAACAAACTGGTTACTAATAGCAGTTATAGTTATGTGTTTGTGTACCGAGTATTACTGCCAATGCACTGGGGGTTCTGATTGTACTAGTTGTACAATAGCATGCACTAATTGTAGAAACTGTCCAAATGCACTAACGTGTACTGGGTCTTCAAATTGTAATAGAGCCATGACGTGTACAGATTCAACCGACTGTTTGCAGCCACTACATGTACTGACTCAACCAACTGTTACAGAGCTACAGTAGCCTGCACTCGTTCAACAGGATGTCCCAACCGTTAAGTTTTTGATTGTCAAAAATAATAAACCATGCATATTTCTATCTAAGCTAAAACATAATTGTAAGCGTAATCTGTATTCTATCCGATCTGTCCCTTTGCGTCCTAGGAGAATAATTTTGTACTGGGAGAGAAAGAGCTATAATAAACATCATATTTTATGATAATAAATGGCGTTTTCGATGAAAAATGGGAGCGTATGTGAATTTATTCTATTAGTTTTTATGATACCTAAAAATTAGATCTTTGCTTCAAAATATTAATTTTTCCTGAACAGGTAAGATGATTTTGTTCTGTAAATATTACAACAGATATTTTTTGTCTAGAATTTGTTTAATTATGACGAATTTTAATAATTATAAAAACTATTAATTTTGAACCTAAAAATCATTTTTTGAGACCTATTTCCATTTCTTTTTTTGGTTTTGTTTGTGGTGTTTCAGGTGGGACATGTAAGTGTAACTTTAAGGTCGATCTATATGTAGATATAATAATTTAAGTGCAGTTAAGTTAATCAGAGTTTTAAATATTTAATCTCAAATAGAGAATTCAATTAAGCTTCTGTAAACCAGACTTTAAAGTGGTTCCATCTGGAACCAGTGGAATTTTAATTGAGATTTCGCCTAATATCAATAGCTTACCTTTTTACCTTAAAAACGGGTCAAAAACCTTTAAAATGTTTACTTCTGGATGGATGGCTATAATGTATATACAGGGTGTTTAAAAATTACACCGACAAACTTCGGGAGGTGATTCCTCAGGCCATTTGAAGGAAAAAAGTTCCTATGGACGTGGGTACGAAAACGCTTCGTTGCTGAGTTACAGGTGGATACAAGACACCAAAACGATAAAAAAAGTTGATACGTACATGGGTCAGAAAATTCTGCATTACTTCAATATTTATTTATAAACTTTCCATTAGACAACTTAACGACAATTGATAACACGTACTAATTAGTAAGCAATATCAAAACTTAATTATTAGACTTTGTTAAACGGTAAAGTTTCTCCAACTAAAAATTGTGATAAAATTGTTAAAAAATGTGAAAAAACTGCAATTGAAATAAAAATGCATCATGTTTATGTATTGCCAATTTAGAGGAACTGCTCGAAATTTCTACCACCTACTCCATTGCGGACGTGAGATGACGAACCAATGATTCACGAACCCGCTGGAATATTCCGGGTGTTTGTTGAATCATATTACATGCGGCTTGGATTCTTATCTCATATCATTTTCCACAGGTGTAGCGTAAACTATACTTTTAAGATGCCCCCAAAGGAAGAAATCCAGCAGATTTAGGTCAGGTGATCTCGCTGGCCAGTAGATAGTCCAGTCAAATGGTAATTCGAGGTGGAAAGTTCTGGTGTAATTGGTTTTAGTGGCTTACTTTATGTTTTTTGGGGTGCTGAACACGAATCTGAAGTTGTCCAACAAAATTTTTTTCGGCAAATATGAGAAATCATAAAAAAACCACTAAAAATCACAGTTTTTTTTAGTTTTTGGCTTATAATTTTTAAAGTAAGCTTTTTACGCAAAAGATGATACTATATTAAAATAAAGACGAGAAATTTTCCTACAATTCATGTTCATATAATTTTTTTGTAGGACATATGGTTTCCGCGCTAAGAGGCGTTGAAAAACTGCCGAAAATCAGTACATTTTGGAAAGTAGCAAAAAACACATTTTTTACAGCCTTTCCGTTCATAGCACTAAAACTAAGCATTTCTTTGTAAATATTATCCTATACTTCGAAAGAGCAGATAAAATTCTGTACAATTTATGTGTAAATAATTTTTTCGGACTTTCATTAGTAATGAGAAAAGCAATGACGAATGCATGAAGTAGTCAGTCTCCTCCTTTTTGGAGGCATATACTTAAATTTAAAGATTAATTCCAAAAATTTAATAATATACAGGGTTTTCCATTTAAAAAAATATATTACTTTTTTGTATCCCCTTAATTATGCACGCCACTGTACTTTTGATAGCATTTTAACAAAATTCAGTTATAACCACATAACTTTTATTTAAAACTTTTTTTTCTATAGGCAATAATAACGATGATAAGGGGTGGGTATTTTATAATGAATAACCCTGTACATACCAGACTAAGCTAGGGTCGGTATCTAATTCAGCAGCCAAATAATTTAAAAATCTTAAAGAGCCACTTTCTCGAAGACGTCGTTTTATTTACGCAAATGTAATGTAATGTGGTTGCTCTCGAAAAAAAACCTTTCTGCGTAAAGGCGTTGCGTTTCTCGCCCATTTTCATTTGCAGCACCATAAGTAATGAGCATATCCGATAATTCTTCAAAATGTAAACATTATTATTTCTTTAGTAATTAACGTTACCAACCAAAATTAATAACTACTCAAACCTGGAAATATTAAAACAAAACTAACAACTGTCAACAAGCATTGATGATGTGTTTTATCGGACTTTTTCCACTGTGTAGGGTGTATATCACACAACGTTTCGGGAGTTTTGATCTACTCCCGTCTTCAGGTGTTCCTGGTTAGTCCTGAGAAAAACCATCTCGTTAACTTTGGACTGATCTAATTAACAATGTAAATAAATTATCTTGATGTCTTTATTTATTAACGTTTGACCTGGAAATCCAAGAAAAAATGGATGTTTGTTTGATCTAAGTAATTGTCAGCAGTGAAGTTCTCCTCATAAATGTGTGGTCCACTAACGGTATCGTCGAAACAATTAAAAGAAACTAAAGTCACTAGTGAGGTAAAAAGCATAAGTTACTCACGAGTGTATTGTTGGTGGCACTAGGGGTCTATGTCGAATTCGAGGTTAGCAGGTTAGGTTTCGTGCCAGTCTGTGTCAAATTAAACCTAACCTGCTTACCTCGAATTTGATATAGACTAATAGTGCCACCAAAAATACACATCAGTACCGCCAAACTTACATAACACGCATCACAGGCGATTCTAATAATAAATTTATTTGATGTCTTGTTACTTTAGCTTCTTCCAATTAATATGTCACTTGGGCTTTTCACAGCTTCCGGTGCAAAACGTTTTTTTGTATTTATTGAGTTGTTGGATAAAACTTTGTATGGCACTCGTATGTTATTACAAATAATTCACTCTGAAAAAAACACCACTCGCGTCCTCGAGGGCCCAACTTTTCTCTCATTGATTACCATAAATAATAAATTATTTATTTCTCTCAGACGATTGTAGCGGTCCATTTTGGCGGTTTAGTTTCAATCCAGATCTTAGGCTTTCTTCTTCCACCCTCTCGATGAGTTCCGTCGTTTCTTGTTCGTTTTCTGCGATCAAAGTCGTGTCGTCTGCGTAGCGTAAGTTATTGATTCTCTTTCCTCCTATTACTATTCCTCCTTCACAATTTTCCAGAACTCTTTTCAATATAAACTCGCCATATACGTTAAACAACAAAGACGAAAGCACCCAGCCTAGACGGACACCTCGTTCTACACTAAAGGATTCAGAGTCTCTTCTGTCTATCCTGACAATTGCCTTGTTATTCTCGTAGAGTTGCATCAGTAAGATGACCAGCTGGTTCCAGTTCACACAATCGAAAGCCTTGCTGTAGTCGAGGAAGCAATGGAGGGTGGGTTTTACAAATTATCTTGCTTTTTCTATGATTTGTGTAATGTTCATAGTTTGCTCCCTTGTCCATTTATTCTTTACGAAACCAGCTTGTTTCTGAGGGATTTGGCATTCTAGGAAATGTCTGAGACGTTGTAATATGATCTAGAGTAAAACTTTGCTAGGATTGGAGATTAATACAATGGTTCTATAATTTTTGCATTCTTAGTTCTTAGTTTAGATATACGAGTATAAATAATTTTAAGAATTGGCCTTTCATTTTTTTTTTGTAAGTTGGATCTTTCTTCAAGGTTACGAAACTTGTATGTTTGCATGGAAACATAATGTGCATCCGTATATGGTGTCAGAATTGTCGTATTGTGCTTAATTTATTCGGTTCGGTTTTCATAGGATCCCGGTCAGGTTCCTACTCGTTTAGGGTCCGCCCAAAAAAATTGAAATTCTCTGTTTTAAACTATGCTAAACGCAATAAATGAAAAAATAATAGGTACATCTGTCTACAATACGTGGCCATCCTTGCCGCAAGTTAGTGAGCTTGGAAATCATATCGGTCCATCTGGTCGGCGAACGTCCGCGTCTACGCTTTCCTGTTGGTCTTCCTTGGACAACTAGCTTCTTTATGTTCTCATTCCTATTGATGTGACCAAAAAATTTCAAGATCCGGCCATATGTCAGAGAAGACAGTGGCTGTTGTGTACGGATTTCATTTAAAATTGAGATATTGGTCCTTCTAGCTGTTCAAGGTACACGAAGCATCCTACGCCAACACCACATTTCAAAAGCGTCTATCGTCTTCTATCAGCAGCACGTATTACCCATGTCTCTGAGCCGTAGAAAAAGACTGGAAACACCAATGTGTTTACCAGCTGGACTTTCGTGGTCTTTGTAAGGTTTCTGTCCTTCATAACTTAGTTAGTTGGGTCATTGCGGTTTTTTCCAACTGAATACGTCTTCGGATCTCAGGTTCACAGCTGCCAGACCTGTGCAGGGTGGAACCAAGGTATGTGAACTGTTTCACAACTTCGCAGTTGCCAATGTTTACAGGTTGCCTCCTATTCTTATTTTCTCGATCAACTATCATGATTTTGGTTTTGCTATAGTTTATTTTAAGGCCAAATTCTGCACTAGTATTTGCAAGTAATTTTAGTAATTCGAGAAGTTGGTCTTCATCTTCAGCTATGAGAACAGTGTCATCAGTGAACCGAAGATTTGAGAGTCTTTTTTCCCCGATCTTGATTCCTCCATTCCAGTTGTCTAAAACTAAGCGCATTACGAATTCGCTATATATTATTGCATAAGAGTGGAGAGAGTACGCATCCTTGTCGAACGCCTTTACGAATCTTGCATTTTTCAGAGATGACATTTTCGATCTTGACAACGGCAGTACTGCCTTCATACAGCTGTCTAATGAGAGTGATCAGGTGTTTTGGTACTCTCATCTTTTGCAGCACTTTCCACAGTTCTGACCATTTTACATTATTAAAGGCCTTCTCGTAGTCAACGAAACACAAATACATAGGAGGGTAGTATTCCCGAGCTTTCTCTATAAGTTGTCTGACATTTAAAATTTGTTCTCGGGTTTCGCGTCCCTTTACGAAGCCAGCCTGTTCAAGAGCAATTTGACTAGAGAGGAATGCTGTTAGCCTTGCTTGTAGTATATACAGCATTACTTTGCTCGCATGTGTAATTCTCAGATTAGGCGGTAGTTGTTACAGGAAGTTGTTGAGCCTTTTTTATGTAGGGGCATTACCACGGACGTGAACCAATCTTCTGGCCATGAACACGTTCTCCATATTCTCTGGCATAGTTGGTGTATGATGTTCTGACCTTTTTCGTTTAATTCCTTTAATACTTCTGCTGATAGCATATCTATCTCCACTGCCTTACCATCTTTAAGCTTCTTGATAGCAGCATAAACTTCATCTTTCAAGATGTCTGGTTCTGGTTCATATTCATGAACTTCTGTGTCGGAATTGTTGTCGTCATGGTAAAGGTTTTCACAGTAGTTCCGCCATATCTTGATTATCTGGTCAAGTTCGGTGATCATGTTGTTATCTTTATATTTGATTGCCCAGTTTCGTGGTTTGAATTGTCCAGTAATGCGGCGGATTTGTGCGAAGAGGTCCTTGGTATTGTTATGGTCAGCATATTTTTGTAGTTCTGCACATATTTGCGTAAAGTGTGCATTTTTATCTCTCCGGGAGCTGTTTTGGATTTTTCTGTTTAAGACTCTGTAGCGTTCCAAATCGTTGTTGCTACTCATGCCTGTTGTCTTAATTTGTTTTCTGTTTAAAATAAGATCCAAGGTTTCCGCTGAGAGCCACGTTTGTTGTTTTTTAATTTGCGGTTCTGAAGGTATTTCGTGGAGTTTCTCACTTACAGTGTCTTTAAGAGCCTGCCATATGTCATTCGGATTCATGTCGGTGATATCGGATACATGTAACTGTACTTTTTGTATGACGTCTATTGCAAATGTTGGTGCCTGCTGTAGGTTGACCTTGGGAAATGTTTGGTTTCGTTTCTCCTGCAGGATTTTAGTTTAATGGACAGCTGTTGGCTGAGTGCGAATTAAATAAATAAATAAATAAATAAATAAATAAGCAATTGGTGGTCTGTGCCACAATCAGCGGATGGAAGATTTTCACGGTTGTGATAGAAGATCGCCATCGTTGTCGGATTAGGACATAGTCGATCTGGTTCTTGTATTTTCCATCAAGAGAACGCCATGTGTGTAGTCTACGTTTATGCTGCGTAAATACGGTATTGGCAATTGTAAAGTTGTTGTCTATACTGAATTGTATTAGACGTTCACCTCTTTCGTTACGTGTTCCCATTCCATGTTTTCCACCACAGTTCTGATGTGGTTATCCATAAGTGTGTTTCCAACTTTTGCATTGTAGTCCCCTATTAGAACTAATATTTCTATATTCGGGATTTTATTGATTGTTGTTTCAATTGTCTTATAAAATTCTTCTATGATGTCTTCATCAGCCTCGGATGTGGGTGCGTATAGTTGTATTATGTTGACAGCGCAAGGTTGGGAATTAATTTTAATTGTTATTATTCGTTCATTGATTGTTTCGTATCCTATAACTGCTTTATTTAGTTTATTCGATACTAAGAAATCAACTTCATGGACACTTCTATCTTCTGTGCCAGAGTAATAGACTGTATAGTTGGTTGTATTAAAGTGACCATGTCCTTGCCAGCGGGTCTCAGAGATCCCCGCTATGTCTATGTTGCAGCGTGTCAGTTCTTTTTCCAGGAACTGTAACTTTCCGGCTTTGTTCAAGCCGCGGATATTCCAAGTAGCCAGTCGAGTATTATCTAGCCTTTGTGTCTTCTTCCTGGTAGCTAAATTTTCCGTGTGATGCCCTAGGGTCCACATCTACACGGCCAGTAGCCAATTTGTCACCGTCTGCCCTGGACGCAGTACGGCGCCGGGTGCTAGCCGGGTCGCTCGGCAAAACATAGTTCGTAGAGTTCATCGTCCTTCATAATGTACATGGAGGAATTAATGTGGTAGTTCTCCATTGCTTTCCATATCGCAGAGATAAAGCCGTTAAGGCTGATACAGCTTCGCCTTTATCTATCCCGACTGAGCTCTTAGAGAGATTATTATTCAATGTCCTTGGTCGGGTTCTAACGGCACTGCTGCCTACCGTTAGTGTTCACCATATCTAGCTACCCTCACTTAATTTAGCTTGTAGGTCAATACAGTTGCCCGGGGTGTGGCGCTAGGAGCCATAAGTGAGAGCTGGGAACCCTGTGAGGACCAGTCAACCCGACCCACCTACTGTCCATGACGCTTAGAGTGACCGTCCGAGATGAAAAGTGCTACCTCTACATCGAAACCCCATACACCCCTGGAGAAACTTTACCGTTTAACAAAGTGTAATAATTAAGTTTTGATATTGCTTACTAATTAGCACTTGTTGTCAATTGTCGTTAAGTTGTCTAAATGAAAAGTTAAATAAACATTGAAGTAATGCAGCATTTTCTGACCCATATCCGTATCAACTTCTTTTTATCGTTTTGGTGTCTTGTATCCACCTGTTACTCAGCATCGAAGCGTTTTCGTACCCATGTCCATGGGAACTTTTTTTCTTAAAATAGCCTGAGAAATCACATCCCGAAGTTTGTCGGTGTAATTTTTAAACACCCTGTATATACATTATATCCATCCATCCAGAAGTACACATTTTAAAGTTTTTTGACCCGTTTTTAAGGTGAAAAGGTAAGCTATTGATATTAGGCGAAATATCAATTAAAATTCCACTGGTTCCAGATGGAACCATTTTAAAGTCTGGTTTACAGAAGCTCAATTGAATTCTCTAGTTGAGATTAAATACACTTACAATGTCCCACCTGAAACACCACAAACAAAACCAAAAAAGAGATGGAAATAGGTTTCAAAAAATTATTTTTAGGTCCAAAATCAACAGTTTTGATAATTATTAAAATTCGTCATAATTAAACAAATTCTAGACAAAAAATATCTGTTGTAATATTTACAGAACAAAATCATCTTACCTGTTCAGGAAAAATTTGATATTTTGAAGCAAAGGCCTAATTTTTAGGTACCTATCATAAAAACTAATAGAATAAATTCACATGCGCTCCCATTTTTCATCGAAATAGTATATTATGTTATTAGGAGCAAAAGTTATACTTTATGTGGCGAGGCTGGACGGGTTATCTGCCGAGCTTGCGAGGCAGATAAGTACAGCCGAACCACATAATAGTAGATTATGCAATAAGGGAGAGAAATGCGTTATTTTGCTGAGGTGCAATTTCTAACTCGAGGGCGAAGCCCGAGAGTCAGAAATTGCACTGAAGCAAAATAGCATTCTCTCCGAGTTGCATATACTATTTTTTCACGTTGCAGGAAGATTAAAAACGAAAAACCCGTTTTTTAAACGTCATTTATTGACATTTTAGTTACAATTATTTTAAAATTAGTAACCTATAAGCCGTTCACGATCTTTTTGGGTCAGGTGAGGCTATGACCATCTAGTAATTTTGTTGGCAGAACCTCTGTTGCAACTAAACTCCCTCATGGAAATTGACACTTTTTGTGTTAGGTTAGGTTGTTTTCAGTTTAAGGTTATATTTTCTGAATAGGTACATTGTTGCCGGATATTCTCTAGTCTCCACATCGACTCGCGTTCTTTTAAATTTGGTCTGTCCTTTTTAAATTGGAAGTAGCATCCTTTAATGGAAATTTTTTGTTGTAACAAAATTATTTCGGGCATTTTGACTTTTCCTTTGACGGAAATTAAAATTATTTTTACACATTTGATAAATCATTTATTTTCTTACGAATATTAAAATAATAAATCTGGCAATGTGGTGGGACGAAAATGTCGAACAGACACTGACAGAAAAAACCAGTTGCATTCGCTACATCATCGAATCAGTTAGTCCAACATGAAAAGAAAAAATCATAGCCAACTCTGTCCCAAAAAGGTCGTGAACGGCTTATATGGTAAATTTTAAAGTTGGTGGCACTGTAAGTCATTATGACAAGAGCTCACAAATATGTCAAAATCGAGGTTAGCAGGTTAGTTTTTGCGTCAGTTTGTGTCAAAACTGACGCAAAACCTAACCTGATAACCTCGAATTTGGCATAATTGTTGTGTCAGTCATAATGAAAACTCCCTAGGGAAATTTTTGTCTTATTTAGTCTCTAGGGAGCAAATGTTCTACTTCTGTCACAATTTTGATGCTATAGAAACGGACTTCTACTCCCGAACGTGGAAAAAGATACTTTTGCTCCGAATAACATATAGTATTTTTTCTTCAAACGTTTTTATAACAAATTATTTACAATTTTGTGAACAAAATTCAGAGAAAATTACTTGATCTTGTCAGCGGCAGATAAAGTTGTGAGCGGCAGATAATAACTTTATCTGCCGCTGACGAGCGGCAGATAATATTATCTGCCGCTTGGCAATAAAGTGACAGTGCATCATCAATCCAGCAGTATAATGCCATATTTTACTGCCGTTTAAAGAAAAACGCCATTTATTATCATAAAATATGATGTTTATTATAGCCCTTTCTCTCCCAGTACAAAATTATTCTCCTAGGACGCAAAGGGACAGATCGGATAGAATACAGATTATGCTGACAATTATGTTTTAGCTTAGATAGAAATACTTATGGTTTATTATTTTTGACAATCAAAAACTTAACGGCGGGGACATCCTGTTGAACGAGTGCAGGCTACTGTAGCTTTGTAACAGTTGGTTGAGTCAGTACAGGTAGTGGCTGCAAAACAGTCGGTTGAATCTGTACATGTCATGGCTCTATTACAATTTGAAGATCCAGTACACGTTAGTGCATTTGGACAGTTTCTACAATTAGTGCATGCTATTGTACAACTAGTACAATCAGCACCCCCAGTGCATTGGCAGTAATACTCGGTACACAAACACATAACTATAACTGCTATTAGTAACCAGTTTGTTGTCAAAGCACACGTTTTGAATGCCATAGTTTTTTTGTATTATCGTTATTTATCTCGCTGTTTATTTCGGTCGATTGCTGAATTTAGTTATGCTCCTACTATGTATATATACTATACACCGACGTCATAATACCTTCAGTATTTTTTTGTAATTATCTTGTTTACACAATAGTTACAATAACATGTTGTTGTATAATTTTATTTCCGTTATTGCATAATAATAAAACTATGGCTCATTTGCATTTTCATTTTAAAAAGTTTTCCAAACTGCCTTATTTGAAAAATAGGAAAGTTGTAACACCAAAACTATTTGTTTTATATGCCACTTCAGCTGCCTTTGCAGAAATAGGTAATAGGTCAAATAAAAGTCAGGTTGAGGGATAAATTAAATTTAATATGAATGGTGTTAAGACAACTTTGGTTTGACTCGAAGACTTCGGTTTTGGCAATCATTCTTCGGGCATCGGGTTTTCAATAAAATTCTTCGTGTTAACTAAAGGTTCATACATACATGGATTGCGAAAAATGTTACTTCTATGTAAAAGTTCCAAAGCAAAAGTCATTGTCATAAAGTGTCCATAGAAACAAAAAATATAATTGTATAAAATAATATTAACTTTTTTTCCAGAAATAGTTTTGTAATAGTTTACGTAACTTCTAAGATGGATTTTTAAAATTTTATTTTTTCTATAGCACATGTTAAAGTGTGCTTTTATCAACTCAAAACAAAAGGTCAAGTTTTACTTTAACAGCAAGGGTAGATAAAGTAGCACTTTAACATCAAGGATAGATAAAGTAATTTAATTTTCTAACTTTTGTTTAAATTAAATATGACAGCTTCGTACTACCGTAGCAACCCGATCTAGCTACTGACGTTTTGAAATGTGATTGACTGTCATTATTTTCTTTTGAAATTGTTAAAGTTCTTGCTATAGAAAAAAATATTGTATTATACACGACGATAAAGTTATTTCTATCCACTCTTGAATCATTAACGTCTCGACTTCGTCTCGACGTTAAACGATTCACTCGTGGATAAAATTTAACTTTATCGTCTTGTATAATAAATTACTATTTATGGATTGTATAAAGTAGTTTTATTCTTTAATTCCTAATTTATATAGGCCGAGAATTATGCTATGTGTAACGGAACAGCTGGATCCCCCACCGATAACGTTTATTTTCATGCTTAAATATAAAAGCCAAGTTGCATTTCTTATGTTTTAGTATTAGCTTTACTATTGTATTTTATTTAACCAAATGTTCGCAAAGTCGGTTCTGCTCTGGCCGTGTATTGCGAATTTTGGTTTTCGTGTTTGCAGCAAGAATCACACGCTTTACGCAGGTTGCGGGATTCTCAACTTATGCAAATTTAACAAAGACTACTCCAAAGACGGCTGTCGCACGCAGCCTCTTCTGAGAGCTGCATGCATTTTTTCGACTCGAAAGTATAGTACACGAATTGGCCTAGGACGACATACGTTAATTCAAAGCGGTCTGCCAGGCAGCCAACGTTTGCTGCAAACAGTGTTAAAGTGCAGCGAGTCAGCGTTTGTAAGAAAACATTATTTAAATATTAAGGCGTACGGGACGTCGTGTTCAAATTTAACGTATTCACGGAGGGTTAAAAATATAAAAAATATAATATAATTTTTGGAATAATACCTTTATAATGTAAAAAACTACAGTATCTAGATCTTTTTTATAAATTTTTTATCCCGGCTTTCCTTCCCCAAGATTATTTTCTTCGGGTCAGCATCGACTCAATGTTAGTAACCCTATTAACGGTTAAACCTGAATGTTGAAAGTTATCTGTCCTTGTACTCGAATTGCTCTACGATTAGGCGAATCCGATCCTCCCGATAAGTAGTTATGTAGATACTCCTGGCATCATCCAGCACCTTGGTTTGCATGTTAGGGTTAAGGAACACAAAAAATTGTCAGGAAAATTTTAAAAATCTAAATATTGCAAACTTATTTGAAACAACAACCATACATTAAATTGGCATAACATAAAAATTTATCGGAAGAATATACTTACAGTAGATGTAAAATCAGAGAACTCGGCAACATTGTATTTTGCTTAAGAAGGATGAATAATACCGGGTGGCCATAAATATCTGAGATCCCGGTAGCCATGGAATTAGTTACTTATAAATATTGGTTAGCATGATATTTCAATGACGATAAGTATTGGTACCTATGTAATGTAATAAAATGCAATAAGAGGAGGGGAATGTTCCCCGGATTCTGCAGTTTAGCTTACGACTCGATTATAAAAATCTTCTGTTCTAACTCCATTACTTATTGCAATCTGTAATAATTTTTGACAGATAGGAATTTTAGTTGTGATGACATTAATGACATTTAGTTTAGTTGGATTCATCACTTTAATAAAGCGGTGTTAATTCCAAAGGTAATGTGATATCAGATATTTATGGCCACCCGGTATAACTTGGATAAAAGTTGGTTAGCATTTTTTAAATATAAAATCTAAACATTTTTTTGCAAAGGAACAATACCGAGTTAATTATTAGGTGCCCACAGAACAAGTACAGCTAACCAAACGATTGGCAAAACAAAACCAATTTACAAAAACATATCGCCCCATGGTGGAACAAAAACTATCAGGGCTGCGTGGGAAACAAAAAACTGCTTTCAACGAACATAAGAAAAATGAAACTATCGAAACTAATCAATTTCAAATGATTACGTGCAGCAAACAGAAATCATGGAATAATTATGTAAGTTCTTTAAACAGAAATATCCTTATGTTGGCAGTATGGAACAAAGTGAAAAAGAAAATAAAAGCAACTCGGGATATCAAAAAATCTATCTGTTAGTATTCCACAATAAGATCATACAAAGCACCGAAGAAATCCCAACAGTGCTAGCAGAAACATTTTAAACAAACTCATGTAACTAAAACTACTATCAAACATTTTTAGACAATACAACAGTTATGGAGAATTCTGAGCAAATTAATAATCCTTTTAATATCACAGAACTGGAAACCAACTTAAATACCTATTTTCTTAACTTGCTGTATGTGTAAACTTCTAGAGAAAATGATCAATAGCCTCCTAATATGGTGCTTAGAACACAATAACATACTAACCAACTACTAAAGCGGTTTTCGGAAAAACTCAATAATCAACACTCAACATCTGTCAGTTTCGATTTGAAAAAAGCATATGGCTTAGTATGGAGACGTACTGGAGATAATTTAAAAAAAAGTATATAATAGAAAATGCACTAGAGTTCATCCCATGGTTTAGGAACGACAGGACTATCCGTGTGAGAAATGAAAGCAATTTATCAAAACGAAAGCTAGGTATTCACTTTTACAAACAACGGAATATCCCGTCCCCCAGATCTATATTGAAGAATACAATATGAAATATCTACGCATGATTTTTGATGAAAAACTTGGGCGTCACATATTCGACTATTAAAAGATGACTGCAAAAAAAGTACAACTTATTAACATCACTAGCATGTCATAAATAGGGTGTAGATAGAAATATATTAAAACTACTCCATAAAACATTGATTATGTCAAAAATTTACTATGGATATATATACCTAGTTTATAGCGGTGCCAGCCAATACTTCCATAAGACACTTCCCAAGCAGCACACAACATTTCCTAAATATTACGAAACAATATTTATGTTAACACTAGATGTGACACTTAGTTTACATTATAAATATATTTGTTGGAAATAATGCCTAAATATTATTTTATAATATTTGACAAATATATCCATTTCAGTATTAACTAAATATTTCTTAAAAATATTTCGCAAATATTGGAGAAAAACATTATTGCTGTATATATGTTTATAGTACTTGCTCGAAATATTACTACAATATTGTTTTTCGACGACTGACATCGAAAGTAGATTTTTCTCACTGTCATTTGACAGCAGAAAGTTGACATTTGCAGCTGAGCGTGCGTTTTCATCACTTTGCCGCGTTTTGGGTTTCCGCGTGAACAAAATAGGTAGCCACGTCCGAATGCTTCCTTGACAACGCCCGTCATTTGTGGAAATAATCGCGTCACATGTCATAGACTGCGCGAGTAATGTTAACTTGATTGTCAATTAATTTTTGCGATAAAATGAAATTTGATATTTTCCTTTAATAATATGCTCAGTCGTCGAAAAAATAGTATGTATGTTTCGAGCTAAAAGTGCGCTTGCCGCTTTTGCATGATTGCTGGTTTCGACTTCGTCTCAACCAGCAATATTCATGCGCAAGCGGCAAGAATGCACTTTCAGCTCTTAACATACAATATACTATTTCAAAACAGTGTGCAAATATTTGGAAGAAATATTGACATAGAAAGTGTTTAACGAATTGGAGAGAGTGCTCTTTTAGCTATTTGTGTGACGCTTGGAAAATGCGCAGTTTTCGCTAATTTTTACAAGTTGTACGTATTGGAGGTGAATGTTGTTGGTCTCATTTTGAAGATCTCGTCAATGGCAAACTTTGTGGAGAGGTTGTCAAAATGTAAGATTCCAGGGGGCGAAAATACGGGGGTTAAAACGATTTGTTTGACACGAAAGCGTTCGGTGCTGTTACATCGCATACTTTTTGAAAGATCCAAATGTGATTTGGGGCTAGTTGGAAATAGGATGAACCAACGCTCATCGTACTGCCTGGTTTTTGGAGTCTGCGATGCACTGGGGCGAAGTTACAGGGGTAGAAAGCTGAAGTGCATTTATAGCAAATTGGATGATCGCATAAACAGGGGAAAAAAAACGAATTTTGTTTTTGGCAGTATGTGGATGAATCTGTAGGTTTTTAAGAATTTTGCGACTCAGGTTCATTTAAGGGTTGCAAAATGGGGTAACCACCGTTATAATTATCAGAAAAATTGTAAAATAAATATTTGTGTGGAATGCGCTGTTTGGAGACTTTCTACTGGTCAATTTTATTTTTTAAGAGAATTTGGAAACTGGGAAGTTGGTGCCCCAGTTGTATTTGGGGGATGCAAAATTGGGACAACGTTAGGATTATAAGAACGACTTTAAAATCAATATTTGTGTGAAATTCGCTGTTTGGAGATTTTCTACTGATCGATTGTATTTTTTAAGGGCGTTCGGGATGCGGTTGTGAGGGGGTGGGGGGTATATTATCAATTTTTAAATAATAAAAATGTGCATTTTTTTTATTCTGGACCACGGTGAAATTGTAAATTTGCAAGTAAATAGTAAATAGCGTGTAGGATTGTATTTTACTCTAACATGAATAATATTACGTGGGTTAAGGTCATTTCCGCGCTTCACTTGTTCTGAGAATGGTAGTTGCCACTGGCAGGGTTGGGATGTTAGTGTCAGCTGTTTTGTACTAAAACTTAATGCGCGATTGTAGTAGAAAAAATTGATGGGGACTTTAAAAAATATAAAGACATATATGTATATGTACGGAAAATGCAAAGTTACTTAGTTTATACAATGTAAATGCTCCCCAAACAACAAATCCTTTTAAAATATATTTCTTGAACAATTAACACAGAACTAAAGATACATCTCGACTAAACAACTCCAAGGTCTATTCACATCTAATCCCTTTTTCACACTGCCCTGTTTTTCCTAATAAAATCATCTCCGCTCCAGTTCTTATATTTGCTATTAAAGCACATTTAAGGAGTAAACAAAATAAACTATGAACAATATTATGTGGTACTGTCAAGTGCAGCTTCGTCACGCGTTAGCGAAATTTCCAAATTAAAGGTAATTCAAATCAGAAATTTTAGGTGAAAGCGGGTTAAAACAGTGATTAGTGAAGTTATACGAGTGAACAGAATAGAAAAAGTGTAACAGGTACAAGCTAAAATCGGATAAAAGGCTTATTAGCGAGTTCTGTGCGATAGGAGGTGATAACAGTGCAGCGTGCTCGGGTTCAGGGCGGCGCAGCGCGGCTAAACGGCTGAGCGACCTCGACCTCGACAACGTAAATTGCGCGGCTAAAACACAATTTTAAATTTATGGAAAAGCGGAAGAGAATTACAAACAACGACTCCCCGGAAGATAACACCGTATTTAGACAGAGCAAATTGACTATTAGATCCCCAGTTAGTGCGCAGAAACAAACAGCGGAGGGAAAAAACGGTGCACAATATGGACGAGTTAAAAAAACTTATGGAAACCATCAAAAATGACAGAGAAGTCAAGGAAGAAAATAAGGAAATTAGGAGAGAAATCCAAGAAAACAATAAGGAGATGAAAGAGGAATTAAAAGTATATAAAAAAGAAATGAGGGTGGTGTGGAGAGAACTCACAGAAGTGAAAGAAAACTGGGAGAAAGAGAAACACGAGGCTAGCAAAAAAATTCAAGAACTAGAAGAAACAATACAGGAAATGCAATTTAGATCAGAAATGCAAGCACGTAATGAAAGACGAAATAATATGGTAATTTCAGGAGTCAAAATACAAGACGAATATAAAAAAGGTCTAACAAAAGCTGTGAAAAACCTAATGCTTGAAAAATTGTAGATCGAAGCTGACTTAATAGAAACTTACACAGTAGGAAAGGACAAAGTGGTAGTAAAATTGGAAAACTGGGAGACAAAAATGAAAATTTTCAAGAAAAGTACAATCCTAAAAAATGAACTTATTTACGTAAACAGCGACCTAACGTTTCTGGAAAGGAACATACAAAAGGAAATAGTGCTAAAGAGGAAGAAGAGAAGGGAAACAAAACAAAAGTAGGCTACCAAAAATTAACGATCAATAGCAAGCATTACAAATGGAACATGAGGAACAAGACCCTGAAAGAGGTGGAAGCAGCCCCAGGCAGCTCAAAAAAGTGAAAGCGGCCGGACAGGTGAAATGGAAAAATACAAAATTGACATAATAGTATTACAAGAGATACGATGGAGCTGTCAAGGCACATGGAATAAAAATCATTTCTCGATTATGTTTAGCGGTGCAGTTAAGCAAGGATAACACGGAACAGGATTTTTAATTACGAAACGAGTTGAGAAATATGTAAGGTAAGGTGGGGCAAGTGCAACCCAAAAAATGATAAGTGTAACTTCCAATCGCTGTAACGCCAATAATATTTGCTAACGGAATTTTTCTCTTGGCAATATAGTAGCTTGGTGCATACTCTATATAACACAGTATATGTGGTTCGATCAAGTATTGTTGGATAAATGAGTTTTAATTTTTTGATTATGATCTACCATAGACGCACTTGCCCCACCAAAGCGGGGCAAGAACGGCCAGGGCCTTTTTCTCCGAACACTATACTGTGATTAGCAACCGGGGCTAGTGCAATACAACTTGATGTATATTCTTTACTGTGCACCGAATCAAAAATTATCCATTTGCAAGATATAAAAATTACTAACTTTTAACTGCCGAGGTATTTACCCGAAATTACTCAAATAAGAGCTACGGAAAATAACACAAGGCTTTTTTATTAAAAAAACTACAATGGACATATAATAACGAATAAGTATTAAATCATATATAATAAGTAAGTACTTACTTACTAAAAACGAAAATATATAATTCTAAATAGGTCCATACTTATTAAATTTATTTATAATTCAGAAACTTTAACAAACTCCGGAAAAACATATTTTTGGAAATTACCATGTGGTAATAGTTTTGGTTGTGGAAGCTTTTCTATGATATCCGACAGCAAAATTGAGCATTTGTCGTTTTCATCCAGCCGATATTCACATGGATTTTTCAACTTGCTTAAACATGTCATTTCAGCTTCATCATCTGAAACTTATGTTACTAGACATACATATTTGTAAGTTTTCTTCTTCCCATAAAAATGTGATAAAAGGAAGTCGCCAGGTTGAATTGTGAGGATTTGATTTTCATCATTATTAATTGTTTCGTTATTTTCCCTGGTTTGCGGATTCGAGTTTTGATTATTTTTGAGAATTCAGCAATAAATTATCTTTTCCTCCATTTTAGCATCTGACAAATCGTCGAACTCGGTTATTTTGTCACAACTAGCATTACTTATCCAAGAATCTAAGTCACTTTCATCAGAACTAATTTTACATATATTCTTCTGTCGAACAATGTTTTTCTGCGTTTGAATTTTTTTTTTGAAATTTGTATCATGTATTTCTTTTCTAGACAGGCCGAATCCCCATTTTTCCAAACAGAGAATACAGTCAGCTGGCGATATATCTTCTTCAGGAGTAAAGTCTGGTCTCCTACCATAACTTGAACTTAATTTACCTCTTCGTCCTTTAACATGATCAGCAAGAGTATTTTTAGGGATTTTGTATATCTTTCTAGCTCTATAAGTTGTTAACGAACAAGTTATGACAAGGTCTACTGCTATTGTAAGTGTCTCTTGAGAATATCCTGCTCCTCTATTACTTTTGCGAACATAATTCTATTGACTGCACTTGCCCCACTAAAATAACTGCACTTGCCCCGACATGTAAAATGGCTAGGGTAAGTGCGGCCTACCCACAAATATAATTTGGTGTAAAGAAGAAGAAAAATACCCTAAGAATAATGAATATAACCTAAAAACCTGCATACTCCCCAAAACTCACCACAAAAAACGTCGATAATTTTGAAGATGTTGGACGATTATCAAAACACCACTAACTCGTCGCACAACCGAAATAATAAGCAAACATTTGTAAGTGTCTCATCACAAGGATAACGGAACCGAACATCCCCAGCTGGTAAAATAGATGTACTATTCATGGGTGGCCGTGCAATATATGCATAAACTTGAAATATAATGGCAGAAACTGCACTTGCCCCGTATACGCACTTGCCCCACCTTACCTTACTTCTTTTCCAACCAATTGATGAACGGATATGCAACCTAAGGGTCAAAAGCAAATATTATAATATAACTTTATTCAACGTTCACGCACCAATAAACGATGATAGCGATGACGTGAAAGAAGAATTCGACGAAAAAGTACAACAATTATGCAATAGCGTTCCTACGTATGATACCATGATTCTGCTGGGAGATTTTAATGCCCAGATAGGTAAAGAGGACAGTATAGCAGACGGAGATGGAAAACACACAGTCCATAACACCAGTAACGATAATGGGTACAGATTATGCAACCTGGCTGCAGCACAAAATTTAATAATTAGTAGTACAATATTCCAGCACAAAAAAATACACAAAACCACCTGGATCTCCCCAGGGAACAGACATTTAAATCAAATATATCACATCTTGATATCCAAAAGGCGAGCGGCAGCAGTACAAGACGTGCGCACATACCGAGGACCCAATTGTGACTCCGACCATTTCTTAGTAGCAATGAAACTAAAACAAATGCTCGAAATACAGACAAAGGAAGGGCAAACAGGGCGAAGGAAGTGGAATCTAGAAACACTGAATACTAAAGAAATCAGGGAGGAATACAAAAACAAAATTAAAGAAAATAATTCAGATCAAAGGACCTCTAAAAATATTGAAGAATTTTGGGAAAAAACGTTCAAAACGATACAAGATGCTGCAAAGCATGTTTTGGGTTTTAAAGGAAAGGAAAGCAGGGAATCAGGATGGTTCGATCAAGAATGCAGGGACAGTGTGGAAAAGAAAAACAAAGCAAGACAAAAATTACTAAGGAACGACACCGAGGATAACAGAAACGAATACACGACATTGAGAAAAGAAGCTACGAGGATATGTAGGCGAAAAAAAAAGAGAAATGTATAACCGAAAAATACAAAAAATTGAGGAACACAGCCAACATAAGAACATAAGGCAGTTTTACAAAGAAGTAAGAGCTAATACTACGAGACGTAAGCCATCAGAGACGTTAGGGTGTAAAAGTAAAGGAAGTGAATTGCTAACCGAGACGGACGACATAATAAATAGATTGAAGGAGCATTTTCAAAGTTTACTGAACGATACGGATCCTGACGAAGATCTAGAAGAAGAAAATGAAGGACGGATGTAAGATAATATGACTGATTAACGAGAAGAAGATACGCCATCATTTGTCGAAGTGTACAGTGTCATTAAAAAAATAAAAAATAATAAAGCGGCAGGTCTTGATGGAATTGTGGGGGAACTTAAAAACGGTGGCAAGGAACTGCACACACAATTGCACCAATTAATGCAGCTAATATGGTCGGAAGAAAAAATGCCTGAGAGATGGAAGTGTGGCGTAATAGTACCGTTTTTTAAGAAGGGTGATAAATACCTATGCGATAATTACCGAGGGATAACTCTGTTAAATGTTGCCTATAAGATCCTCTCATGTGTGCTCTACAACCGTTTGTTAAAATACGCCGAAAAACATTTGGGAGATTACCAAAATGGTTTCAGGCCAGGCAGATCAACGACTGATAGTATTTTTACCATGAGACAAATATTTAAGAAGTCAAGGGAACAGAACATCAACCTGCACAATGTTTTTATTGACTTCAGCATTCGACAAAGTTAGAAGAAGTAGGATCGCAGAGATATTAAGAACGCTGGAGATTCCTGATAAACTAACAAAGCTAGTGTGTATGACTCTACGAGATACAAAAACGACAGTGCTGATACAGCAAGAATGTACAGATGTATTTAATACAAATGCGGGAGTCAGACAAGGCGATGCGCTTTCGACAATGATTTTCAACATGATCCTAGAAACCGTAATACGTAAGCTAAACGTATCTGGTAATATTAAATCAAGGATGGTGCAGATTAATGCATAAGCAGATGATGTAGTAATAACAAGCAGAAGCCTAGGGGAACTGAAAGCCACATTCAGGCAATTGGACGAATCCGCCAAAGAAGTAGGTTTACAAGTGAATGAAGTGAAAGAAACAAAATACTTGAGATTAACAAGGGAAGACTGCCAGCTGCAAGACCTACTAATAGCATCATATACGTTTGAAGAGGTGCGGGAATTTGTGTATCTAGGTTCTCAATTAAACGCAAACAACAGAATGGAAGAGGAGGTATCTAGGAGGATCCAAGCTGGAAATAGAAGCTACTTCATGTACAAAAACCTACTTAATTCCAATTTACTGAATAGAACAACCAAAATAAATTTATAAATCTGTGATTAGACCAATTATGACATACGGGTGCGAAGCATGATCTTTAAGGCTAAATGAACCAAACAAACTGCGAACAGCAGAAAGAGCAATAATGCGGAAAATATGGGGTCCAGTGCAAGAAGCTAACGGGATGGTGCGTAGAAGAACGAATGCGGAGCTGTACAACATAATGAACGACGACATAGTGCGCTTTATTAAGTCCCAGAGGTTAAGATGGGTGAGGCACGTGGTAAGGATGGCCGATAACAGAAACGTTAAAACCATAATGGAATGGAACCCGCTATACGGAAGGCCCAGGGGCAGGCCGAGAGAGAGGTGGATAGATGGAGTGCAACGAGACTTAAGGGCGCCTCAGATTGACAATTGGAAAAGGATAGCACGGATCAGGGTCCAATGGAGGAAGATAATTCAAGAGGTTAAAATCCACAAAGGATTGTAACGCCTGTTAAGTAAGTAAGTAAGTCAGTAAGTAAATGCTCCCCAAACAACAAATCCTTTTAAAATATATTTATTGAACAATTAACACAAAACTAAAGATACATCTCTACTAAACAACTCAAAGGTCTATTCACAACTAATCTCTTTTTCACACTGCCCTGTTTTTCCTAATAAAATCATCTTCGCTCCAGTTCTTATATTTGCTATTAAAGCACATTTAAGGAGTAAACAAAATAAACTATGAACAATAATATGTGGAGCCGCCGATCGAAAGGCTTATAATTCTCAGAACTCCTTTAAAACAGCTAATAAATGGAATAATAAGATGACTCATACAAGCAAAACATCTTCTAAAGTTATATATTTTTTTTAATGGAATATCGAATTCAACATCTTTATCTAATTGCAAATTAATATTAAAGTGTACAAGATGCTGAAAAGGTTTAAAACTGTAGTACGTATTATTTATTAATGATCTTGTATGCAGTAGAACTTCGCAGTAACGTTTCGCGTGGCGTATAATAAACAATAAAAATCTGGTGTGATCCACTCACACAACTTCCTTTTACAGTGATCTTATAATTAGTTAAAAATTTCATTTTTAATTTTTAACCATTTGTTAAAAATTTTCAAAAATTACAAATTCTACAAAAACGGTACAAAATCGAGTGTTAGTTGAAGAGACAAATTTTCTCTAGAATTTTAAGGTGAATTCAAAAATGTAATAATATACCGGGCGTTTTATTTAAAATAGGAGTTAATAAAAAAAATAGAAAAAAAAACAAAAGAAACCCACTTTAGAAGTATTCAACTGGAAAATCACCTATCTCACATCAATACACATTAAAAATGTAAGAAAAATGTAAAGTTTAAAAAAAATCGTTAGAGCCGTTTTTGAAAAAATCGAAAAAAACTGAAAAATCACATGAGTAAACACCTACTTCCGGTTATGCGATTTTCTTCAAAAGCTTGCTGTCTCATCTACATAGTACACAAAACTTATATATGAAGTTTCAATGCCATACCTCTTTTCGTTTTTGAGATATTCTGTTCACAGACACACACACAGACAGACACACAGACAGACCAATGAAAAAAAAATATGTTTTTTGGGATCAGGGGACTCTAAAACTTGAAGATCTGTTGAAAACTCAATTTCGAATTTTTGGGGTGAATCCAATACTTCCTTTATAGTAGTAAAAGGAAGTAATAATGCAGATGTGAACAATTTTAAAACTTTTTTTAATTTATATCCCTTGTAATTTTTTCAGATTTTGGAAATTTTATGGCAGACTTGAAAATTAGCAAAATTCATTTTCAATGCAATAACGAAGGTTGGTAAATTGTAGCTTCTGTAAATTTTTCAAAATTATCAGTAATAATGTAAAGATAATATTTATTCAAAATATTGGCATGCCGAGCATCCAAAATATTGTAGCAATATTACCAATATGTTGCTGTAATATTGAGGATAAATAATCAACAGTAATATCCCAAGTGCCTTAAAATTGTCGATTAAATTTTGACGTTTTCTGTCAGAATGTTTTGCTAACAAATTTGTCAAGTTAATTTGCAGCTCAACAAAAGTCGCAATTTAATTAAATTATTCCTCCATAATGCTATAATTAAAAGTTGACTTGAATTTATAATTATTAGAAGAAAAATGTTTATTTATTAAATATCTACAAACTGCAACTTATAAAGTTGAGAGCATTTCTTAAGAAACCTCTTTGTTTTAACTATATTTGAAATGCTCACTGAATTACTTTTTGAATAGAAAATTATTTAAACAGTTGCTATTATTTCTTACTTTAAAATGGGTGTTGCATTATTACATCTATCACTAACACATGTTATACAGGTATATTATAGTTATTAACGACATAAGGCCGTTAGATGCGATAACGGCCGTATGTCGTTGAATATTTTTCATAACACCTACAAAAATTGAAATTTTAGAGTAATTTAAATGAAAAAGTTAAATAGTATTAGTAACGGGTGTTAGAAAACTCGTCTTATCAGAGTCACCTATGGAAAAAAAATTACGTTTGGCAATACTGAAATGTATTGTTGGTGACATTGTAAGTCTATGTCAAATAGGTTAGGTTTTATGTCAGTTTTGACACAGACTAACGCAAAACCTAACCTGTTAACCTCGAATTTGACATAGACTTACAGTGTCACCAACTATACATTTCAGTATTGCCATTGTTAAAATGTTACTGTTCTGTTATTTCTTAACGACCTAGGCTCTTAAATGTATAACAGCCATGGCTGTTCTGTTATTAGCAAATAACAAATAGGTGTTATGAAAAAATATTAAAACACATATGCAATTACCGTCCTTCAGCCCTTGACAGTCTCGCTTTAGCGGTTGCCAAAACAGCCGATACAGATTTTTTAATAACAGCTTCTGTTATCGAGTATCGTTTTCTACAGGCACCTAAAATGTAAATGTGAAGATAAGTCATGTTAATGAGTAATGTGATAACTCCTTACAAACTATTATTTGTAAATGTTAAGATTACATACCGATAGCTTTTGCTTCTTTCCTATTCAGGAATAACTTAAAGCTAATTCCTTGGTAATAATTTGCCCATCTGCAAAAATATGCTTTTGTGGTAGTACTTTACACCTACTAAATACAGTATGTTCTCCTAAAAATATAATTGAAAGTTATTTTGACTTTTAAATTTTGCTAAATAGTCTTGCCAAAGTTTTCATATTATTTTGGTCTTTTAATATTGTCCCAAAATTTTCCACTTCCTCTACTGTTTTTAAGGGAAGAAGTTGTCAAACTTCGGACTGAATGCTATTTTGGTTCTTTCCTCTTGTGCCATTGATTTTATTTAGAATAGTGGAACGTATCACCTGTAAATCATTCATCCCATTCCTAATTTGTTTAATTTCAAAAGTAACATAAAAATTGCTGGGGATGTATTGTATAGAAACCCTTAAATAATATTGTACGACTTTGATACGCGAATTGCTCTAACCGCGCGTGTGCGACTTTGTAAAATTTCGAGGCCATCGAGTTTCACTGCACCACACTGCACTTTTGCCGAGCCGTTGAAGAAACGAACACGCATTTCTGCGGTACTTAAATGTTGCTGTGAGGGTTGCTCTTAATATTGTTTTACGCACCCTAATTTATTTTTTTAAATACCAGAAACAGACCAACTGGTAAGGATAATGTTGTTGTTTTTAAAATTTCACTAATTAGTGGCGAAATAGGTTTCTAGTTTTGGGTCAAAATTTGAAGCCACACTGTAAGTCAATGGAACCGCACCTACCCATCCAGGGGGGCATCTTAATGGCCTTTATTTAAAATCAAAACCAAGGTGCTGGATGTTCCCAGAAGTACCTACATAACTACCTATCGGGAGGATCGGGTTAACCTAATCGTAGAGCAATTCGAGTACAAGGACAGATAAGTTCCAACATTCACATTTAACCGTTAACGTCATATTTCCTAATAATGAACTATGTGTAGTAAATCGCAATGATTAGAAAACCAAAGTTTTCTTAACAACGATCGTATTAAATTAAATTTTCCTTGAACCTGACTTATTTGACCTATTTCCTGCTTCCGCAAAAGTAGCTGCCGTGGAATATAAAACAAATTATTTTGGTGTTACAACTTTCCTAGTTTTCAAATAAAGCAGTTTGGAAAACTGATTAAAATGCAAATGCAAATAAGCCATAGTTTTATTATGCACATTATGCAATAATGGAAACAAACTAATACAACAACATGTTATTGCAACTATTGTGTAAACAAGATAATTGTGATTTAGTTATAAATAGGTGTTTTGTAATTCCTGCATCTAGAATATTATGGTTGTACCTGCCGCGCAAATTGTTAAGGGCATTTGGTACTTATATGTCAAGACAAAAAGGCTGCTTGATGATTACCTTTTTGTTTACTTTTTGAATTTAAAATTATGTGCTCAAAGATTGACAGCGTTATTGAGTAACTTAATTCTATTTTATACTTTCAATGAAATATGTGACCACTGATTTATCGCGGAATAATCATTTTAAAGTTTGTGATTACAATTTCTTTAATATTATTAAACCAAAAGTAGTCAAAGATGTCTCGTTTAAGTCTAAATGTTTTATTGATCGATGAGTTAGGTAACGAACTACGTTTATGCGTATTGAAACTAGATTCCTGCATCTAACCGAACGTGTTAAGCGAATGCCCGTGAAAGATGATGACGTAGATATGCTTTCTTTTAAGAATGAATCAAAACTTCAAAATATGTAAACGGCTTTACCCAGAACTTTCCTCGTCAACATTGTGGCACTAAATAATTTTAAAAATCAAATTAAGTTAGGAGTACAAATATCTTCACGTTTCTAATAAATTAAATACATTTTCAAATTTAAAAAAAATGTATCACGCTGTGGTTTGAACCCGCCGCATCTGCAGCTATGCAGAATGCTCGATCCTAACCGAATCTCCGCAAAGGATATAAGTACGGGGAAATTCCATCTGCGCTACCGCCTCTCTTCAGGCAAAGTACGGCTCGCGCGTCTCTTGAAGAGCACGGTGTAATGGTTGAAACATTTTTACTCTTTTGTGACATTATCCTTTATCGGTTGAGTCTTATTTTCGGCAAATGTAAATCCTGACCTATGTGAAAGTTATTACTTTCTTTTATTTCAAAATTAACACAAAAATTTTAAAAAATATATTTTCTTAAGGTGCTCACATATATTGGTATGAAATTGTACCGGTTTCATGCGAGGTAGATATATAATATGTATGCA
Source organism: Agriotes lineatus (assembly GCA_940337035.1). Taxonomy (NCBI): domain Eukaryota; kingdom Metazoa; phylum Arthropoda; class Insecta; order Coleoptera; family Elateridae; genus Agriotes; species Agriotes lineatus. Next base: position 108,074,214 of record OW679195.1, on the reverse strand, counting down.
AAATATCGTCTTCCTCCGACAAATGGTTTTTGAGCTATATTGCCAACAGACAGACAGACAGACTGACGAAATTGAGAAAACCTCTTTTTCGTCATCTAGGGACCCTGAAACGTGAAGATCTGAAAAAATCTCGGAAGGTGATTTTTTCGTGATCACAATACTCCTTCGTCTTTTAGACGAGGGAAGTAAAAACAGTTACGAACCAAAATCTACCCGTGGCTACAACTTGCTACTACAGTACTTGCTACTGAAGTAAAGAGATCGCGTCCAGTATATAAATGGGGAGTAGTTTTCGGCGGAAGTTCTACCAGTGTATATTAATTTTTAGCTACCATTGATGAATTGTGCGTATCGCGAAATGTTAGCTATAAAGAATTTTATAATTCCGCGATTGAATTATTTACGGGAAACACTTGAAATTGGTTTTCAGCGATAAAATCATCAGTATCCGATTGGCCTTCACTTGTAGAAATTTTAAAACGAGACTATTTACCTAGCGATTATGAAGATAGATTGTGGAATGAAATTAAGTCGCTAACGCAAGGACCTAAAGAACCGGTGCACTTTTACATATCATCCATGGACGCGCTATTTAAACGATTACCTAGGGAACCAGCTGAATACATTCGTTGAAATATATTAAGAAATAGTTATTTAAGAATCAAGGAAAGTAAGTAGCTATTACCGCACAAACACGATACAACGACATGATCGGGAAATAAACCAAGAATACAAGGCCCCAGCTCTGTTAAGATGGCGGCAACAGGAAGGTTTGCTCCAGCTAAAAACTCAGCCGCGAGGGCGGGTTCTTTACGACCTTTCAGTTAGGGCTGTACTCCGGTACGATAGGTTAAACAATATTAAATAAAGGACGCCACCACATTCAAAATACCTCGGGAAAACAACATCAACATCCTTTAGCAATAGGTCGGCCTACTGTGAATGTGAAAGTCAGCAGGCCTTTTTACTATCAGCTTGGCAGAGTTTGGTCGGCGAGTTGCGTACAGTATCGAGTTACCTTACAACAATAACTCAATGAAGCAGCTGCTAAACTCCTTCTTACAACTGAAAAGTACACATAAAACGTATGCAAATACCATAAACACAAATGAAAAACATAAGTACTTGACAATGAACTCTATTGAAATAAATAAAATATGTGCAGGCGACAATGAACATGAAATTGACTAGTTAAGATTTAAAAGTAATCAAAAAGGTTAGTTAAGTTAGCTTACGCAACAAATTACAAACAGTAAACATATATATACCGGGTGTCCAGTCTCAAAGCCGAACATAGGCAATTGACATTAGTGCATTCACTCGTTCTTCATTGAAATAATAATTTTTTCTGTAGATAATTTTAACAGACGTTGACAGAAAACACCGATTTACGCCAATTAATTACCAATTTTTTTGACAAACGCTATCGAACTTGAAAAGCAAGGCATGGCATATTTAAAAATTCCCAAGTTTTAAATTAGTATTTTAAAATAAAAGTCGCATCTTGATTATTATTATTGGTATCATTTGATGCGTAATAATTTTATCTTTCCATTGATACCATTACCTTCCCTGTAAGTTGAATTGGCGAGCAGGAATCGGCAGAAACGTTCAATACAATGTTAATCGCCTATGTTCGACTTTGAGAACGGTATATAAATTAATCGTTTCATAACGTCTGACGACGTCTTCCGATTTTCCGTCTCCATCTATCTCTCTCGTTCCATAGTCCTTGCTCTAAGTTCCTTCCTTCTATCACTTCATTAATTCCGTCTCGCCAGCTACGTCTGGGTCTTCCTCTTTTGCGTCTTCCTGGTGGCTTCCACTCGATTATTTTCTTAGGGAGTCTTTCTTGGTTCATCCGCTGCACGTGTCCAAACCATATTAATTGTCTGGTTCTTATATCATCAATAGTTGTGATTGGGGCCTCCATTATTTCTCGTATTCTTTCGTTTCAGACATGGTCTAGTCTAGATTCTTGCTGACCTTCCCAGAAGTCCATTTCTGTTACTAACAGTTTTTTTTTTGTTCTTTTCATTTATTTGCCATACCTCCGAGCCGTACGTTGTAATACTTTTCACAATTGTTTTATATATGTAAGACTTTTTCCTGTTGGTGATTGTTTTATCCCACAGTACCGAATTCATTCTTGATATTGCTTGTCTTTCTTGAATGTTTCTTTCTTTTATTTCTTCGTCACATCTTCCATCGTCCTTAATTTTAACGCCTAAATATTTATATTTATGGCAGATTTAAATTTCCATATTGGCTTCTAATTCTAGGTCTTTCTTTATACCACCGATGTTCATGTATTTAGTTTTGGTCATATTCAGTTCTAGCCCCCATTTCGTATATTCTTCTATGAGTTTTATCGTCATATATTGTAGGTCTTCATAGTCTTGTGTCAGTATAACTTGGTCATCCGCGAATTGTAGAGAGTATATTGTATCATTTTCCATAGGTATACCCATTCCTGCACATTTCAGTTTCCAGGTTTTAAGTGCTTGTTGAATGTAAATTTTAAATAAGTTTGGAGAGATACAACACCCTTGCCTTAAGCCTTTTGTGACTTCAAAACCTTTGCTTATTTGTTGTCCCACTTTGATTTTTGATATGGATACAAACAGTAAACTTGACTGAAAATACATTAATGTGGCGCAAGGGCGAAACTGCCACAAGTTACGTTAAACAAATAAAGAAATACGGAGGCAATTCAATAAATTTAGCAAACAGCAGTGCACTGAATTGTTCAACACTCGACGGAACGTTCACTATACATAATACACCATAAAACTAATTTACATTTGTTACCTGAAGAAGCTCAGCTGACTGAATTTGACGTGCGGCACTGTATGTAATCGCCTTGTGCCAAACAAACTGCCTTAAGGTGCCTGAAGAAATGGAACGACTGCGGAAATCACAAAGGGTTAACGTGATGCGGAACACAGCCTCGAAGATCTAGCGGTAATCAGGTTTGGCAAGATGAATTATAATCCCCCAAAGATGAAAAGACGTATGGAACAACGGGATAAATCCCTCAACGTGCGAGATTCGACCACACGACGTCATACTAAGTTAGCGTTGGTTCTATGAAAAGTTCGTGATAATCCGCTACAGCGATAAGTTTAGGAGTCTCGCAACACCACTATAAAAACTCTTGATCACACTCAACTAAGTTACTTCACTTGCACCCCTCACGTTCACCACACGAAAAACCCCAAGGATTTTCCACTTTAACGAAACAGTTCTATTCCTTCAGAAGGCACAATTTCGACATCTCACGAAGTTCCGGTCAAGCGAGATCGAGCTCGTGGACACAACCGCCGACGCGTGTTATCGATATTAGCGTCGCTGCTCCGAAGATGCAAGCGCGAAAATGACCAAGCGCAGACGCGGCTTATCTACGTTCCTCATTGATCTCATGGTAAACGGTTCAAAAAATTCTAGAATCTCGAAATCTGACTAAACACTTCTCACGAAACTCAAAGGGAACCTTGAGTGTGTCAGAACAACAATAAATACGGAGAATTCGGTAAGGTGAAACTGCTTTACGGGCAGAAGAGAACAAAGGGTGGATTTATAAATGAATTTCGACGAATATGACTGAACTGCAATGTTCATAAACGACCAACGCGTAAAGTTTTAGACTTGCTTGTACAACAAACATTCTGAGAGAGACGACGATAAGGCAAACTGCATGTGAGAATAGATTGCGTCACCCAAACAGCAACAAAGCTTGATTCATAAGATACGCCAAAGGAAACCTGAATCGGCGATCTTAACTACGGCAAAGCATTAATATTTAACATGGATCACGCGAAATAAGGTTCTTATAGAAATGAATATTGAGTATACCACTAAATTATGAATTTAACTTGCGTGAATCGTGCAACTGGTAGGATTTGGACAAATTGTTCTGACATAGCTTTTACCGGTCTAGAACGAGTTTGCCAGACCGAGCAAGCGAAGGCTGGCAAAGTTTGAGACTGATTATAGATAGTTACTTCCCGAGCATGCTTATAATATTTGTCTCTATGCCCAACAAAAATTTGTTTCAGTATTATATATATTTTTTTTTTAATTTACAGTTATACCCTAAGCCTACTTCTCTTAACCAGTTTTTACATTTCAAATAGGTTTGGATCAATTAAGTTCAAACCCGTTCAGATCACTTACAAAACTAAAATTACTGTAATAACACGTAATTTACTTACTTCCCTCAAAACCCAAAGACGTTTTAGAACCGGACTTAGCTTATCTAGAAAGTAATCAATTTCAAAATCATAATGTTAAAAGGTCGGAAATCTCTATGACAACGTGTTGGAATTGTCAAGGAGGAACGCATACACATCGTTACTGTAGGAGTAAAAAGGAAACGGTTTTGTTTTAAATGTGGTGCGCCAGGTTGTACTGTTGCGACTACGACTTGCAGAAAATGCTCAAATAGTAAAAATTTTAAAAAAAAACTACTTTTTGAGGCGGCAGTTGACGGCCGTTCTCCGCCTCTTTGTATGACTCAGGCCAAACCAAAGAATTCCTACGTAATAACTTCTAACAGTAAAGTGCATTTTAAAAGGAGGTTTAATGTTAAGTATCCAAATCGCAAAAATTGTATTAAATATAAAAAGCCTAAGTTGTCTCGAACAGAATGGGTTTCATGGATAACCAAAGATGAAAATTTTTATAAATGTTCTAAAATTAACCCCGTATTTTTCAGTAAGCCTTATTATAACCTTCCGTATATTAGTATTTCAATTTTAAAGCATAATGTAACAGCGCTACTAGATTCGAGTGCAAATAAAACCATCGTTGGGAAAAGGGGTTTAGCTCTATTTTCAATTACTTAGGTATTAAAACTAGGAAACCCAAAGAAAAATATGCGACGAATGCAGATGGAAAACGTCAAGTAATTAGCCTTCAGTTTTGCTACCCTTACTTGTTGGAGCTACTTGTAAATTGGTAGAAACTTTAGTTGTCCCTTCGGTCTACCATAACTTTATTCTTGGATCAGATTTTTGCAAATTATTTGAACTAATTGCAGATTTTAAAAATAATTCGTGGGATATTCAAAGTAAAATGCGCGACTTAGAAATTAATGTTCTCTCACCACTCAATAGTGGGTCGTTTAGTTCAAGTTTTAAATAAATGTTTTCCTGATAGGCGCAATGTAATTAAGCGTTACCATGACGAACCGATCGCGGCTGATCTAGGGCAGCGTACATACATCAAACAAGTAGAGACACTCAAGCCAAATGTTGAAACCTGTCTAGAGTGCCTGGGACAGTAACTCGGGGGGTATTTCTAATCTTGACTATCAGATGGCAGCACAAAATTCTACCAATCAGAGCCAGTTACTAGCTCTGCTACCAATCATATAATATGGCCGACTATATTAAATGTAAAACATTAAGGCCTTCCCAAAATGTACACTCGCGTGCGCCATCTGCTGACAAATTTGCAAACTATATTGCAGTCTTACTCCCACGGAAATTTAAATATTCTAATATTGCCTAAGAACAGACTCAAAAAATTCTTCCTTCATATTTGAAAGATTACATGTCTAGTAGTGGTTTATTCTTTCACAATGTGTAGGAAATGTTTTTTTTGCCATAATAAAAATGCACCTTTCTTTCAAATACCAAGCCAATTAGAAATTCGAGAAAAGTGGCTCAAATTCTTATAGGAACTTTGTGGTAGGTCATGAACTTTGTATTTATTTAAACAACTCAATTTATATTATAGATCTTACAATATTGTGTACAAAGCACTTTGAAGAACAAGAAATTGATACTAGTTTTAAATATTATCGTTTAAAAAAGGGATCAGTACCGTCTATTTTTGTAAGTTAAATTAACTGTTTGTTTATCACCTCACATACTAGACAGTCTCTACATTTTAGAATTTTGTTAATTCACAAAGTCGTTCAAAATACCAACCCAGGATCGAAAATTATGAACCAGTTTCAGTAAACTCGACATCCTCCAATAATATAGCTACCGTTCAGGAACAAATCAACACTTTTACACAAATTTGCAAAACACCACTCTAAAATGCAGAAAACTCAAACGTAAAGGCTGTTTTTTTAATGGACTGCATTCAAAATTATCCCAGAAAGAACAAATGGTCAGAATTAACAGTGCGAATGTGTACTGTTTGGAGGTTCTGTTCTCCTAAAGGTTAAGGATTCTGCCGAAAGAACTTGACTGTACTGCCATCAAAAACAACTATTTCGCGTTATCTTGGCACGTTTAATGGACAAAACGATCTAATTGCACAACGTCTAAAGGCTGAGATTAAACAGATGAAACACCCAACACAAAGGATCTGTTCATTAATAGTCGATGACATGGCTATAAAAGAAAAAAATTGTTATAGTCGTACTGAAGATCGAACTGATGGTCTTGATACCTGTAGAACAAGTTTTGCTGGCCAAACTCCCATCATCGCTAACAAGATGTTATGTTTTGTGGTACAAGGATTGTCAAGCAGGTTTATCATTCCGGCAGGATATTTCTTTCACGCTTCGCTAACAACCGATGTTTTTTATTCTTTGACAATGAGGGTACTAAAACTTTTAACTGACTGTGGATTTATTGTCCTAAGGCTTGTAACTGATAATTTTTCATCGAATACTGCACTTTTTAAAATGCTAAGTGGAGGATCATCAATTCAAAATCAAATCGAACACCTGTTTCTTTCACCTTTGCCGTTTTTTTTATCTTTTGATTTTTGCCGTACACTGAAAAACGCTGGAATTTATTTCTGGATCGTGATATGTGTTCATCACAATGAATTATCTCTTCTTCATATTTAAAAAAATTATATAACCTGCAAAAAGATCTACTAATTAAGCCTGTTCGTTATTTGGCAAGAAAATACTTATATCCTACAAGTTTTGAGAAAATGAATGTTTTAAGAGCCATACAAGTATTTACTCCTGCTGTAACTGCTTCATTAAAATTTTTAAAAGAAGTTGAAGATGAACGTTTGATTGGCATTGATGCTACTTGGACTTTGACATAAAGCTGGGAAACCAACCGAACGTTTCAAAATTTCTCCTAAAGATCGCGCAAGCGAGTGTACAGTTTGGGAAGGCCTTTATGTTTTACATTTAATATAGTCGGCTTTGATATGGCAAAGTAGTGGCGCCATCTGTTAGTATTATCGGAAAGTACCCCCTAGGAGCAGTTCAAGGTCATCCAAATCGGTATTTTGACATCAAAGGAACCGACAGTGAGTGTCTCTACTTGTTTGATTTATGTATGCTGTCTAGGGTATTACAACACCGTAAGTAGAATTACAGAATAGTATTATTGTCCGAAAATGCGTAGGAACATACTACGTATATAAGAGTTTGTAAAACGTGCAATGAACAAAAATCTCCGAATTCTAAAAGCTTTGGCCTTATGGGACGCGAGAAAAAGGCACAGTATCCATGGCAAATGATATCCGTTGATAATATGGGCCCTTTACCCAGATCTTCGAAAGGGTATTGTTATATTTTAGTTGTCTTCAACTGGTTGACTGAATATGTTTTACTCAATCCTCTTCGAAATGCGACCGCCCAAGCTATTGTTAATTACATGAAAGATCAAGTAGTTTTAGTTTACGGAGATTTTCAAATTATTGTATACGATAACTGTACTCAAATTTTAGAATCATTGTTTAAAAAATTGGCTAAACAGTAAAAAGTACAGAGAATTTGGTACAATGCGTATTACCACCCACAGGTAAATCCGGTAAAACATATAAATTGTACTATATGAACAGCTATTGGAAGCAACATTGGAGAAAAGCGCCAAGATTGAGATAAGGAATTATCAAAGATGGCATATGCTATTAGTACCGCAATATATGAAGCTAAGGGATATTTCGTCTTTTTATAGCATCTTTTACTGTATCATTAAACCATGATTTCTTGTTTCTTGTTGTTACTATTGTTTTCTCTGGCATTGTTATATTAATTGCACTATCAATCTGGTTATAGAAATCATTACATTACTTTTCTATATCTAATTAATCTTTTTTTTAATTTATTTGAATCAGCTCGAATTTTGCATGTCATACATGGTTGTGTTCACATATTCTTACTAAACTTACTAAGCGGAATTTATATTATAATACTATAAAAATTATGATTATCTTATATTATATTATAAATATTATACAGTTCTGCGATATTACTATTATTAGCCGTCATCACTGCTATTGCCCGATGATGGATATGCGTCCTGTGGTAACCGTCTTTTTAATTGGGTATGTATATTTTTCTTTCCTAGCAAGTAATGAGGGCTACTTCGGCAAGAGTTTATATTACTGAAGAATTTTTTGTTCACCTTTTTATTTCAAGTTCATAATGTAACTGACTATTTCTAACATATCAGGGGGCATTGGCATCTATTCCTAATATTTTATTTTGCATAACTTGTATTTTATTTACCTGCATTTTTGAGGCTGCTCCCCATATAGCTCATTAATACATAAGAACAGGACGCAATAGCGATTTATATAATATTGTGCAGTTAATCTTAAGTGATGATTTTTTGTTTAGTAACGGGTATAGTTGAGATAATCTTGCATAACACTCACTAACCTTTTTGTTTATATGGATGCCCCAAGTTAGTCTTCTGTCTAAATGTACTCCGAAATATTTTACACCTGAATCGTTAGGGTTCCATGTTACTTCACAACCGTTAATAATAATTTTTGTAGGATCTGCTGGTCTGTGTAATGTAAATATTTTAGCTTCACACTTATTTTGGTTAATCGTTATACACCAGTGATGACACCATTCACTTATTTGATTTACCGCATGTTGAAGTATGTTGCTTGCTGCTTGAATGTTTACATGTTCCACTGTTATTGTTGTGTCGTCCGCAAACATAGCGATAGCTGAATTAGTTGTCTCCGGTATATCGCTGGTAAAACTGTTAAATAACATGGGCCCCAAAATAGACCCCTGTGGTACGCCTGCTAGAACGAGGTGTGTTGTCGATGTGTACCTGTTAATTTTGACTGCAAATGTTCTTTCTTTTAGGAATGATGATATTATGTTAATCAGATACGGTGATATTTGAATTTGAATCATTTTGTGGATTAGGCCATCTATCCAAACTTTGTCAAATGCCTGCTGAATGTCAATAAATGCTACAACGGTGTGTTTTTTACTTTCGTATCCTTGTTCTATTAGCTGTGTTAGCCTAAGTAACTGGTGGTTAGTGGAGTATTTTTCTCTAAAGCCAAATTGGAATTTAGGAATGATTTGCAGTTGTTCAATTTCTTCACTTAATCTTCGCTTGATTATTTTTTCAAATAACTTGGAAATTGTTGGCAATAGACTAAATGGTCAGTAACGTGTAAGTTGATTGGCTTTTTTCTCCGGTTTATGGAAAAGTAGTATTATCGCGTGCTTCCAGTTTTTTGGGAAGTATCCCAGTCTTAGGCATCCATTGAATAGAGTTACTAGATATGCGTAGATCTTATTCGTGAAATTTTTTATAACAACATTTGGTATCAAATCATGGCCGGGAGCCTTTCTGATTGGAAGGCTCGTTGCTAGGTCTTTAATTTCTTGTGGAGTCGTAGGTTCTATGTTGTTTGGTATTAATGGAATTTGTGTGGTAACTATACGATAAATTTCAGCTGAAAATTCCATGTTGTTTTGTTCTGGTATGGTTGTAAAATTGTCCTGTAGGTGTTCCGCGAACACGTTGCACTTTTGTTCGTCTGTAGTATAATAGTATAACTAGTAAACCAGTTGAATATTTTGCAATTTACAAAACTTCTTTGTAGACAACGTTTAACGTATGGCACTATCCATCAGGTAAAATTTGAATTTTTAAGTTTTCAAAACTACTCGTACGTAACATTGCTACATACACTTGATCATAGCTAAATACCGGTTGTTACGAATATTATATATTCCTACTTTATCCAGAGTTTGTCTTTGTGGTTTATTAATTGTCATCGTGCATGATAGGCGCACAGAGAAAATGGGAAGGCTACCACAAAGAAGAGCTAGGGGAAGGCCTAATAGAATTTTGAAATAATAGATTACAAAAGTGATGACTGAATGCAACTTAAACGAAAGAAACTGTGAGGCTGGAAGAGTATGAAAAACAGGTGCCGGATAACGTCAAAAGACGTTTTAACAATATACGTATGCTTGTACCAACAGGGAAAGCAATCCACATAATTATAATAAGCAGGAAAAAACACCTTACAGCATCTGATCAATATCGATTTTCTTTAACTGTCATTTTACATGTATTTGGCGTTGGTCTCACGAATCAGCAGACCGTTGATTTCAAATAAACATTTAGTAGTTACAGTAGTCCATTGGAAAAATCAGCAGAACGCCGCAGGCTGACTTCGAGAATATAATTGGTTTACTGCTACTGCATGGCCGGCTGCATCCACTTGAGAGCTACAATATGATGGTTTTTCTCTAAAAATTATCAATTTATTTTCAATTTAGGACTTTTGTGCACATCTACACGGTGACGGCTTTCATTTAAAAAAATAATTATCGAAATCGGCCCGGTGGAAGTCTCAAAATAGATACCGAAAGAAAACGCTTCACGTTTTAAATATATAGATAGTATAATCGTGGTTTGTCGCCTTTCTTGTATAGTAGTATCGTGATGGCTTCTTTCCACTCGTTCACTATCTTTCTCTTCTCCAAACATTTGTTGAATAGTGTCTTCAATCCTCTTACAATTTTATCTCCTTCTTACATCAGCAACTCTTTTGTTAGGTTGTCTTTTCCGGGGGGCTTTTTGGTCTTTCATTTCTTTTAGTGCATTTATTATTTCCTCTTTCTCTATTTCTGGTAAGTCTTTGGAATTTACGTTCATGATTTTTACTTTTAAATGTTCTTTCGTTTGCGTTGGAGCTTTTTCTTCGGACTCGTATAATTCTTCGTAATATTCCTGGACTCTGCCTTTTATTTTTTCATTTGCTCTTAATTCCTTTCCGTTTTTTGTCTTTTATTGCTATTAATTTATTTCTAGCTATAGTAGGTCATAGTACTTTCATATTTTGATTGTCTTCTATGACTTTTTGTATGTTTTCGTTTTGTTTCTGAATTTCATTGTGTCTTATGGTTTTTCTTATTGTTTTATTTAGTTCGACAAATTCAACCGTTTTTTGTTTGTTGGATTGTGCTAGTTTTCTTCTTTTTTCAGCATTTCCTTTACTTTTTTGGACAGTATTTCGTTTCCTTTTGTTTGCTTTGTTATTATTTTTTGAGCAGAATCTAGAATCGTTGATTTTATTATTTGGTTAATTTCATCGGTGTACATGTGTATGCAATTTCTGTTTTGTAGATGAGTTTTAATTTCTTCTCGATATTTATTAGAATTCTCTTTCAATACTTGAGTATTAGTGTTATATATTTTATTTTTGAGTCTTCTTATTCTATTCAACTTTGTATTAATCTGTATCTTGGCTCTGACGAGCCTGTAGTTGCTACCAATCTTTTACTATTTCCTTATTCTTTGTTAGTACGTAATCATATTCATTTTTGATATTCCTATTTGGGCTGATCCACTTCCATTTGCTTTGGGGTTTCTTTCTGAAGAACGAGTTACTCTAGAAAAGTATATAGGATTTCATCCCTTTCATTTCCTGTTACGTACTCAAAGTTTCTCATGCTATGTTGATTTTGATCTTGTCTTTTGTCCAGGTTTACATTAAAATTTTCTAAAATGATCTTGTATGGTGTTGCGTCGTCCATGAGCGCCTGGGATACTTTTCGTCTTCGTACGATTGTGTAGGGGCACTACTTTTAGTGATACTTTGTTGTTCAATTGTATTACGAGATATGCGACTCTGTCTGAAATTGATTTATAGATTTTTATTCTATCTGTGATGTTTTTGCACACAATAAAGCCCACACCCCTTGTTCCATTATGTTCACAATTTGAGTAATATATTATATTGCCTGAATTCAATGTAATGGCCTTTGCTTCTTTTCTTCTAACTTCTGCCAATCCGATTATGTTGCATTTTATATTCTTCAGTTCTACTTCTAATTCGTGTATTCTGTCATTTGATTTGAGGGTTTGTACGTTATATGTTCCTATGTAGAGTGTTGTCCCCCCCCCCCCCCAGAATCCATGGGACAGACTACCGAAGTAGTGTGGGACTCAGAATTTACAATTCCACCCACCTGGGGTCCAACAATATCCTTTCTGTTAAAATTCGACATATTAGAAATAATAGGGGGTTTTGGCCAGTTAAAACGCCACGCTGACCAGATGTGTTGGTGAGTATATTTCTCGGCCGATCCTATTTGCAGCCGCCGATTCTGGGTCAGACGCTACTATTGTGGTTGTATAGGTACCATGAATTTCCATATGGGTAAGTTGCTTTCATACTAAGTTATGTTGCTGGTTTTTGTCTTCCGCGAGTATTTAATTTTCCCTGTACCTACCATATCTGGTAGGCGTTCCCCTATCTGTCACCTGGGGAGCGCCCGATGGGGCACCATCAACCCCTCACTCCTATTATACCATCACAGAACTCTTCAATAAACTCTAAGAATAAAGCTTTAGGACTGCTTGGGAGACCTATACACTCCTACCAATATATATGAAAAATGTCTCTACACAATCTGGAAAGTTAAAACCCAATAGGACTTAGGTACTATGTCAACTTTTATAATGCTGTGCTTTACATCACCTCGTAAGTAACCTATAACACCTCCTGTAAACCTGGACCAGAATTTGCTCTTAATATATTATACCCTTCAATTTTAATTTCAAAATTTCCAATGTTGCTGGTTACACATGTTTCACTTAAAATTACAAGTAAAGGTTTTCGCTCTTCAACAAAAAAAATTATTTCATCCAAATGTGCTATTACACTCTGCGCATTAAACCCAAATATTTTGACCTTCTTGTTTACTGATTTCCTTAGTTGCTATGCTTTATAGTTGATTCTATTACGTCCTATGTTTATCTGTCTTTGATACGATAGGCAATTCCAGGTAAAAATGTTATGTTTCACATCTACTTTTAAGTCCAACTGCAAATTTGACTCTTTACAACTACCACAGGCTACTGCTGTATATTTACATGTTCTACTTTGATGTCCTTCTTCTCCACATTTGGTGCAACATTCCTTATTTACACATCTATCTGCTGTATGGTTAAACTTAGGCATTGGTAACAGCGTAATACTGATATACAAGGTGTTCCAAAATATTATGTACATACGGAAGGAGGTAAATCTTTGACTTATTTCATGACTAAAAATTCATATAAACATAGGTCCGCAAAAGCTTCGTTACCGATCTACAGGATGTTGAAATTTCAAGATTGTTTTAGTTTTTTCTTTATAGCTCCTATATTTTTTGAGATATTTAGCTCAAATTTGGCATACAGGTTACGCTGTAGGGCTTACATCATTGGACATGCCGAATGGTTGTGAGAATCTACAGGGTGGTATTTTTTCAGGGGGATGCCTCCTTTTCTCCCCCTGAACTTCTTTGCGGTGCGCCGCTAGTAGATTCTAAAATATAAAATGAGTTTTCTACTTTGTTTAGAATCTTTGTGTTCTCTTGCAGTTTTTTCGTATCTGCGACCGTTATCCAGAAAAAAAACGATTTTCTGTAATTCGCTGGACAAAATTTATATTTTTAAAATGGTCTAGTAGGCTCTGGCTTTATTTGAATAATTTCTTGTTTTTATCAATTTTGACAGTTCACATTTGAAATCGTAACTGTTATCTGCATATATTTATAAATTAAAGGTTTAAGTTGTAAACTGTAACGTGTAAAAATGTTTTAAATACTCGTTATAATCCCATAACAATGCCAAATTTTACGAATTCTGACATGACTGAGATGTATTTAATCGATGGTTTTGCGAATTGAAATGCAAGAGAAGCCAGACGTCTGTACATGGAGCCTATCCCAAAAGAATGATACCTGATCATCGAATATTCTCGAATATTAATAGGCAGAAACTGGAGCATTTAATAAGAATACCAATGATGAAGGTAGACCACCACAGATCGAAGAAGCTGTTCTAAATGAAATAGAAGAACATCCAGGCACTAGCACCAGAAAAATCTCTGAACATTTAAATATCAGTCATCAAGTTGTTTGCGTGATTCTCTGCTATAACCTTACCACATTCAAAGGCTGCAGGCGCTCCTTCTTCGAAAATTTTCTTTGAGGATTAATTTCTGCCACTGGTACCTTAACAGGGTAGCAGTAGATCCCAATTTGATTGTAAAATCATTTTTACCGATGAAGCCAATTTTTCGAGGAATTCTATTAAAAATTTGCATAACAACCACATATGGGCTCAAGAAAATCCGCATGTAATTGTATAAACGCATTTTCAAGAAAAGTTCTCATTAAATGTATGGGGTGGCAAAGTTAGCTCCAATCTCCAAAAATTCATTTAGCTAGTAGTAATAATGAGTATGCTCACATTCATAGGGAGAATCTAAGCCGCAAACGCCAACATTCAAATGGACCGTTACAATAGTCGGAGAGAAATAAATAGATAATTTATTATTTATGGTAATCCATGAGAGAAAAGTTGAGCCCCCGAGGTCGCAAGGTGGAGTGGTGTCTTTTGTCTAGTGAATTATTTGTAATAACATACGAGTGCCATACAAAATTTTACCCAACAACTCAATAAATACAAAACAAAATTCACCAGAAGCTGTGAAAAGCCCAAGTGACATATTAATTGGGAATAAGCTAAAGAAACAAAAGATCAAATACATTTATTATTAGAGTGGCCTGTGATTCGTGTTACATAAGTTTGATGGTACTGAAGTATATTTTTGGTGGCAGTATCAGTCTATATCAAATTCGAGGTAAGCAGGTTAGATCTAATTTGATACGGACTGGCAGGAAACCTAACCTGCTAACCTCGAATTCGACATATACACCTAGCGCCACCAACAATACACTCGTGAGTAACTTATGCTTTTTACCTCACTAGTGACTTTCGTTTCTTTTAATTGTTTTGACAGTACTATTAGTGGACCACACATTTATGAGGAGAACTTCACTGCTGACAAATACTTAGATCAAATAAACATCAATTTTTTCTCGGAATTCCAGGTCAAACGTTATTAAATAAATACATCAAGAGAATTTATTTACATTGTTAATTAGATCCGTCCAAAGTTAACGAGATAATGTTCTCTAAAATTGTCGAAATGGTTAATGATTTCAGTAGAACGATGTTTCGCTGCGCAGTTCAAAAAGAATAGGAAAATTTTTCTTTTTTTGGGAATTATAGGGATACACGTTGACTGGCTAGATTTCCCGACTTATTGTTCCTAGATGTTTAGGGGTTAGTATGAAGCTGAATTTATAAAAAAAAATAGAAGTATTTTTATTTTTTTTTATAAATGAAATACACTTTGTTAGTTCAGATCCAATGGCATAACAGTTTAATACGATGCCTACAAGAAAACGTGAACTGTTTACTTCCCTCGTCTGAAAGACGAAGGAAGTATTGTAATCACGAAAAAATGACCTTCCGGGATTTCTTCATATCTTTACGTTTCAGGGTCCCTAGATGACGAAAAACAAGTTTTCTTAATTCCGTCTGTATCCCTGTCTGTCTGTTTGTTGGCGGTATAACTAAAAAAATATTTGTCGGAGGAAGATGATATTTTGCTTACACATTATTTATATATTGTTATGAAATGTTGTAATAGCTCCACTTTGCCTTGCCTGTTTGTAAAGAAATGATTAGACTGTAAAAGGCTCCACGTTGCTGTGTCTGTTTGTAATGAACTGCCTATCTGTTTGTATTATTATTTTTAGACAAAATTTAATAAGTTAAAATTAGGGCAAATCCATACACACAATTCTCAGTTTATTTTATACTGTGCTCACTTTGACTTCAGTGCTTTAAGGCTAGTTGAAATGAAATGTTCTAATTAATTGCACAAATAAAATGGTTGAATGCCCCTTTCTTAATATTTTATTTAACTGCAATGTTATTTAAGGTAGCTCTCGGTAAACACGAAACTGCATATCTCAGGTTAGGTTCTGAAATGGGCTATATTTACAAATTAGTAGTTCATTTTAGATTATTCGTCCTTGAGTAGCTCATATACGCGGTTCTGGTATATAAAATTTACGATCTGTCAAATGACACAAAATTCTCGCCAGTGCAACAGCGATTTTGAATATTTATAAAAAAACGTAAAGTTTACAAGGAATCGTCAGGTAAAATAATAATTTGATTATTCTGCTTGGCAACAAACCCCCTCGCCTTCGTTATTCTAGGATGACGTAGACCCACGCCAACTTTCAACTGTTTTTGATGGCTTGGAAATTCTTGCAAATACGCAGATTTCGCAAAAACTGATGACGCCGTTCGATTTTTGAAACCCACAAAGTAACTGGAATTTTGGAAAAGCGCTAGGCCTCTTCAGCAAGGTCTATTCTTGTGTTTTAATCGCTTTCCCGTACGCTGACCCTCAATTTACAGACCAATGCTACCTCGTAAGGTTCTCGTCGATTTTGCTTCGAAGCTGGCACCAGTTGACTATGCCGGATTCCTCCGCTGCAGTCGCTCCCCTGGGTGCAGATGTTGCTCTAGGTGCTCTTGCAGACCCCGTCGACCTATTGCAGTACAGACCTCTGGGTTCAGCTGCTTAATTGTGCTGGAAACGACACACACTTGAAGTCGGATTGGGAAATTTTAACTTTTATCTCGTGGAACTCGCCACAAACACTCTTACAGCTGCCTGAACACTTGGTGAATAAAACCGTACACTTTTTTATGGTAAAATACTTGTTTATTGATTAAAAACATCAATTAAAATGGAGCACAAATTCGACAAGCTTTCAAATAATTTAGTTCAATTGTTCTCCTCTAACAACAAAAAAGCATCACGTTGCTATGTTACCGCGATGTATTTTGTTAGTTAGAAATTAGTTTTGATAGCAAAATACACAAATGGAGTAAAATTTGATTACATAATTCTTAAATTAATACTTTCTTAAACTAAAAAAATGTTCTATGCTTATAACTATCATTATTCCTTCTGTCACGCTCGCAAATGTTTTTAAAATCACTGCTCTGCTTTTCACTTTGTTTTATTATTGCACTGGAGATTGAGTTCTCGATTTACACACGTTGCTCGCTTTGCTTCTATTCTGTTGCCTAATTTTGGGATTGCTCTTTGCAATTTTCTGTTTTTCTCTATTCCAATCTCATTTACCTTTCAGATTGCTTACCATACACTGACGTTTGCTTTGATTAATACTTTCGCTCATTTATTCTGCACATAACAAACCTTTTGTGCCAATGAAATTTTGTTTAGTATGGCTTTAAATATGCACAAACCTATTATTAATTATATTACTTTATTCAACGTGAAATCCCAACCCTCTGAAATATGCTTTGCTTATGCGTGCATTTATCATTT
This sequence comes from Agriotes lineatus, assembly GCA_940337035.1. Taxonomy (NCBI): domain Eukaryota; kingdom Metazoa; phylum Arthropoda; class Insecta; order Coleoptera; family Elateridae; genus Agriotes; species Agriotes lineatus. Next base: position 108,056,796 of record OW679195.1, on the reverse strand, counting down.
TAATTACTACTTCTCGCATCTCATTACCAATGCATTTAATACTTTTATTAATGTATTAAATTGCAGTTTCATAAAATACTTTAACTCTGTGCTTTATTGACTTGGTTAAATATCTTGCACTGCCACCAGAGCCAAGTTGTAGGCTTAAAACCTGGCATGAAACAGTTTCAGGAAAATATATACAGGGCGAGCACATTAAAAAAATTAAATTTTGTTTACTTTTGCGTTAATTTTGAAATAGAACGAAGTAATAATTTTCACATAGGTCAGGCTTTGCAAATAGGACTCCCAAGAGGCGCCCGATGTGGTTACAATCTGCTTCGTAGATGCGGCGGAGTTCAAATCTCCCAGCGGGCTAATTTTTTTATTTGGAAATGTATTTAATGTATTAGAAACGTGAAGATATTTTTACTCCTAACTTAATTTGATTTTTAAAATGATTTAGTGTCACAATGTCCACGAGGGATGTTCTGGGTAAACCCTTTTACAGATTTTTTTATTATGCTTTCAGATAGTCCGAAACATCGCGTCGTAATAATCTCTAATAAAATTATGAACTTTTAAAAATTTACATTAATTGTGTATTTTCCAATACTGCATGGGTCTGTTCAGCACAAAATGATTTTTTGTGGTAAAATCTATAAATTCTATAATTATCGAAATATCTTTTAAAAATTAAAATTTCAACGATTTTCACAGGTTAAAAAAATTTTCAGGACAAATCAAAATATCAAGGATTTTGCCCTGGTTTTTAAGGTATATTAAAATTTCAAGACGTTTCGGCCTGTCTTTTAAGTTTGTACTATATGTACCTGTTCATGACAATAATTGTTAATATATCCATACATCCAAATTTATATCTTAATTTGAACGTTTTGAATTTTTTATTCAAAATTTCTTTCAAATTGAGTAAAAACATATATAGGCCACGTGAATAAAACATTTATTAACTGAAAAATATGATCACACTCGCACTACGAGCTCGTGAGCTCAACATCTTTTCGACAAAAAGTGAAGTGTGAGTGCTAAAATATAGGGTCAAAGTCGAAAAAATCTTTTCCCGCTGCTGATCATGTAAGTCAGTGATACAGCCTTAGTAACAAAACGTGTAAGTCGGTGATTATATTTGTTTGCTGCTTTTTCTTGACAACGGAACTTAATATTATTATTAAGTTCCTAGGATAATAAAATTAGCAAAGCAAGATGCAGATGTAGACGTTTTGTTTATAAATTGCAAGTGTTTATGTGACATGTGACACTCACAGGTAACACGACTCACGAAAACTAATCCTGGTGACAGGTGACAAACCAAACAATTTTTTCAAAAATCTAGGAAAATTTCGATAAGCAGCGGGAAAAATATAATAAGATAACTCGGAATGTATCGTCTATTAACATTTTCGGCAGGCAACAAGCCGCGACTTCGTCTTGGCTTGTACTTGCCTACCTCAAATGTTAATAGGTCCTTACATTCCTTGTTACTTAAATAGCTATTGTTCGAAGAAAAATTACAAAAAAGAAGGCATTGGATGCTTAACACGTTGCACTTAGAAATTAAACGGCACGGTAAGTTTAGTGATTATTTTGTTTTTTTACCTCCAGATGCCAGCGCATAAAGCATTAGCCTCTACACCGCAAGGTAAATGAGGTTACAGATTATACTATACTATACCTTAGTACGGCAATTAAAAGAAATGTAAAACATTCTCTGTAGCACTAATTGTCAGCAAATTATATTCAGGGTGCTCAGGAGTAAACCGAAATCATTCTATATAAATATTACAGGTTATCCACCTAATGTGGAGTATGTGGATTGCATTTTTAATAATAACATTATCGAAACACGTTATAAAAGAAAGAGGGAGAAAAAACATTTTTAGTCAAGTAGCATTAATTGTGTGGAGTAGGTGGATCGTGTTTTTAATTTAATTATTGAAAAAAGTATAGAAGGTTATGAGAGCAAAACATTTTAAACGTTTTTTTTAATCAAGTAGCATTAATTGTTAGAAATTTCATTTTTCTAAGGCGGTTTTAATGTAATTTTTGATACGGGCGTATCAAAATAGCTATTTATGTATCAAGTTGTAAAATGAAAGTGTTTTTCATACAAGCTAGTTGGGCAACACGTTGTATGTGAAAAACGCTAATTTTGCACCATGTTGCGTGATTTTCTGTAATTTTGAGCCATATCAATTTTTATAGTAAATAATAGCTATTTAAGTAACAAGGAATGTAAGGACCTATTAACAGTTGAGGTAGGCAGGTACAAGCCAAGACGAAGTCGCGGCTTGTCGCCTGCCGAAAATGTTAATAGGCGATACATTCCGAGTTATCTTATTATATTTTTCCCGCTGCTTATCGAAATTTTCCTAGATTTTCTAAAAAATTGTTTGGTTTGTCACCTGTCACCAGGATTCGTTTTCGTGAGTCGTGTTACCTGTGAGTGTCACATGTCACATAAACACTTGCAATTTATAAACAAAACGTCTACATCTGCATCTTGCTTTGCTAATTTTATTATCCTACGAACTTAATAATAGTATTAAGTTCCGTTGTCAAGAAAAAGCAGCAAGCAAATATAATCACCGACTTACACGATTTGTTACCAAGGCTGTATCACTGACTTACATGATGAGCAGCGGGAAAATTTAATTAAACCTACAAAGTGGTTCTAAATTTTCATATTAGCGCTAGTATCAATATGAAATTTCATATTGCAACTAATGCAAATATATGCATTATTTTGACGTTGAAAACGACAACAAAATGTCACTATATTAAGTCAAAGTTACAGAAATTATTGATAACTGATACTGATACTGATAACTTGATAAGAATAGACGAACGTATGTAAGGCAGAGAGTTCATTCGGGTTTTTAGGTGATTTTCCTGAGTCAACAGAGTATTTTCTCTGCGGCAAATGCTTGGGCAGTATCTCTCCACTTTTCCTGTCCTTTCTTCCATTCTCCACACCTTTTTTCTCTCACCCATCCTATAACTCCCGTTCTTGGCCAAAGAGGGACGCAAGATTCTTATAGCATCCCGCCCCCAGTTGGCGAATTGAAATTACCTTGAACCTTTTGTTACCTTCCAGCATTTGCTTTAGGTAAAGCAGCAGTACTCGAACAAAAGTTGTATATGAATGAGTTTCTCTTATAACTTGAATTTTTATTTTAAACTAGCGTATGGGCTTTCTAACATCATGTGTAACATCCACTTAAAATTTCTACCCCAAGACCGTTACACACCCTACATACAGGGTGATCGGAATTCGCAAATTGCCTCTTGATTATGTGTGTGTTGCTTTCAAAACCTAACATTTTGTTGCTGTGAAAGATATTCTTTATACAGATTTTATGGGTTATGCAACAATTCGCTATGGCGATGGCGCTGAGAATGAAAGTAGAGCATTAGACGATTTTCAGCGAAAGACGAATAAAATTGCGTGCCCTGTGGTATGTATATTGACCCAAATAACCCTTCTCTTTCTGAATCCTCCTACGGATTAACAGGAAAATATTTTATTGTAGAGGCAAAATGCTCATTCCTATTATTATCAGATACAAAGACAGTTAAACATCTGTAAAAAAAAGTGTTATTTGGTTGTTTGGTCACCACTGGGAATTTTGATTAACATTATGAAAGGGATACAATTTTGGGAAACTAAGACGTTGCCAAAATTAAAAGAATTTTATGTTTGCGTTGCTACCGAAATTAGCAGATTCCAGAAGAAAAATAAATATGCCAATTAGGGATACTTTTCTTGATATTTAATATCTATTTTTGAATTAATTTAGTAATTAGTGTTAACTTAATTTGTTTAGTGTTCATTCTTATATAAATTATATTTCTATTAGTTTTTAAATAATTACCATTGAAATTAAACACTTGAAATTTGATTTCAATTTTTACTACTTGTGTATTTTATTTGTAAATAAATCATTAATATTTTGTCACAGCATTATTTGTAGTACCTACCGTATAATCACCTAAATTCTCGATAAGGATTGCCATTGGAAAGTAAAAGTAATGTGTTAACCTTCTATGACTGATAACAATGACAAAATGTAATGTTTGCTCATATGAGTAGGAATCGAACTAAGACAGGACCAGAATATATTTAAATACATTTAATTGAAATAATTAGCTCTGTATAAGTTGATTGGAAGTGTATCAATAATTTCAACATAATAAGGATAAATATTGATTTTATATTTATACGCTGTCGTTAGTTGTGTTATTATCTTGTGTTTAACTTTTTTGAGAATGAAAATGTATAAAAGCAACATCTGGAGACACTTTTATAAAATATAACTACATTACTGGATATTTATGACAAACTACATACTGTAAGTATAGAAATAGTGCACTTTTTAATTTGATGATAATTAATACACACTAAATGAGAGGCTTTGCATGCATATTCAAAAAGCAAAGTGGTGCTTGTTAAAAATGTGACTCATCAGTAATGTGATAATTTATGGTAACCTTAAAATGAAAGTTGAAATAAATACAATTTTCTTCTTTGAATTCGCTACATCTATGTGAAGCTGTTACTTGAAGCAAATTACGAACCTACGAAAGCAAAAATATAATATATACCTTTCCAGGTAAAGATCTGTTATCTTGAATATGGTAGTTAAATAGCCCAAGTTCAAGCTTAGGATTGGTTTATGAGCATCATCTTTCTCTTTCTACTTCAGATTAGTAAAGCATGTTGCCTAATTTCGATAAATATTTTGGAATATCCTGTCGTGTATATTCATTCATGTTATGAAGTTTTTCTAAAGAAATTAAAACATCGTTGGACGTGGTCATACACATCAAATAGCAATCGCTACTTCTTCATGGTAAAAAAATGGAAAATTTTACTTAATATCGTTTTATTTCCTTTTACTGTTTTGTATAAAATGATTAATAATTCCAATTTCTACACCATTTTTTAATCTTTTCGACCATGAGAAAGTTTTTCCATTGTATTTATTTGTTATAAGCATGTTAGCGCCCCTTCATCTCCTATGTTTGAAATTATAAAGTGATAAATAAATAAGTCAAATAATTGCAGAAATATACTCATTACGGCTTATGGTAAAGTTACTAAACAATCCCCTTAAGGAAAAAAGATAAGCTACTGAAATTAGGCGAAATATCAAACAAAGTTCCACTGCTTCCAGATGGAACCACTTTAAGGTCTAGTTTACAGAGGCTGAAATGAATTATAATAATAATAATAGTCTTTATTTCTTGCCAATGTACAGAGTACACAAATTAAAAAAAAACATATAGTAAAGAAAAAAAAACAGGTTAATAAGCAAGAAATCTCAAGGCGCAGTTCAAGCGTAAGATGCCTGTTCTTCCACAGAACCTTGAAAGATCTATAGCAAAGAAAAAAAATAGCGGATGCCTAAATTATAATTATAGTAATTATTCAGTGAAATGACTTAATCTTAACTTAATCTGAACAAAACTTTAATTTATATTTCCAATAATATGACATAGTTACAGGATTGATAGGATGTAATCTATCTAGTTGAGATTAAATATTTAAAAATCTAATTAAATTAACTGCAATTAAATTACTATATCTACATATAGTTCGACCTTAAAGTTGCACTTACAATGTACCATCGGAAACATCACAAACAAAACCAAAAAAAGAGATGGAAATATGTCTAAAAAACGATGTTTAGGTCCAAAATCTATAGTTTTTCTAATTAATTAAATTAGTCAACAGTAATATCCTAAGTCCATTAAAATAGCCGATTAAATGTTGATGTTTTCTGTCAGAATGTTTTGCTAAGAAATTTACGAGATAAAATTCGGTTGGTGAAGCACCTTGAATAATCATGTTAAAATTATTCACAAGCGATTAAATTTTGACACATTTTTAACCGCGGTTAAATTTTCACGTTCGATTTGTTGTCATTATTAAACTGACAGAAACCATATTTTGGATTATTATGGATATGAAGGAAATAATCACAATTAAACAAATTCTACACACAAAATATCTGTTGTAATATTTACGTAACAAAATTATTTTACCTGTTCAGGTAAAATTGATATTTTGAAGACCTAATTTTTAGGTACCTACCATATCATAAAAACTAAGAACAAATTCACGTGTGCTCCCATTTTGCATCGAAAACACCATTTGTTATCATAAAATAAGATGAAATCAGCGGAATAAAATGCGAAATCAGTTATATTAGTAATGTTTATTATAGCCCTTTTTCTCCCAGTACAAAATGATCCTGCTTCGGAGGCAAAAGAATAGATCGGATAGAATACAGATTACGCTTACAATTACGTTTTAGCTTAAATAATAGTAATTTGTACAACTAGTTTTGAAATTCATACTCTTTTTCATGAATTTGCAGTTTGATTAACGAGGCCTTGCAAAACATGTTGTGCACGTAGTACGTAGTTATTTTTGCATAGTGATCTCGTGTAACTCGAAATTTAGTCGAAAAGGACTTACAACTGTCAAATTGTTAAAATAAATAGTTAAGGGAGTGTACTTTTTTCATGATTTTGCGTTAAGAAAGTGGTACATACTTCACGATTTTTCGTTAAAAAAGCCGACCTCATGATCACTATGCAAAAACAATACTTGGAGTTTATAATTTTTTACAATAAAAAAACTTAACGTCTGGGACATCCTGTTGAATTAGTGCAGGCTGTAGCCTGGTAACAGTTGGTTGAGTCAGTACATGTAGTGGCTATGAAACAGTCGGTTGAATTTGTACACGTCGTGGCTTTATTACATTTTGTAGACCGAGTACATGTTAGTGCATTTACACAATTTTGAGAATCGGTACACGTTTGTGCATTTATACAATTTTGCGAAGTAGTACACGTTATTGCATTTGGACAGTTTCCACAATTAGTACATGCTGCTGTACAACTAGTACAATCAGCACCCCCAGTGCATTGGCAATAATACCCGGTACACAAACACGTAACTATAACTGCTATTAGTAACCAGTTTGTTGTCAAACCACACGTTTTGAATGCCATAGTTTTTTTTGTATTATCGTTATTTATCTTGCTGTTTACTTCGGTCGACTGCTGAATTCAGGCCTGCACCGTACTATTTATATACTATACACCGACGACATAATGACTTCGATAAATATTTCGATATCTTGTTTGCACAATAGTTACAATAACATGTTGTTGTATTAGTTTATTTCCATTATTGCATAATAATAAAACAATGGTCTTTCGCTTAATGATGTTTACCTAAACCATAAAATTGAAGCTTGACATTTTACAAATCCCAGTAAAACCAACAAAATTCCAAATAATTATCAGAAACTCAACAGAAGGCTCTCATATAAGCATATCATTAGAATTTCTAAAACAATATTATTATAAAAAGAATACTTAATGACGTTTACCTAAAGCATAAACTTGAAATCTTAAAATTTTACAAACTACTAAACGTTTTTCGGTAAATTCTAAAAAATTCGATATTATTTGAAAATCGACAGAAGGCCCTTATATAAGCACCCCATTTAAATTTCTAAATAGAATGTTATTAGAAAAATAATTCTTGAGAACATTTACCTAAGCAGTTAAAGTTTAACTTTTTATTGAAACTATGTTGGTGACAGGGGAAAATTCTTCTCCTTCATATTGAACCCGACAGAAGTTAGGAGACTAACAGTGTAAATAAAATGACATTTTTTCGAAAACGGTTAAGGTTAGCGACATGAATGAAGAGTACTTAATTTCTAGCCAATAGTTAAAGGTATGTAAAAAACGTCCAAAGTTCTTATCATACCGGGCGTAAAAAACGGAGTCGTGAGTGTCACAGCTAGTCCCTCCCTACAGCTGTGAGTAATTCATAACACTTTCTGGGATAGTAATTTGAAGGGTCTTACCTGGTATACATCATATTTTAAAAAATTGGAATATACCTGGTGATTCAATAATTATGTGTAAAAAACTTGACTCCATTGGAGCTCTTTGGGAGCCCGTATCTCCGAAGGATTAAAGGGTCGGCCCTTACCTGTTGGCTAAAGTTATATTTGGTATTTTTCCGACATATTTATATATCGTATATTTATAAAACGTAAGAATAATGGTGCTTTAAAAAGAGGTAGTATTGTATGGGGTGACCATAATTGTATGCTTTTGCTAAAGTTGTAACTATTAAATTAATAAGGATATTATACCATATATATTGCAAAGGCTCCACGTTGCGGCGCCTATATAAAAATGCAAGGACCTACCCGGCTGCTTGTTAGTTTATTTTGATACAAAATTTATAATTTAAAATAGGGCAAATCACCACACAATTCTCAGCTTAATTTTTATAATGTGCTCACTTTGCCTGTCAGTAATTTAAGGCTAGTTAAAATAAAATGTATTAGCTCATGTTCAAAATAAAATGGTTGAATGCCCCTTTCTTACTATTTTTTGAACTGCAATATTATTTAAGCTAGCTCTCGGCAAACACAAAACTGCTTATCTCAGGTTGGGTTTAGAATTTTACTATATTCACAAATTAGTAGTTCATTTTAGGTTATTCGTCCTTCAGTAGCTTGTGAGGAAGGATAATTGTTTTGGCCTTACCTGTTGGCGAAAGTTTTACTTGGTATTTTGCCGGCTGGTAACTATCGGCCTAATTGGGCTAACTCGCCGAGAAGGGTCGGGGTTCCAGCTACGCTGAAAGAGAACAACAAAGAAGGGAGAGGGCGCCAGGTCCTCGACGTGGTTTTGCTCCTTGTGTCGGACCTCCACAAGGTATAGACAATTCCAGCAAACAAAATCAAAGCAACGACCAATCAAAATATCACAGCCTTATTAACATTTGGTGGGTGGGTACTATAGTGCAAATATAAATACAAATATAGGACAATTCGAACAGGCATCAAAATTTATACATGTATGTAAATATAATATGCATAAATATAGTAAGTACATGCAGACTAAGTAAAGGTTTCGAGCCGAATATAATTATGTCGCATCAAATTTAAATATAATATGCATAAATATAGTAAGCACGTGCAGAATAAGAAAATGTTTCGAGCCGAATATAAATTTTACCATGCAGAACTATCTGTAAAATTAATATAGGCCGCGATACGGCGGACAATACAAACACTCTAAAAAGGGGACAGAGTTACGAAGGGCGTCTCGGAGGCAATTAAAAATAAATAGCGGAGGTTGAACCTGTACGGAGCGGGAAGCGGGCTCAAAAGCAAGTACGCCGATACAGAGCGATACACGCCTAACCTGGCTAACGTTTAACCCCGAAGGTTAGCTCTAAATGACGTTGAAGCGCTACTCAAAGTAATTTCTAAGTGTCGGAGCAACGTACGTTTGCGTGGCCACACTAAACACGTCGATGTCCTTAATATTAAAAATGCATCAGGGTATCCCTATATAATATTAATTATAGCAAACGCTTGGATCTGCTTTTTATCCGGTTTTTTCTTTTTTTTACCGATACAAACTAATTAATCAATTCGCGGCGATTCGAAAGTGAAGCAAACGGCTCCCGTAAGGAGGTCATGAGCCACAACCAAAGCTACTAACTTTACGTCACACGGCTGACGTGCAAATGGCGGAGTCCGGGGACCGGAAAGAAATGTAAGTACAGATTTAAATTTGAAATAAATAAGTGAAAGACCTAACATACGGTTTGCAGGAGGTTTCGCGGAGGGCAGCGGTTAGCGGGGCTACTTATAACTTGTAGCTCCCGCGCGAGGAGTATCCCCACCTATGCGGGATCGTCGAAAGCGCTTACAATACAAGCAACGACCCAGTCTGGAGCAGAAACTCCAAAGCTTGGCTCCGGTAGGTCTATCTGACATTAATTACTAAACTGCACAAAACGGCCCCTTGAAATTTTGCAACAGCCCTATCATAACAATAAATCTAACATAATCGAAAGCATGCACGGGGCAGAACACACAGAGGCACGATTCACCCTAATTTCTAACTATACGAAGCACTGCTGTTCTATCATAAAACTCAACAGGCGCAGTAGGCAATAACTTAAGCTAACGTCTTGCCTGCAGGAAGGTACGTCGAAGGCCAACCTTTCCGTTCGCTCCCAAGCAATCTGGCACAGTTGGGGGCCGCAGGGGTGCAAAGGCCACGACGGCGGCTATCGAAGGCGAGGCAAGCTATGGACGCCGTGGGTGACGTGGAGGTAAGTGGGGCGCTAACGCCTATTTCCAAGCGTAGCCCACGGGGGTTGTAGATTTTACAGGTATTACGTCAATTTCAGGGGTCCAAATCGACGGGATGGCTTCCAGCCAAGAGCGACAGAACATCGAGTGCTTAATCTTCAACAGGAGGTGTCCAACCCAACAGGAAATGGCTATAAACGCACCATGCCCAAATAAATCTACGATTAAGGAGCCGAGGCTAGTGACAGCTTACCTTTAATGATAACAGGCAGCCATTAGAAGTGCAAGAATAATGCTGGTCTCAAACGAATTCGCAATTGCGAATGACGTAAGTACAACCAAATCAAATACGAACGTCTTAAAGGGCACATGTGTTTTGTAGATCCTCCATCGAATCGAAACGGAGCGAAGCTACACTAATTAGCTCATACATAAAGCACACAGACGAGGCACCAGCAGCTTACACCAAGTTTAAAATGGGAGAGAGTTCAAAAATCTACCAGTTACCAGTTATTAAAATTTTCCAAAATTTTGGGCCAGAAGATATCAAAAAAAACCTTGAAGAAATTTGACTGCAATAAGAGATATCCTTATCTAGCAACAAAGGAATAGTTTAATAGACTTGCAATAATGGTTGCCTAGCCGCCATACTTAAAAATCTCTAGAAATGTAACCAGAATAAATTTAATTTGTAAAATATGGGTAATTATTCGGGGAGTTGCTTACGAAACTGCTTGATAATTATAGGAGAGTATTTAAAACTAGGGTACCGCTAACCAAACCTAATGTAAAGCATGCAAAAATTCCCAAAAAGCCACGTAATAATACTTAGAGATAAAGATTTAACTAGCGAATGTTACATTATTATATTTTTCCCGCTGCTTATCGAAATTTTCCTAGATTTTTGAAAAAAATCGTTTGGTTTGTCAGCTGTCACCAGGATTAATTTTCGTGAGTCGTGTTACCTGTGAATGTCACATGTCACATAAATACTTGCAATTATAAACAAAACGTCTAAGTCTGCATCTTGCGTTGCTAATTTTATCATCCTAGGAACTTAATAATAGTATTAAGTTCCATTGTCAAGTGAAAGCAGTAAACAAATATAATCACCGAATTACACGTTTTGTAGCTAAGGCTGTATCACTGACTTACATGATCAGCAGCGGGAAAAAGAATTAATTATCCATGGAGATATGACATGGAGGTGATATCAATTACCATTCGAAGAGAGTTAAAATGTATCTAGCGGCCTTCCATCAAATAAACAAACAAAAAATTAATTATTCAGAGTGTTGACATTACTTGTTGTCAGGTTTTTGTAACAGGAAAACGACTCATGTGGACATATGTTTATATCATCTTTTTCATCATTTTTCTGAGTAAAATACGCTCCTGAAGTAGCGGCCCACATTTTTGTTACACCCTGTATATTAACAATATTATTGTTCTGAACAGGTACATATAGTACAAACTTAAAAGACAGGCCGAAATGTCTTGAAATTTTAACTTTTTTAATATAAGCCGTAAAAACAGAGCAAAATCCTTAAAATTTTTACTTTTTTTAATATACCTTAAAACACAGAGCAAATTTTGATTTGTCCTAAAAATTTTAACTTTTTTTAACCGGTCAAAATCGTTGAAATTTTAGTTTTTAAAATAGATCTTAATAATTCGAGAATCGATAGATTTTACAACAAAAAGTCATTTTGTGCTGAACAGACCCATATAGTAGCGACATGCAGTATTGGAAACTACGCAATTAATGTAAATTTTTAAAAGTACATAATTTTATTAGAGATTATTACGACGTGACGTTTCGGAATATCTGAGGGTATAATAAAAAAGTTCACGTTTTCTTGTAATCATCGTATTAGACTGCTATACCATTGGATCTGAAATAACAAAGTGTATTTCACTTATAAAAAATTTTAAAAAACACTTTTATAAATTCAGCTTCATAGCAACCCCTAAAAATCTAAGAACAATAAGTCGGGAAATCTAGCCAGCTAACGTGTATCGCTATAATTCCAAAAAAAAAAAATTTCTATTCCTTTTGAACTGCGCAGCGAAACATCGTTCTACTGAAATCATTAACTATTTCGACAATTTTAGAAAACATTATCGCGTTAACTTTGGACTGATCTAATTTAAATGTAAATACATTCTCTTGATGTATTTATTTATTGACGTTTGACCTGGAAATTCAAGAAAAAATGGATGTTTGTTTGATCTAAGTAATTGTCTGCAGTGAAGTTCTTCTCATAAATGTATGGTCGTCGAAACAATTAAAAGAAACGAAAGTCACTAGTGAGGTAAAAATCATAGGTTACTCACTAGAGTATTGTTAGTGACACTAGGTGTCTATGTCGAATTCCAGGTTAGCAGGTGAGGTATCGTGCCAGTCTGTGTCAAATTAATCCTAACCTGCTTACGTAGAATTTGATATAGACTGATAGTGCCACAAAAAATACACTTCAGTACCGCCAGATGTCGTTTTACTTTAGCTCATTCCCAATTAATATGTCACTTAGGCTTTTCACAGCTTCTGGTGCAAAACGTTTTTTTTTTAGTTATTGAGTTGTAGGCTAAAATTTTGTACTTTTCTCTAATGGATTACCATAAATAATAAATTATCTATTTATTTCTCTCCGACAATTGTAACGGTCCATTTGAATTATGACGTTTGCAACTTAGATTCTCCCTATGAATGTGTGCCTACTCATTATTATTACTAGCTAAATGGATTTTTGGAGATTAGAGCTAATTTTGCTCGGCGGTTTTCGAAGCAACTCCCGCTCGGACACTTCTTTCTTGCTTCTCGGCAAGCCAAGTCGACTCAGTTTCAATTTGTTGGACTGTATAGATATCTGAAATTCCATGACTTATTCCAAAGTCGTCGGGGGTTAAGAAGCATTTAGAGATTTTCTGAAGCCAGCGTCGTGGTAATTTCCTCCAAGATACAGGCAGCGACAATTTAATATTTCACTGTATGTGTTTGCAGGGCCGCCCTACACCGTCAGGTGTGCTTATATTTCTTTTGGTTTAGTGGTGCTAATTAGGTGTTTCGCACTTACGCCCTCTGGGATCCTTTGGGATCATCTGAGATCCTCTGGATACTCCATGATACACTGACAAACACTTTGGTCACTAAAAATTGCTAACCGTTTGGTTTAGCGCTGATATTGAAATTTTTGAGAACGTTTCCTGTTTGTGATAGCAGGAATTGTTTCGTAGAGGCCTTAGGCCCTGCTCCAGTGCAGATAAAAAATTTTGAGGTTCTGCAAGCTATATTCCACCCCACATTGCATCCTTATGAGGCGATGTTATTGCTGCACCCGAAAAATCAAATAGCCGTAGCTGCGTTAGAACAATAGCTTTATTTTGCAACCTTCATACTCTTTTATGAATTGTGGGTAAGATAATATTATGGGAGTTTCTGTTTTAGCGCTTAAGGAAGCCTGCGAAAGGTACTTAAACATTATTTTGATAATGCTTAATATCAAGGCGGATTGTATCGTTCCAGGCCATGGCATTGGGCCCCAGAAAGTGACTTTTTAAATGGCCTACCACAGTCTGGCAATATGGCTTCGCCAACCTTAAACAAAAAATTACCATTTTTGATCACTAAATGGAAAATCTATCAGTACACTGCATTACTTCACCGTAATATTCGATTTAAAAGGCATTCCTAATGGGTATGTAGGTAATTCTCTATTGCAATTAATCGCTACTAATTTTGATTGCGTCTAAATTTTTTTTCAAAATAACGTATTTGAAGGCTAGTAGTATTGTAGTCGGAACGAGTCTCTTCACCTTATCAACCTTAAAGTGCTTTTCAACAACAATAGATCCTCAATTTCAAATTTGTTACCATTTTTGTGCCACCGTTTTGTTTGATGGAAGTTTGAACACGCTAATATATAGAGCAACTGATCAAGCGTAGTTAATTTGACTTGCTTCTTGGTACGCAACAGTTCTAGGAAATTTTTTAAAATGATGTGAATTGCTTTGCCAAAATAGTTTTTAACGTCAAATATATTTGAATATTTTTAAAACTTAGTGTATCCCGGAATCGCTCAGCAGAAAATTTGGCATCAGAGCCTTTGTCATGGCCTGGAACAACATAGACCGCTTTGATAATATATTTTAAACTTACACGTTTTTCGAAGACTTATGGACAGGCTTGCGTTCCATTTCTCAGGTTAGAGATGTGCTTTTTGCTGGTGCCTGAATGGTTGCTCGAATGATTGTCATCTGCTCATTTCTAGTAACTGTATTATTATTATGAATCCTAATATTAAACGTGCTATTCACTGTTCAGTCAAATTTCAATAGTTTGCTTTCGGTATTTAACTTTATCTATTTTAATTCTCTTTTGTGCCTAACGTAGCTCTTGCAAAATGTATCGACATGTAACCTAATGGGTCGTTTTGCATTTAGTGACACATTTTAACATGTCTGTATCCATTATAAATAAATTGTAACATTTACCTCTAGATTTTCTTTATTCCACGAGCCTGCTTTAACTTTTATGCGTCCAGGACGCTATTTCTTTTGATATTGTTGTTTTATGCTACTGCTACAGCTACATATTTTAATTATTAAAACGTCGTTATTATTCCCTACTACTGGTATTGTTACAAAAAAGCCAACCTGCGTCAAATCAGCTACAGTAGTTAAATTGGTAGCTACTAGAACGTAGAGTAACTGATCGTTTGCGCTTACCAAGCGGAAAATCTGAAATTTCCTAACACTTACCGCGTGGGCCAAAATAGCTAATTTCGGCGCTTTTTGAATCGTGGATACTAATCAGCTGTGCACCCTGCAAGTAGCTTCAAAGCACAAAAAATAAAGGCGCCAGAAATCAAGATGATTCCGATAAGAATAAACAAACTACAATTAAATACGGTTTATTAAATGTTTAAGATGTGGTGATCATCAAAAATGGTATAACTGGTTTGCAAAATATTTTAAATTTAAAGTAGTATGCATTTTAAGAAAGGTTTCTACATGCATTACTCGAAACAACACCTTTTGTGGGTTTTTAATAAATTAAAATCGTCGATTAAATCGAGAGATGTGCACATCGCTGTCAATCAAAAAAACCTTAATTTCAGGTGACCGACAGCATGAAACGTGGGTGCGCCTTTTACAACAAAGCAGTTATTACACTAATAAAAAATTCTGGAGTTATAAATATAAAAGTTATTTAAACCCGGATATTGGACGAGATATCGTGATTACAGTAAATTTAATATCTTGAATACTAGCCATCTATTCGGTTTTAATGGTACGTAATCCGTCATATACTGGCGTCGTAATTAAGTTAGATTCACCACACTAACCTCTTCGTACCTGCAAGATCCCGAAGATAACCCCGCCCGTGAGTTGCCATACGATTGCGGTTGTTTTCCAAAATCAGGCAGGATATTTGCACTTGGAGCTGTCGATTATTGAGCTGTTGGCGGACGTGGAGGAAGGCCCGCCCGTCCGACGAAGCAATGCAAAATGTGGCGAGATATTCGCTCGGAAAATATTTATTGGCACAAAAACTGCCTGTCACCAATAAATGCGATAAAAGAGCTAAAAGCGGCCAATTAATATGGGAATAACAAAATTAGAAGGTTCATCATACCTGATTTACTGTCAGCTCTCGAAACAAAATGCTCGTAACTTTAATTAAGCAGAATTAGCGTGTTGCTAGTTCGGGTCGCCGAAGAAAAATGCGCCTCGCGCTGCAAGAAGAGATAAGACGAACGATGCGCTTCAAAGATAACGAGCGGAATTTTTGACTATTTTGATACAAGTACAAAATGGAAAATTGAACATTTCGAAATGCAAACTGATTACAATGCAAATAAAAATATAATAATTTGGTAACTTGAGAAAACAATTAAGGGGAGCGAAAAATGGTTTCAGTATTTTCATATAAACATAGGTCCGCAAAAGCTTCGTTATTGATCTACAGGGTGTTGACATTTCAAGATTGTTTTAGTTTTTTCTTATGCCCCATTTTCTCCCCCTGAACTATTTTGCGGTGGGCCACTAGTAGATTCTAAAATACAAAATGACTTCTATATTTTGTTTAGAATCTTTGTGTTCTCTTGTAGTTTTTTCGTATCTGCGACCGTTATCCAGAAAAAAAATAAAAACGATTTTCTGTAATTCGCTAGACGAAATTAAAATTTTTAAAATGGTCTAGTAGGCTCTGGCTTTATTTGGATAATTTCTTGTTTTCATTAATTTTGACAGTTCGCATTTGAAATCGTAACTTTTATCTGCATATATTTATAAATTAAAGGTTTGAGTTGTAAACTGTAACGTGTAAAAGTGTTTTAAATACTCGTTATAATCCCATAACAATGCCAAATTTTACGAATTCTGACATGGCTGAGATGTATTTAATCGATGGTCTTGCGAATTGAAATGCAAGAGAAGCCAGACGTCTGTACATGGAGCGCTATCCCAATAGAATGATACCTGATCATCGAATATTCTCGAATATTCATAGGCATCTTGTAGCAACTAGAACATTTAATAAGAATACCAATGATGCAGGTAGACCATGTATTGTTAGAACACCACAGATCGAAGAAGCTATTCTAAATGAAATAGAAGAACATCCACGCACTAGCACCAGAAAAATCTCTGAACATTTAAATATTAGTCATCAAGTTGTTTGCGTGATTCTCTGCTATACCCTTACCACATTCAAAGGGTGCAGGCCTCCTTCTTCGAAATTTCCCTTTAAGGACTAATTTCTGCCAATGGTACCTTAATAGGGTAGCAGTAGATCCCAATTTGATTGTAAAATCCTTTTTACCGACGAAGCCAATTTTTCAAGGAATTCTATTACAAATTTGCATAACAACCACATATGGGCACAAGAAAATCCGCATGGAATTGTAGAAACGCATTTTCAAGAACAGTTCTCATTAAATGTATGGGGTGGTATAATCGGGGATCATTTGATTGGTCCTTTCTTTTTGCCTGGTCGACTTACTGGTCACTCATACAGGCATTTTTTGCAATACGAATTGCCTTTATTCCTCGAAGACTTACCTCTTTTGCTGAGAAATTAAATGTGGTATATGCACGATGGCGCCTCAGCACATTTTTCTATTTTGGCTCGGAAGTATTTAAATGAAGTGTATGAGTGGATAGGCGGGGTGGACCTCAGTCGTGGCGCCCTATGCCCTCTGACCTAAATAGCCTAGATTTTTTCCTATGGGGGGATCTCAAAGCTCTAATGTATACAACACCAGTGAATACCGTTGATGACTTACGAAATCGAATATTAGATGCATTTAAAACCGTAATAAATACTCCGGGGGTGTTCGAAAGAGTACGGGCATCAATGAGAAGAAGAGCGGAGGCATGTAGGAGGTCACTTTCAATAATTGTTATAACGTAGTTTCCTTGTTATAGCTATTATTTTGGTTTTTTGTATTATAATAAATCATTGCTGCATAAACCGGGCCATCCCAGCTTTAATTTTTAACAGGTAGTGCCGACTAAACTGTAAAAATTAATGGAAACAAGAAATTATCCAAATAAAGCCAGAGTCTACTAGACCGTTTTAAATAATTTAATTTCGCCTAGCCAATTACAGAAAATTGCTTTTATTTTTTTTTTCGATAATAGTTGTAGATACGAAAAAAACTACAAGAGAACAAAACATTTTAAGCAAAACAGAAAACTCATTTTGTATTTTAGAATCTACCAGCGGTGCATCGCAAAAAAGTTAAGGGGGAGAAAAGGGGCCATGGCCCCAGAAAAAATATCTCCTTGCAAAATAGAGCTATTGTTCTAACGCAGCTACGGCTATTTGATTTTCCAGATGTAGCAATAACATCGCCTTATGGATGCAATGACGGGCGAATATAGCTTGCAGAACCTCAAAATTTTAAATCTGCACTAGAGCAGGGCCTAAGGCCTCCACGAAACAATTCCTGGCATCACAAACAGGAAAGGTCCTCAAAAATTTCAATATCGGCGTTAAACCAAAAGTTTAGCAATTCCTAGCGACCAAAGTGTTTGCCAGCGTATCATAGAGTATCATAGAGGATCTCAGATGATCCAAAGGATCCCAGAAGGCGTAAATGCGAAACACCTAATTAGCACCACTAAACCAAAGGAAATATAAGCATACCTGACGGTGTAGGGCGGCCCTGTAAACACATGCAGTCAAATATTAAATTGTCGCTGCCTGTATCTTGGAGGAAAATACCACGACGCTGTCTTCAGAAATGCTGTAAATGCTTCTTAACACCCGACGACTTTGGAATAAGCCATAGAATTTCAGATATCTATATAGCCCCACAAATTGGAACTGAGTCGACTTGGCTTGCCGAGAAGCAAGAAGGAAATGTTTGATCCAACATCGGCGGGAGTTGCTTCAAAAACCGCCGAGTAAAGTTAGCTCTAATCTCCAAAAATTCATTTAGCTAGTAGTAATAATGAGTAGGCACACATTCAGAGGGAGAATCTAAGCCGCAAACCGCCAACATTCAAATGGACCGTTACAATAGTCGGAGGAAAATAAATAGATAATTTATTATTTATGGTAATCCATGAGAGAAAAGTTGAGCCCCCGAGGCCGCAAAGTCGAGTGGTGTCTTTTGTCAAGTGAATTATTTGTAATAACATACGAGTGCCATACAAAATTTTACCCCAACAACTCAATAAATACAAAAATAAAATTCACCAGAAGCTGTGAAAAGCCCAGGTGACATATTAATTGGGAATGAGCTAAAGAAACAAAAGATCAAATAAATTTATTATTAGAGTCGCCTGTGATTCGTGTTACATAAGTTTGATGGTACTGAAGTGTATTTTTGGTGGCAGTATCAGTCTATATCCAATTCGAGGTAAGCAGGTTAGGTTTAATTTGATACAGACTGGCACGAAACCTAACCTGCTAACCACGAATTCGACATATACACCTAGTGCCACCAACAATACACTAATGATAATGAGTAACTTATGCTTTTTACCTCACTAGTGACTTTCGTTTCTTTTCATTGTTTCGACGATACCATTAGTGGACCACACATTTATGAGGAGAACTTCACTGCTGACAAATACTTAGATCAAATGAACATCACTTTTTTCTCTGATGTCCAAGTCAAACTTTAATAAATAAATACATCAAGAGAATTTATTTACATTGTTAATTAGATCCGTTCAAAGTTAACGAAATAATTTTCTCTAAAATTGTCGAAATGGTTAATGATTTCAGTAGGACGATGTTTCGCTGCGCAGTTCAAAGGAATAGGAAAATTTTTCTTTTTTTGGAAATTATAGGAATACTCGTTGACTGGCTAGATTTCCCGACTTATTGTTCTTAGATTTTTAGGGGTTGCTATAAAGTTGAATTATTTTTTTTTATATAAATGAAATACACTTTGTTAGTGCAGATCCAATGGCATAACAGTCTAATACGATGCCTACAAGAAAACGTGAACTGTTTAATTCCCTCGTCTGAAAAACGAAGGAAGTATTGTAATCACGAAAAAATCTCCTTCCGAGATTTCTTCAGATCTTCACGTTTTAGAGTCCGTAGATGACGAAAAACAAGTTTTCTCAATTCCGTCTGTTTGTCTGTCTGTCTCTCAGTCTGTTGATGGTATAACTCAAAAACTATTTGCCGGAGGAAGATGATATTTTACTTACACAGTATGTGGTGTACTTTATTTGGAGTTGAATTATGCCTTTTATATTTTCAAAAATTTCAATTTATAAAATTGACAACACTTGAAACTCTTTCAGGGCGTTGGGTTCGATTATCTAGTTGCTTTGTTATGTAAATTTGATTTTAAAATATTTCTCAATTGTGTATTGAAATTACTTGTCACCTCTTATGTCAATTTAAATGTCAACTACCAATCTCAAATGAAATATGACAAATGCTCAATGCTATTTTTCTACTCTTAACTTTATATGAGACAGTAAGTAATTGTTTATAATTAATTGCACTTTTTAAAATTGTCTTTTATTTTCTTTAGCGTTGATAGAGCAAGATTATTACCCACTTTGTACAATTCGTATATCACTTCCAATACAGCAATTCTCCGAAGTAAGCAGCCGGACCCCTTTCTAGTCTTGCTGCAATGCTTCGCTCATCAATACCGCCAGCGAACTTCCACTGACCAACAACTGTCAACACTCCAACTCCGGCAGCTACCTGGACAGACCACGTTTTACTCCGCTCGTATACCTGCTGCTTTCCAGAATCACCTTCTTCAAACAGCACTCTGGCAAGTTAGCTGTCACAGATGAAGTACAACTGTAACACCTCATCCGTAGCTTCAAGATTCACCAACCTCTGTCGTCAGTAACCAATTGAGTACCTCAGATGTTGTACTGACTCCACTATCTTCCCTGAATGGATCTTCTCGTCTCCATAATGCCTCTTCGAACTCAGCAATCAGCAATACTCAAACTAATGTATTTCCTTGGTACTTGTATTATTATAAATAAAAACTATTTCCATCCAAATCTATCATTCTTCTTGCTTAATTATTCTCTTGTATCTCTATTTTATAACTTTTCCAACTCAGATATATTCAAAACAGGGTAAATTTCTATATTTTTAATCAGACCAAATTTTCAAATTACATACATGTTTTATAAGTTCAATAGTTATCATTTCCTTCAGAATTTATTCCAAATTAGATTTATTTAATAAACTTATTTCAAACATCCTCTACCTTTTGAATAGGTCAAAATAGATTGTATTGATATTCCAAATTTCTTTTATACAGGCTTTACACTTGCCGAAAATAGGACTCAACAGATACAGGATAATGTCACAAAAGAGGCGAAAAGTTTCTACAATAAGACCGTTCTGTTCAAGAAAGGCGCGCGCTACACTCTTTCCAATGTATCGATAGCGCAGATAAAAAGTCAATGTGGTTACAATCTACTTCGTAGATGCGGCGGAGTTCAAATAACACAGCGAGCTACATTTTTTAATTTGGAAATGTATTTAATATATTAGAAACGTGAAGATATTTTTACTCCTAACTTAATTTGATTTTTAAAATGATTTTGTGTCACAATGTCGACGAGGGAAGTTCTGGGTGAAGCCTTTTACAGATTTTTTATTATGCTTTCAGATAATCCGAAACATCCCTTCGTAATATCTATAATATAGTTTTCCTTAATGTGTGTCCGTGTGTCCGTGACACAAACTAAAATCTCACGTTCCGGCTTCACAGATGTTTATATTGTTTAGGTTTTGTTTTTCTTATCTGAGCGCTCGCCTCGGAGCGTGACCTTTCGCGTATCCTATTTCACGTGCGCGTAGCGCGCCGTTTGCTTGTAATAAATAAAATTATGAACTTTTAAAAATTAACATTAATTGCGTATTTTCCAATACTACATGGGTCTGTGCAGCAGAAAATGATTTTTTTGGTGTAAAATCTATCAATTCTATAATTATCAAAATATCTTTTAAAAATTAAAATTTCAACGATTTTCACCGGTTAAAAAAATTAAAATTTTCAGGACAAATCAAAATATCCAGGGTTTTGGCCCTGTTTTTAAGGTATATTAAAATATCAAGACATTTTGGCCTGTCTTTTAAGTTCGTACTATATGTACCTGTTCAGGACAATAATTGTTAATATATCCATACATACAGAAGTAAACATATTAAAGGTTTTTAAGGTGGCTGTTTAGTAACTTCAGATTTCGTTTCTAACAGGTCCAGAATTTCAAAACCGCCTAAAAATAGACAAGCCACACTAAGTAATTTTTAAATAGTTTCCTTTACACTTCATAACCTGCTATGTTATTTGTACTATGTAGAGAAAACAAAATATGAATGGAGCTAAAGGATTATGATATAGGTGGCTCGTTGAGCGCTTATAGATAAGCCCAAAATTCCAAAACTCTATTATAGCTATTTAAGTCACAAGGAATGTAAGGACCGTACAAGCCAAGACGAAGTCGCGGCTTGTTGCCTGCCGAAAATGTTAATAGGCGATACATTCCGAGTTATCTTATTATATTTTTCCCCGCTGCTTATCAAAATTTTCCTAGATTTTTGAAAAAATCGTTTGTTTGTCACCTGTCACCAGGATTAATGTTCGTGAGTCGTGTTACCTCTGAGTGTCACATGTCACAAAAACACTTGCAATTTAGAAACAAAACGTCTAAATCTGCATCTTGCTTTGCTAATTTTATTATCCTAGGAACTTAATAATAGTATTAAGTTCCGTTGTCAAGAGAAAGCAGCAAACAAATATAATCACCGACTTACACGTTTGTTACTAAGGCTGTATCACTGACTTACATGATCAGCAGCGGGAAAAAATTGTTTTTCTCGCTGCAGATCATGTAAGTCAGTGATACGGCCTTAGTAACAAAACGTGTAAGTCGGTGATTATATTTGTTTGTTGCTTACACCTTGACAACGGAACTTAATATTATTATTAAGTTCTTAGGATAATAAAATTAGCAATGCTTGTACTTGCCTACCTCAAATGTTAATAGGTCCTTACATACCTTGTTACTTAAATAGCTATTATTCAATTTTTACAGGTTAAACTGGCATTATTAACTCCATAACAACGTTCATAAACAGTCATAAGTGAAATAAAAGTGTTTTAATTCACTAGATAATTAAAAAAAGTTTCAATGAAGATTTCTACAAATATTTACATTCAATTATTCTTCCTCTTTGTAGTGTGCAACATATAATTACTAAAATTTAGATTAAATCGACGATGAATGGGCAAATTTATATCTTAATTTGAATGTTTTTTAAATTTTTTATTCAAAAATTGTTTTTCTCGTTGCAGATCATGTAAGTCAGTGATACGGCCTTAGTAACAAAACGTGTAAGTCGGTGATTATATTTGTTTGCTGCTTTCCCTTGACAACGGAACTTAATATTATTATTAAGTTCCTAGGATAATAAAATTAGCAAAAAGATGCAGACTTAGACGTTTTGTTTATAATTGCAAGTGTTTATGTGACATGTGACACTCACAGGTAACACGAATCACGAAAATTAATCCTGGTGACAGATGACAAACCAAACGATTTTTTCAAAAATCTAGGAATATTTCGATAAGCAGCCAAAAAGCCGCGGTTTCGCCTTGGCTTGTACTTGCCTACCTCAAATGATAATAGGTTCTTACATACCTTGTTACTTAAATAGCTATTATTCAATTTTTACAGGTTAAACTGGCATTATTAACTCCACCACAACGTTCATAAACAGTCACAAGTGAAATAAAAGTGTTTTAATTCACTGGATAATTAAAAAAGTTTAATTCACTAGAGAATTAAAAAAGTTTCGATGAAGAACAACATATTTTTATTATTTATACAAATATTTACATTCAATTATTCTTTCTCTTTGTAGTGTGCAATATATAATTACTAAAATTTAGATTAAATCGATGATGAATGGGCAAATTTATATCTTAATTTGAATGTTTTTACATTTTTTATTCAAAATTTCTTCCAAATTGAATAAAAACATATATACGCCACGTGAATTAAACATTTATTAACTGCTAAATATGATCACACTCGCACTACGTGCTCGTGAGCTCAACATCTTTTCGACAAAAAGTGAAGTGTGAGTGCTAAAATATAGGTTCAAAGTCGAAAAAATCTTTGTTCGAAGAAAAATAGCGAAAAAGAAGGCATTGGATGCTGCACACGTTGCACTTAGAAATTAAACGGCACGGTAAATTTAGTGATTATTTTGTATTTGTTACCTTAGTACATCAATTAAAAGAGCACTAATTATCAGCAAATTATATTCAGGGTGCCCAGGAGTAAAACGAAATCTTTCTATATAAATATTACAGGTTATCCACCTAATGTGGAGTAGATGGACTGCATTTTTAATAATGAAATTATCGAAAAAAGTTATAAAAGAAAGTTGTGTACTACGGTTGGAAGAAAAAGATTTTTAGTCAAGTAGCATTAATTGTGTGGAGTAGGTGGGTTGTGTTTTTAAATTGAAATTATCGAAAAAAAGTATAGACGGTTATGAGAACAAAACATGTTTTAAACTTTTTTTTAATCAAGTAGCATTAATTGTTAGAAATTTGATTTTTCTAAGGCGGTTTTAATGTAATTTTTGATATGGGCGTATCAAAATAGCTATTTATGTATCAAGTTGCAAAATGAAAGTGTTTTTCATACTAGACGTGAAGTTTGCCCTACGAGCGAAGCTAGTTGGACAACACGTTGTACTCGTATGTGAAAAACACTAATTCTGCAACGTGTTGCATGATTTTCTGTAATTTTGAGCCATATCAATTTTTATAGTAAATAAATTTAATTAAACCTACAACGTTGTTCTAAATTTTCATATTAGCACTAGTATCAATATGAAATCTCATATTGCAACTAATGCAAATATATGCATTATTTTGACGCTGAAAACGACAACAAAATGTCACTATATTAAGTCAAAATTACAAAAATTATTGATAACTGATACTGATACTGATAACTTGATAAGTATGGACGAACGTATATAAGGCAGAGAGTTTTTAGGTTTTTTCAGGATTTTAGGTGATTTTCAACAGAGTACTTTCTCTGCGGAAAATACTTGGGCAGTATCTCTCCACTTTTCCTGGCCTTTCTTCCATTTTCCACCCCTTGTTTCTCTCACCTATCCTATAACTCCCGTTCTTGGCCGAAGAGGGACGCAAGATTCCTATAGCAGCCAGCCACCAGTTGGCGAATTGAAATTACCTTTAACCTTTTTTACCTTCCAGCATTTGCTTTAGGTAAAGCAGCAGTACTCGAAAAAAGTTGTAAATAAATGGAGTTTCTCTTATAACTTGAATTTTTATTTTAAAATAGCATATGGGCTTTCTACCATCATGTGTAACATCCACTTAAAATTTCTACCCCAAGACCGTTACACACCCTACCTACAGCGTGATCGGAATTCGCAAATTGCATCTTGATTATGTGTGTGTTGCTTTCAAAACTAAACGTTAGTGACTTTTTCTTCAACCTTTTTTGCTGTGAAAGATATTCTTCATACAGATTTTATGAGTTATGCAACAATTCGCTATGGCGATGGCGCTTGGAATGAAAGTAGAGCATTAGACGATTTTCAACGAAAGACGAATACAATTGCCGTGCCCTGTGGTATGTATATTGACCCAAATAACCCTTTTCTTTCTGAATCCTCCTACGGATTAATAGGAAAATATTTTATTGTAGAGGTAAAATGCTCATTCCTATTATTATCAGATACAAACACAGTTAAACATCTGTAAAAAAAAATAAGTGTTATTTTGTTGTTTGGTCACCGCTGGGAATTTCGATTAACATTATTGAAAGGGATACAATTTTGGGAAACTAAGACGTTGCCAAAATTAAAAGAATTTTATGTTTGCGTTGCTACCGGAATTAGCAGATTCCAGAAGAAAAATAAATATGCTAATTAGGAATACTTTTCTTGACAGTTATTATCTATTTTTAGAATTAATTTAGTAATTAGTGTTCATTCTAATGTAAATTGGATTTCTATTAGTTTTTAAATAATTACCATTGAAATTATACACTTGAAATTTTATTTCAATTTTTACTACTTGTGTATTTTATTTGTAAATAAATCATTAATATTTTGTCACATCATTATTTTTAGTACCTACCGTATAATCTCGATAAGGATTGCCATTGGAAAGTAAAAGTAATGTGTTAACCTTCTATGACTGATAACAATGACAACATGTAATGTTTGCTCATATGAGTAGGAATCGAACTAAGACAGGACCAGAATATATTTAAATACATTTAATTGAAATAATTAGCTCTGTATAAGGTGATTGGAAGTGTATCAATAGTTTCAACATAATAAGGATAAATATTGATTTTATATTTATACGGCGTCTTTAGTTGTGCTATTATCTTGTTTTTAACTTTTTTGAGAATGAAAATGTATAAAAGCAACATCTGGAGACACTTCTATAAAATATAACTACATTACTTGATATTTATGACAAACTACATACTGTAAGTATAGAAATAGTGCACTTTTTAATTTGATGATAATTAATACACACTAAATGAGAGGCTTTGCATGCATATTCAAAAAGCAAAGTTGTGCTTTTTAAAAATGTGACTGATCAGTAATGTGATAATTTATGGTAACCTTAAAATGAAAGTTGAAATAAATACAATTTTCTTCTTTGAATTCGCTACAGCTATGTGAAGCTGTTACTGAAGCAAATTACGAACCTAATAAAGCAAAAATATAATATATACCTACCTTTCCAGGTAAAGATCTGTTATCTTGAATATGGTAATTAGATAGCCCAAGTTCAAGCTTAGGATTGGTTTATGAGCATCATCTTTCTCTTTCTACTTCAGATTAGTAAAGTGTGTTGCCTAATTTCGATAAATATTTTAGAATATCCTGTCGTGTATGTTCATTCATGTTATGAAGTTTTTCTAAAGAAATTAAAACGTCGTTGGACGTGGTCATACACATCAAATAGCAATCGCTACTTCTTCATGGTAAAAAAATGGAAAATTTTACTTAATATCGCTTTTATTTCCTTTTATTGTTCTGTATAAAATGATTAATAATTTCAATTTCTACACCATTTTTAAGCTTTTCGGCCATGAGAAAGTTTTTCATTGTATTTATTTGTTATAAGCACGTTAGCGCCCCTTCATCTCCTATGTTTGAAATTATAAAGTGATAAATAAATAAGTCAAATAATTGCAGAAATATACTCATTACGGCTTGTGGTAAAGTTACTAAACAATCCCCTTAAGGAAAAAAGATAAGCTATTGAAATTAGGCGAAATATCAAACAAAGTTCCACTGGTTCCAGATGGAACCACTTTAAGGTCTAGTTTACAGAGGCTGAATTGAATTATCTAGTTGAGATTAAATATTTAAAAATCTAATTAAATTAACTGCAATTAAATTACTATATCTACATATAGTTCGACCTTAAAGTTGCACTTACAATGTACCATCGGAAACATCACAAACAAAACCAAAAAAAGGTCCAAAATCTATAGTTTTTCTAATTAATTAAATTAGTCAACAGTAATATCCCAAGTCCATTAAAATAGCCGATTAAATGTTGATATTTTCTGTCAGAATGTTTTGCTAAGAAATTTACGAGATATATTTTTCATAGGAAAACATTCTGACAGAAAATCGTCAAAATTTATTCAGGCTAGTTTACATGCACGCGCGATGTTCTGCGTGATTATTTCCTGAATAAACAGATAAAATTCCATTGGTGAAGCACCTTGAATAATCATGTTACAATTATTCACAAGCGATTAAATTTTTACACATTTTTAACCGCGGTTAAATTTTGACGTTTGAATTGTTGTCATTATTAAACTGACAGAAACCATATTTTGGATTATTATGGATATGAAGGAAATAATCACAATTAAACAAATTCTACACACAAAATATCTGTTGTAATATTCACGTAACAAAATTATTTTACCTGTTCAGGTAAAATTGATATTTTGAAGACCTAATTTTTAGGTATCTACCATATCATAAAAACTAAGAACAAATTCACGTGTGCTCCCATTTTTCATCGAAAACACCATTTGTTATCATAAAATAAGATGAAATCAGCGGAATAAAATGCGAAATCAGTTATATTAGTAATGTTTATTATAGCCCTTTTTCTCCCAGTACAAAATGATCCTGCTTAGGAGGCAAAAGAATAGATCGGATAGAATACAGATTACGCTTACAATTACGTTTTAGCTTAAATAATAGTAATTTGTACAACTAGTTTTGAAATTCATACTCTTTTTCATGAATTTGCAGTTTGATTAACGAGGCCTTGCAAAACATGTTGTGCACGTAGTACGTAGTTATTTTTGCATAGTGATCTTTTGTAACTCGAAATTTAGTCGAAAAGGACTTACAACTGTCAAATTGTTAAAATAAATAGTTAAGGGAGTGTACTTTTTTCATGATTTTGCGTTAAGAAAGTGGTACATTCTTCACGATTTTTCGTTAAAAAAGACGACCTCATGATCACTATGCAAAAACAATACTTGGAGTTTATTATTTTTTACAATAAAAAAACTTAACGTCTGGGACATCCTGTTGAATTAGTGCAGGCTGTAGCCTTGTAACAGTTGGTTGAGTCAGTACATGTAGTGGCTATGAAACAGTCGGTTGAATTTGTACACGTCGTGGCTTTATTACATTTTGTAGACCGAGTACATGTTAGTGCATTTACACAATTTTCAGAATCGGTACACGTTTGTGCATTTATACAATTTTGCGAAGTAGTACACGTTATTGCATTTGGACAGTTTCCACAATTAGTACATGCTGCTGTACAACTAGTACAATCAGCACCCCCAGTGCATTGGCAATAATACCCGGTACACAAACACGTAACTATAACTGCTATTAGTAACCAGTTTGTTGTCAAACCACACGTTTTGAATGCCATAGTTTTTTTTGTATTATCGTTATTTATCTTGCTGTTTACTTCGGTCGACTGCTGTATTCAGGCCTGCACCGTACTATTTATATACTATACACCGATGACATAATGACTTCGATAAATATTTCGGTATCTTGTTTGCACAATAGTTACAATAACATGTTGTTGTATTAGTTTATTTCCATTATTGCATAATAATAAAACAATGGCTCAAAAAGAACGCTTAATGATGTTTACCTAAACCATAAAATTGAAGCTTGACATTTTACAAATCCCAGTAAAACCAACAAAATTCCAAAAATTTGCCAGAAACTCAACAGAAGGCTCTCATATAAGCAAACCATTAGAATTTCTAAAACAATATTATTATAAAAATAATACTTAATGACGTTTACCTAAACCATAAACTTGAAATCTTAAAATTTTACAAACTACTAAACGTTTGTCGGTAAATTCTAAAAAATTCGATATTGTTTGAAAATCGACAGAAGGCCCTAATATAAGCACCCCATTTAAATTTCTAAATAAAATGTTATTAGAAAAATAATTCTTGAGAACATTTACCTAAGCAGTTAAAGTTTAACTTTTTATTGAAACTATGTTGGTGGCAGGGAAAATTCTTCTCTTTCATACTGAACCCGACAGAAGTTATGGGACTAACAGTGTAAATAAAATGACATTTTTTCGAAAATGGTTAAGGTTAGCGACATGAATGAAGAGTACTTAATTTCTAGCCAATAGTTAAAGGTATGTAAAAATCGCCCAAAGTTCTTATCATACCGGGCGTAAAAACGGAGTCGTGAGTGTCACAGCTAGTCCATCCCTGCAGCTGTGAGTAATTCATAACACTTTCTGGGATAGTAATTTGAAGGGTCTTACCTGGTATACATCATATTTTAAAAAATTGGAATATACCTGGCGATTCAATAATTATGTGTACAAAACTTGACTCCATTGGAGCTCTTTGGGAGCCCGTATCTCCGAAGAGGAGGCCTATTGTAACGAAGGATTAAAGGGTCGGCCCTTACCTGTTGGCTAAAGTTATATTTGGTATTTTGCCGATATATTTATATATCGTATATTTATAAAACGTAAGAATAATGGTGCTTGAAAAAGAGGTAGTATTGTATGGGGTGACCATAATTGTATGCTTTTGCTAAAGTTGTAACTATTAAATTAATAAGGATATTATACCATATATATTGCAAAGGCTCCACGTTGCGGCGCCTATATAAAAATGCAATGACCTACCCGGCTACTTGTTAGTTTATTTTGATACAAAATTTATAAGTTAAAATAGGGCAAATCACCACACAATTCTCAGCTTAATTTTTATACTGTGCTCACTTTGCCTGTCAGTAATTTAAGGCTAGTTAAAATAAAATGTATTAGCTCATGTTCAAAATAAAATGGTTGAATGCCCCTTTCTTACTATTTTTTGAACTGCAATATTATTTAAGCTAGCTCTCGGCAAACACAAAACTGCTTATCTCAGGTTGGGTTCAGAATTTTACTATATTCACAAATTAGTAGTTCATTTTAGGTTATTCGTCCTTGATTAGCTTGTGAGGAAGGATAATTGTTTTGGCCTTACCTGTTGGCGAAAGTTTTACTTGGTATTTTACCGGCTGGTAACTATCGGCCTAATTGGGCTAACTCGCCGAGAAGGGTCGGGGTTCCAGCTACGCTGAAAGAGAACAACAAAGAAGGGAGAGAGCGCCAGGTCCTCGACGTGGTTTTGCTCCTTGTGTCGGACCTCTACAAGGTATAGACAATTCCAGCAAACAAAATCAAAGCAACGACCAATCAAAATATCACAGCTTTAATAACATTTGGTGGGTGGGTACTATAGTGCAAATATAAATACAAATATAGGACAATTCGAACAGGCATCAAAATGTATACATGTATGTAAATATAATATGCATAAATATAGTAAGTACATGCAGACTAAGTAAAGGTTTCGAGCCGAATATAATTATGTCGCATCAAATTTAAATATAATATGCATAAATATAGTAAGCACGTGCAGAATAAGAAAATGTTTCGAGCCGAATATAAATTTTATCATGCAGAACTATCTGTAAAATTAATTTAGGCCGCGATACGGCGGACAATACAAACACTCTAAAAAGGAAACAGAGTTACGAAGGGCGTCGCGGAGGCAATTAAAAATAAATAGCGGAGGTTGAACCTGTACGGAGCTCGAAGCGGGCTCAAAGCAAGTACGCCGATACAGAGCGATATACGCCTAACCTGGCTAACTTTTAACCCCGAAGGTTAGCTCTAAATGACGTTGAAACTCTACTCAAAGTAATTTCTAAGTGTCGGAGCAACGTACGTTTGCGTGGTCACACTAAACACTTCGATGTCCTTAATATTAAAAATGCATCAGGGTATCCCCATATAATATTAATTATAGCAAACGCTTGGATCTGCTTTTTGTCCGGTGTTTTCTTTTTTTTATCGATACAAACTAATTAGTCAATTCGCGGCGATTCGAAAGTGAAGCAAACGGCTCCCGTAAGGAGGTCATGAGCCACAACCAAAGCTACTAACTTTACGTCACACGGCTGACGTGCAAATGGCGGAGTCCGGGGACCGGAAAGAAATGTAAGTACAGATTTAAATTTGAAATAAATAAGTGAAAGACCTAACATACGGTTTGCAGGGGGTTCCGCGGAGGGTAGCGGCTAGCGGGGCTACTTATAACTTGTAGCTCCCGAACGAGGAGGATCCCCACCTATGCGGGATCGTCAAAAGCGCTTACAATACAAGCAACGACCCAGTCTGGAGCAGAAACTCCAAAGCTTGGCTCCGGTAGGTCTATCTGACATTATTTACTAAACTGCACAAAACGGCCGCTTGAAATTTTGCAACAGCCCTATCATAACAATAAATCTAACATAATCGAAAGCATGCACGGGACAGAACACACAGAGGCACGATTCACCCTAATTTCTAACTATACGAAGCACTGCTGTTCTATCATAAAACTCAACAGGCGCAGTGGGCAATAATTTAAGCTAACGTTTTGCCTGCAGGAAAGTACGTCGAAGGCCCACCTTTCCGTTCGCTTCCAAGCAATCTGGCACAGCAGGGGGGCAAAGGCCACGACGGCGGCTATCGAAGGCGAGGCAAGCTATGGACGCCGTGGGTGACGTGGAGGTAAGTGGGGCGCTAACGCCTATTTCCAGGCGTAGCCCACGGTTGTTGTAGATTGTACAGGTATTACGTCAATTTCAGGGGTCGAAATCGACGGGATGGCTTCCAGCCAAGAGCGACAGAACGGCGAGTGCTTAATCTCCAACAGGAGGTGTCCAACCCAACAGGAAATGGCTATAAACGCACCATGCCCAAATAAATCTACGATTAAGGAGCCGAGGCTAGTGACAGCTTACCTTTAGTGATAACGGGCAGCCATTAGAAGTGCAAGAATAATGCTGGCCTCAAACGAATCCGCAATTGCGAATGACGTAAGTACAACCAAATCAAATACGAACGTCTTAAAGGACACATGTGCTTTGTAGATCCTCCATCGAATCGAAACGGAGCGAAGCTACACTAATTAGCTCATAAATAAAGCACACAGCCAAGGCACCAGCAGCTTACACCAAGTTTAAAATGGGAGAGAGTTCAAAAATCCACCAGTTACCAGTTATTAAAACTTTCTAAAATTTTGGGCCAGAAGATACAAAAAAAACCTTTAAAAAATTTGACTGCAATGAGAGATATCCTTATCTAGCAACAAATGAATAGTTTAATAGACGTGCAATAATGGTTGCCTAGCCGCCATACTTAAATATCTCTAGAAATGTAACCAGAATAAACTTAATTTGTAAAATATGGGTAATTATTCGGGGAGTTGCTTACAAAACTGCTTGATAATTATAGGAGAGTATTTAAAACTAGGGTACCGCTAACCAAACCTAATGTAAAGCATGCAAAAATTCCTAAAAAGCCACGTAATAATACTTGAGGATAAAGATTTAACTAGCGAATGTTACATTATTATATTTTTCCCGCTGCTTATCGAAATTTTCCTAGATTTTTGAAAAAAATCGTTTGGTTTGTCACTTGTCACCAGGATTAATTTTCGTGAGTCGTGTTACCTGTGAGTGTCACATGTCACATAAACACTTGCAATTATAAACAAAACGTCTAAGTCTGCATCTTGCGTTGCTAATTTTATCATCCTAGGAACTTAATAATAGTATTAAGTTCCATTGTCAAGGGAAAGCAGTAAACAAATATAATCACCGAATTACACGTTTTGTTACTAAGGCTGTATCACTGACTTACATGATCAGCAGCGGGAAAAAGAATTAATTATCCATGGAGATATGACATGGAGGTGATATCAATTACCATTCGAAGAGAGTTAAAATGTATCTAGCGGCCTTCCATCAAATAAACAAACAAAAAATTAATTATTCAGAGTGTTGACATTACTTGTTGTCAGGTTTTTGTAACAGGAAAACGACTCATTTGGACATATGTTTATATCATCTTTTTCTGAGTATAATACGCTCCTGAAGTAGCGGCCCACATTTTTGTTACACCCTGTATATTAACAATATTATTGTCCTGAACAGGTACATATAGTACAAACTTAAAAGACAGGCCGAAATGTCTTAAAATTTTAACTTTTTTAATATAAGCCGTAAAAACAGAGCAAAATCCTTAAAATTTTAACTTTTTTTAATATACTTTAAATGACAGAGCAAAATACTTGAAATTTTGATTTGTCCTAAAAATTTTAACTTTTTGTAACCGGTCAAAGTCGTTGAAATTTTCGTTTTTAAAATATATCTTAATAATTATAGAATCGATAGATTTTACACCAAAAAGTCATTTTGTGCTGAACAGACCCAATAGCAGTAACATGCAGTATTGGAAACTACGCAATTAATGTAAATTTTTAAAAGTTTATAATTTTATTAGAGATTATTACGACTCGACGTTTCGAAATATCTGAGGGTATAATAAAAGAGTTCACGTTTTCTTGTAAGCATCATATTAGACTGCTATACCATTGGATCTGAAATAACAAAGTGTATTTCACTTTTACAAAATTTTAAAAAACACTTGTATTTTTTTTAATAAATTCAGCTTCATAGCAACCCCTAAAAATCTAAGAACAATGGGTCGGGAAATCTAGCCAACTAACGTGTATCGTTATAATTCCCAAAAAAAAATTCCTATTCCTTTTGAACTGCGCAGCAAAACATCGTTCTACTGAAATCATTAACTCTTTGGACAATTTTAGAAAACATTATCGCGTTAACTTTGGACTGATCTAATTAACAATGTAAATACATTCTCTTGATGTATTTATTTATTAACGTTTGACCTGGAAATTCAAGAAAAAATGGATGTTATTTGATCTAAGTATTTGTCAACAGTGAAGTTCTCCTCATAAATGTGTGGTCCGCTAATGGTGTCGTCGAAACAATTAAAAGAAACGAAAGTCACTAGTGAGGTAAAAATCATAGGTTACTCACTAGAGTATTGTTAGTGACACTAGGTGTCTATGTCGAATTCCACGTTAGCAGGTGAGGTTTCGTGCCAGTCTGTGTCGAATTAATCCTAACCTGCTTACCTCGAATTTGATATAGACTGATAGTGCCACAAAAAATACACTTCAGTACCGCCAGATCTCGTTTTACTTTAGCTCATTCCCAATTAATATGCCACTTAGGCTTTTCACAGCTTCTGGTGCAAAACGTATTTTTTTTAGTTATTGAGTTGTTGGGTAAAATTTTGTACTTTTCTCTAATGGATTACCATAAATAATAAATTATCTATTTATTTCTCTCCGACAATTGTAACGGTCCATTTGAATTATGACGTTTGTAACTTAGATTCTCCCTATGAATGTGTGCCTACTCATTATTATTACTAGCTAAATAGATTTTTGGAGATTAGAGCTAATTTTGCTCGGCGGTTTTTGAAGCAACTCCCGCTCGGACACTTCTTTCTTGCTTCTCGGCAAGCCAAGTCAACTCAGTTTCAATTTGTTGGGCTGTATAGATATCTGAAATTCCATGACTTATTCCAAAGTCGTCGGGGGTTAAGAAGTATTTACAGATTTTCTGAAGCCAGCGTCGTGGTATTTTCCTCCAAGATACAGGCAGCGACAATTTAATATTTCACTGTATGTGTTTGCAGGGCCGCTCTACACCGTCAGGTGTGCTTATATTTCTTTTGGTTTAGTGGTGCTAATTAGGTGTTTCGCACTTACGCCCTCTGGGATCCTTTGGGATCATCTGAGATCCTCTGGATACTCCATGATACACTGGCAAACCCTTTGGTCACTAAAAATTGCTAACCGTTTGGTTTAGCGCTGATATTGAAATTTTTGAGGACTTTTCCTGTTTGTGATAGCAGGCATTGTTTCGTCGAGGCCTTAGGCCCTGATCCAGTGCAGATGAAAAATTTTGAGGTTCTGCAAGCTATATTCCACCCCACATTGCATCCTTATGAGGCGATGTTATTGCTACACCCGAAAAATCAAATAGCCGTAGCTGCGTTAGAACAATAGCTTTATTTTGTAACCTTCATACCCTTTTATGAATTGTGGGTAAGATAATATTATGGGAGTTTCTGTTTTAGCGCTTAATGAAGCCTGCGAAAGGTACTTAAACATTATTTTGATAATGCGTAATATCAAGGCG
This sequence comes from Agriotes lineatus, assembly GCA_940337035.1. Classification (NCBI taxonomy): domain Eukaryota; kingdom Metazoa; phylum Arthropoda; class Insecta; order Coleoptera; family Elateridae; genus Agriotes; species Agriotes lineatus. The sequence continues at coordinate 108,021,528 of OW679195.1, read as the reverse complement.
GATTGTATCGTTCCAGGCCATGACATTGGGCCCCATAAAGTGACTTTTTAAATGGCCTACCACAATCTGGCAATATGGCTTCGCCAACCTTAAACAAAAATTACCATTTTTGATCACTAAATGGAAGATCTATCAGTGCACTGCATTACTTCACCGTAATATTCGATTTAAATGGCATTCTTAATGGGTATGTAGGTAATTCTCTATTGCAATTAATCGCTACTAATTTTGATTGCTTCTAAATTTTTTTTCAAAATAACGTGTTTGAAGGCTAGTAGTATTGTAGTCGGAACAAGTCTCTTCACCTTATCAACCTTAAAGTGTTTTTCAACAAGAATAGATCCTTGCAATCTGCCAGTCCTCTCAATTTCAAATTTGTTACCATTTTTGTGCCACCGTTTTGTTTGATGGAAGTTTGAACACTCTAATATATAGAGCAACTGATCAAGCGTAGTTAATTTGACTTGCTTCTTGGTACGCAACACTTCTAGGAAATTTTTTAAAATGATGTGAATTGCTTTGCCAAAATAGTTTTTAACGTCAAATATATTTGAATATTTTTAAAACTTAGTGTATCCCGGAATCTCTCAGCTCAGAGCCTTTGCCATGGCCTGGAACAACATAGACCGCTTTGATAATATATTTTAAACTTACACGTTTTTCGAAGACTTATGGACAGGCTTGCGTTCCATTTCTCAGGTTAGAGATGTGCTTTTTGCTGGTGCCTGAATGGTTGCTCGAATGATTGACATCTGCTCATTTCTAGTAACTGTATTATTATTATGAATCCCAATATTAAACGTGCTATTCACTGTTCAGTCAAATTTCAATAGTGCTTTCGGTATTTAACTTTATCTATTTTAATTCTCTTTTGTGCCTAACGTAGCTCTTGCAAAATGTATCGACATGTAACCTAATGGGTCGTTTTGCATTTAGTGACACATTTTAACATTTACCTCTAGATTTTTTTTAATCCACGAGCCTGCTTTAACTTTTATGCGTCCAGGACGCTATTTCTTTTGATATTGTTGTTTTATGCTACTACTACAGCTACATATTTCAATTATTAAAACGTCCTTATTATTCCCTACTACTGGTATTGTCACAAAAAAGCCAACCTGCGTCAAATCAGCTACAGTAGTTAAATTGGTAGCTACTAGAAGGTAGAGTAACTGATCGTTTGCGCTTACCAAGCGGAAAATCTGAAATTTCCTATCACTTACCGCGTGGGCCAAAATAGCTAATTTCGGCGCTTTTTGAATCGTGGATACTAATCAGCTGTGCACCCTGCAAGTAGCTTCAAAGCACAAAAAAATAAAGGCGCCAGAAATCAAGATGATTCCGATAAGAATAAACAAACTACAATTAAATAGGGTTTATTAAATGTTTAAGATGTGGTGATCATCAAAAATGGTATAACTGGTTTGCAAAATATTTTAATTTTACAGTAGTATGCATTTTAAGAAAGGTTTCTACATGCATTAGGGTAGCCCGGGGACAATAGAAACATTTTTGATTCTTATTTTTTTTTCTTTAAAGCTCTTGTATTTTTCTAAAGTATTACGTGATATACACAGAGCATAATCATTCTAGTTTGCATTAATATTTTTTTCTTTGGCCTATAATGATGAATTAAAGAGATATTAAAAGAACGTTGAAGAATGAAAACCTGTTTCAAATGTCCCCTTGCCAGGGACGGTTGAAACATGTGTAAGGGACAATTGAAACATCAATAAAAATCAGTTTTTTATTACTAACGGGTGTACAAGACAAAATAAAATATTACTCCGACAGGCAATTGTGACATACATAATTCGGTTCTTGTTGAGTGCATTCCTCGTGGGACCAATGATGACAATCGATGCACTGCACCCATTTTTCTCCAGGTCGACTAGCACTATATCGTTCTAAGCACACCAAACAGAAACACTCTTCTTCTTCGTCCTTACTGTTTTCCTCATTTTGCCGAGAAACCTTTTTCGCCTTGGGTTGTCTAGGTTTTTTGGATTTACCTCCAAACTGACTAAGGTTTCTTTTGACCTGCTTTTTCTTTTTTTCTTCATATTCCTCTTGGATTGCATTTTTCTCCGGGGTGTCGGTATAAATTGCGGACTTCCTAGATTTTCTTCTACCAGCTGTTTTCCTTGGAGGCGCCTTCGGTAATGGCCTAATAGTTTCTGGAGTAAATGCAGTCGTTGAGGTGCTTGGCATTGCGTTAGCGCTGCTGACAGCCGATATATTCTGAGGTTCTGCAAGAGTTTCAGTGTTACTCGGGCCTGGTTCTTCTTGAATGACTCTTGAACCTGTAACCGCTTCACTACTAACAGGCTCCAGAATGCTGCTAGATTCCAGCTGAATTTCAGCCTTGTTCGTCATCGGCATTATGTCAACGTTGCCAGTTGCTGGTCTATCGGTAACATAAGCTGGGGCAAAATCCAATTCTGAGAATATACTCCGGTTAAATGGGTAAATTCCGGTGCAGTTAAATCCAGCTACGATGTTTGATTGGGTGAGAGCCAGTGGCAGAGCTGTTTTAACTATACCAGGAATATCGTAGATCGTCATCGTTTTCCCTGGATTATTTCTCATCCAAGCATCACTAGTTGAGTTTACAGCCTTTTTATAAGGACCGTAAACAGACCGATCCAGTGGCTGCAACTTATGAGAACAGTGTGTGGGAAAAGAAAGAACAACTATGCCGTTTAATTTGCAGTAATCTAAACATTGTATGCTTATGTGTGACTGGTGGTTGTCTAGTAGAAGTAGAACTTTGTGGTCAATTGAAGAATTAGTATGTTTTTTAAAATGTTTGAGGTATAATAAGAATTCTTCCTCTTGCATCCACCCGCTCGCGTTGCCTGCTCCAATGCATCCCACTGGGCCGTCTCTGACGAAATGATCGTGGTATCTCAATCGTGGAAAAATGAAAATGGGAGGCACACTATTACCAATAGCATTTATAGCTATAGCAATGGTCACCAACGTTCCTCTTTCCCCTGAAGTTAAAGCGCCAACTTGCTTGGTTCCCTTTCGGGCAACAACTTTAACCGGCTTCTGGACCGTTGTGACGCCTGTCTCATCTATATTGTATATGTCTTTTTCTTCGAAATTGTGTCTGTCCATTACCTTACTTAGGTTATCATAAAAAAGATTTACGTTCGTAACATTGAAACTAGTTGCGCGAGAGAGACTTGTGGCTTGAGCCACGCGGATTGAAATTCCAGGATTACGCTTCATAAAGCCAGAAAACCAATCCTGACCTGCCATTTTATTTTTTATCCACGTATCAGGCATGTTTAATGAGTATTTCTGCGCTAACTGAAAGGCCAATTTACGAATTTCTTTGGGCGATAATCCGAAAAATATGTTAGCTGTTTTGATAATATATTCGGTCATTAATTTTTCTTGACCTACGTCAAATACTCGCCTTATACAACGATAACCCATAGTAACAGAAGCAGTCGACCCTTCTTCAATTGCCTGTTTTTTTTTCTTGATAAATCTGCTTAAAGATACATAGTTCAGGTCAAACTTTGCTGCAGCAGACCTTATAGATTTCTCACTCTCCACAACTTCCTTGTATGCTTCTTCGAACGTCGAAACTGGTTTTGTTCCCTTCTCTGTCTTCCTTATTCTTACTCGGGGCATTCTAGAACAAAACACATACTGCAATGTAGAGCAATACAAATTTGAATTTAACTATTTTCCAAAAAAATCATTCGGGGACGGTTGAAACACGTTTCAACCGTCCCCGGAATCGTTGTTTCTATTGTCCCCGCTCCAAATTGTGGAACACACAGTTGAATAATTTTTTAACCTCTCATGATAGCAATAATTTAAACATTCCCAACTAAGAAAAACATGCAAAATGAATAAATAAATACGGCCAAAGCTTGGTACTTACGTTTATGCTCCCTTGGTTAAACTTTTCACAACAACGCAAAACTTCACAATAATGTCGGATATTACGTTAATACGATGAATACACGTCTACCTTCTGCTACGCTTGCCTGCTGACTGGCGGGTGAGGGGAGCGTCTCGTGGCACGTCACCTTGTGTACTCGTGTCTAGTTTGAACGTTGGATTTTGAATTATATGACCGCTGTTTCTACTGTCCCTTGTTTCTATTGTCCCCGGGCTACCCTACTCGAAAAAACACCTTTTGTGGGTTTTTAATAAATTAAAATCGTCGATTAAATCGAGAGATGTGCACATAGCTGTCAATCAAAAAAACCTTAATTTCAGGTGACCGACAGCATGACACGTGGATGCTCCTTTTACAACAAAGCAGAGATTACACTAATTAAAAATTCTGGAGTTATAAATACAAAAGTTATTTAAACCCGGATATTAGACGAGATTCGTGATTACAATAAATTTAATATCTTGAATACTAGCCATCTATTCGGTTTTAATGGTACGTAACCCGTCATATACTGGCGTCGTAATTAAGTTAGATTCACCACACCAACCTCTTCGTACCTGCAAGATCCCGAAGATAACCCCGCCCGTGAGTTGCCATACGATTGCGGTTGTTTTCCAAAATCAGGCAGGATATTTGCACCTGGAGCTGTCGATTATTGAGCTGTTGGCGGACGTGGAGGAAGGCCCGCAGGTCCGACGAAGCAAGGCAAAATGTGGCGAGATATTCGCTCGGAAAATATTTATTGGCACAAAAACTGCCTGTCACCAATAAATGCGATAAAAGAGCTAAAAGCGGCCAATTAATATGGGAATAACAAAATTAGAAGGTTCATCATACCTGATTTACTGTCAGCTCTCGAAACAACATGCTCGTAACTTTAATTAAGCAGAATTAGCGTGTTGCTAGTTCGGGTCGCCGAAGAAAAATGCGCCTCGCGCCGCAAGAAGAGATAAGACGAACGCTGCGCTTCAAAGATAACGAGCGGAATTTTTGACTGTTCTGATACAAGTACAAAATGAGCGGAACTGGAAAATTGAACATTTCGAAATGCAAACTGATTACAATGCAAATAAAAATATAATAATTTGGTAACTTGAGAAAACAATTAAGGGGAGCGAAAAATGGTTTCAGTATTTTCATATAAACATAGGTCCGCAAAAGCTTCGTTATCGATCTACAGGGTGTTGAAATTTCAAGATTGTTTTAGTTTTTTCTTATGCCCCATTTTCTCCCCCTGAACTATTTTGCGGTGGGCCACTAGTAGATTCTAAAATACAAAATGACTTGTATATTTTGTTTAGAATCTTTGTGTTCTCTTGTAGTTTTTTCGTATCTGCGATCGTTATCCAGAAAAAAAAATAAAAACGATTTTCTGTAATTCGCTAGACGAAATTAAAATTTTTAAAATGGTCTAGTAGGCTCTGGCTTTATTTGGATAATTTCTTGTTTTCATTAATTTTGACAGTTCGCATTTGAAATCGTAACTTTTATCTGCATATATTTATAAATTAAAGGTTTGAGTTGTAAACTGTAACGTGTAAAAGTGTTTTTAATACTCGTTATAATCCCATAACAATCCCAAATTTTACGAATTCTGACATGGCTGAGATGTATTTAATCGATGGTCTTGCGAATTGAAATGCAAGAGAAGCCAGACGTCTGTACATGGAGCGCTATCCCAATAGAATGATACCTGATCATTGAATATTCTGGAATATTCATAGGCGTCTTGTAGCAACTAGAACATTTAATAAGAATACCAATGATGCAGGTAGACCATGTATTGTTAGAACACCACAGATCGAAGAAGCTATTCTAAATGAAATAGAAGAACATCCAGGCATTAGCACCAAAAAAATCTCTGAACATTTAAATATTAGTCATCAAGTTGTTTGCGTGATTCTCTGCTATACCCTTACCACATTCAATTGCCTTTATTCCTCGAAGACTTACCTCTTTTGCTGAGAAATTAAATGTGGTATATGCACGATGGCGCCTCAGCACATTTTTCTATTTTGGCTCGGAAGTATTTAAATGAAGTGTATGAGTGGATAGGCGGGGTGGACCTCACTCGTGGCGCCCAATGCCCTCTGACCTAAATAGCCTAGATTTTTTCCTATGGGGGGATCTCAAAGCTCTAATGTATACAACACCAGTAAATACCGTTAATGACTTACGAAATCGAATATTAGATGCATTTAAAACCGTAATAAATACTCCGGGGGTGTTCGAAAGAGTACGGGCATCAATGAGAAGAAGAGCGGAGGCATGTAGGAGGTCACTTTCAACAATTGTTATAACGTAGTTTCCTTGTTATAGTTATTATTTTGGTTTTTTGTATTATAATAAATTATTGCTGCATAAACCGGGTCATCCCAGCTTTAATTTTTAACAGGTAGTGCCGACTAAACTGTAAAAATTAATGGAAACAAGAGGTTATCCAAATAAAGCCAGAGTCTACTAGACCGTTTTAAAAAATTTAATTTCGCCTAGCCAATTACAGAAAATTGCTTTTATTTTTTTCTCGATAATAGTTGTAGATACGAAAAAACTACAAGAGAACAAAAGATTTTAAGCAAAACAGAAAACTCATTTTGTATTTTAGAATCTACCAGCGGTGCATCGCAAGAAAGTACAGGGGGAGAAAAGGGGCCATGGCCCCAGAAAAAATATTTCCTCGTAGATTGTCACAACCATTTGGCATGCCCAATGATGTAAGCCCTACAGCGTAGCTTGTATACCAAATTTCAGCTATATATCTCAAAAGCTACAGGAGCTATAAAGAAAAAACTAAAAAAATCTTGAAATTTCAACACCCTGTAAATCGGTAACGAAGCGTTTGCGGACTTATGTTTATATGAATTTTTAGTCATGAAATAAGCCAAAGAATTATCTCCTTCCGTGTGTACATGATATTAAGGAACACCTTGTATTTTCAAACAGCCTGCACAAATCCCAATCAATTTTCAACATACCTTCTTCCATTATCTTACGAAAAACTTCTGGGTTGACTTCTATTATTACCGTGTTCAAACTTCCATCGAATGAAACGGTGGCACAAAAATGGTAACAAATTTGAAATTGAGAGTACTGGCGGATTGCAAGGATCATTGTTGTGGAAAAGCACTTTTAGGTTGATAAAGTGAAGAGGCTTGTTCCGATTACAATACTACTAGCCCTCAAACAAGTTATTCTAATAAATATATTTTTTTAGAGGCAGTCAAAATTAGTAGCGATTAATTGCAATGGAGAATTACGTACCTACCCATTAGGAATTGCTTTTAAATTGAATGTTAAGGTGAAGTAATGCAGTGCAATGTAAATAGTAAAAATGTAAAGGTTTTCTTTTCAACTGGCATGTATCAGAGGGACAGGGAGAGTAAAATGACAAATTAGTGACCAAAAATAGTAATTGTTTGTTTAAGGTTGGCGAAGCCATGTTACCAGATTGTGGTAGGCTATTTCAAAAGTCACTTTATGGGCTCAGTGTCATGGCCTAGAACGATACAAATGCCGCCTTGATATTACTCATTATCAAAATAACGTTTAAGTACCTTTCGCAGGCTTTCTTAAGCGCTAAAACAGAAATTTCCATAGTATTATCTTACCCACAATTCATAAAAGAGTATGAAGGTTGCAAAATAGAGCTATTGTTCTAACGCAGCTACGGCTATTTGATTTTCTAGATGTAGCAATAACATCGCCTTATGGATGCAATGAGGGGCGGAATATAGCTTGCAGAACCTCAAAATTTTAAATCTGCACTGGAGCAGGGCCTAAGGCCTCCACGAAACAATTCCTGCCATCACAAACAGGAAAGGTCCTCAAAAATTTCAATATCGGCGCTAAACCAAAAGGTTAGCAATTCCTAGCGACCAAAGTGTTTGCCAGCGTATCATAGAGTATCAGATGATCCCAAAGGATCCCAGAAGGCGTAAATGCGAAACACCTAATTAGCACCACTAAACCAAAAGAAATATAAGCACACCTGACGGTGTAGGGCGGCTCTCTAAACACATGCACTCAAATATTAAATTTTCGCTGCCTGTATCTTGGAGGAAAATACCACGACGCTGGCTTCAGAAAAGCTGTAAATGCTTCTTAACACCGGACGACTTTGGAATAAGCCATAGAATTTCAGATATCTATATAGCCCCACAAATTGGAACTCAGTCGACTTGTCTTGCCGAGAAGCAAGAAGGAAGTGTTCAATCCAACATCGGCGAGAGTTGCTACAAAAACCGCCGAGTAAAGTTAGCTCTAATCTCCAAAAATTCATTTAGCTAGTAGTAATAATGAGTAGGCACACATGCATAGGGAGAATCTAAGCCGCAAACGCCAACATTCAAATGGACCGTTACAATAGTCGGAGGGAAATAAATAGATAATTTATTATTTATGGTAAGCCATGAGAGAAAAGTTGAGCCCCCGAGGCCGCAAGGTCGAGTGGTGTCTTTTGCCGAGTGAATTATTTGTAATAACATACGAGTGCCATACAAAATTTTACCCAACAACTCAATAAATACAAAAATAAAATTCACCAGAAGCTGTGAAAAGCCCAGCTGACATATTAATTGGGAATGAGCTAAAGAAACAAAAGATCAAATAAATTTATTATTAGAGTCGCCTGTGATTCGTGTTACATAAGTTTGATGGTACTGAAGTGTATTTTTGGTGGCAGTATCAGTCTATATCAAATTCGAGGTAAGCAGGTTAGGTTTAATTTGATACGGACTGGCACGAAACCTAACCTCCTAACCTCGAATTCGACATATACACCTAGCGCCACCAACAATACACTCGTGAGTAACTTATGCTTTTTACCTCACTAGTGACTTTCGTTTCTTTTAATTGTTTTGACAGTACTATTAGTGGACCACACATTTATGAGGAGAACTTCACTGCTGACAAATACTTAGATCAAATAAACATCATTTTTTCTCGGATTTCCAGGTCAAACGTTATTAAATAAATACATCAAGAGAATTTATTTACATTGTTAATTAGATCCGTCCAAAGTTGACGAGATAATGTTCTCTAAAATTGCCGAAATGGTTAATGATTTCAGTAGAACGATGTTTCGCTGCGCAGTTCAAAAGGAATAGGAAATTTTTTCTTTTTTTGGAAATTATAGGGATACACGTTGACTGGCTAGATTTCCCGATTTATTGTTCCTAGATGTTTAGGGGTTAGTATGAAGCTGAATTTATAAAAAAACTTAGAAGTATTTCTATATTTTTTTTATAAATGAAATACACTTTGTTAGTTCAGATCCAATGGCATAACAGTTTAATACGATGCCTACAATAAAACGTGAACTGTTTACTTCCCTCGTCTGAAAGACGAAGGAAGTATTGTAATCACGAAAAAATCACCTTCCGGGATTTCTTCATATCTTCACGTTTCAGGGTCCCTAGATGACAAAAAACAAGTTTTCTTAATTCCGCCTGTGTCCCTGTCTGTCTGTCTGTTCGCGGTATAACTAAAAAAATATTTGTCGGAGGAAGATGATATTTTGCTTACACATTATTTATATATTGTTATGAAATTTTGTAATAGCTCCACTTTGCCTTGCCTGTTTGTAAAGAAATGATTAGACTGTAAAAGGGTTCACGTTGCTGTGTCTGTTTGTAATGAACTGCCTATCTGTTTGTTTGTATTATTATTTTTAGACAAAATTTAATAAGTTAAAATTAGGGCAAATCCATACACACAATTCTCAGTTTATTTTATACTGTGCTCACTTTGACTGCCAGTGTTTTAAGGCTAGTTGAAATGAAATGTTCTAATTAATTGCACAAATAAAATGGTTAAATGTCCCTTTCTTAATATTTTATTTAACTGCAATGTTATTTAAGGTAGCTCTCGGTAAACACGAAACTGCATATCTCAGGTTAGGTTCTGAAATAGGCTATATTTACAAATTAGTAGGTCATTTTAGATTATTCGTCCTTGAGTAGCTCATATACGCGGTTCTGGTAGATAAAATTTACGATCTGTCAAATGACACAAAATTCTCTCCAGTTTACAAGGAATCATCAGGTAAATAATTTGATTATTCTGCTTGGCAACAAAAACCCTCGCCTTCGTTATTCTAGGATGACATAGACCCACGCCAACTTTCAACTGTTTCTGATGGCTTGGAAATTCTTGCAAATACGCAGATTTTGCAAAAACTGATGACGCCGTTCGATTTTTGAAACCCACGAAGTATTTGGAATTTTGGAAAAGCGCTAGGCCTCTTCAGCAAGGTCTATTCTTGTGTTTGAATTGCAGACCCGTACGCTGACCCTCAATTTACAGATCAATGCTACCGCGTAAAGTTCTCGTCGATTTTGCTTCGATGCTGGCACCAGTTGACTATGCCGGATTCCTCCGCTGGAGTCGTTCCCCTGGGTGCAGATGTTGCTCTAGGTGCTCTTGCAGACCCCGTCGGTCTATTGCAGTACAGACCTCTGGGTTCAGCTGCTTAATTGTGCTGGAAACGACCCTCGGAAATTTCAGCTGATCGGCTACCGTTCACACACTTGAAGTCGGATTGGGAAATTTTAACTTTTATCTCGTGGAACTCGCCACAAACACTCGTACAGCTGCCTGAACACTTGGTGAATAAAACCGTACACTTTTTTATATGGTAAAATACTTCTTAAGGTCCCGAGTGGTGTAGCTTGAACAAGCGTCCACGTTCGATCAGCAGAGTTAAGCAACGCTCTCTCTGGTCAGAACTTGGATGGGAGTTCCACGGCTGCATCTCTCGGCACCTCGTGGTACGGCTATCACGGAAAAAAGTTGGTCCCGGCGGTCATAGAACATCATGACAGTCGTTAGTGGGGTTGGAAGTCCTCATAACTGCACAGCGACGCCTATAATTGGCCTAACGGCTGTTGACTAAGTGCGAATTAAATAAATAAATAAAATAAATAAATAAATTTATTGATTAAAAACATCAATTAAAAATGGAGCACTAATTCGACAAGCTTTCAAATAATTTAGTTCAATTGTTCTCCTCTAACAACAAAAAAGCATCACGTTGCTATGTTACCGCGATGTAATTTGTTAGTTAGAAATTAGTTTTAATAGCAAAATACACAAATGGAGTAAAATTTGATTACATAATTTTTAAATTAATATTTTCTTAAATCTAAAAAATGTCCTTTGTTTATAACTATTATTATTCCTTCTGCCACGCTCGCAAATGTTTTTAAAATCACTGCTCTGCTTTTCACTTTGTGTTATTATTGCACTGGAGATTGAGTTCTCGATTTACACACGTTGCTCGCTTTGCTTCTAATCTGTTGCCTAATTTTGGGATTGATCTTTGCAATTTTCTATTTTTCTCTATTCCAATCTCATTTACCTTTCAGATTGCTTACCATTCACTGACCTTTGCTTTGATTAATACTTTCGCTCATTTATTCTGCACATAACAAACCTTTTGAGTCAATTAAATTTTGTTTGGTCTGGCTTTAAATATGCACAAACCTATTATTAATTATAAAACTTTATTCAACTTCAAATCCCAACCCTCTGAAATATGCTTTGCTTATGCGTGCATTTATCCTTTTAATTACTACTTCTCGCATCTCATTACCAATGCATTTAATACTTTTATTACTGTATTAAACTGCAGTTCAATAAAATACCTTAACTCTGTGCTTTATTGACTTGGTTAAATATCTTGCACTGCAACCAGAGCCAAGTTGTAGGATTAAAACTTGGCATGAAACAGTTACAATTTCAGACAAATATATACAAGGTGAGCACATTAAAAAAAAATTAAATTTTGTTTATTTTTGCGTTAATTTTGAAATAGAAGGAGTAATAATTTTTACATAGGTCAGGCTTTGCAAATAGGACTCACAAGAAGACCGTTCTGTCTCGATGGCGCAGATAAAAAGTCGATGTGGTTACAATCTGCTTCGTAGATACGGCGGAGTTCAAATCCCCCAGCGGGCTATACTTTTTTATTTGGAAATGTATTTAATGTATTAGAAACGTGAAGATATTTTTACTCCTAACTTAATTTTTGATTTTTAAAATGATTTGGTGTCACAATGTCAACGAGGGATGTTCTGGGTAAACTCTTTTACAGATTTTTTTATTATGCTTTCAGATAGTCCGAAACATCGCGTCGTAATCATCTCTAATAAAATTATGAACTTTTAAAAATTTACATTAATTGTGTATTTTCCAATACTGCACGGGTCTGTTTAGCACAAAATGATTTTTTGGTGTAAAATCTATAAATTCTATAATTATCAAAATATTTTTTAAAAATTAAAATTTCAACGATTTTCACAGGTTAAAAAAATGTTCAGGACAAATCAAAATATCAAGGATTTTGCCCTGTTTTTTAAGGTATATTAAAATTTCAAGACATTTCGGCCTGTCTTTTAAGTTTGTACTATATGTACCTGTTCATGACAGTAATTGTTAATATATCCATACATCCAAATTTATATCTTAATTTAAACGTTTTTTAATTTTTTATTCAAAATTTCTTTCAAATTGAATAAAAACATATATACGCCACATGAATTAAACATTTATTAACTGAAAAATATGATCACACTCGCACTCCGTGCTCGTAAGCTCAACATCTTTTCGACAAAAAGTGAAGTGCGAGTGCTAAAATATAGGTTCAAAGTCGAAAAAATCTTTGTTCGAAGAAAAATTGCAAAAAGAAGGCATTGGATGCTAAACACGTTGCACTTAGAAATTAAACGGCACGGTAAGTTTAGTGATTATTTTGTTTTTTTACCTCCAGATGCCAGCGCATAAAGCACTAGCCTCTACACCGCAAGGTAAATAAGGTTACAGATTATACTATACTATACCTTAGTACGGCAATTAAAAGAAATGTAAAACATTCTCTGTAGCACTAATTGTCAGCAAATAATATTGAGGGTGCTCAGGAGTAAAACGAAATCTTTCTATATAAATATTACAGGTTATCCACCTAATGTGGAGTAGGTGGATTGCATTTTTAATAATAAAATTATCGAAACACGTTATAAAAGAAAGTTGTGTACTACGGTTGGGAGAAAAACATTTTTAGTCAAGTAGCATTAATTGTGTGGAGTAGGTGGATCGTGTTTTTAATTTAATTATCGAAAAAAGTATAGAAGGTTATGAGAGCAAAACATTTTAAACGTTTTTTTAATCAAGTAGCATTAATTGTTAGAAATTTCATTTTTCTAAGGCGGTTTTCATGTAATTTTTGATACGGGCGTATCAAAATAGCTATTTATGTATCAAGTTGTAAAATGAAAGTGTTTTTCATACAAGCTAGTTGGGCAACACGTTGTATGTGAAAAACGCTAATTTTGCACCATGTTGCATGATTTTCTGTAATTTTGAGTCATATCAATTTTTATAGTTAGTAAATAAATTTAATTAAACCTACAAAGTTGTTCTAAATTTTCATATTAGCGCTAGTATCAATATGAAATCTCATATTGCAACTAATGCAAATATATACATTATTTTGACGTTGAAAACGACAACAAAATGTCACTATATTAAGTCAAAATTACAGAAGTTATTGATAACTGATACTAATACTGATAATTTGATAAGTATAGACGAACGTATGTAAGGCAGAGAGTTCATTCGGGTTTTTATGTGATTTTCCTGAGTCAACAGAGTATTGTCTCTGTGGCAAATGCTTGGGCAGTATCTCTCCACTTTTCCTGTCCTTTCTTCCATTCTCCACACCTTCTTTCTCTCACCCATCCTATAACTCCCGTTCTTGGCCAAAGAGGGACGCAAGATTCCTATAGCAGCCCGCCCCCAGTTGACGAATTGAAATTACCTTAAACCTTTTTTTACCTTCTAGCATTTGCTTTAGGTAAAACAGCAGTACTCGAACAAAAGTTGTAAATGAATGGAGTTTCTCTTATAACTTGAATTTTTATTTTAAAATAGCGTATGGGCTTTCTACCATCATGTGTAACATCCACTTAAAATTTCTACCCCAAGACCGTTGCACACTCTACATACAGGGTGATCGGAATTCGCAAATTGCCTCTTGATTATGTGTGTGTTGCTTTCAAAACCAAACGTTAGTGACTTTTTCTTCAACTTTTTTTGCTGTGAAAGATATTCTTTATACAGATTTTATGGGTTATGCAACAATTCGCTGTGGCGAAGGCGCTGAGAATGAAAGTAGAACATTAGACGATTTTCAGCGAAAGACGAATAAAACTGCGTGCCCTGTGGTATGTATATTGACCCAAATAACCCTTTTCTTTCTGAATTCTCCTACGGATTAATAGGAAAATATTTTATTGTAGAGGTAAAATGCTCATTCCTATCAGATACAAAGACAGTTAAACATCTTTAAAAAAAAAATTAAGTGTTATTTTGTTGTTTGGTCACCGCTGGGAATTTCGATTAACATTATTGAAAGGGATACAATTTTGGGAAACTAAGACGTTGCCAAAATTAAAAGGATTTTATGTTTGCGTTGCTACCGGAATTAGCAGATTCCATAAGAAAAATAAATATGCCAATTAGGGATACTTTTCTTGATATTTAATATCTATTTTTAGAATTAATTTAGTAATTAGTGTTAACTTAACTTGTTTAGTGTTCATTCTTATGTAAATTGGATTTCTATTAGTTTTTAAATAATTACCATTGAAATTATACAGTTGAAATTTGATTTCAATTTTTACTACTTGTGTATTTTATTTGTAAATAAATCATTAATATTTTGTCACAGCAGTATTTTTGGTACCTACCGTATAATCACCTATATTCTCGATAAGGATTGCCCTTGGAAAGTAAAAGTAATGTGTTAACCTTCTATCACTGATAACAATGACAAATGTAATGTTTGCTCACATGAGTATGAATCGAACTAAGACAGGACCAGAATATATTTAAATACATTTAATTGAAATAATTAGCTCTGCTTATGAAAAATAATATTACAATTATAAATTTCATGTACAAACAGTGCCTACGGGCTTTAATAGTATAAGTTGATTTGAAGTGTATCAATAATTTCAACATAATAAGAACAATAAGGATAAATATTGATTTTATATTTATACGAGGTCGTTAATTGTGTTTATCTTGTTTTTAACTTTTTTGAGAATGAAAATGAATAAAAGCAACATATGGAGACAGAGCTTGGGGGCCCTGGGGCAACAAATAATTATGGGTACCCGACGTTATCTTCCCCTTTACCTCTACACCACTTTCATTTAGTAAGTCTTTTTTAATAAAATTGCTATTTGGTGTTTTTTCCTGTTAAGATAGAAGAATGGGCATTTAAAACAGTCAAAACACATATTTACTTGTCACATTGAGTTTAATGTAAAACTGTAGAAGCTTGCTAACCAGTTAGCTTAGACGTTAGCCTTATACTGTGCCGGTCCCGGTTATTATTATTAATTTGGTGGTAGTCGTTAGATCACGCAGAAGGCGCCTATCCCGATGTAAAAACTTTTGCACCAGGCAGAGTACCACCCGTTATACGACATGCAAACATGCATATAAAACTTACCAAGTTACAATATCCTAAGTCTACACAGGTTGAGTTTTAATTGAAATCAAGATCACATTAAATTCTGTTTCAATTAAATTGGTAGTACAAATACAGCTGTCAGTATGTTTACGGTGTAGCAAATTAATTTGTTTAATTAAGTTTTCTTATTCTTTGATCATCTACATGTTTTATTTAAAAACTATGAGGGGGAGTGTTAATTCCTCCCCAAACAACTTTCAACTACAATGAATTGATGTAATTCTGTTTAACATGTTACTTATTTTGTCTGAAGAAGTTAGTTAATTATACTAACGAAACGTCACATCACATCCATTGCTGATTATATAATTCAGTATCTGAAGAGTAAATTTGGCTGTTTTATTTTACTTCCAAACCTTTTGTAAACATTAAATTCTGTTTCTTAAGTTTTTTACAAACAAAGTCATTGATTACTTAATAAAAGTTAATTTGTTGAGCTCTATCATTTTCAATTGAAAGCAAAGCTAGATTGCTGAGCCTTTCTTGTCCCATAGTGCTTCGTATGTAATTCTTGATCAATTTCAGTTTTGGAAATGACCGTTCGGCCTTAGCTACGGTCGCAGAAACTGTCAAGTACATAATGCATGCTGTACACACATCAGGATAAAGTTGGCGAAAGTGAGCTGTGATCAATTATTAAATCTGCAAATTCCTGGACGCTGCTCATTTTCTCAAGTTTGGCAGTTTGGTTCAATACTTTTTTAAGACAATTTCGTAAAAAAACTTCCTCCGATTTCGGGGGGTCCCTATGTTCGGGGGCCTCGGGGCGCTTCCCCGGCTGCCCCGGTGGTAGCTACGACCCTGTCTGGAGACACTTTTATAAAATATACCTACATTACTTGATATTTATGACAAACTACAGACTGTAAGTATAGAAATAGTGCACTTTTTAATTTGATGATAATTAGTACACACTAAATGCGAGGCTTTGCATGCATATTTAAAAAGCAAAGTTGTGCTTTTTAAAAATGTGACTGATCAGTAATGTGGTAATTTATGATAGCCCTGACATGAAAGATGAAATAAATACAATTTTCTTCCTTGAATTCACCACAACTATGTTAAGCTTTTCGACCATGAGGAAGTTATTCCATTGTGTGTATTTGTTATAAGCACATTATCGCTCCTTCATCTTCTATGTTGGAAATTATAAAGTGATAAATAAATAAAATAATTGCAGAAATATGCTCATTACGGCTTGTGGTAAAGTAACTAAGCAATCCCCTTAAGGTAAAAAGATAAGCTATTAAAATTAGGCCAAATATCAAATAAAATTCCACTTGTTCCAGATGGAATCACTTTAAGGTCTGGTTTACAGAAGCTGAAATGAATTATCTAGTTGAGATTAAATATTTAAAAATCTAATTAAATTAACTGCAATTAAATTACTATATCTACATATAGTTCGACCTTAAAGTTGCACTTACAATGTACCATCTGAAACATCACAAACAAAACAAAAAAAGAGATGGAAATATGTCTAAAAAACGATGTTTAGGTCCAAAATCTATAGTTTTTATAATTAATAAAATTAGTCAACAGTAATATCCCAAGTGCATTAAATAGCCGATTAAATTTTGATGTTTTCTGTCAGAATGTTTTGCTAAGAAATTTGTCAAGTAAATTTGCCGCTCAACAAGAATCCCGAGTGTGCAACACGAGGGATTTTGGGGCGGAAAATTAAGAGATATATGTATTTCTTCATAGCAAAACATTCTGACAGAAAATCGTCAAAATTTATTCAGGCTAGTTTACATGCACCCGGGATGTTCGGCGTGATTATTTCCTGAATAAACAGATAAAATTCGGTTGGTGAAGCACCTTGAATAATCATGTTAAAATTATTCACAAGCGATTAAATTTTGACACATTTTTAGCGGCGGTTAAATTTTGACGTTTGAATTGTTGTCATTGTTAAACTGACAGAAACCATAGAGATTACCTACGCATTATTATGTATATGAAGGAAATAATCACTTATAATACCATGAGTAGGGCATCCAATCCCGGGATCCCGAAATGTCGGTATCCCGGGATCCCGGACTTTTTTTCCGGTATTTCAATCCCGGTATTTTTCCCCAATACCGGACAATACCGGAATTTTCGGGATTGCTTTTGTCCGCGCTGCGTCGCAGTTTGCAGAGTCTGCGAGTCGCCTTCGCCGGCCCGGCCGGCGCCAGGCATGGAGCAACATGTTGATAGATAATAATTAATAGGGTTCAGGGTAGTAGCAGTTAGCAGATGCGTCCGTAAACGGCGTAAACTGTGTTCAGTTGTTTTGTCACTGTTGCTTGCATATTTACTTACCTATTATACGCCTATAATACTAGAAATACCGGTTCTGAAAACAGGAAATCCCGGTATTGAACACCGGAAATCCCGGTATTGAATACTGGAAATACCCGTACTGAAAACAGGGAATCCCGATTTAAACACTGGAAATCCCGGTATTGAATACCGGGATCCAGATAGAATTTCTTCAATACCGAAATCCCGGGATTGAAAATTCAGTTCGGTATTGGATGCCCTAACCATGAGTAGTCAAAGTTATGTCGACAATTTTTGTGTTGGTGTCACGAATGTCCATTGCGCTTTGGTACGATAAGGACGAGTGCGCTAGCACGAGTCCTAATCTTAAGAGCAGTGGACATGAGTAGTGATACCACCGCAAAAATAATCTACTTAACTTTGACTAAGAATGGTATTCGAGGGACTATTTAATGAACCAAACTACTTTTTCAAATTAGTTTTCAGTAAATCTAGCAACAAACTACGTAATTTCTATAGTAACAGAGCACTAATATTGACTTTTTCTAATAAAAATCACATTTGTTTAAAATAGTCACTTGAATACCTTCTAGGAAGATATATCCACTGATATTTTTTTGATTGGTCAAGAAACGTCAGCATTCTGGATTTTCATTGGTTACTTTTTGACAGATGACAGGTGAATTGAATAGTCACAGTTAAACCAATTCTATACAAAAGCTGTTGTAATGTTTACGGAACAAAATTATTTTACCTGTTCAGGTAAAATTGATATTTTGAAGACCTAATTTTTAGGTACCTACCATATCATAAAAACTAAGAACAAATTCACGTGTGCTCCCATTTTTCATCGAAAACACCATTTGTTATCATAAAATATGATGAAATCAGCGGAATAAAATGCGAAATCAGTTATATTAGTAATGTTTATTATAGCCCTTTTTCTCCCAGTACAAAATTATCCTGCTTAGGAGGCAAAAGGACAGATCGGATAGAATACAGATTACGCTTACAATTATGTTTTAGCTTAGATAATAGTAATTTGTACAACTAGTTTTGAAATTCATACTCTTTTTCATGAATTTGCAGTTTGATTAACGAGGCCGAAGCCCTAGTCAATCAAGCAAATGAATGAAAAAAAGGGACTTGCAAAACGTGTTGTGCACGTAGTTTTATTTTTGCATAGTGATCTCTTGTAACTCGAAATTTAGTCGAAAAGGACTTACAACTATCAAATTGTTAAAATAAATAGTTAAGGAAGTGTACTTTTTTCATGATTTTGCTTTAAAAAAGTGGTACATTCTTCACGATTTTTCGTTAAAAAAAAGACGACTTCATGATCACTATGCAAAAACAATACTTGTGGTTTATTATTTTTTACAATAAAAAAACTTAACGTTTGGGACATCCTGTTGAATTAGTGCAGGCTGTAGCTTTGTAACAGTTGGTTGAGTCAGTACATGTAGTGGCTATGAAACAGTCGGTTGAATTTGTACACGTCATGGCTTTATTACACTTTGTAGACCCAGTACATGTTAATGCATTTAGACAATTTTGAGAACTGGTACACGTTTGTGCATTTGGACAGTTTCCACAATTAGTGCATGCTGCTGTACAACTAGTACAATCGGAACCCCCAGTGCATTGGCAATAATACCCGGTACACAAACACGTAACTATAACTGCTATTAGTAACCAGTTTGTTGTCAAAGCACACGTTTTGAATGCCATAGTTTGTTTTGTATTATCGTTATTTATCTTGCTGTTTACTTGGGTCGACTGCTGAATTCAGGCCTGCACCCTACTATTTATATACTATACACCGACAACATAATGACTTCGGTAATTATTTCTTATCTTGTTTGCACAATAGTTACAATAACATGTTGTTGTATTAGTTTATTTCCATTATTGCATAATAATAAAACAATGGCTCAAAAAGAAAGCTTAATGATGTTTACCTAAACCATAAAATTGAAGCTTGACATTTTACAAATCCCAGTAAAACCAACCAAATTCGAAACTCGACAGAAGGCTCTCATATGAGCAAACCATTAAAATTTCTAAAAAAATATTATAAAAAGAATACTTAATGACGTTTACCTAAAGCATAAACTTGAAATCTTAAAATTTTACAAACCACTAAACGTTTTTCGGTAAATTCTAAAAAATTTATTTGAAAATCGACAGAAGGCCCTAATATAAGCACCCCATTTAAATTTCTAAATAAAATGTTATTAGAAAAATAATTCTTCAAAACATTTACCTAAGCAGTTAAAGTTTAACTTTTTATTGAAACTATGTTGGTGACAGGGGAAAATTCTTCTCTTTCATATTGAACCCGACAGAAGTTAGGGGACTAACAGTGTAAATAAAATAACATTTTTGCGAAAACGGTTAAGATTAGCGACATGAATGAAGAGTACTTAATTTCTAGCCAATAGTTAAAGGTATGTAAAAAACGTCCAAAGTTCTTATCGTACCGGGCGTAAAAAACGGGGTCGTGAGTGTCACAGCTAGCCCGTCCCTGCAGCTGTGAGTAATTCATAACACTTTCTGGGATAGTAATTTGAAGGGTCTTACCTGGTATACATCATATTTTAAAAAATTGGAATATACCTGATTCAATAATTATGTGTAAAAAACTTGACTCCATTGGAGCTCTTTGGGAGCCCGTATCTCCGAAGAGGAGGCCTATTGTAACGAAGGATTAAAGGGTCGGCCCTTACCTGTTGGCGAAAGTTATATTTGGCATTTTGCCGACATATTTATATATCGTATATTTATAAAACGTAAGAATAATGGTGCTTTAAAAAGAGGTAGTATTGTATGGGGTGACCATAATTGTATGCTCTTGCTAAAGTTGTAACTATTAAATTAATAAGGATATTATACCATATATATTGCAAAGGCTCTACGTTGCGGCGCCTATATAAAAATGCAATTACCTACCCGGCTGCTTGTTAGTTTATTTTGATACAAAATTTATAAGTTAAAATAGGGCAAATCACCACACAATTCTCAGCTTAATTTTTATACTGTGCTCACTTTGCCTGTCAGTAATTTAAGGCTAGTTAAAATGAAATGTATTAGCTCATGTTCAAAATAAAATAGTTGAAAGCCTCTTTCTTACTATTTTTTGAACTGCAATATTATTTAAGCTAGCTCTCGGCAAACACAAAACTGCTTATCTCAGGTTGGGTTCAGAATTTTACTATATTCACAAATTAGTAGTTCATTTTAGGTTATTCGTCCTTGAGTAGCTTGTGAGGAAGGATAATTGTTTTGGCCTTACCTATTGGCGACAGTTTTACTTGCTATTTCGCCGGCTGGTAACTATCGGCATAATTGGGATAACTCGCCGAGAAGGGTCGGGGTTCCAGCTACGCTGAAAGAGAACAACAAAGAAGGGAGAGGGCGCCAAGTCCTCGACGTGGTTTTACTCTTTGTGTCGGACCTCCAAAAGGTATAGACAATTTCAGCAAACAAAATCAAAGCAACGACCAATCAAAATATCGCAGCTTTATTAACATTTGGTGGGTGGTTACTATAGTGCAAATATAAATACAAATATAGGACAATTCGAACAGGCATCAAAATTTATACATGTATGTAAATATAATATGCATAAATATAGTAAGCACGTGCATAATAAGAAAATGTTTCGAGCCGAATATAAATTTTACCATGCAGAACTATCTGTAAAATTGAGTTAGGCCGCGATAGGGCGCACAATACAAACACTCTAAAAAGGGGACAGAGTTACGAAGGGCGTCACGGAGGCAATTAAAAATAAATAGCGGAGGTTGAACCTGTACGGAGCGCGAAGCGGGCTCAAAAGCAAGTACGCCGATACAGAGCGATATACGCCTAACCTGGCTAACGGTTAACCCCGAAGGTTAGCTCTAAATGACGTTGAAACGCTACTCAAAGTAATTTCTAAGTGTCGGAGCAACGTACGTTTGCGTGGCCACACTAAACACGTCGATGTCCTTAATATTAAAAATGCATCAGGGTATCCCCATATAATATTAATTATAGCAAATGCTTGGATCTGCTTTTTATCCGGTTTTATCTTTTTTTACCGATAGAAACTAATTAATCAATTCGCGGCGATTCGAAAGTGAAGCAAACGGCTCCAATAAGGAGGTCATGAGCCACAACCAAAGCTACTAACTTCACGTCACACGGCTAACGTGCAAATGGCGGAGTCCGGGGACCGCAAAGAAATGTAAGTACAGATTTAAATTTGAAATAAATAAGTGAAAGACCTAACATACGGTTTGCAGGGGGTTCCGAGGAGGGCAGCGGCTAGCGGGGCTACTTATAACTTGTAGCTCCCGCGCGAGGAGGATCCCCACCTATGCGGGATCGTCGAAAGCGCTTACAAGCAACGACCCAGTCTGGAGCAGAAACTCCAAAACTTGGCTCCGGTAGGTCTATCTGACATTAATTACTAAACTGCACAAAATGGCCGCTCGAAATTTTGCAACAGCCCTATCATAACAATAAATCTAACATAATCGAAAGCATGCACGGGGCAGAACACACAGAGACACGATTCACCCTAATTTCTAACTATACGAAGCACTGTTGTTCTATCATAAAACTCAACAGGCGCAGTGGGCAATAACTTAAGCTAACGTCTTGCCTGCAGGAAGGTACGTCGAAGGCCAACCTTTCCGTTTGCTCCCAAGCAATCTGGCACAGTTGGGGGCCGCAGGGGTGCAAAGGCCACGACGGCGGCTATCGAAGGCGAGGCAAGCTATGGACGCCGTGGGTGACGTGGAGGTAAGTGGGGCGCTAACGCCTATTCCCAGGCGTAGCCCACGGGGGTTGTAGATTGTACAGGCATTACGTCAATTTCAGGGGTCCAGATCGACGGGATGGCTTCCAGCCAAGAGCGACAGAACGGCGAGTGTTTAATCTCCAACAGGAGGTGTCCAGCCCAACAGGAAATGGCTATAAAGCTTCATGCCCAAATAAATCTACGATTAAGGAGCCGAGGCTCGTGACAGCTTACCTTTAGTGATAACGGGCAGCCATTAGAAGTGCAAGAATAATGCTGGCCTCAAACGAATCCGCAATTGCGAATGACGTAAGTACAACCAAATCAAATACGAACGTCTTAAAGGGCACATGTGCTTTGTAGATCCTCCATCGAATCGAAACGGAGCGAAGCTACACTAATTAGCTCATAAATAAATCACACAGCCAAGGCACCAGCAGCTTACACCAAGTTTAAAATGGGAGAGAGTTCAAAATCCACCAGTTATTAAAACTTTCCAAAATTTTGGGCCAGAAGATAGAAAAAATACTTCTGGTAGATAAAATTTACATTCTGTCAGATGACACCAAAACCTCGCCAGTGCAACAGCAATTACTTGAATGTTTAAAAAAAATCATGAAGTTAACAAGGAATTGTCAGGTAATTTGATTCAATTATAGCTTGGCAACAAAACCTCTACTTCAGTGTTACAGGAATGACGTAGATTGGACGCCATCCATTCACTTGTTTCTGTTGCTTGGAAGTCCGCCAATTTGATGACGCTATGCCTTTTTTGGATTATTACGGCGTAGCTGGACCCTTGGATATGCGATAGGCCTCTTCAATCTCGTATTTTACTAAGTTTCCCAAACTCTGACGCTCAAATTTACAGATAGTTCCTTCCTCGTAAAGATTTCCACACTTAGCACGAAGATGATCGTAGGGTGACGCCGTTGATTTTTCTCTGCTGGAAATGCTCCCCTAGCTGCAACTCTCACTCAGGATGCTCCTGCAGACCTCGCTGATGTGATGCCGTGCAGACCTCTGGCTTCAGCTGCTTAATTGTGCCGGAATCGAAGTTGTCAAATTTCAGTTATCGGCAACGGATACACTCGGAGACGAGATTGGAAAAATGTATACTTTTATCGTGGCGTAAACTGCCACAAACACTTCGACAGCTAGGCAGTGATGCGTATAATAAAATGCAACACTTGTAAAACTGGTAAACACTTTTATTCTAGTAAAAAAATAATTTTAAGGGAGTACCATTTCGCCTAAACTGTCTTAATTTATTTTTTCAATTGCTCTCTTTATTTTTACAAAAACACTTCGCGTTGCTATGTTACCGTGATAATTTTTGTTAATTAGAAGTTACTTTTGATAGCAAAATACACAAATGGAGTAAAGTTTGATGACATAAATCTTAAATCAACATTTTCTTAAATCTAAAAAAAATTCTTTGCTTATAACTATCATTGTTCCTTCCGTTACGCACACAAATGTTTTAAAATCACTGTGCTGCTTTTTCACTTTGTCTTATTAATGCACTGGAAACTGAGTTCAAATTTACACACATTGCTCGCTTTCTTTCTTTTCTGTTGTCTAATTTCGGTATTGCTCTTTGCAATTTTCTATTATCTTTTATTCCGATCTCATTTACCTTTCAGATTGCCTGCCATTCACTGACCTGTACTTTTATTAATAATTACGCTCATTTCGTCTGCACATAACAAACCTTTTGTGTCAATAAATTTTGTTTGGCCTGGCGTTAAATATGCACAAACCTATTTTATTTTATTATATTGCTTTATTCAAACTCTCTGAAATATGCTTTGCTTATGCGTGCCCTTATCCGTTTAATTACTACTTCTCGCATCTCATTGCCAATGCATTTAATACTTTTATTATTGTTTTAAATTGCAATTTCATAAAATATCTTAACTCTGTGCTTTATTGACTTGGTTAATTATTTTGCACAGCAAACAGAGCCCAGTTGTAGGCTTAAAACCATCTCAATATGTCTACAAAGTGTCTACAGACCAACTGTACGCTTTTGTTTAATTTGTATGATTAACGATGCTGTAAGACGTATCTGCAGAGAGTTTATTAAAAGTCGACTTGCTTTTCACGATATTTTGAAAATATATCGATCTCACGTTTGCAAAACAATCACATGGTTGTTAAACAGCCTGAATATCTGATTTGTATTTTAATCGAGCTAATATAATGTACTAGCTGTATGGAATAAATACTATTGTATGTTATTGTTTAATTTGTGACATGTGTATAAAAGTTAAATAAAATAATCCTATATTAAATGTGTGTTTTATTTCTTATCTTTGTGAAACGTTCAAATACGAATAAGCTTTAATTGAATCACTAAACTGCTTGCTTACTTTACCTATTATACAACATACGGGGACTAGTTTATGTAAAAACGAATTGAACAACAGTTCGGTATAACCGACATGACAAAATTAATTACTTTCTGTAATAGAATATTAAAACTCTTATTTTATCTTTAATTAACATTGTAATGAATTTGTTAACAGGAAACTTATTATTTTATTAATAGAAATCGGCTACCTGTATAGAAATTTGAAATTTACGGAAATTGTCGGCCGAAACAGAATTAGTCTTTTTTTATTTTGTGAATGAATCATGTCTTAAAAATTGCAAGAACGTTTGTTGGTTTAGTGAAATTACCAATATCAAGCAATAAATTAATTAGTTTTGAATTGCTTCAATTATAGATTTACATGTAGTTTGTTTTAACTTTCTAGAATTGATTCTAGAAAGTTGCAACTACAACATATTAATTTCAAAATTTTGAAATATACCTATGTATTGGCAGTCTGTTTTAGATAGATTGATAGAACTCAAACTATGAAAATATTGATATGTAAGCTTTTATGTTTTGAACGTACTTTGTTAAAAATTATTTATGCCAAAAAAATTGTATCTTCGCTAAATTAATTACAATAATTGATTCTGGAAAGCTAGGGGTGATCATTATTTCAAAACACAAGATAGCCTTGTACCGTTTAGTTGCTTAGTCATAACCTGGTCAACTTCGCATATCTACCTGCACCAACAAAGGGCGAAATTCCGTAGCTGATACTAAATGCAGATAAGAATCATTAGTGTAGCGGTCGTCTCTCATTTATAATAGTCATTGATGTTTTCAAATTTCTCTACTAATTATCTATATTTTATTGCAAAACAAGTGTCCACTTTGTATTCTTTTATGTAAAATAAACGGGACTGACGAATAATAATTTAGTTTATTCAATTAAGGATTTAAAAAAATCCATAATACGTAATTATTTATTTAGAAAAATAATGTGAGCGAAAAGTATAAGAAGGCAATTCACATTATAGTTAATTATAGTGCCCAGCCTCCTAACTACAATTGATTACAACATTTTAGTTAAAATTCTTTAATTTGATTATTCTAGAACACACGTAAGGACGTAGTGAGCTAACTCGCTTATAAATAGAAGCATCGTCATAGGTAATAGATCAACAGATAAGATACCTACAGAAATAATCCTCTTCGGAAATTGCCATGTACAAAACAAGGTGGCATATCTACAGTTGCCTATTTTTTTCAATGCGGAAAAGAAAAATTCACCTGGCTCGCTAGAGAAATGTATGAGCTTTCCTAAGCCGCCTTAATAGCCATATTATAATAATATTTGCTCTTGCTTCCTGTGATATTTTCTATTATGCTTGATAATACTATGTGCTAAGCTATTATTAAATTAAGCGGGACGTTGTTGTTATAAGATAAATAGTATAATGTGCATTATTATAGTAATTTAATATATTTAATAAGGGGGGGGGGGGGTAACATTTTACGCACCCTAATTTATTTTTTTTAAATATTAGAAACCGACCAATCGGTTTCTAGTTTTGGGTCAAAATTTGAAGTCACGTTGTAACTCAATCGAACCGCATCCATCCATCCAGGGGCATCATAATGGCCGTTGACTAAAATTAAAACCAAGGTGCTGGATGTTTCGAAGAGTACCTACATAACTACTCCCTATCGGGAGGATCGCTATGATTATAAAACCAACGTTTCTTAACAAAAAACATATTAAATTCAATTTGCCCTCAACCTTTTATTTAACCTATTTCCTGCTTCCGCAAAGGTAGCCGCCCTGACATAAAACAAATACTTTTGGTGTTACAACTTTCCTAATTTTCAAATAAAGCAGTTTGGAAAGCTGATTAAAATGCAAACGCAAATGAGCCATAGTTTTATTATTGTGCAATAACGAAAATGAACTGATACAACAACATGTTATTGTAACTATTGTGTAAACCAGATAATCAAATAATTACCGAAGTAATTATGAAGTGGGTGTATAGTATACCGGTTGACAATGAGACTGGGGCCATGCTTATATCTTCTTTATTTATGAATCGATTTGGATAAAATTTTATATCAAGATACAAGACATCATTTCTGATTGGCTGATAGATATAGTCAAAATGGTTAACTTCCGGTTTTACCGGAAATGATACTAACTTTGTTTTTTTAAATAAAACACCCTGTATATTTTATATTTTTCTGCATCTACGAGTCAAATTACATATAATAGTCTTGCCAAATTTCAATTTTTATAAACAAAGAATTTATTTTTTTATTAATTTTCAGTTTCAGATAAAGATAAAGTAGTACATGATGCATATCGTTAGATTGGTAATTACATTTTCTAGCTAATGGCAAGATGGCCCTTAGATGGTCCTATTTTAAAAAAGTGACTTTTTCTTAAAAAACGAGTTTAGCAAATTATATTCTTTTATTAAAGGTTTGTTATTGACATTATTGATAAAATAGCTATTATTAAGAGTTGCTAGAGTCAATTAGAAAAAAAATTTCAAGTTAAGACCTTCTATGGAAACAATAACTTTACTGCAACCAAAGCTCAGAGGTAGACTTATCTCTTGATATGTTGACATCAATTGGCCGTCAAGATTTTGCAAATTTACGCCTTTGGATTTTTTCTTCTGGGGTTATGTAAAGAGCAAAGTCTATGCTAATAGTCTACAGACAATTACAGACCTAAAGGCCGACATTACACGCGTAATTGGTGAGATAGATCCTCGTTTATGTTTAAATTTCGTTGAAGATTTGAAGGAAAGAATGGTTTCATGTCAGACGAGTTGAGGAGGCCATTTAAATTTGATATTATCTTCCATGTTTAATCGTTACGTATATGCTTTAAGTTCTCATTAACATATCTTATATTTTCAAATTATTTCCCCATTTTATTAACGAATTAAAATCCAACCTCAAATGTGGACACCCTTTACAATGGTTTATATAATCGATATCGCTATAGTTACGGAAATAACTGTTGTAATACATGAGAACTGAGGAAAATTATGCATTTTTAATTGTTTCTAACCTCGTATGATTAGTATAGGTAGTCTACCTGTATACAACTCGACAATCGAAAATTCTCGTGACTCGACATATTGCCTTATGAAACACCACTCAACGATATGTCTCGTGGTATTTCAGGCAATACGTCTCGAAATCGATTATTTTCAATCGTATAGTTGTGTAATATATGATTATTTCACGAATGACGGACTTTGTATATTAGCTTTCTAGAATGCGTCGAGCTGCAATTTATAATAATAATTATTTAGTAGTTATTTGTCAGGTCTACCATCTTTCAGTTCAGTTTGAGATCACTTTATACATATTTGAGGAAAGTGAATAAGGAAAGTTACAGTATAGATTATAATAAGGTACTATTTTTATACGAGCAAGCTTGTCCTCCATTTTGAGTTACTGAAACTGGCAGCAAATTCAAATTCTAGTTACTTTCCAATTAGCATACGGTAAGACGGAAAAACAACGATCATGTCATTTAATTTCATACGTCTTAAAAAAGACTAGTTTTTAAACAAATAAAATGAAAGCAGAAAAAATCGGAACGAAAACACTGTTAACTAACACGCATGTGGTTCAAACTAGAGAACTTTAAGAGTACCTTAGTTCAAACAACAGTGACGAGTGACAGAACTCAACAGAACTGACAGATACAGTTGACAGCACAGAAGAATACCTACACACTGTATATAGATTTAAATAACCACACTTGGATGAAGACTGTAATTATAATTAACATCGTAATGAAATGCACCAAAATTTAAATCAGCGTGCAGTGTTGGTTTGGATCGAGCAGTGCGTACTCGAATGGTTTCCACTTTCCAGTCTTGCTCGGTTGACAGACGACAGAACGCACTGTTACCGGTCAGCGCAGCCAACGGCTTGGCGCTAAAGTCCGTGTGACACAAAATCTAGTGGGATAAGCTTGCCTGGTCTATAAAGCACTCTAGATTATAACATCTAAAAACGATTACTAATTCAGTGCATTTGAAGGCAAAGAACTCGGAAAATTAAACTGAGTTTTAATTAGAATTTTTGCTATAATTTACGTAAGTTTTATTAAATGTTGTTAATTTGATTTCGATTTTTGTGAACGAGGAGTTGACAGAAAAGTGAATATAAAAACGTGTATCTACATGTTGAGTTAGTTTTTAATTAACATATAGTAATAATTTTAGGATAGATTTAAATTTTTTGTAAACCGTTAACTTTTGTAATATAAGGGATATTCAGATTTATTTTATTTATCGATTTCCAAAATTTCAGGCATTTCAGTTTTTATAGCCACAGAAATATAATCTGTGTTTTTTCTTTGGCAATCCAAACCAAATGAAATGTAATCTTTTGAATGGCTATGTCCACGTTAGAATAAAATTCTGCTGGTGGTGCGTTATTACTCTCTTCGTTTGTTATTTAAAATTTTGGTTTCAGCAAAGTTACCAAGCATACTCTTTTTTATTAAAAATTTCTGGTCAGCCTACACTGGGGGTTCTGATTGTACTAGTTGTACAGCAGCATGCACTAATTGAGGAAACTGTCCAAATGCACAAACGGCGTGTACCAGTTCTCAAAATTGTCTAAATGCGCCAACATGTACTGGGTCTACAAAATGTAATAAAGCCATGACGTGTACAAATTCAACCGACTGTTTTGTAGCGACTACATGTACTGACTCAACCAACTGCTACAAAGCTACAGCGTGCACTAATTCAAGAAAATGTCCTAGACGTTAAGATTTTTTATTGTCAAAAATAATAAACCACAAGTGTTTTTATCTAAGCTAAAACATAATTGTAAGCGAAATCTGAATTCTATCCCATCTGTCTATTTGTTTCCTAAGCAGGATAATTTTGTACTGGGAGAGAAAGGGCTACAATAAACATCTTATATTATAAGAGCTGATGCCGGCCGTCCGTAAGCACTGGCGCGCGCACATGCCGATCGTAAGCGAGAGTGGCGCCGGCACACGCAGCATGAAGGGCCTGCATACTAGCAAGTGGCGCGCGCACATGCCGACCGCTCATAAGTGGCGACGCAGCAAGTATTTGTATTATTAACGCTGACAGGGCCGGACGTCGGCTGGCTACCAGCTTAAGCAAGCATTTTTATTGTTAACCGTTTCTTTGCGCTGGCAGGGCCAGACGTAGGCTGGCCAACGCGTTCTAGTTACTAATATAACTGATTTCGCCTTTTATTCGGCTGATTTCATCATATTTTATGATAACAAATGGCGTTTTCGATGAAAATTGAGAGCACACTTGAATTCGTGCTGTTAGTTCTTATATGTAACCAAAAATTAGGTCTTCAAAACATCATTTTTTCATGAATAGTTAAAATGATTTTGTTCTGTAAATATTACAACACATATTTTTTGTCTAGAATTTGTTTAATTCTAACTAATTTTAATAATTCTTAAAACTATTGATTTTGGACCTAAAAATGATTTTTTGAGACATATTTCCATATCTTTTTTGGTTTTGTTTGTGATATTTCAGTGTGTCCCAGGATTGATGTTAGAAGAGGTGAGATGGACTAAACATTTTTGAATTTTATTTTAAGATTGTGCGATTAGGTCCTGCTTGGTCTGAAGAGAAAGTTTTTGAAAAAACAAGTCGGCCGTGACAGTTGATCAGAATGATAAATTATCGCCTTAAGCAAATTTTCAGAAAGCTATATGTTTAAATTGCCGTACTAAGGTAAAAAATACAAATTATACAGGTTGTTTAAAAAATACGTTCGGATATTTTAGGCACTTCTACATCTCATCAATACAAAGACAAAAGTCTTAATAAATATGGGTCTGGAAACCCTTCGCTTCCGAGATACAGAGTGTTAAAGTTTTCAAAAAAAATCTGGGCCGCTCCTGGAATAAATAATTTAAATATAACTACGCCAAAACATGATCCTTCATAGCATCAATAAACCTTAAAAGTTTAACTAAAATCGGCTGATGGGTGTTTGAGATATTGGAGCATTTTGGTTTTTGTTTTAATAGGTTCAGGGGCGTGCAAAAATATGAGCTTTATTTTTTCTTGAAAACGAAGCGAGATACAAAAAATTCAAGAAACAAAAACGTTGCATTTTTAGTTGCTTTATTAAAAAAAATATGAAAATTGCAAAAAATCTATTGGGCGTTTTTTTTGTGAAAAAACCTAATCGACATGCCCCATGGAAGTACTGGATCAACTGTAATATATCCAAAAGTTACCGCATAAAGTTATAACAAACTAGAAAAATTTCATTAAAATTACCCAAAGCGTTTTTTAGATAACAACAAAAACGGATTTATTTTAAAAACTTCAACACCCTGTATCTCGGAAATGAAGGGAATACTTCAAAAAGATTTTATAAACCACCAATCTGCAGTCTATTAGTCATTGCAGAACGTCATTATAAAACAATTTAAATTGAGATTTGGAATTTTGGGCTTATCGATAAGCGCCCAGCGAACCACCTATATCATAATCCTTTGGCTCCATTCATATTTTGTTTCCTCTACATAGTACCAATAACATAGCAGGGTATGACGTGTAAACGAAATTATTTAAAAATTACTTAGTGTGGCTTGTTGTCTATCTTTAGGCAATTTTGAACAGTCTGGACCTGTTAGAAACGAAATCTGAAGTTACTAAACGGTCACCTTAAAAACGGGTCAAAAACCTTTAAAATTTTGTACTTCTGGATGGATGGATATACATGTATATACAGAGTGTAACAAAAATGTGGGCCACTACTTCAGGAGCGTATAAATGATGAAAAAAGTTGATATAAACATATGTCCAAAAATGAGTAGTTTTCCTGTTACAGTCATTTTTGTGTTGAAACTTAAAGATAATTTATGAAGAATTATTATTTTATTTTCAGCCATAATGAAATAAAAGAATTAATTATCCATGGAGATATGACATAGAGGTGATATCAGTTAGCATTCGAAGAGAGTTAAAATGTATCTAGCGGCCTTCCATTAAATAAACAAACAAAAAATTAATTAGTGTTGACATTACTTGTTGTCAGGTTTTCGTAACAGAAAAACGACTCATTTGGACATATGTTTATATCATTTCTTTCATCATTTTTCTGAGTATAACACGCTCCTGAAGTAGCGTCCCACATTTTTGTTACACCCTGTATATTAACAATATTATTGTCCTGAACAGGTACATATAGTACAAACTTAAAAGACAGACCGAAATGTCTTGAGATTTTACCTTTTTTTAATATACCTTAAATGGCAGAGCAGAATACTTGAAATTTTGATTTGTCCTAAAAATTTTAACTTTTTGTAACCGGTCAAAGTCGTTGAAATTTTAGTTTTTAAAATATATCTTAATAATTATAGAATCGATAGATTTTACACCAAAAAGTCATTTTGTGCTGAACAGACCCAATAGCAGTAACATGCAGTATTGGAAACTACGCAATTAATGTAAATTTTTAAAAGTTTATAATTTTATTAGAGATTATTACGACTCGACGTTTCGAAATATCTGAGGGTATTATAAAAGAGTTCACGTTTTCTTGTAAGCATCATATTAGACTGCTATACCATTGGATCTGAAATAAATAACAAAGTGTATTTCACTTTTACAAAATTTTAAAAAACACTTGTATTTTTTTATAAATTCAGCTTCATAGCAACCCCTAAAAATCTAAGAACAATAGGTCGGGAAATCTAGCCAGCTAACGTGTATCGTTATAATTCCCAAAAAAAAAAATCCTATTCCTTTTGAACTGCCCAGCGAAACATCGTTCTACTGAAATCATTAACTCTTTGGACAATTTTAGAAAACATTATCGCGTTAACTTTGGACTGATCTAATTAACAATGTAAATACATTCTCCTGATGTATTTATTTATTAACGTTTGACCTGGAAATTCAAGAAAAAATGGATGTTATTTGATCTAAGTATTTGTCAACAGTGAAGTTCTCCTCATAAATGTGTGGTCCACTAATGGTGTCGTCGAAACAATTAAAAGAAACGAAAGTCACTAGTGAGGTAAAAATCATAGGTTACTCACTAGAGTATTGTTAGTGACACTAGGTGTCTATGTCGAATTCCAGGTTAGCAGGTGAGGTTTCGTGCCAGTCTGTTAAACCTAACCTGCTTACGTAGAATTTGATATACACTGATAGTGCCACAAAAAATACACTTCATTACCGCCAGATCTCGTTTTACTTTAGCTCATTCCCAATTAATATGTCACTTGGGCTTTTCACAGCTTCTGGTGCAAAACGTTTTTTTTTAGTTATTGAGTTGTTGGGTAAAATTTTGTACTTTTTTCTAATGGATTACCATAAATTATAAATTATCTATTTATTTCTCTCCAACAATTGTAACGGTCCATTTGAATTTTCACGTTTGCGTCTTAGATTCTCCATATGAATGTGTGCCTACTCATTATTATTACTAGCTAAATGGATTTTTGGAGATTAGAGCTAACTTTGCTCGGCGGTTTTCGAAGCAACTCCTGCTCGGACACTTCTTTCTTGCTTCTCGGCAAGCCAAGTCGACTCAGTTTCAATTTGTTGGGCTGTATAGATATCTGAAATTCCATGACTTATTCCAAAGTCGTCGGGGGTTAAGAAGCATTTACAGATTTTCTGAAGCCAGCGTCGTGGTATTTTCTTCCAAGATACAGGCAGCGACAATTTAATATTTCACTGTATGTGTTTGCAGGGCCGCCCTACACCGTCAGATGTGCTTATATTTTTTTTGGTTTAGTGGTGCTAATTAGGTGTTTCGCACTTACGCCCTCTGGGATCCTTTGGGATCATCTGAGATCCTCTGGATACTTCATGATACACTGGCAAACACTTTGGTCACTAGAAATTGCTAACCGTTTGGTTTAGCGCTAATATTGAAATTTTTGAGGACTTTTCCTGTTTGTGATAGCAGGAATTGTTTCGCGGAGGCCTTAGGCCCTGCTCCAGTGCAGATTCAAAATTTTGAGGTTCTGCAAACTATATTCCGCCCCACATTGCATCCTTATGAGGCGATGTTATTGCTGCACCCGAAAAATCAAATAGCCGTAGCTGCGTTAGAACAATAGATTTATTTTGCAACCTTCATACTCTTTTATGAATTGTGGGTAAGATAATACTATGGGAGTTTCTGTTTTAGCGCTTAAGGAAGCCTGCGAAAGGTACTTAAACATTATTTTGATAATGCGTAATATCAAGGCGGATTGTATCGTTCCAGGCCGTGACATTGGGCCCCAGAAAGTGACCATTTGAATGGCCTACCACAATCTGGCAATATGGCTTCGCCAACCTTAAACAAAAAACTACTATTTTTGATCACTAAATGGAAAATCTATCAGTGCACTGCATTACTTCACCGTAATATTCGATTTAAAAGGCATTCCTAATGGGTATGTAGGTAATTCTCTATTGCAATTAATCGCTACTAATTTTGATTGCGTCTAAATTTTTTTCAAAATAACGTGTTTGAAGGCTAGTAGTATTGTAGTCGGAACAAGTCTCTTCACCTTATCAACCTTAAAGTGCTTTTCAACAACAATAGATCCTTGCAATCCGCCAGTCCTCTCAATTTCAAATTTGTTACCATTTTTGTGCCACCGTTTCGTTTGATGGAAGTTTGAACACGCTAATATATAGAGCAACTGATCAAGCGTAGTTAATTTGACTTGCTTTTTGATACACAACACTTTAAAGAAATTTTTTAAAATGATGTGAATTGCTTTGCCAAAATGGTTTTTAACTTCAAATATATTTGAATATTTTTAAAACTTAGTGTATCCCGGAATCACTCAGCAGAAAATTTGGCATCAGAGCCTGTGTCATGGCCTGTAACAACATAGACGGCTTTGATAATATATTTTAAACTTACACGTTTTTGGAAGACTTATCGACAGACTTGCGTTCCATTTCTCAGGTTAGAGATGTGCTTTTTGCTGGTGCCTGAATGGTTGCTCGAATGATTGACATCTGCTCAGTTCTAGTAACTGTATTATTATTATGAATCCTAATATTAAACGTGCTATTCACTGTTGAGTCAAATTTCAATAGTTTGCTTTCGGTATTTAACTTTATCTATTTTAATTCTCTTTTGTGCCTAACGTAGCTCTTGCAAATTGTATCGACATGTAACCTAATGGGTCGTTTTGCATTTAGTGACACATTTTAACATGTCTGTATCCATTAGAAATAAATTGTAACATTTACCTCTAGATTTTTTTTAATCCACGAGCCTGCTTTAACTTTTATGCGTCCAGGACGCTATTTCTTTTGATATTGTTGTTTTATGCTACTACTACAGCTACATATTTCAATTATTAAAACTTCGTTATTATTCCCTACTACTGGTATTGTCACAAAAAAGCCAACCTGCGTCAAATCAGCTACAGTAGTTAAATTGGTAGCTACTAGAACGTAGAGTAACTGATCGTTTGCGCTTACCAAGCGGAAAATCTGAAATTTCCTATCACTTACCGCGTGGGCCAAAATAGCTAATTTCGGCGCTTTTTGGATCGTGGATACTAATCAGCTGTACACTCTGCAAGTAGCTTCAAAGTACAAAAAAATAAAGGCGCCAGAAATCAAGATGATTCCGATAAGAATAAACAAACTACAATTAAATAGGGTTTATTAAATGTTTAAGATGTGGTGATCATCAAAAATGGTATAACTGGTTTGTAAAATATTTTAAATTTACAGTAGTATGCATTTTAAGAAAGGTTTCTACATGCATTACTAGAAAAAACACCTTTTGTGGGTTTTTAATAAATTAAAATCGTTGATTAAATCGAGAATGTGCACATCGCTGTCAATCAAAAAAACCTTAATTTCAGGTGACCGACAGCATGAAACGTGCGTGCACCTTTTACAACAAAGCAGAGTTTACACTAATTAAAAATTCTGGAGTTATAAATACAAAAGTTATTTAAACCCTGATATTGGACGAGATTCGTGATTACAATAAATTTAATATCTTGAATACTAGCCATCTATTCGGTTTTAATGGTACGTAACCCGTCATATACTGGCGTCGTAATTAAGTTAGATTCACCACACTAACCTCTTCGTACCTGCAAGATCCCGAAGATAACCCCGCCCGTGAGTTGCCATACGATTGCGGTTGTTTTCCAAAATCAGGCAGGATATTTGCACCTGGAGCTGTCGATTATTGAGCTGTTGGCGGACGTGGAGGAAGGCCCGCCCGTCCGACGAAGCAAGGCAAAATGGGGCGAGATATTCGCTCGGAAAATATTTATTGGCACAAAAACTGCCTGTCACCAATAAATGCGATAAAAGATCTAAAAGCGGCCAATTAATATGGGATTAACAAATTTAGAAGGTTCATCATACCTGATTTACTGTCAGCTCTCGAAACAAAATGCTCGTAACTTTAATTAAGCAGAATTGGCGTGTTGCTAGTTCGGGTCGCCGAAGAAAAATGCGCCTCGCGCCGCAAGAAGAGATAAGACAAACGCTGCGCTTCAAAGATAACGAGCGGAATTTTTGACTATTCTGATACAAGTACAAAATGAGCAGAACTGGAAAATTGAACATTTCGAAATGCAAACTGATTACAATGCAAATAAAAATATAATAATTTGGTAACTTGAGAAAACAATTAAGGGGAGCGAAAAATGGTTTCAGTATTTTCATATAAACATAGGTCCGCAAAAGCTTCGTTATCGATCTACAGGGTGTTGAAATTTCAAGATTGTTTTAGTTTTTTCTTATGCCCCATTTTCTCCCCTGAACTACTTTGCGGTGGGCCACTAGTAGATTCTAAAATACAAAATGACTTGTATATTTTATTTAGAATCTTTGTGTTTTCTTGTAGTTTTTTCGTATCTGCGACCGTTATCCAGAAAAAAAAATAAAAACGATTTTCTGTAATTCTGTCTTTGATAGGATAGGCAATTCCAGGTAAAAATGTTATGTTTCCCATCCATTTTTAGTCCAACTGCAAATTTGCCCCTTTACAACTACCACAGGCTACTGCTGTATATTCACATGTTCTACTTTGATGTCCTTCTTCTCCACATTTGGTGCAACATTCCTTATTTCCATATCTGCTGTATGGTTAAACTTTAGGCATTGGTAACAGCATAATACTGATATACAAGGTGTTTCAAAATATCATGTACATACGGAAGGAGGTAATTCTTTGACTTATTTCATGACTAAAAATTCATATAAACATAGGTCCGCAAAAGCTTCGTTACCGATCTACAGGGTGTTGAAATTTCATGATTGTTTTAGCTTTTTCTTTATAGCTCCTATAGTTTTTGAGATATTTAGCTGAAATTTGGCATACGGGTTACGATGTAGGGCTTACATTATTGGACATGCCGAATGGTTGTGAGAATCTACAGGGTAATATTTTTTCAGGGGGATGCCCCCTTGTCACCCCCTTAACTCCTTTGCGGTGCGCTGCTAGTAGATTCTAAAATATGGTTGTGAGAATCTACAGGGTGATAGTTTTTCAGGGGTTGTGCCCTCTTTTCTCTCCCTGAACTTCTTTGCGGTGCGCCGCTAGTAGATTCTAAAATACAAAATGAGTTTTCTATTTTATTTAGAATCTTTGTGTTCTCTTGTAGTTTTTTCGTATCTGCGACCGTAGTCCAGAAAAACAATAAAAACGGTTTTCTGTAATTCGCTAGACGAAATTAAAATTTTTAAAATGGTCTAGTAGGTTCTAGCTTTATTTGGATAATTTCTTGTTTTCATTAATTTTGACAGTTCGCATTTGAAATCGTAACTTTTATCTGCATATATTTATAAATTAAAGGTTTGAGTTGTAAACTGTAACGTGTAAAAGTGTTTTAAAAACTCGTTATAATCCCATAACAATGCCAAATTTTACGAATTCTGACATGGCTGAGATGTATTTAATCGATGGTCTTGCGAATTGAAATGCAAGAGAAGCCATCCCAATAGAATGATACCTGATCATCGAATATTCTCGAATATTCATAGGCGTCTTGTAGAAACTGGAACATTTAATAAGAATACCAATTATGCAGGTAGACCATGTATTGTTAGAACACCACAGATCGAAGAAGCTGTTCTAAATGAAATAGAAGAACATCCAGACTCTAGCACCAGAAAAATCTCTGAACATTTAAATATTAGTCATCAAGTTGTTTGCGTGATTCTCTGCTATACCCTTACCACATTCAAAGGGTGCAGAGGCTTCTTGCTCGAAATTTCCCTTTAAGGACTAATTTTTGCCAGTGGTACCTTAATAGGATAGCAGTAGATCCCAATTTGATTGTAAAATCCTTTTTACCGACGAAGCCAATTTTTCAAGGAATTCTATTACAAATTTGCATAACAACCACATATGGGCTCAAGAAAATCCGCATGGAATTGTAGAAACACATTTTCAAGAACAGTTCTCATTAAATGTATGGGGTGGTATAATCGGGGATCATTTGATTGGTCCTTTCTTTTTGCCTGGTCGACTTACTGGTCACTCATACAGGCATTTTTTGCAATACGAATTGCCTTTATTCCTCTTTTGCTGAGAAATCAAATGTGGTATATGCACGATGGCGCCCCAGCACATTTTTCTATTTTGGTTCAGGAGTATTTAAATGAAGTGTATGAGAACAAGTGGATAGGACGGGGTGGACCTCAGTCATGGCGCCCTAGGCCCTCTGACCTAAATAGCTTAGATTTTTTCCTATGGGGGGATCTCAAAGCTCTAATGTACACAACACCAGTGAATACCGTTTATGACTTACGAAATCAAATATTAGATGCATTTAAAACCGTAAGAAATACTCCGGGGGTGTTCGAAAGAGTACGGGCATCAATGAGAAGAAGAGCGGAGGCATGTAGGAGCTAGAAGGTCACTTTCAACAATTGTTATAACGTAGTTTCCTTGTTATAGTTATTATTATGGTTTTTCTGTATTGTAATAAATCATTGCTGCATAAACCGGGCCATCCCAGCTTTAATTTTTAACAGGTAGTGCCGACTAAACTGTAAAAATTAATGGAAACAAGAGATTATCCAAATAAAGCCAGAGTCTACTAGACCGTTTTAAAAAATTTAATTTCGTCTAGCCAATTACAGAAAATTGCTTTTATTTTTTTCTCGATAATAGTTGTAGATACGAAAAAGCTACAAGAGAACAAAAGATTCTAAGCAAAACAGAAAACTCATTTTGTATTTTAGAATCTACCAGCGGTGCATCGCAAAAAAGTTCAGGGGGAGAAAAGGGGCCAAGGCTCCAGAAAAAATATCTCCTTGTATATTGTCACAACCATTTGGCATTCCCAATGATGTAAGCCCTACAGCGTAGCCTGTATACCAAATTTGAGCTATATATCTCAAAAGCTACAGGAGCTATAAAGAAAAAACTAAAAAAATCTTGAAATTTCAACACCCTGTAGATCGGTAGCGAAGTGTTTGCGGACTTATGTTTATATGAATTTTTAGTCATGAAATAAACCAAAGAATTATCTCCTTCCGTGTGCACATGATATTAAGGAACACCTTGTATATTCAAACACCCTGCACAAATCCCAATCAATTTTCAACATACCTTCTTCCATTATCTTACGTAAAACTTCTGGATCGACTTCTATTATTACCGTCTTCAAACTTCCATCGAATGAAGCGGTG
>OW679195.1:107824092-107981909 GCA_940337035.1 Agriotes lineatus | reverse complement strand
GTGTAAATACATTTTTTGTAGAGAAAAAAATACTGCAGCCATTCAGACTGTTGCTAACAATTTTTCATTTTCCGGAACCGAAGGAATGCAAAAAACAAACTAGCATTTTCACAAAAATCGGTGATGCCATGGAATTATTGAAACAAGCCAATGCCAACGCAAATGCGTGCGGCGCGACATGTGCTGTTTGTTTGTTTGTCATTGATGTTTGACGTTTATAATTCATTATTAATTACGTTCTGCTTAATGTCTCTAAGGTGCCTAGACCTTGTCCATAACAAAAATGGTTTTACGAGTATGGTGGACGTTCGTTAAGTAAGCTCCTTGTTTATTGTAAAATATCCGTATCGGCAAATTCCAAAAAGTACAACCATTAATAGACTGATTCATTTTAAGTTTAAGACTACAGGCGGGTTATTAAATAATTGTAGGTGCAATAATGAGGTTCAGAACTTATACCAAAACGAGAAAAACGACAATACGTTCAATATTTTGACGGCAGTGACTGGATGATCGCCCCGCACGCACTTGCCTTGGCATTGGCTTGTTTCAATAATTCCATGGCATCACTGATTTTTGTAAAACTGCTAGTTTGATTTTTTGCATTCCTTCGGTTCTGGAAAGTGAAAAATTGTTAGCAACAGTATGAATGGATGCAGTATTTTTTTCTCTAGAAAAAATGTATTTACACTTTAGCTCTAAAATAATTAGGGGAGCAAATAATTGAACATAAAAAATTTACTATGCAAATTCCTATGGTGCGTCGCGCAAGTCAGCACCCGGTATATTCAAAACGGATTTCGGACAACCTGTATAATGTCAGTTTGGAGATATGCTTATTTAACGAATCCCACTTCTTTACTTCCTGAGTGATGGTAAATTTCAGTTCGTATGGTTCGAAGGACAGCTATTACCGTCGTTTGTCAATGATGTCATTGAGCTTTCCCATCTTCAAAATAAACCAGGTATTTATTTGTTATTAAATCTATACTGTAATATATTGGCAACGTAGTTGTAATAATTTGTAATTGTTGTTTCAGAGGACATGGCAGAAAATGAAAAAGAAGAAATCGTGGAAGATTAGGAGGAAATGGCCAGAATACGGTTACTACGATAGTGATTGAAACTATAATACGATTTTATTTGACTTTCTTTATGTTTTTAAAATAAAAACTCCCCCTCGTCAATATTTTATATTCTCCGTTTATTTTATTTGTTTGTCACTATTTACATAAAAACCCCTTTTTCGTACACTAGCATTGA
Organism: Agriotes lineatus; assembly: GCA_940337035.1. Classification (NCBI taxonomy): domain Eukaryota; kingdom Metazoa; phylum Arthropoda; class Insecta; order Coleoptera; family Elateridae; genus Agriotes; species Agriotes lineatus. The sequence continues at coordinate 107,980,646 of OW679195.1, read as the reverse complement.
AAGAGCTGCTTTTCCGTACAATTTATTAATTAGAAAGTTACACTTTGCCGTACAAATACCGCAAAGTGTTCTAATTAATAGATTTTACAGCAAATTCAGATGGGAGAATAAATTTATTATTCCGTTTTGAATGCTAGTGTACGAAAAAATATTATACAAAACTCGTATGAAAGTGGCTCTTCCATACTCCTCCCGAAAAGCTCCGCTTTCTATACTTGTAACGTAAATTAGTATTCTTAAATAAAAATAAAAAGTTGCAAAAATACACGAAACATTTAAATGCATCCGTTTATTAAATATTTTGTTTTCATGTTATTTCAAACTTCCTTAAAAAAGAAGTTATAATTGTAAAAATTTATTTTCGGCGACTAATTTAAAGTGTCAATCATTTTACTTCGAAAAACTTCGATGTTACAAAATAAAATATTCAAGTATCATCAAAAGTTATTACAACAGTTGTCAAAATGAATAAATAATGCGCATGGACGATCATTATAGTATATTATGATAAGAGTTTTATAAGAAGCATTTTGTAGCACGCACGGATTTAGGGTACGACGAGCGAAGCGAGGAGTGCCTTAAAGGAGTAAGTGCTACAAAATGCCTTATAAACGAGGTATCATACAGTATTTTATCTACGTTGCCACTTTTTTAAGCAAAAAAATGAAAATTTTTAGTATTTTTATTATAGCATCGCTTTGTGTCTATTACGATACGCAAACACGTATCGTAATAGCCTCAGTACGAACGCAAAGTAGATAAAGTTTATTATGCAACTTTATGTGAATCTGGGGTAAACTTACCACCCGCGAAAACGTCTGTCAATTTTTTTACTTACATAAAATATGATTACCTAAACATAGCAAAGCGCCAAACTTGTTATTATACTTTTTTTTTATTATTCTTTTTTCACCCTTCAAGAATGCAAGGAAGCTATAACCATTACCGCAGGCTCAGTATATTCAAAGGGACCTTCTGTAGCAGTTACACGCTTGTTAAAAATATTGCTGGCTCTTGGGACTATAAATATGGAATTATATAAAAATATGTATATACTAAACTGCCACCACGAAAATCTGTAAATAAATTGCATATGCTAAATTAAATCAACTAAAAACAGCATCTAGTTTAAGAAAAAGGTACTCAAAAGCGCTATTAACACAAAGCTATAAGCTTAGTCGCAACAATCATTGCTATACAAGATAAATAATATATTTTCTAACCTTCCTTTGCGGTTGGATAATAGGTCACGAGATCCTTTGAAGCTAAAATTCAATGAAAACGTCAACCACAGCACAAATATCTATATACAATATAAACTTAAAAAAGCAAAATCCATGCATATAGAATGGATGCATTAGAGCATCTTCTTTTTAAACTAAAGACTGTACGATGAACTTAATTTAGCAAAATCATCACCTAGCTTGATTTTAGGATAAGCAAGAAACAGAGTACACTGTGCAATTACAAACATTTATCATACCTTTGCCTGCGACCAAGAGTGCCATAGCCATCAGGTGACGTTTCACGCACATCATGCTGTGATCCCCGACTGCCGGTAACAAGCACATATAACAATTAACATGCATTCATCAACGCATAACACAAGTAAAAGTGTGAACAAGTACAGTTTTTATGACAAAAGTAACATTTCATGCAAACATTTTATTCACTGTAGCAGAAGAAACAGGCTATATTGTAATTAAAACAATATATTGTTGAAGGTTTTCAAAATTTTTAATACACTGCTGGCCAGAGAACCACATTAAATGCTGTCTGCATTATTTCTATAAATTTTCAGTTCAACGCATAATAAATGCTCATCTGTACCTTTAGCATGCCTGTATTAAATTGCATAAAATTGAAAGAAGAAGTGGTGCAAGCGAGAAACATAATGCAAGTGACATGAATTACAGAAATTACAAGAACAAATTTGCATTGCAAGCATTCCAGTGCAGTATACAAGAATTGTAATACAAGGGTCATGTACGTAGTACCATATCGTATTTATTTGAAGAATGGGTATGTCTGCAGTTCTCGGGACATAAAAATAACGGGTGTTCAAAAAGTCTTTACGTCCTGGGCGGCGCTGAAGAGTTCATTGTGAACGTACCACATCAGCTGTTTCAACCAAATGTTCATTTTTAGTAAATTGTGCATTCCGTTAGTGAAATATCGTTAAGTACAGTACAGTTTGTTTTAATAATTTTAACTAAAACAGAATCGTTACAGAATATCAGCTTCTCTAGACAGGCAGACGTATTCGGTAATCTCTACCTGTCAGTTATTTGTGTTGGGTAATGTAACCTCAATTAAAATGGTTTTGCTACAAGAACATAACATTTTTAACGGCCGTCGAGTTGATAGAATATGGCAGTATTCAATCCACGTTTTGAAGAGTTTTGGCAGGAATTTCCAATCCTTGCGTTGCATTATAACACTTTTCGTTGTTCTTTGAATCACTGCGTTGAAGTTTCCCGTGGGTCTGTATCCATTTCACGCAAAGAAGGCAGCGGCCATCCTCCGAGAAGAACAGCGGAAGTAATTGAAAATGTAAGACAGATTATGGAAGATGCCTCTCGAACTTCTGTATGCTTTTCGTCTGGACAAGTTCAGTTGGCCCCCGCCACAAAATATTGAAATCATTCACGTCTAGCCCTACCGTTTGCAGTCTGTACAACTATTACACGAAGCTGATTATCCTCAGCGTGTCGAATATTGTTAAATGGTTCATAAATACCCTGATTGAGGACTTATTGGAGAACACTTTTCACGGACGAGGCCTGGTTTTATTTAGACATATACATTAATTTCAAAAATTAAAGTGTGGGCGGCTATTTCAAGGTGTAGAATAATTGGGCCATTTCTTTGAACGTAAAAATAAGACAAAAGTGTTTATTTGTTGAAAAATTTAAGATTTTTTCAGGCACTTTGCAGAAAGGTGTCGAGAAGAGCTTTTACAGCCTTATTTCGAAGATCTTAATGACAAACTCTAGTTTGGTTTAGCCTGAAACGCTTAAATTGCAACTTTTGGAAGCGGTTTTGCACTATCCCTATGGTTTACGACCTGCTGAACTCAAATCTGTTGTCGGAAGAGGCAAAAAATTTATATTTTCAACAAGTAAATACCAAACTAAAATGAACCTCAACTAACACAACACTTTCAGCGATAGCTACGTTGCCAACTGTCCTTAAAATACCCTAAACAGTGTGGAGCAGCCCCAACGAGTATAAAAGTATAGAGGCCTCTAGTAAATACTTTGTTTAAAATGCAGTATCGTACACCACTTCTGTCTCATGCCCAGGAGCTATTTTAGGTTAGCTGCAGTTTAAGATTTGTGTGTACTTAGTACCCACTATACTGGAGTTTTCCCTCATTCTATCTATTTATTTTAAATCAATGGGTGCCGCCCCTGGTGTTTTTCGAACTTTAGTAACATATTCGAGCTACAGTCTGTTGCGTGCACACCGAAATAAAATGACGTGTTTATGTCATTTCGCCACAATTTCTGATGGATTTTTGTAAGTTTTCTATTTAAAAACGCCTTTCCGCCGACTTCTCTGTACTTACTTTTTGTTCTGTATGGCCTTTTTCTAGGAATTCCAAAAAAAAACACGGATTTTAGCGTTTCATGCTAAAGTAAACTGTTGGTTTTTGCTAACAAGACTGCACACCCTACACATGATACGAGAATTTTTCGACAGATTATTATTAGTCGAAACATGCCAATACCTTACCCTGCCAGACCAGACGCCATGCGATTTCTTTCTATGGCCGTATTTAAAGAACTTGATTTTCCAGCAACGAATACATGATCTAAATGAACTTCGGCACAGAGTATAGGAGAAAATTAATAAATGCCAAATGCCTTTTTTTATTGCAATAAATTACAGTTAAGTTATTACCATTTGATAAAAATGTAGTTTTAAAGTTGGTTTTAAAAACGTTTGCATTTGAATGCTGTTGGTGTTAAAATGTTCATAAAAGTAGGGTTAGGTACGTTTTGTGGTATGTTCACAATGAACTCTTCAGCGCCGCCTAGGACGTAAAGACTTTTTGAACAGATTACAATGCTGTTACCAATAAAATTTTGAAAATGAAATAATACAAGTCTAATCTAAACAATTATTATTTGACAGTGGACAAATGGAGAAGCAGTAACTGAATAATCTTTTCATATTTAAAAATAAGGGTCACATTTTGGAGACAGTAATACTTTGATATAATAAAATTTTAGATTATTCTTGCAATAGTTTTTTTATTTTAAAAGTGGAGCGGGCAGCCCGGCTGGTAAAGCGTTTGCATTTCCAGTCGGCAGATAAATAGTGAGTTTGAATCTCACATCCGGACAGTTGGTTAACATTGTCCAACTATCATACCAACACCCGTGTTGCCTGTGAAAGAGGAAGGGTTAACCTCCCTATGGATTCATTCCTAAATTTTACATTTCTACATACAATTTACTGATCAATCACAATTTTGCTAATAAAATCTGGTTTTAATGAAAATTTATACTTACATTGGCGTTTTGTTCTTGGAGAGTTTTCTGGGATCTTTAGCTCCTGCTGCCGGTTTTATTTGCTTAGCTTTGCAAATTCTATCGACCTCAACTTGCCGTTTCTGAGTATTTTCCATGAACTCTTTGTGGTCTGCAATCAGCCGTTCTGTGCTAGGTATATCCATGGGTAGTTCCTCCTGTCTCAAGGACAGGAGAGTATTTTCAAGGCTTTGTAGCCATGCCAAGAGCTCTTCCAACGATTCGTCTAAATCTTTCAGGGATTGCATATGGGATGACAGCTTCTGGTATCTCTGTTGTGCCCATTGGGACACCTCTTCCCATCTCGACTGAATGATTGTTATCCAATGCTTAATCACATTGACAGCATCTGGATGCGCCTTTGCTAAGACACTGTGTGCTAAATCGAGCGTGTTGTCCTTTTCCACCTCCTTATCCCTCAATTCGCGCCTAATTTTCTCCAAAACGTCCAACTGCGCATAAGCGGTGGCTTCATCTTCCGGTGTATTACCTGATTGATTTATTTCATTAATTTCTTATAGCAATTTCTTTTGGGACTCAAAGAACAACACATTTATTTGCAAAGAATACCAAGAAAAATATCAAAAATAGCAAAACCAAACAATATTGCATTATTTCTTAATTTCAGAAATAATTACACAGGACGAATACATATAAAGGTATAACCTACCTGCAAATCGAAGCTTCATTTCTGCATCTGATAGCCAATCCAACAACATGTGGACTGCCTTGTGTAACCTCTCCGCTTCTCTAAGTGCTTCTTCTAAACGAGCCGACTTGCGGTGAGTAAGTCTTGACACAGTTTCCCAAAGGTTATTTAGTTCAGTCAATTGAGATCTTATAGTTGTTGCATCGACTTTGCTGGCTTTAACCTCCAGTTCATGTCCGGTACGCATTACAGTTTCCATCTGAACATTTCGAGCTTCTAATTCTTGCTCAAAATGACGGTGTTGATCAATTAAATGGTTCACTGTATCAAGATCGCCATGAACAGCACCATCACCGGACAGGTCTTTCTCCACCTTTTTAAGCCATTGCAGTAGGGCAGCAATAGCATCTTTAAATTGGCCAGAGTAAAGAAGGGCTTCCTCCAGTTTCCTTTGCCGGTCGACACTCTTATTGCATACAGTTGTCCATTTATTTTTCAACTCAATCAACATTTGCTTCAGAGTGGTTTCATCGTTCTTGGGTGCCTTTTCCTTCAACTGTTTGCCTGTCTTCATTGTATTATCGTACGTGCTCTGCTTCGCTGATAAAGCACGCTGGAATTCTTGGTGTTTAGCTAAACGCTGTTTAATCTTATCCGGGTCATTAGTAACAGAATCAGTCAGAAGATCATCAAGAGAAGCTTCGGTTTCTTCTAACCAATTCATTAGGCCAGCCCACGAGTCATGGAATTCCTTAGCCTCCTTGTAGCCAAGATCTAGCGATCTAGTACGTTCCGCAGATTTGGAAGCAACACGTTCCCAACGATGTTGCACGCTTATTAACAAGTTCTTAATAAGAATTACATCTTGCTTTTGACTGAAGTATTTCAAATGAGTTCCTTTCTTGTCTAAATTAAGCATGGTTTCCCGATGAGCACTTACATCTTTCTGGAATACCTTATGTTCTTCAATTTGACACTGAACAGTTTCCAACACACGTGATACTGGTCTCAAGTTCGAAAGTACCTTTTCTGCGTTTGTTAGCCAATCCACAAATGCTTGCAAGGCATCGTGGAATTCTGTGGCTTCCTTAAGAGCAATTTCAAGTTTGATCTTCTTGTCATTGGCACGAGCTGTTACGGAATCCCAACGCTGTTTTAAAGTACGCAAATTATGCTGCAGATTTGAAGCTGCATTAGAACCTTTACGCACATACTCTTGGCCCTGAGCAAGAACAGTCTCGACCTTCGGACGATTTTCCTCAATTTCGTTATAAATTTCCATAAATCTTTCAAGTTGTTCACTGGCCGTTTCTGGAAGCCCTCCAACAGGTTTACTTGCTGCAATAATGCCATCAACATCGCCTAACCAACTAAGCAAGTCTTGAATTTCAGCATTGAACTGTTGCGCTTCGTTAAGGGCATCTTCCAGCTCACGCTGCCTATCAGCAGCTTTCTGCATCAACGAGCGCCAAGCGGTGTTTAAGGTGTTCAATTTTTCCTGAGTTACAGAAGCCTCATCCGTTCCTAATGTAAAAATAATAATTATCCAACAAATTTATCTTTTATTCATATTACGTACCTTTTCCACTTTCTATAATCTGCCTTCCGGCATCATTAAGTGTGTCAACACTAGTCTGATGTGCTTGAATATCATTCACCAAAACTTTAAGTTTCGCCAACTCTATTTCCAATATTTGAGGATCCCCTGCAACCGGTTTAAGTTCATCCAAAGTACCGTCGGTTTTACTGATCCAAACTAGTAATTCATTAAGGGCATGTTGGAACTGGCCGAGTCGCAGGAGTGCATTTTCAAGTTGACGTTGACGTTCCACTATTCCTCGCAGCAAATCATCCCAACGTCTGTTCACTGCGGCAAGTGGTTCTTTAATAGCAGCAGATTGATCTGCAGATGTACGTTCCGTCAGCTCTTGTGCTTGTCTGTAACATTTTAAAGATGTTAGTGCTTATTTATAGCAAATACTTACAAATCAACAATGCACCTATTTGTTGATTTGTAACACGGACACATAAAGCAACACAGAAGATGCTAAAGCTGGCGACGAAGCTTTAAAACCCATTTTTTTAAGAATTGTTTAACTTTTCATCTGCACTCTGTCGGCAATTGCGTCCTAACTAACCTTATTATCAATAAAGCTAGTAGAGTATTTCATGAAATTATTGAAATAGTACTATTTTTACAAGAATTGCGATTCTAAAAACAAAATGTAAGTTTTTTTAAATATAACATCCTGCATATTTTGATTTATTTCGAAAGAGCAAATCACTGTATACTGTAACTCGAAGTAACAGAAGTTTTAGAAGCCAGCTATTGTAAAACATTCAAATTGTGGCTAATGGGTTCCATAAATACGGCAAAACTGCCCTTACTAAACGCTATATTAATTCAAATGCAGAAATTATTTTCTAGAGTGTGGAAATATGTTCCTATTAATTTACTGTAATTCGAAACACACTCCAGAAGCACGTTAGCAGTTTTCGAAGATCTCCACGTGTTTTAATTTCGGCAGCAAGCTCTTGTAAAACATTCATATTATGGCTAATGGGTGCCATAAATACGGATGAAATGTAATAAAATGCAATGAATGGTCCATGGAAATCGAAACTGCTACTAAATGCCATATTCAGTATAAAATTATCATTTTAAAGATTAATACGAGTTTTAAAGTAACCAGTAACTTTAAACCGGAATAAAAATGATAGAAATAGGAATAGTAATTTATCTAAGAAGCCGAAATCTATACTTTAATTTTTCTTTAAAATAGTACTATTTTTATAATTTAAAATTAGTGCAAATAGGATGCATAAAGCTAATATGCTAATATAAAAATCATGCCTGTATTGTACTTAAATGTGATTTCACTTAAATCCAAAAATATTCTTGCTAATGAATGCTACAAAATGTATCTGTAGTAGTATGTTTTAAACAGTTTTATATCTGCTGAATACATTTCTCTGATAATCAAAACTAGCCGAATGCATTCATTAACAAAGACAGTGCAATTTAAAAAAATAGAACTAATGGACAGTACACACACAAGTTATAAAAAGAATTCATGCAGAACAGCAAACGCATTAACACAAAGGCTAGCAAAAACGCTCATTTAAATTCTTGCCTGATGAGACTCCTGTAGCCCGGAACGACAGATCAAGAAAGGAAAAAAGAAACATGTTAGTAACATATCGACTGTCTACATTAACAGATTGTATGAAGTTCTTGTATCCTGCATTTAAAAAATACATAATCGATGAATTAAAAAGTTTTACTGACCTATTCAGGGCTTCAACTTTAACCATGTGAGGATCAACTTCCGACTTGAATCTCTTAAGTTGTTCAATTTGATGTTTAACAGCATCAATATCAGATCCTAAAGCACCCATTCGACTGAATTTCTTTTCAGCTTCATCCAAAAACTCCAAAAGGTTCTAAAATTATTAGAAACATGAAATTTACTTAAGAACTCCCTCAGAAACCTCCTTACTTGTAACGTTTCATGGAATTCCATTGCTTTTTCCATTGCATCTATCAGATTTTCTTCACGTTTGGCGTACAATGCAGTGATGTTATCCCATGCATGATCGAGATCTTCAATGTGTTTCTTAACTTCTGGTTTATCAGGTTCTCCGCATAACTGCATCAATTCCTTTCCAGATTCTCGAACTTGGTCAACTTCCGGTTTAGTTTGATCAATTTCATTCCTGATTTCTTGTAGGGCCACTTGCTGCTGTTGAATAGCTTTTGGCTCAACTGCAGGTGATTCCTGACTATTCAACGAATCTTCCAAATCACGTAATGTAGCCATTACAGCATGCAATTCACTCCAGAACTTCTGTGCCGCTTCTAAAGCATCTTCAAGTGATCGGCCACGGTCGCCTGTTGCCTTCTGCACGTCATCCCAGAGATTTTTCAACTTATCAAGCTTACGCTTCACATCTTTGATGGCAGGATCTGAGCGATTACCAGCTTTGTTGATAACATCATCAGCTGCACGCTTAACAGCAGCATACGCATCCTTACGTTTGTCCAAATCACCTACCAAAGCATTATTATCTTCAATTTGATCTCGAATTTTAGGAGGATGAGCAGAGATTGGATCTTGGTTGTTAATCTGGTCAGCAGTATTTGCCAAAGCACGCAACATTCCTTCCAATTTGTCTGCAAATTTGGAGCTCTCTTGCAAAGCTTTCTCCAGTGCCTGCTGGCGTTCACGTAGTTCCAATCGAAGAGCAGCGTATCTTTCATTGCAGCTATCCAACAAATCTTGAACTTTAGAACCATCATCGTCATTACACAACTTAATAAGAGCTTCACCGGTTTTATTCAGCTTGTCCACAAGGGGTTTATGTTCGTTGATAGATTGAACAAACATTTCATTACGGTCTTGTTGTTGTGCAATTAGGTCAGGTCGCAATGCTGGCATGGCGAGCATGGAAATTTGCTCTTCCATATCACACAGCCAATTAGAAAGCACTGCATGAGTATCATGGAAATGTTCGGCAAGTGGCAAAGCTTGTTCGAGAATGCCCAAGCGATCAGAGCTGAGGGCAGAAACAGTGTCCATAGTTTCACGGAGATCTTCCATCTTCTCTCTAATGAGAGATGTATCTTCACTAGGTGGGCTTTCACGAAGAACCTTTCGGGCAGTAGCCAAAACATCCCGAACTCTTCCCTTCTGACTAGATATGTCGTCATTAAGAGCTTTATGTTCTTTAAGTTGAACGCGAATTAAATCTGGTTCGGCTGAGGGCTTCTCGGCATCGCGAATCTGACTTTCAACTTCTCTAAACCACTCTAACAGCTCGTCAATGTCTCCGGTTACTTCGAGAGCACGTTGTTTACCTAGATGGATGCGTTCTGCACGGCGCTGTATTTGCTCTGCGATGGCATCAAATCGTCTGTTGTCTCTAGTAACGAGACCTTCGATTGTAGCAGCACCTTCTCCGGCACTAGCTTGACACAGCTGTGGTCCAAGAAGATTGATGGCTTCCAAGACAGGTCTTTGTTCTTGTAAATCTAGTTCTAACCGAGCAATGTCGTTTTCGTTTGGCTCTGCGGATTGAAGAACACTTTCGGCAACCTGCATCCAGTCCACCAAACGACTGTGGTTATTGTGGAACTGCTGGACAAGAGGAAGCAGATCCTGGGCATTCTTCAAAAGGTCTGCACCTCGAGAAGTGAGTTCATTGTAACGACGTTGCAAGGAATCCAATTTATCCTTCAGTTGTAATGCTTCATCTGATGAGATATGTCGCATTAGTTCAACTCCCGCATCTACTGTACCGTCAACGTCCTGCTGCCGACTAGATATGTCTTCAGTTAAATTCTATTTAAACAGAAAAAATTACATTAAAGCTACAGGTTTTGATGTTGAAAAAAGTAATATACTTACGGCCAAATCATCCATTTGCTCCAGAAGTTTATCTGTATGAACAGCAAGAACTTTATAACGACTCAATCGGTGTTCCATTTCATCCATCCAAGCAGCCAGATCCTGGTAAGTCAGTACCAAGTGCCTCAAGCCTTGTCGTGAAGCTGTTAGAAGGTGACCAATTCGATCACTGGCTTCCACCAGAGTGCCGTAACGATCTGTAACATCTTGTAACTTGTCTGCCAAGCCACTTGCCTCGTCCTCTCCAACAAGTGCCATCAAATTAGAAGCAATATCTGTTAGTTCACTGAAATCGGGTTTCTTATTCAAGATGTCATTATGAAGAACCTGTAATCGATAGAAATATAAAACCAAAAGACGACAAATGCAATTATTACTAACATCATGCTCCCGAATGCGTTGCTGAATTTTCTCTTCATCAGTTGGAATCAACTCCATGTCCTTGACTTTCCGTTCACTGCGGTCTAACCATTCTTGAAGTGGGACGAGTTTGTCTTGGAACTGTTTAGCAACGTGCATGGCTCTTTCTAAATCAAGAGTTCGCTGCTGAGCACCTTCAGTGAGTGCATCGAAGCGGCCAATGAGATCTTTCAGTTGTTTTTCGATGGCTTTGCGTTCTTTCGGTTCAGCTTCCTTTGCTATTTCATTGCCCATGTTAAACAAGGATGACATAGAATTTTGTCGATCCAAAAGCATCTTCTTCAAGAACTATAAAATAATGTTATTAGTATTTCATTCTTCCCTAAATTGTATTAGTACCTTCTGTTCCTGCAATTGAGCTTTGACCACTTTATAATCGGCAGAAGGAGCCTTCTGATTGGCTACTAACTCTTCAGTGTCTGTTAACCATTTAGCCAAACCATCTAATGCTTCTTGGAATTTGCCAGATTGTAGTAGTGCGACATCCAATCTTCGTTCTCGATCATTAATCTAAAGAATAACAGCAACAGTTATCGTTATTACCAATTAGACCTTTTGAATTTACCTTTTCTTTAAGATTGTTCCATTGATCATTCATCTTTTCCAAATCTTTTTCGAGAATGGTAGTATTAACACCTGGAGCGGCCGATTGGATAAGCCCTTGACCAACACGATTACAATCATCCACCTTTTTACCAAGGGGTTCCACATTCTTTGCTATGAATCTCTTAAAGTCTTGTTGCTGAGCTCGAATACTATCTACTTCTGAAGCAACAGGTTTCATTTTGCGCAACTGTTCCGATGCGTCCTGAACCGTATCGAGCACACTAGCATGTGTTAAATAGAAATCTTCCAACTTTTTCAGCGTTGATTCCAAGTTTTGTTCTCTGTTTCGTGCGTGCTCATCTAATTTACCAAGTTGTTTTCGAAGACCATCTACTTGTTGTCTTGTTTGAGCTGTATCTGGTGCAAAGCCACTATCAACCAAACGTTCTCCAGCATAGACAGCATCATTAACATCGTCTGATGCCTTATTGATCTTGCTTATTAGTCTTGCCACATCATCGATTTGTACTCGAACAGTCTTGAAGTCACGACCTGGAGGTTTCATTGAATCCAATTCAGCTTCCAAACCAGAAAGATCTTGAGTCAAAGTCTTCACTTTATCATTGAACTGAGTAACTGCCGTTGCAGCTGATTGTAAATCGGAGCAACGATCATCTAGTTTGGCTTGCAATTCGTTAATGCGATCTCCTACGCCATCTACTTCGTCCTGCAAATGGTTAGCATCTATGCCATTTTCGGCAGCTTCATTAACCAAATCAGTGGCCTGTTGTCGCACAGCCTAGCAAATAGTAGGGATTAAGCTTAAAAATGCAATTATTTATTATACTAACCTGATGGGGTTTCTTCAATTTGGCTACCTCATCCCGCAGAGCTTTAATTCTGTCAAGAAGTTTGGGATCACGAGCGGCACCACCCAGAGCATCATGAGATGCCAATTTATCCTCGCACCTTTCTAAACCATGTTGCAAATCACGAAGATTTTCATTGAAATCAGACAACTTTCGAGCTTGGTCTTCTAAAGCTTGCGTACGAGCAATGAGATCGTTATTTAGTTTGTCCCATCGGTCTTTCAAATTGTTCAGTTCATTCTTAACTACATCTTTGTCAATATCACAAGCGGAATGGAATGTATCACCCAAGGATCGAGTATTTTCGTATTCCCCAGAACGTTTCCATACGTCATTACGGAATGCTTGTAATTCTTTCAGTTGCTTTTCTATGTGTTTACGTTTGAAAGAGGATGGCCTTAATGAGTCTAATTTGTCTTCTGCTTGGCGCAACCATGGCAAGAAGGTTTCTAGTGCGCGATAGTATTTACGACAATGTTCCTAGAAAAATTATACTGCTAGTGAATAAAGAACGTGGCAGTTAATAGATGGGTAAAAATTTTAAGTACTTTTTGAAATGAATTATAGTATATTACATACCGAGGTGGAAAGTGTTTCGTTCCTGTCAAGAGATTAAGTAGTTAACCGAGACGCGTAGCTTCGAGGTGAACTTTATCTCGAGACAGGAATGAAACTTTTCACCGTGGTATGTATACTATTTTATTCGCAACCACTTTATCCTAAACAATAATTGCAAAAATTATTATATTATAATAAGACAGGTTGTGACGCGCATGAATGGATCAACGAGATTCCCAGTATCCCTACCTACTCAGCGGTCGGGAATGGATTCATTTCCAACCGGAAAGCACTTTTCCGAACGGTTGGAAAGTTACAAGTTGGGAATTGCTCATTTTCCAACTTTTTAAAAGTCAGTAATGATCTTATTACATATATGGTTGCGAATAAACAAATTTGACACAAAGTTTTAGTGCAATCAATGTTACTCCGTGATAGTGGCTATCTTGAGGTTGAAAGATGACAATGATTAAGATACAGTAATATAAGAAACCGAAGAAAAATAAAATAAAGGATGCATTAGAGACAGACTAAAATAGCAGCAAAGAAACAAGAACTTTAAAATCAGTTGTTTGATATGTATGAAAAGCTTGTAAATGCTGTTGAGGGTAGTTTCCTATATTATCATTAACACAAGTTAACTTACCATACATGTTTGAAGTCTAGTTTGCCTATCTTGAGTTTCTTTGCGTAGTTTATCCCATTGCTGTGAAATTTTATCAAGATCTCTTTGTAAGGCACGACTGTCGGTTTTATTATTACGAGCAACAATATCTCTTCCTTTATTCAGCAACATAATAACTTCGTGTTCTCGGGTTAATACGTCACGATAAATTGGTTCATGGTGAGCCAACTGTTGTTCCAAAACATCACGGTCAGCAGAGACCAACAGTCTTTCAGAGAGAGAGCCAAGCTCATCAGACAGCCAACCCAAGGTTTTTGCACATGATGCTTCGAACTGGCGACCATCTCTCAGAGAACCTTCAATTTCCGCTTTTCTATGGTCCAATTTCTTCTGTAAAGCGTTGTATTGTCGCACTATGGATGCCAATTTAGCCTGAATGTCAGCTCTTGAAGCAGGGTCGCTGAGCACATCGCAAAGTTGAGCTCCTGCAGCTTCTAAATCTGCAAGAAGCGGTCTTTGCCCTTCCAACTGGCGTTCCAGGTTCTCAATTTTGCGCAACTGCTCTTCAGGATCTTTGTCTAAAGGTAATTCGTCGAGATTATCTGAGATGGCTTGCAAAGCGTCACGTAAACGTGTGTATTGTGCATCAAATTCTCTACTGGTGTCAGCTGCTGCGCCCAACGAATCAGCACGCTCTTCCAATTTACCTTAAGTTTAAATTTTATTTGTAGTTTAAGTCATATAAAATATAATAAATCATTACCTAATAAATCCGCCCAGCGTTGCTGAATATTTGAAAGTTTTGTATTTACTTTTTGACCATCTGGAGAACGTGGATCTAAGTATGAAAGTACAGAATCACCAACATCGATGAGATGTTGCAATTGAGGTTGCTGAGAACGGAATTCTTCACGCAACACTTGAACTTGTTGTACTTGAGATTGTACCATACGAGAATCGCTAGAAATTGGTCCTAGGACAGTTAGCATACGTTCTTTTGCTGATAACCATGAAGACATCGAATCATGTGTATCGTGGAACTCCTTCATGTTCTCCATAAACTTGATTCTGTTAAAACAAAATAAAGGTCAAATAATTACATGACTGAAGTTAACAAATACATTACCTATCTTTACATCTATCATTCACACTCTTCCATCTAGCAACAACATCTTCCAATTCATCATGAAGATTATCTGATCCAAGCGCACCGGGTTTTCTCTTTAATAAATCTTTCACTTGACTACGAGTTGAATCAAGCAGCGATTGCTTTTCATACATCTCCTCCAGAATCTGTCTAATTTGTCGAATGATTTTATACGATTCATCTTTAGTGCTGGGTACAACATCCTTTGGCAATTGTCTTTGTACTTTATCTAGGAAATTACCCAAAATTTTCAAATTATCAATATGTTTCTTAAGTTCATCACGAATAGAATCAATTTCCGACTGGCGGTCATTAATTTTAACTCCAAGCAAAGAATATCTGTTATTAATCTCCGACAGTTGTTGTTGCACTGGGGAAAGTTCTTCCAGGTGGAAACCATCTTGGCTTGAGCGGCGTGAAGAAAATCCGCTGGAACCTCCAGGTGAAATAGGTGATTGCATACTGAGACCTTTAGTTGGTGACGGAGATCGTCCATCCTGAGAACCACGTCGCAAAGGACTAACAGTAATAGTAGTTCGCTTAGTTGGACTGTAAGGCTGAGCTCGACGCTTTCCTGGAGAGTCGGGTCTTTCACCTCTAACGAGATTATCATATGAATTACCAATATCGTTCACCTTGTCGATCATCGTAGAATAATCTCGATATTCCTTAGCGATTGGTTTTAATTCATCATTTTGGCGTTTCAATGTTTCCATATCAATTGCAACCACTTCCAACCGGGCCACTCTGGTTTCCATCCTATTTAACCACTCATTTACTTGCTCACGTAAGCTTTCATAGGCATTCAGCTGCTCAGCACGTTGTTTTGATAGCTTTTGTTTTTCATCCAGAAGATTATTGAGTTCTCTCCACTGATTTTCCATGGCTTTAATGCGATCACGAACAGGAGCAGTATCTGTTACATCACGCTTGTTAACAAGATCTTTGCCACCACGGATTGTCTCTTCGAACAAATTGCGTTTTCCATCCCGATTGGCAGCAATTTCTTGCATGCGAATAGCATGTTCCTCTATGCTAATCTTTGAGAATTCACGGGAATCTACGATGTCCAAAATGCCAGAATACCATTGTTCAAACTGTGAGGCGCTGGAAATGAATACGGTCAAATTTTGATTAACGTCTTCTAAAAATTCTCCACGTTTTTGAGTACGATCTAATAATTTCTCAAAGCGGCCTTTCACATCGTTGAGTTTTATTTCAATTTGTTTGGCTACTCTTGCGTTGCTAGAGGATGCAATTAATTCGCTAGCAGATAAATACACCGAATCGATGGAAGAAATATGCGTATCGATGTCTGATTGGAATACGCGGTGTTCTCTCAACTGCTCCTCTAGACGTTCTTTTATCAAGGAAGCTGGTCTTTGCAGATTCTTGAATTGATTTTCAGCAGAATTAAGCCAAGTAACAATGCTGTCCAATGCATCTTGCACGCCTTGCGACTGTACAAGAGCAGTGTCTAATTCTTGACAGCGTTCCGCAAGAGCATTACCAAGTTGAGTGTACTTTTGATCTAATTCAATGACTGGTTGTTCCAAACGTGAGATTTCTGCGGGTGATATCTGCCCTTCGAGTGAACGCAGAAGAGATTCGGTTGCCTAAAAATAGAGATACTTTTAGATAATTTGAATATACAGCTAATGAGAAACTTGTTTGTTATTGATTTCTCACAAAAATTAATTATTGTTAACAAGTTTTACTTGTTCTGAAATCTGTAAACAGTTACTGAAATGTGACTTAGTGTTTAAGTATACTCTAGAAGTAAAAGAAATTATTTTAGTCTAAAGTGCCAGGAAGACTAGTTATTTTGTTCAATCACAATCTAACGTCCTTTAAAAAAGTTAATAACGAAAGTCTTCTATTTCTTAATTTTTTTTTTCAAATTTAGTAGACGTTGACGATAATAGTACATAATGTAAATAGAATAAATAAGTTATTATATGCAAATACTTTCATAAAAATGTATTGCTATTACTAACATTAACAACAATGTAAAAAATCTAAAAACTGATTTACCTGTTTAGCATTATCAATTAATCGCCCATTAGCTATAAATTCGTTATTGAGCGTCTTGGCTTTATTGAGCTGATCTTCAACGCCTTTAGGATCTCCAGCGATAGGTTCATTAAGAACTTTAATAACTCTCGGTTCTACATCTCGTAACCACTGTCTGGCTTTGTCGACTGCATCATTGTAGTCTCTTCGACGACCACCAACACCAGACAAACGATCTGCGAGATTATTAGCACGATGTAATAGATCTCGATATTGTTGTGTAACATAAGAGACTTCATTGCGAACTGGAGATTCTTGAGAAGACAGCGGCTCAATATGTGGTAAACGTGATGGAAGAGAAGTGCGGAAATCGTTGAGAACATTTAGATATTCCTAAAAATTTAAAATTTAACACCCGCCTATATTTCTTAACTTTCCTACCTTAGATTCATCAAAGAATTTCTGAGCAGACATAGTGATGAACCTTAGATCAGCTTGATGAGCAATTACATCCGACACGAATTCTCTTGTACTATCAGCACTGGAATCCAATCTCTGTAAATCACTCAAAGCACGTTCTTTGTCCTCAAGGATTCGTCTAGCTTTGCTCAACCATGATGAGAAGTTGTGCAGTTCTCCCTTCAGTTTAGATAATTCATCCCTAGCAGCGAAGAGTCGCCTCAACAGTCTTTCTGTACGATCTACGGCTTTGTCATAACGAGTTTTCAAATTGCGTCCACTCTTTTCAAGGGCGGATACTTCGCTCTTTGAAAGTACATCTCCGCCTGTGAGGACAAGCTGCCTTACTTGATCGCCACAATGAGATACTTGACTTGCATGCTGATCAAGGTCATCTTTTACTTGCTTCATCGTGTTGATTTGATTTCTTAGTTCTTCCTCCACTTCACGAACAATATCTTGCGATGAAATTTTGTCTTCTATTTCGCCAATCCATTTGAGCAGCTTAGATAAAGTTTCGTCACATAACTTGTACTTTTCTTCGACAGCTTGCTGTAATTTTTATATAAATTAGTATTAGGTGCGTATTAGAAACGGAATTTACATAAAGAAAAAGTAAAATAAGAACTTTATGGAAACTCCAACTGTCAAAACATTTAAATAATAATTAGTTCGATCTTACCTGGAACATACAACTATCTAGCTTACCTATATTCTACATTACATTTCACAACTATTTAAGGTACAATCTAACAAAACAATGTCTTTTTTGTTGTAGAAGGTCCTAGTGCTAGAAAGGTTTATTGTAAGAAATTGAGAGAGCACAAATTTGATGATAAATCTTTATATATTTTCGTTAACTTATTCCGTCGTCTTTTATTGATTTCAACAGAAATAAATTATATTACTTTTTATCAAATTCGTTTCAGTTGTAGATTGACCTGTTAATATACTATCTATTAGTGCTGTCTCATATTTCCACTGAAATTAAATATTTTGAAATCATAAACTAGGTATTTGAACAAAAAGACTAACTCTATACTTAGATATTCTATGCAGTGCAGCCACACAGCAAAAGCTAAGACCCTAAACCTAATAAACACATGCATTCAAGCTCACACAAATGATTTAGGTTAGTACAAAAACAAAGGGTACAAAAACATGGATCTTTATACCTCAAATGAAAAGAAACCTGTGAACAAACTCAGAAAATTATTGAAACAACACACCTAGCATATAAAAAGTAAAAAACACAAAAGCTATTACATTTTGTCACTTTTCAATTGCAGTCTGAAGGTAATGACTGATATGTAATTCATGCATATAATGCGGCAATGGTTTTGTAAGCATCGGCAGAAAGTGCTCTTCTCATTGAGAAAATAAAAAAGTGACAAAACACAAAATACAATATAATTCGTACATCATTATTAAGTTAAATTATTTCTTGTATTAATAATTATTTGTTGTAAATACCGTTACAAGTACTTATAGATATTAAAAGTGTGTTATTTTCTATTTGTATTAGATAAGTTGGTACAAAATGATATGATTGGCAACAATGATGGAAAAGTTGACATTCTGATGTTATTTCAACAGCTTTTGGGATCATTAAGTAAATTAATAAGTTAATATCCAAAATCCCAAAAACCATTATTTCATAAGCAGTTGTTAAGTCAATTTGCTAATTTAGCAGTTATGTGCAATCGGCTGTCTTTAATGCCAGTATCTGCACTCGAACAACATGAGCCTATGTGTAGTAGGACCACCACACAAATATGAAAAGCTCCCGGGGTATCAGCTGCAAAAAATTAAACTCAGTTTAAACACACATCAAGCAGGCATTGCCACCTTAACTTCACTTTAAACCTTTACCACGTGATCTTTAGTTTGTAGTATTGGTGGCTACGAAAATTTTAAGACTTATTTAAATTCTCTTTAAAATATTTTTATCAGAAAAAAATAACAAAACACATTGGGATATCTATTCAAGCTTTTACGCCAATACTACAATGATCTTAATGAATTACATTATCCATTTCACATATTGTAACGCCTCGTTTCAATTTTATTTCGATAGCGCGTTAATGCATTCAACACCGGCTTTCGGACCACCTCGTAGCTATATTTTGTAGCAAAATAATTCAAGCTTATCGCGGCAAGCGTTCGCATTCAGAGATAAATACCTGCAACATTTTCGTGTCGAGGCTTGTTTTTGGCATTTCAATCCGAGTTGGCTATTAAAACAGCAGAATAGCTCAAATAGTATTGATTTTGCGAGAGGCGTTCTTGTTTTCAAGCAAGCGAGCCGCTTGTAGCATTGTTTTGCGGGCGTGCTTTCAGCACTGGCTGGATTGCTTTGCGCCTTTCAATCATCGAAATTGCTGTGATGCCTCTTCTGCAATAATTAGGCCGAGAACACTGTTCGGCCAGCCACTATGGGCTCAAAATTCAGCAGCTACGGGCTAAAATTCGGCTAGTATGGGCTCTCACAAAGGCTTAAATGCAGCAACCTTAAGCTATCATTTCAGCTCTTAAAAGGCTACCAGTTTCCTGACTTCGTTCTGTACGTAGCCAGGAAATCTAGTTATGTGCTGCTTCCTTTTGATGCTAGCTTTTTTGCGATCGCTGGACTTCCATCATTAATTAATTGTAAGTATACATGCCCTTATCAGCATCCGTTTTTTAAACAGCAAAGGCATTATGCCGCAAACCTAGGTCAGTTCCTGCTAAGATCTTAGCAACTCAAACTGAGAGTGTCAAATCAATCTTTTGGCTCAATTGTTATCACCACCAAAGTGCCGAGTACTTAAATATTTCAAAATTGCAGATAGCGCTCTTGGCGTTGTGCATTTATGTCAATTGCGATTGCACAGGTATTAGCCTGAAGTTGTAATTTAAGCTATACAGATTGGTGGTGAAAAATGTGAACATAGTCAGTCCAAGGTGCTAGAATACAGTTTATGGGCTTTGTATGTGTTAGACAGAAATAGACATATGCGATTAATATCTAGCATCCGCAGAATGAAGGTGTTTTGTTTTCAGAAAACACTGAATCCCAGGATACTAGATTTTAAATCATATATGTCTATTTCTGTCTAATGCATACAAAGCCCATAAACTGTATTCTAGCACATTGGACTGCCTATGTTCACATTTTCCGCCATCAATCTGTATATGCGAGTTTGGAATGCTACTTGAATCAAATCTTAGCAACTCAAACTGAGCGTGTCAAATCAATCTTTTGCCTCAATTGTTATCACCGCCAAGTGCAAGTACTTAAATATTTCGAAATTGCGTGTATACTATATCTCAGATAGCGCCCTTGGCGTTGTGCATTTATGTCAATTACGATTGCACAGGTGTTAGCCTAAAGTTGTAATTTAATCTATACAGATTGGTGGCGGAAAACGTGAACATAGTCAGTCCAATGTGCTAGAATACAGTTTATGGGCTTTGTATGTGTTAGACAGAAATATCCATATGCGATTAATATCTAGCATCCACAGAATGAAGGTGTATTGTTTTCAGAAAACACAGAATCCCAGGATACTAGATTTTAAATCATATATGTCTATTTCCGTCTAACACATACAAAGCCCATAAACTGTATTCTAGCACATTGGATTGCCTATGTCTATATTTTCCGCCACCAATCTGTATATGCGAGTTTGGAAATGCTACTTGAATCAAAGTTTTTAACATGTTGTGTTGTCTGTTTTGTCCCGATATACAATTAGATGTGTGTGTAAGTTAGGTTAGAGTCCTGCATCGGGTCGGGTACCCGCGGGTTACCCGCATTGCGAGTCGGGTTGCGGGTAGGATTCATATCAATATTGCGGGTAGCGGGTCGGGTACAACTTCATTTCTTCAACATAAATATTGTTTGTGTATAAAAAAATTATACCTAATAATAATTTGACGGCGCAACTGTGAAAATATCTTTCTTTATTGTGTATAGGCATTCTATGTGCAGCAATTTGCGGGTACGTAGTGGTCTAATAATGGAATTTGGGGTCAAGTACGGCATAAAAGTGCAAAACTAGAGGGTCGCGGGTCGGGTGCGGGTATAAAAATTTCAGAAATAGCGGTTGGCGGGTCGGGTATATATTGGACCCGCGCAGGTCTCTAAGTTGGGTAACGCCCACCTTGACTTAATTGTTTTGAATATTAAATATTCTTTTGACTGTTACTGTTTGTATTTGTTGTTGTTCGCATTACTACATTAGATTGAGGTATGCAGCGAAGCTTACAAGGTAGGTGTTGATTTATTTTGCTAGCTAGGTTTGTTTTATTTGTTGTGAGTAACGACATGGCGCCCAATTCTTTTATTAATCTACTGTTCAATTGTAAAAGCCAGAAGCATTTCTTAGCCTGATCCTTACATCACGCCATATTCTGCTGAGAGTTAAGAGCTAGTCGGAAGCCTTGTCAAACGCTTCGTTCAAAACGCTACAAGTAAATGGCGCCCAACGTGGGGCTCAATTAGGTTTGTTAGGGTTCTAGTAGGTATTTATGATGACTAGGACAGATGGGTTAATTAAATAGAATACGGCTTAGGCATCTAGCGAATATTCTTTTCATACACCCCTTGTGCCATGTGTTTAATACCAGTAGTATGTGTTAGACTTGTTAAGTTGCGTTTTTTAATGACTTGTCAACCGCTTCGTTCAAAACGGTACAATATTTTATAAAGAAATTATTTCAAATACAACCAGGATTTGATTTAAATAATTTAAAATACATGGAAAATGTCATCATTTTAAAATTTATCCAATTTTATCTTGCCAGGAACTTCGATAACTTCTTTTATGAGATGTTTCTCACTGTATGCTATGAAAAAACTTTGGCAAAATTTTGATATAAATCAATTTTTAATTTGTTTTTGTGGAGATATAAAACTTACAACCCTGGTAACAGTGTACGTACTCGAAGGCGTAAATGGTTTCCGCGTTTGCGCTTGGTTTACGTGGCATTCACCCATGCAATCTCGCTAGTCTTAACTTGTTTTGATGTGTAAAATTTAAAAAATTAGCTATCAGAGACAGCATTTGAATGATGTCTTCAAGTCTCAAACTCCATTATCGCTACAATAACGAAAGTTTAAAAAAAATTCTATTAGCATGTTTAAAATTTCATTTAATCTCATCTTTGATCCGGCTTGTAGAAGCATATGGCTGTTCGTAATGGAAGCATTTTAAGCAATATCTGAAATGGATAAGTAATGATGGATGATGATGCATGATTTTTGCATGCTCAAAAGCAGCAAATTAGGTTTGGAACATTTCAAGCACATCACCAATAAGCAAAATATACGTAAAAGTAACCTTTTAGTTAATGTTGATTATCAAATGAACTGGTAACTTTTACGTAAATTAGCACACAGCAACTCTATACTATAAGAAATAAAAATCGTTCTTACCCGTTGTTCAGCTGGTAGGATCAACCCCCTTTCGTGAGCTTTGCTAAAATCGATGGATTTGTTCTCATTTTTGTCTTCAATTCTACCACCAATTGGATCAACAAGTTTGTTTTCAATGGCTGTAAGGAGAGGCACTACAGTTCCTGTTTCAGGATCTTTAACAACAGTACTAGATGGATCTATTAAATTGTCTGTAATAGATTCGGTCAGGGTAAGTCGTTTTCTATCAATAATTGTAGTTGTTACAAAAGGATCATTAAAACCACCAGTTGTGGGATTGTAAATGCCATATATAATTGCTTCAATTAGAGTAAAACCTCTTCTAGGTGTTGTTAAAAGACCATTATCTAAAGCGGCAGATAATGTATACAGTTTTGAAGTGGAACTATCTAGCACATTTCCTTTTTCTGCATCAACAAGGCCTTTTCTAAAGCCTTCAGGTAGTTTAATCAACTTCTTTTTATTAGCATCTTTGACGAGAGCTGTGTCTGGATCAATATATCCAAAACTTACAGATTCTTTTAATGTCAGCACTTCGTTCGATTGTGGATCGGTGAATTTACCTGTGTTCGTGTCTAAATAACCCAATTCCAGCGCTTGTAGAAAAGTCAAAGGCTCTTTTAAATAAATTGTAATATTTTGGTCATATGTTACGATTACAGATTTAATTTTTCCCGTTTGCGGATCAAAAACAATAATTTTACTGACATTTAGCAATCCCGATTTAATGGCGTCACTTACAGACATAAAATTACCGCTCTGTAGATCCTTTGTGACAGCTAGATCGGGATTGAGCAACTCAAACTTAATGGCATCTTCAAGAAGACATTCGCGTGCAGCTCTAGATTCTGCTGATTTAGCAAGATCTGTTTTCTGTATCATTTCTTCAACTAACGGCCGTTCGAGGGTTATAAGCAAACCCTTTTCTAAAGCTTTGTCAAGATTGTACATCTTTTTAGACTTGGAATCCAACACCCTACCTTTATCTTTGTCTATGTTACCATCCTGAATTGCTAATTTTAATGATTTGATTGTACCATTGAAAGGATCTTTAAAAGCAGTTGTGTTAGAATCAAGTAGTCCATTATCCATTGCTTGCAGAAGATCATAAAATTCGCCTGTTGAAGGATCAACGAATTTACCACTATCAGGACGATACAAATAATTTTCAATAGCTTCCTCTACCGTTATTAATTTGCGAGAAGTGACAATTAAACCTCTTTCTTTAGCCTGTAACAAGTTCAAAGTTTTTCCATTTTGTAAATTGTAGACACTCAAATCTTCATTTATCAAGTCAGATTCGATTGCTTCAGGTAATTTTACGTATTTATTTGTCTTTGTATTTTTAATAATTGAAGTCAGAGGGTTCACGAGTTCATTTACACAAGCTTCTCTTAAAGTATATTTATGACCTGTAACGGGATGAACAAATACACTCTCAACTACATCGTAAAAACTCATTTCAATTGTTTCGTATAAATCAAAATTACACGTTTCGATATCAATAATTAATCCTACATTCAAAGCTTTGCTCAAACTAATATTCGCGTTACTATTGGGCTCAACAAAAGTACCATTGCGCTTGTCTATTATCCCAACTCTACAAGCATCGACCAAATTCAAAACGGTCCCTTCTTGTTTATTGAAATAACATGGTAATAAAGGATTAATTACAAATTTACGTATAGCTTCATGTAAAGTAATTCTTCGTTCCGTATTCGGATCAAGAATTTTACCAGATTTATCATCGTACAACCCTTGATGTATAGCACGCTGCAATGAAACAGCAGCCTTGTTATCAATTAATATACCCAGATCCAAAGCTTGTTGAAGAGTAAGCTCTACAGGTTCGCCCTTAGAGAAATCTTTCACTTTACCCGTATCCCCGTCCACATAATGGTTATGTATAGCATCAACTAGAGTGAGTTTTTTCCAAACGCCTGTTCTCGTGTCACGCACATGAACAGAGTCAGGATCAATTAGATTAATTTCAATGGCTTCGATGAGAGTTACATAATTTCCAGTTTGTGGATCCAAAAACAAATACGAATCGGCATCGTAAATTTTTATTAAAGCTTCGCACAGAGATATGGGGGTTCTAATTTCTACCAAAAGCCCTCGTTCAAACGCTTCGTTAAAATCTAAAGGCGTTTCTTTATTGTTAAAAACTACTAGCCCCTGATCGGTATCGATGAATCCACCATCAACAGCCTGATCAAAAGTGTAAACTCCTTCGTCTATCGTTACTAACGTCGACGTTGGATCTAAATAACCCCTGCGAATGGCTTTATCTGCTTTGAGTTTTTGTTTATTTTTGGGATTGACAAATTTTCCTGTGGTGGGATCATAGAAACCTTTGTATACAGCTTCTGGTAAAGTAATTTGAGTTTTGTAAGGAACAATAATTCCTCGATCTTGAGCTTCGTAAAAGTTAATTTCTGATTTGGTCTGTGGATCAATAACGTGACCTTTTTGGGGATCTATTAGTTTCATAGTAACAGCATCGTTTAATGTTATGATGTCATTGTTCTTTGGATCTTTAACGGTCAAAACATCAGGGTTGACGATATTTTGATCTATAGCTTCAGTCAATGTGATTGCGGTATTGTTAATTTCAAACTGACCAGATGTAGCATCATAAAGTCTTAGCGCAAGTGTTTCCTGTAACGACCACGGTAAAATAGTACTAAGAATATAACCCTTATTATAAGCTTGATCTAAAGTTAAATTTGGAGAAGTTAAAATGCCTTGTTCCACATCTAATAAGTTGGTTTCAACTGCTTCTTTAACGTCAACAATTTTTTGGTGTTGATCATCTTTAACTTTAGTTGTAACGGGATCGATTAACTTATACTCAATAGCTTTCTGCAAAGTAATTTCTTCTCCAGTCATCGGGTTCAATACCAAACCATTTCGTGGAGAATAATAATTCGTAAGAATAGCTTGCAGAAGATTAAATATAATTGTTTTCGTTTGTATCAAATTTTGCTCCACCGCAACATTGAGAGTAATTAACTGACCAGTACTTCTGTCACGTAATTTTCCACTTTCAGGAATTACTAATTGATCGCTTATGGCAACGTCAAGTGGAACAAGAGCATTTGTTTTTGTGTCTTTTATTTGGCTAATTTTGTCATCTATAATACGTCTTTTAACTGCTTCATCAATTGGTATTAATTGCTTTGTTAAAGGATCAACAAATTGTCCGGTTTTAGAATCGTATAACCCTTTCTGTATCATAGCTACCAGAGAAATCGGTCTTCTAATTGTAAGAATGTAGCCTTCTGTAAAAGCAGTTGGGAAAGGAATTGCTTCTTGAGTAACGGTGTTTATTACAAGACCACGATGAGGATCTACAACCTTTGTATCCACTGCATCATAGTAGGGTACAATTTGCATATTTTTAGGATCACGAATAGCAACGGATTTCGCATCAATTACATTTGTACTAATAGCCTGTACCAAATTTAATTTATTACCTGTATTAGGATCACACACTTCGGCAGTGGTAGGAATAAAACTGTCCGATTCTATTATTTCCTCTAATGTCAAAGCTGGATATTTTTCCTTGGGTTTATCTGCTGCATGTATGATCCACCTAAGTTTAATTGCTTCAAAGAATGGTATTCGTTTACCCGTTTTACGATCTACCATATGGCCTGTTGTTTTATCAATTAAAGGTCGTTTCAGTGCTTCATGTAACGTTACATATGTTGGAGGTTTCTTAGTTAAGTCTTTTACCAGAATCGTATTGGGATCAAAAATATCCAGTTCGTAGATAAAATCTTGAAATGTAATTTTTTCTAAAGTTTGTGGATCAACAAAACAACGTGCTTTTAAGTCATAATAACCCAACTCAGCTAACTTTTGGGGCGTTATTTCTTTTGAAATCACGATAGTATATTTTGGTTTTTCTTGCAACAAGGCCACCATATTTTTATTTTTCACTTCAACAATATCTAATGGACTAATTTCATCCTGATCTAAAGCATCTTGTACTGTATAGGGTAACTCTTTATCATTGTATATGATCCTACAAACTTGGGGTTGTATCTTTTTCTGAGCGATAGCATCACCGACTGCAATCCTCTCAAGTTCTGGTGCAATTTGCAAATGAACAATTTCTACTGTTGGTTTTTTGAATTGATTTTGATCATTTGATTTTAATGGTGTTTCTTTTACTGTTTCGGTTACAAAAGTTGTTGTCTGTATGTTGGTTACTTTCTGTTCCGATGATAAATCCGTTACACTCATTCTCTCTCTAGCTTTAGTTACTTCCTTTTGGCTTGGAATTTCAGCTTCTGAATTGTCCTTCTTATTTTTATCCTTCAAGTTTTTAACTGCTCTAATGGCAGCTGCTCCTGCTAAAACAGGAGCTACCACAGGTGCGGCAAGTGTACCCACTACTGCTATCAGTCCCATTTTTGCGGCTTTCTTAAAATCAACAGATTTACCAGATTTCTCATCTTTTACTTTTCCAGTTTTAGAATCGATCAAACCTTTCTCTACTGCCTGCTCAACTGTTATTGGCTTCTGAGCCTTAACATCATAAACAATTGAATTAGGATCAATGATTTCCCTTTCGAGAGCTTCTGTAAAGGTAAGTAACTTTTCTGGTGCTTTCGGGTCATGGAATTTATCCGACTTTTCATCGTAGATGGTATTAAAAGCTTCTGCTATATTGAGTTCAACTGCTTTAAGTGGCTGTTTCACAGTAGCTTCCATTTCCACTAATTGTTCCGACGGTGTTGGTGCTGCTTCTAAAATGCCTTCCCTTAAAGCATCGCTAATAGTAATTTTCTTTCCTGAGTCGGGGTCAGTGTAAGTTCCTGCATTCATATCAACAAGGCCTTTGTTCAATGCATCTGAAAATGACATTTTAATATCTTTTAAAGTAGTAGTGTTTTTCGTTTCTTTTTCATCCACAATTATACCTTTTTGCCGGGCTTCATTAATGGAGTACAATTCACCTGTTTGCATGTTTTTGACTTGATTGGTATTAACTAAAGCATAACCAGAAAGAAGTTCTATTGTTTTTGTTGTTACCGTGTGCACTGATGTGACTGTTGCTGTTACAGTGGTGACAGGCTGGGTACTAATGAAAAAAGCTGAGCTTGGTAATGGTTTTATAATTAACAAACCAGTTTCAACAGCTTCCGATATAGGAATGATTTCGCCCGTCTTAGGAACAGTGAAAGTTCCATTATCAGTATCAATCAATTTTGAATTCAATGCTTGAGTAACTTCTACACTATCTGTATTTACTGGGTACGGTAGAGCCATGATAAAGTCATCTTTAATAGCTGTCTCGATAGGTTTCCTTTCCTTTGTAATGGGATGAACAATTTCCTTGTTTTCAGGATCAATAAGGCCGCGTTTAAGAGCTACAGGAAAAGTCATACCAGCTGGTGGCATTTTTTCAGGACCCTTACATGGTTCTTTATCAAAAATTTTGACATCAACTGCAGTTTGTAAGTTCACTTCTCCTTTTTCCGTTTTAACAAGTCCTTGTTTTTCATCTACAGTTCCCGTTTCTAAAGCTTGCTCTAATGTAACCTTCTGTCCAGAGCTTTCAGTTAGCGTACTTAGTGGATCTACAATATCACAAATAATACCTTCCCGCAATGTTAAATGAACTCCAGTTTCAGGATGAACAACTTTGCTAGTGCACGGCTCAATCAAACCTTGTTCAAACAGTTCCGGAATTGACAGACTATGATTCAATGGTACTAAAAGTTCATTTGTTCCATGAGGATCTAAAATACCACGCGAAATTGCTTGATTTATGTTCAAAATATCGCCACGTTGAGGGTCTATGATATTACCTTGATCCCCACTCAATTTGTTAGATTCTATTGCTTCTTGTAAATTCAATTTTTCGCCATCAGCAGTTCTAAATGTGTCTCTTTTGTCTAAAGTTTCCGCAGTGGCTCCATCAATTAAACCTTTTTGAGCAGCATCTTTAGGTTTAACAATCTTTTTACGTAATTTCTGTAAGACAACTTTTTTAGCATCGCGGTCAGGACTGACCGACTGTGCACGACCAATAGAAACTTTATATTTTGGTTCAATAGTTATGCGACTACGAGTACGTTCAGCCGGAGATAAAACAGTTTTGTTTCCATCGGAATCTACGCAAATGGACATGGTAGAGAGAGTTTTAGGTGATACTTGAGTTTCTTTTGTTATGTCTTCAAACATTTCAGGGGTAATTAGTCCTACTTGCAACGCTTCATGGGCTGTGTAAGTTTTTCCTGTTTTTGGATCAGTGATAGTAACTGCACTTGCTACAATTTCAGAGTTAGTCTCAAATGCCATTTCGGGAGCTTCAGACTTACTAATGAATGCTTGGGACTTATATTTTTTAAACGAATCGTCATCTACCAAACCTCGTTCATACGCCACTTCCATTGGTAGCTGCTCTCCTGTTTTAGGGTCAACCACCATAGCCTTTTTGATTACTTTTACCACTGCTTCACCTGCTACTAATGGAGCACCTAATACCATTATAACACCTAATTTTGCTGCATCAACCATACTGATTTTCCTACCAGAAATGTCTTGATACACACCGGTGTTTTTGTCGATAATACCTTTATTCATGGCTTCGTCGATGTTAATTTCTACACCAGTAGAAGGATCTAAAACTTTAACTAAAGCAGGGGAAATGTTTTTGTCTTTAATTGCTTGTAATAAATGTTGTGACTGATTATTTTCTGGGAAAATTACAAGAGCAGTTGACGGGTCATAAATTACGCCCGATTCTACTTGTATGGGTTCTAAATAACTCGGTTCGTGCCCTGAGATTCTAATTTCTGTGTAGGTTGGTGGATGTTTTTCCACTACCTGTGACACTTCTACCTTTACTGGTATACCTGCCTGTTTTGTAATTTGCAAAAGTCGCTGACTACTATGTTCCGTTACAAGCATTTCTTCTAAAATTACAAAACCTCTCGCTATAGCTTCCTTCATAGTTATACGTTTATCATCCAAATTGTATTTACCAGTGTTATCCAAAATATTTTTCTCTAAACTTCGAGGTAATGAAATTTTTCGCTGATTAAGAGGATCGACCGCCACTGCTGATGATGGATTAATAATTTTTAATTTGATACATTCTTCGAAGCTAACTAGCCTATCAGTTCCTGGAATTATAAAGAGACCTGTTACAGGATCAAAGAATTTTTGATTGATAGCTTCTGCTAATGACCAACCGTCAGGTGGAAGCTCAAAGACTTGTTTTTCAGTGGTACCTACACGTTCACTCGATAGAAAATCTCTTGTCACCTGTTTTGGATCGCGTTCTGAATACTGAACCGGTAAAGACGTCTGTTCGATTTGCATTGGTTCTTGTTGAAGACGTACAAATTTTATGGTAGTTTTAGTGGGCGAAGTACTTTTAGGGTAAGCTCCAGTACTTTGTGAAACTACAGCTGTATGAATATTCTCTGTATCAGGTGATATTCTACCTTCATTCAAAGCTTGAACGACAGAAATAGTTTCTCGAGTTTCTGGGTCTGTAAAAGTTTGGCGTTGATTGTCAATTAATCCCTTTTGAATTGCTTCACTATATGTCATTTTACTGTGAATATACTGTTCGCCTGACGTTGTTACTGTAACATATCGCTGAACTAGTTTACATGTAGTTTGAGTTGTAACGTTAATCATTAATAAACTATTCAATAAAGCAGCCCCTTCCGGGGTTATCAAATTTTGTGCTATAGCATCATTTAAAGGCACTACCTTATTTTTTTTAATATCAATAAAATTACCAGTTTTTGGATCTATATAACCTCTAAAAACAGCTTGCAAAACCGTCAATTCCGCGCCTTTCTCAAAAATACCTATTTTGCGACTCAACATTTCGTAAACTTCCGACTTTACCTCGCCAGATTTAACGCCGTCAGAAAACGAAACGAGTTTACCACTTTTTAGATTTGTTACTAAACTACCATTTGACTTTTTACTTATAAAACCTTTAGCACTTGCGGCATTGAAACTAATAAAATCCGATTTATCTGGAGGGCGGAAACCGTCGATATCAAAAATTGATTTTTGCGTTACAGACGTAATATAACCCCTACGAACCGCTTCAGGTACACTGAAGATTTCACCTGTTACGGTGTCTTTAAACTGATTATCTGGAATAACAATTCCCTCTTTTAATGCATCATTAAGAGTGAGCAACTCTCCCGTCCTCGAATCCACAACAGATTTAATCGAATCCGAATCCAACACTCCACGTGATATTGCTTCCGGAATGGTTAATTTTGATTGATGCAAAGGAGAGAAAATTCTACCTTCGCTATTTACTAAATTCTGATCGCAAACATCTTTAAGGGTCATAGGTTTTACAATATATTGTCTACGTTTTGCCTCAAGTAGAGGAAGTTTTTCATGGGCGAGTACATATTTTCCCAGCTTAGGATTTATAATGCCTTTTTCTAAAGCTTGAGTAAGTGTAAGTTTATTGTCCGTCTTGGGGTCTACAATTTCACGAACTTCGCCGTCAATTATATGTGTTTTGATCGCGGCGTCGACTTGATATTTATTGCCAGAGTTGCGATCCACAATCCAACCTGTGCGCTCGTCAATAAGGCCTTGATTAATTGCATCATACAAACACACAGCTCCCGTTTTAAGTCTAATTTCTTTGGAGTAGATATAGCTTTTTTGAGTTACATTATCTCCAGTTTGTATTGTATAATGGTCAACTTTTCCATCATTGGCTGGTTGGTCGGTATTCGTTGATTGTGTTACCTTGATTCGCTTTTCAGACGGATCTAAGAATCCTTGTTCGGCCTCGTAAATCTCGCGTTGAATAGCTTCCAGGAGTGTTAGATTATGGCCATCTTCTCGAATGCCACAAGGGCTGTATAGTCGTTCGGCGATCTTGGGGTCTACCAAACCCCTTTGCAATGCTTCGTCGATTGTTACGTGAGTGCCATCTGGCGATGCAACCAATTTTCCAGTACGAACATCCAAAATACGGGACGCTATGGCGTTGCGAACCGTCATCACTTCGCCTGTGTAGGGATTTATGATGCCAGGCGTGTCAATAATACTGTCTGTGCCAATACCTTCGTGGACTTTGTGTACACGTTTCAGTGATTTAATTTCACTGAACTGCATACTTGTGCCCCATTTTTGGGGCATCTCTTGCGTTATGTGAGTAGTGGTAGTGTATTTATCAGGGGGTCGACCATTTGTTATGTTGTCTACTTGTTCTACGCCATGGTTGTTCGTAGAATCGCCTTTGGTTATAGTCACGGTAGTTCCATTTTCTCGTTTTGTTGCTTTTGTTTGTACGAACCTATTTTGGAGAAAGCGAAATACAAATCATATTTCAATCATATTTTATCAAGTTAGAGAATTAATATAAAAAGTGCATCTACGACTGAACATGGAATGCATTACAAAGAAATTATATAAACTTACTTAGTTATCGGTTATGTAAGAGTGGAAATATTCTCGACAATAAAAAACCACAACACGATTGCCATATGTATAGCTGATAAAATAATCATTAGACTTACTGTTTGCTGTAATGTGTGGTACTTGTGTATGACGACGAATGTTCCGTAGCACTGCTCATGTGGAATTCCGAACGGAAAGTCCTGAAGGGTTGTGGCTCCATTTGTTCCACTAGCCTCTGGAATATCAAATAACAAAATTCATATAGTTATAAAGCAAATACACAAATATTTACAAAACTGATTGCTTGTATTTTGAGTAAAATAAATTTTACCATTAAAAATAATTTAAATATTACAATTATGTGTATGTGTCTAGCAGACACATAGTCAAGTGCAGCAACCATAAATAACCCCGCCAAAGGCTTACAGATGCAGCGAAAGAAATGATAAAAGTGAAAACTTCTGATCAATGGCTCGCCTCGGACGCAACGTTACGCGTGTCGAGCGACAAGTGTCATAAACAATATAAAAAGTGTCGCAAGTGATGGACAACATCCGCAGATGCCACGTCAGAGCGCGAAATTAGAAACACAATTACGGCAACCTAATGTGAACTGCAAACAGCAGGGTTTCCCGCAACGATACAATAGCCACCGGCCACTCGTGGGTCAAAAGAATTTCTTGACCACCCGCTCACGCAAAACGCTGGGACAAAGACAGTTAACGCTTTCATTGGTCAGTAAACAATATAAAAAGTATTGCAAGCGATGGACAGCATCTGCAGATGCAATATCAAAGCGCGTAATTACGGCGGCCTAATGCCAACTGCGGAAAGTAGGAATTCTCGAAATCCTTTCGATACAATAGCCACCGGCCACTCGCTGGTCAAAGGAATTCCTTGACCACCCGCCGACTTTAAATGCTAGACAGTTAACACTTTCACTGGCGAGTAAACAATATAAAAAGTGTCGCAGGTGATAGACAACATCCGCAGATGGAATGTCAAAACGCTTAATTAGAAACACAATTACGGCGACAATTCCGATATCCGAAATCAGATATTCCGGAAACCCTTTCGATACAATAACCACCGGCCACTCACTGGTCCAGGAAATTCCTTGGCCACCCGCTGACTTAAAATGCTGGGATAAAGACAGTTAACACTTTCACTGGCGAGTAAACAATATAAAAAGTATCGCAAGTGATGGACAACATCCGCGGATGCCATGTTAGAGCGCGCAATTAAACACACAATACGGCGACCTAATGCGAACTGCGGAAAGCAGGGATTCCCGAAACGCTTTCGATACAATAGCCACCGACCACTCGCGGGTTCATGGAATTCCTTTACCACTCGCTGATTCAAAACGCTGGGACAAAGACGGTTAACGCTTTCACCGGCGAGTAAACAATATAAAAAATTTTGCGAGTGATGGACGGCATCTGTAGATGCAATGCCAGAGCGCGCAACTAGAAACACAATTACGGCGAACTAATACGGACTGCGGAAAGCAGGTATTTCCGAAACCCTTTCAATACAATAGCAACCGGCCACTCTATGGTCCAGGGAATTCCTTGACCACCCGCTGACTTAAAATGCTGAGATAAAGACAGTTAACACTTGCACTTGCGAATAAACAATATAAAGAGTATCGCAAGTGATGGACAACATCCGCGGATGCCATGTTAGAGCGCGCAATTAGAAACACAATACGGCGACCTAATGCGAACTGCGGAAAGCAGGAATTCCCGAAACGCTTTCGATACAATAGCCACCGACCACTCGCGGCTTTATGGAATTCCTTTACCACTCGCTGATACAAAACGCTGGGATAAAGACAGTTAACGCTTTCACCGGCGAGTAAACAATATAAAAAGTTTTGCGAGTGATGGACGGCATCTGTAGATGCAATGCCAGAGCGCGCAACTAGAAACACAATTACGGCGAACCAATACGGACTGCGGAAAGCAGGTATTTCCGAAACCCTTTCAATGCAATAGCAACCGGCCACTCTATGGTCCAGGGAATTCCTTGACCACCCGCTGACGTAAAACACTGAGACAAGGACAGTTTAACACTTTCACTGGAAGATGTGCCAGCCTCGACAAAAAAGCATAAATTAATTCTCTGGCGCAGAATCTAGAAACAATGGTAATTAGCACTTTCCTTCAAAGTGAGTTCGAACAGGCCAGGAGCGAACAATAGATCAATCACACTGACACAATTGACGAAATCCAATATAAGGACAGACAGGGCAAACACCGAGGCATTATATTCCGTACCGGCATTACGTCTGGGCATTCCGTTTAGAGATTCCGAGTCTACGATCCGTCTAGTCCACTGAGTATTTTGAGTCCACGTCAGTAATTGCATTCATTCATTAATGTATCTAAATACCAGGACGCGTTTAATTGTTAGCACGATAGTTATTTAATCGCGCGCTATGTGTATTTGTGTATATAATTCTGCATATAAGTAAGTGTGTAAAGATTATAAAATGTTAAAGAATAAATAAAGACTTGTTATTCGCAAAATATTATCATTTCCGAATACTACGGTAATAATATTCCCTTTAATGTGCATACTTGATTTGTAAAACAGCCAGGATAGGCACTTTTGTCGTCATAATAAACTGATTACTAGTAACATAATATTCAAATTCGATAGATGTGTATTAAAACTAATATATTGAATTATATCGTACTATATTCTCGAGAATTTATCAAAGTGGAGAGTATATTAAATCCATATTTGTTTGTAATTCGTCCTTTCGTCAGGAGCAGAAGCCAAACTGGCTATTATTATTTGTTTAATATTAAACAAATTGCTTAATAGGATAACCTGCACGTCGCCCAAATTTTATTATCGGCAAACACGACATGGCGTATTATATGAAGTATTTTGCTAATGTGGATTTGGAAACCTAACCAAAGGCGAACGTCGATATTTAGTCCTCAAAGGTGACTGCAAACATTCATTATTCAGAGAATAATACAAAAATCACCGTGATTATTTCAATTGCAATAACGTCATTTCCTTTTTATTAAATGCGATTACTTCTATTTTTTATTATAGTGCAAAACGATAGATACATGGCAAACAAATAAGAAATTTTCACAAATCGTTAATAGAAGTGTTAGATACTTTGTTTTATCAAAGAAATTGATTTAATAAACAAAAGTCGTATGTGTATTGCCACAAACCACCAATCTAGGTATTCCTTAGCGTAACATACCAGCGGTTCTCAAACTTTTTAATTTTTCTACCAGTCAGAAAAAACTTTAAAATTTGGGGTGCCGCTAGAAAAATACGGTTTGAGTACAATTTTCGCCGGTGTAACTTTTGAATTTTTAATTACTATTTACAAAAACTCAAAATACAGTAGCCGTTTGTTTAGCTGCAGTTAATGTCATTATATTTGTTTTAATTTTTGTAAATTCAATCTCAGGCTCGGTTCTGGTCTTAATACTGTTTCTAATGTTTTTACCACAAGTGAAGAACCGCTGATAAGATCACAGTCACCACCTTTTTGTGCTTTCCTTTACATTGCGTGATCGCTTCCTGCCACAAAAAGCCAGTTTGAATGTTTTATAGTTGTATAAATAATAAAACTATGGAAAATAAAAACACCTACTATTTTTAGAATCTCTAATTAAACAAAAAGAGTAATTTACTTTGTGTGTCGATTCGTGGCCTTGTTTTGAAGTACGTACTATTTTCATAAAGCGTCGCCCCCTTTTAACATTATTTATGAAATATAATACATAATAGTATAACAAACAGGAACCATCGGCGTTGAGTTGCTAACGGATGTTCATAAAAAATATAAGCTCCTGGATTTTAATCGCTCTAGTTTAGAACATATCAATTCGATTGCTCTATTATTATCAATTCAATTACTCTATTATTAGTCAGAAGTTAATTGCAAAATTTAAATTGTTGCACTTGCACTTCGTCCAAATGCTCGACAGAGTACTGCTGGTTCAGTGAACCATTAAACACTTTTAGAAACTTACGCAGATCATTGATGACTAATAAATTCTTACTCGTAATCTCTGGCAGGGACCATTTAAAAACGCACAGTAAATCAATTCGCCCCATAATATCGAGGACTTAAATTAAATTTTCGGGATTCGTCTATCTAATTACCAAATTGTCACACATTCACACGCTAAATTAAATTTACAAAATTACATGCAGTTTTGCCATCACGCAGCAAAATATCAATTTTATTTCATATGCAAATCTACAAAAACGTCGAGAAATTCTTCTCCATTTTCTAAATGGTTTAAAATGTTCTGAAATTGTAGAAGGTTAAATAAGATGTCCACACACATACTTTAAAGTGGTTTGTGCATTTAAGAGTCACGGATTTCGAACACGACCATCACCTTGGAGTTTTTAAATGTTAATATAAAACGAAAATAACATTTTCTTGTTTCTTATCATGCATACGTAAACTTTAAAACAGTCAAATTTTAAATTCTTCGCGGAGCAGTTGGCTATAACTAAAGGCCGGAAGTACAGGCGTTTTTTTAATATGCATTTTTTACTTTTGGCATTGTTAATTTTTTGCGAGAAGTGACACAATAGTAAATTTCAAAACCAAACTGAAACTAAACTCCAATATTAGGGGTAACATCACATTGGAAATTGTGGTTTTTTCCAACTGTTGTGACTGATGATCCCAGTGAATGAATTAATCTCTGTAATGAATGGTTGATTACTTCTCTGTAGGTAGGTGCTGTGACTTTCAAAGGTGGGTTCAGCCTTTGTACAATACAAGACAGAATTTCGGTCGGTATTTACTGGGAAACGGTACGATTAAGATATATTGCTTTAAAAATAAAGCTAAATATGCCTTTATACATACATAAAAATGGCATTTATGTAGAAAAGTCACCAAAGAAGCATTTTTAGGAATTTTGCCCAAACTTCCGCTCTTTGGTCATAACTTCCTATTGAATTCATTTTATTATTAAAATTAAATAGCAAATCTTCAACAATAAAAAAATAAACAAAACTGCTAGAATAACCAACAAATTCCCAGTCATAAATAATAGATGCTCTAAATGGCCTTCGTTTGTTTCCTGGCGGCAATACAGCCTGTTAGCGCAACTTCTGAAAGTGTGTTGAATAAATTTAACGTATTACTCGACTTCATAACTAATTTAATATTCTATAACTAATGACTGAAACAGCAAACTCCTTCCCTTCGCCGTATGTTAGACATAATTTCAGTTACGTGAATTTGTAAACGCGCGATAACATAGTCGGATGCTATGAAAGATAACAAAATTTACTTCCACGTTTACAGGAAGTATTTCAACAAAATATTGATATCGGGTGAAACTATGTAGGTACACCGATTTTATTCCAACTTACATATATCGAAGTGAATGTGTATTCAATTTATTAATTTACTAGTTTAATCTTTCAAAAAAATTTCTCCTGGTATATCAGTGTCGCTCTCCATTTGTGAAGTTACTTTTTGGTATCAACACAGCTCAACCTTCCACCGAAACCTATTACGGACGGAATGAACACAGTTCTTTAAAATATTTGTCTGTTTTTCCTAATAAACTTTCAGGTGAGCTTAAATTACCATCATAAAATTTTTTGAATTGATAAAATTCATACCAATCTGCATTTGAACGGAAGGTTCGTAAAGAGAACGATAAATAATAAATTAATAAAACTGCGACCCCTCTTGACATAAATACATATGAAATAAATTTCACACTTACAATGCATTACTTCAAGCTTCAATTAAGTAAGATCATTTAACTTTCATTAATATTATCTCGAATTTAAATCGCAGCTAATCATTAATTCTTTGTATCCTCTTTGGAATAATTACTGTTTTGCTGTCAATGATTTAATTAAAACTGACTTCAAGATTTACTGAATATTTGGCACTGACATTATAAAAATACTGATAAGGTATCAATGAACGGCTTAGCTGTACCTACAGATATTTTTAGCTCTGAAATTAGTTATAGGTGAGTAAACTGTTCACTTGGCCCACTTTACTTAACGTTAACTACGAAAAAATTACGTGCTATAAAAAATTTTAAATTGAAAAATTACCGCAGCATTTGTAATGTCAATTTATACGTTCCAGGTCCAGAAATTTAATTAGAAACTATTAGTAGCTCCTATACAATTCCAGGGTATATGGGAATACGTAATACTTCCGTTTTCATGCTTGACATCATTTAAAAATATGTAATTTTAAACAAAAAACATATGTAAGAGGAAAAAACAAATTAACTGTGGATCAAAGTGGGTATCTTAGTATAATTTTGTACAACTTTGGAAGATAAGGGTGCGTACACAATGACCGTGTTTACCCCGCACGATCACCAAGCGTTTGTTGTGTACTCACCCTTAGTTAAAATATGTTTAGGTACTTATATGAATTATGCCTCGTTTTTTGGATTTATTCCTACTTTAATTCGCCAAATTTATATTATTCCCACGGATTTGCACAAATTGAACTTTTGAAGTGTGACAATTTACAAGCAAGAAATCGACTGACGCACACACGTTTGATAGTTTCTTGCCCAAATCACACACGTAAACCTCGTGTAATCACGTTTAAAATAATCTAAATTTGTTCTAAAATTCAGACAATACATAGAATGAGTTATTTACAATTAATACCTTGCTGATCGATCATTTGGACACACCTACATCTATTTTAATGTTTAAAAAACTAATAATATTAAGTAATACTAACCCATGGCACTTTTCCCAATTCGTATTCGAAGTTATATTCACCCATATTTACGTTTCAAAATATGATTCTACAGTTAGGCCAATTGATTGTATACATTTTTCGAATCGCGCGTAAAATGTATTCTAACCGATTACACGGCTCACTGGATTTTCATTTTAACACTCACAACCTAATTTAGATATAAGTATGTACACAACAATATCACGCCGGTATCTTTAAAAATTGAAGTCGTATTGACGTAATTCTCAGGTTTACTTCCAAACACGACGACCAATTTCCCCGAAAGCTATTTAAAAAGCGCACTTAGGACTTTTACATGAAAGCACCTTATTTTGCATTGTTTAAACAAATGCAAAGCAATAAACTATTATTTATATTCACATTTCATTATATAACAACGTTACAAAAATATCCAGCGTAAAAAGGCCTGCACCAGCCACGCAGCTACAAAAACTTGCAATTGTAGTAAACGGAAACTAATTGCAAATTTGTGGTTAATATTTGCCGGTATACTCACAACCCCGCGAGTCATGGCATACTGTCTGAGACTATTTGATAAATCTATAACCGCAGTAGCGATTCGGAACGAATGCGTCCGATCTTGTCGTGTTCTGTCGGCGGCGCAAAAAATTACAATGGTTATTTTTAACTGTGATGCTCAGTTCGAGTGCTAATTAATTGGTCATTGTGTAACGGTCAACTAGGTAAGCAAAGTACAAAATTTAAACTCGGCTCCGAAATAAAACACATAAATATAAACAAACCTATTCCCTCGGCCCCTAAAAAAAATAACCAATAGTAGAGCGCCTCAATCATAAAAAGAAAATATCAGGTCGATTTTTTACGATTCCACTCGACCTTGTCCTCTAGCATATCCTTGGCCCTAATTTCAACTGTTTTTTCCTAAAAATGATTATATGGTTTGTGTTTATAATTTGGCTATAAATTTGTAACATCGGCAGCATAAACAATAAATTATATTAGACTTAATTTGCACAATATTCTTGATGTAAATTATTACTATAATTAAACCTGACACAGTATATGTTGATTACTTCAGTTCTGTTTTAAAACGTTTCTGGATATTTAGCGTTTACGTGACGCTGTATCGTCCATCCAATCGTTCGATTTTAAATTATTACTACACCAATACATGAATGGAAAACTAACCAATCCGCAAGGTGTTCTTGGCAAACCTCATTAAATTCGAAATTAACTAATACTCTAGAATCCTGGCAAGTTTAGAATATCCACCGTGCGGATGATGTCATATTTTTTTCGTGTTAAGTGATGTAATATTCTAATGTTCTTGAATTCACGTAAACATTTAGTACACACCTTGCAAATTGCAAGACTTGTATGGATAGAAACTGGATCATTCTTGAAACTTACTGTATTTTTTTTATTAATCAAACCAAAAAATTGCCCAATTATAAAGCAACAGAGCGCAATATAATATTTTTGATACGTTATCAATTATATTATCGACAATCTTAATAATTTACTAAGCTTTGCCAATTGATAAGTATTTCATTTATATAATCACATATTTTTTCCCGCTTATTAAAAACCTTTGAAGTTACGATAAATGAATCTTGTAAGTCGTGTTTTTTTTAAATTGATATTACCGTTTTGAGACTGAAATGGCGCGTAAGACAATTCCTCATCGGATTTATCAATTCTGCTAAAATCGTATACAATTGTCAATAAATTCAAGCGGAGGGAGTATTAACACTTCAACAATTCGACCACCGAATAAGTTAATAATATGCATCACTAATTGCTGATTAAATGAAATTGAAACAATGATTAGAGATGTGCTAAAATTCGTTATGATGGGCTTACGATGGACTTACGAAAAGAAGGTGCAAGTGTATTAAATTCGAAGCAAAATATCGAGATCTCAAATTCAAATTCTTTAATCGAAACGAAAACGAGCAATTTTCTAAGGAAAACTTAATTTCGATAATTGTACATTCGCGATAACGCCAAGAACACAATTTTAGACGTACCATGTGCTAGCAAACGTGTTCAGGAAAAGCAAACACGCCCTTTTCTAAACAAAAACCCTCATTGCGATAACTGTATATTAGAAATAACGCCAAGTATACAGTTTTAGGCGTACTATGTGCTTGGGAAAAAACACGCCATTTTTTAAACGGAAACTTCGATAATTGTACATGGCAATAACGCCAGGAACACAGTTTTTAACGTACCACATGTATGGAAACGTCAAGAAAAGAAAACACGCCATTTTCTAAACAAAACCTTCATTTCAAGAAGTATACCTTCGAAATAACGCCAAGAAAGAACTCAGTTTTAGACGTACTATGTGTTTTGGGGCGTGTTCGGGAAATGAAAGCACACCTTTTTCGAAACGAAAATTTATTTTTAATAATTGTACATTCGCAAGAATGACAAGAAAACAGTTTTGGATGTATCGTGAGTTTTGGAAAAGAAAACACGCCATTTTCAAAACGAAAACATAATTTCGATCATTTATTGTACATTCGCAATAACGCCAACAACAGTGTTGGACATACCATCTACTTTTGAATGTGTTCGGCATAAGAAAATTTGATAACTGTACATTCGCAAGAATGCCAGGAACACAGTTTTAGACGTACCGTGCGTTTGGGAAAAGAACACCCGCCATTTTCTAAATGAAAACTTCATTTCTATAATTGTACATTCGCAATAACGCCAAAAACACAGTTTTGGATGTACCATGTTTGGGAACGTATTCGGGAAAAGAAAACCCGCCATTTACTAAACGACAATTCAAGTTTTTGATAACTGTACATTCGCAAGAATGCTAAGAACACAGTTTTGGACGTACCGTGTGTTTTGAAAACACGCCACTTTCTAAACTATTTACATTCACAATAACATCAAGATAAACAATCGTAGACTTATCAATGTTTGGGAACGTCTGGGAAAAGAAACCCCGCCAT
Source organism: Agriotes lineatus (assembly GCA_940337035.1). NCBI lineage: Eukaryota > Metazoa > Arthropoda > Insecta > Coleoptera > Elateridae > Agriotes > Agriotes lineatus. The sequence goes on along the minus strand of OW679195.1, from coordinate 107,938,882 downwards.
TTTCTAAACGGAAATTGAATATCGGTAATTGTAAATTCGCAATAACGCCAAGAAACACAGTTTTGGATGTACCATGTGTTTGGGAACGTATTCGGGAAAAGAACACCGCCATCTTCTAAAGGACAATTTAATTTTGATATTTGTACATTCGCAACAATGCTAAGAACGCAGTTTTTGACGTACCGTGTGTTTAAACACGCCATTTTCTAAACTATTTACATTCGCAATAACGTCAAGATAAACAATCTAGACTTATCAATGTTTGGGAACGTCTTTGGAAAAAAACCGCCATTTTCTAAACGGAAACTGAATATCGGTAATTGTACATTCGCAATAACGCCAATTAACACAGTTTTGGATGTATTATGTGTTTGAGAACGTATTCGGGAAAATAACACCCGCCATTTTCTAAAGGACATTTTAATTTTGATATTTGTACATTCGCAAGAATGCTAAGAATGCAGTTTTTGACGTACCGTGTGTTCAAACACGCCATTTTCTAAACTATTTACATTTGCAATAACGTCAATATAAACAATCTTAGATTTATCAATGTTTGGGAACGTCTTTGGAAAAAAAACGCCATTTTCTAAACGGAAACTGAATATCGGTAATTGTACATTCGCAATAACGCCAAGAAACACAGTTTTGGATGTAACACGTGTTTGGGAACGTATTCGGGAAAAGAACACCGCCATCTTTAAAAGGACAATTTAATTTTGATATTTGTACATTCGCAACAATGCTAAGAACGCAGTTTTTGACGTACCGTGTGTTTAAACACGCCATTTTCTAAACTATTTACATTCGCAATAACGTCAAGATAAACAATCTAGACTTATCAATGTTTGGGAACGTCTTTGGAAAAAAACCGCCATTTTCTAAACGGAAACTGAATATCGGTAATTGTACATTCGCAATAACGCCAATAAACACAGTTTTGGATGTATTATGTGTTTGAGAACGTATTCGGGAAAATAACACCCGCCATTTTCTAAAGGACATTTTAATTTTGATATTTGTACTTTCGCAAGAATGCTAAGAATGCAGTTTTTGACGTACCGTGTGTTTAAACACGCCATTTTCTAAACTATTTACATTTGCAATAACGTCAATATAAACAATCTTAGATTTATCAATGTTTGGGAACGTCTTTGGAAAAAAACGCCATTTTCTAAACGGAAATTGAATATCGGTAATTGTACATTCGCAATAACGCCAAGAAACACAGTTTTGGATGTACCACGTGTTTGGGAACGTATTCGGGAAAAGAACACCGCCATCTTTAAAAGGACAATTTAATTTTGATATTTGTACATTCGCAACAATGCTAAGAACGCAGTTTTTGACGTACCGTGTGTTTAAACACGCCATTTTCTAAACTATTTACATTCGCAATAACGTCAAGATAAACAATCTTAGACTTATCAATGTTTGGGAACGTCTTTGGAAAAAAACCGCCATTTTCTAAACGGAAATTGAATATCGATAATTGTACATTCGCAATAACGCCAAGAAACACAGTTTTGGATGTACCATGTGTTTAGGAACGTATTCGGGAAAAGAACACCCGCCATTTTCTAAAGGACAATTTAATTTTTATATTTGTACATTCGCAAGATGCTACGAACACAGTTATGGACGTACCGTGTGTTTAGAAAACACGCCGTTTTCTAAACTATTTACACTCGCAATAACGTCAAGATAAACAATCTTAGACTTATTAATGTTTGGGAACGTCTTTGGGAAAAGAAAACCCGCCATTTTCAAACGGTAATTGAATATCGTAATTGTAAATTCGCAATAACGCCAAGAAACACAGTTTTGGATGTACCATATGTTTGGGAACGTATTCGGGAAAAGAACACCCGCCATTTTCTAAAGGACAATTTAATTTTGATATTTGTACATTCGCAAGATGCTACGAACACAGTTATGGACGTACCGTGTGTTTAGAAAACACGCCGTTTTCTAAACTATTTACACTCGCAATAACGTCAAGATAAACAATCTTAGACTTATCAATGTTTGGGAACGTTTTTGAGAACAGAAAACCCGCCATTTTCTAAACGGAAAGTGAATATCGGTAATTGTACATTCGCAATAACGCCAAGAAACACAGTTTTGGATGTACCACGTGTTTGGGAACGTATTCGGGCAAAGAACACCCGCCATTTTCTAAAGATCAATTTAATTTTGATATTTGTACTTTCGCAAGATGCTACGAACACAGTTTTGGACGTACCGTGTGTTTGGAAAACACGCCAATTTCTAAACTATTTACATTCGCAATAACGTCAAGATAAACAATCTTAGGCTTATTAATGTTTAGGAACGTCTTTGGGAAAAGAAAACCCGCCATTTTCTAAACGGAAATTGAATATCGTAATTGTAAATTCGCAATAACGCCAAGAAACACAGTTTTGGATGTAGGTACCACGTGTTTGGGAACGTATTCGGGAAAAGAACACCCGCCATTTTCTAAAGGACAATTTAATTTTGATATTTGTACATTCGCAAGATGCTACGAACACAGTTTTGGACGTACCGTGTGTTTGGAAAACACGCCATTTTCTAAACTATTTACACTCGCAATAACGTCAAGATAAACAATCTTAGACCTATATCAGTGTTTGGGAATGTCTTTGGGAACAGAAAACCTGCCATTTTCTAAACGGAAATTGAATATCGGTAATTGTACATTCGCAATAACGCCAAGAAACACAGTTTTGGATGTATCATGTGTTTGAGAACGTATTTGGGCAAAGAACACCGGCCATTTTCTAAAGGACAATTTAATTTTGATATTTGTACATTCGCAAGATGCTACGAACACAGTTTTGGACGTACCGTGTGTTTGGAAAACACGCCATTTTGTAAACTATTTACATTCGCAATACCATCAAGATAAGCAATCTTAGACTTATCAATGTTTGGGAACGTCTTTGAGAACAGAAAACCCGCCATTTTCGAAACGGAAATTGAATATCGGTAATTATACATTTGCAATAACGCCAAGAAACACAGTTTGAATGTACCATGTGTTTGGGAACGTATTCGGGAAAAGAACACCCGCAATTTTCTAAAGGGCAATTTAATTTTGATATTTGTACATTCGCAAGATGCTACGAACACAGCTTTGGACGTACCGTGTGTTTGGAAAACACGCCATTTTCTAAACTATTTACACTCGCAATAACGTCAAGATAAACAATCTTAAACTTATCAATGTTTGGGAACGTCTTTGAGAACAGAAAACCCGCCATTTTCTAAACGGTAATTGAATATCGTAATTGTGAATTCGCAATAACGCCAAGAAACACAGTTTTGGATGTACCACGTGTTTTAGAACGTATTCGGGAAAAGTACACCGGCCATTTTCTAAAGGACAATTTAATTTTGATATTTGTACATTCGCAAGAACACCATGAAATACAGTTACACGTGTCATGTGTTGGGGAAAATTAAACATGCCATTTTCTACACAAAAACTTAATTTTGATAATTGTACAATCGGTAGAATGCCAAGAACACAGTTTTAGACGTGCCATGTGGAAACGTAATCAATTTTATTTTATAACCATCACTCACGGAAACACATAAAACTGAATGTTTTTCTTTAATTAATTTCTTTCATAAACAGATTTTAAAAAACCAACTGGTAATTGTGGTCTTGGTAATTTTGAGGTGGTGGTGGGAACAGAGTAGTAATTCCAATAGAAATTGTACAACGAAATAAGTATAAATACACTTATGTGAAGCTACAACATTAACGCAAACTAATATAACTAAATAAATATAATAGTATACAAAACAGTACATTTTCTCAATTTAACAGCGACATTAAATTCTAAATAAAATGACTAGCTTTGACTTTGAAACAACAGGTTCAAGTTCATGCTCGACTTCATGAAACACATTTCAGCTGGCACAGAATCAAAGCTTTTTTTTCTGTGTTTACATGTCTACAACATTACATAGTAAGCTATTATAAGTTCTAAAGGGGAAAGTTTGAACTTGAGAAATGTTTCAATGATTGCCTTCTACATTTCCTGCCCACCACACAATTTTCCTGGCCTTCCAGCTTAAGTCTACTTATTAAATGGTGCCAGTGAAACTAATCCAGAATCAGTACAAGGCTAATACCTAGCCTTCTGCACGATACAGTGAGTATCTACTCTAAATCTCCAAATTCACCTTTTAATCCTAGCCAACTTTATCAACATTGTGCACCTACTCAAGCCTGTGTCAGTTTCTTAACCTACGTCACATTGATTCCTGTTGTTCTAAAGGTGTCATTTAGAACAATAGCACTAGCAAGTGAATTATAATAGGAGGCGCCTGGCGTAAAAAATGTAGGAAGTAATGTGTGGGCAGAACTCCAGGTTGGGCTGTGCTTATGATGAAAGCAAATGTATGCCTTGCAGATACCAGGCAACCCATATTCGGAAAGCTTCGTGGGCAGATCGCTACATTGAAAGTGTTCAAAGGCATTGCATAAAACTGCACAATCGATTCCAGGTAATTAGGAACGCTTTGCAGTTGGATAATTCAATGTTTTATGCAAATATGTTACACTTTTATTATGGATAAAACGCCAAATAAGCAAGCAGCAGCGGAAGTTAAATACAAATTACCATTTCCTGAGGATAATTAATTCCTATACACACATAAATGTTAAACATCTAAAATTCCTTGGATTAAAAGTGAAAACAAACTGTTAGAAAACCTTGTTAAAATATTAGAACGGCTAAGAATGATGCAGGATTCCTCAAAAAGTTATTTTATTATTAACAATAAAAAACAAGAGTATAATTATAAACTACAGTACAATTTTAAGACTGTATTACTTTGCCAGCAGAGCAGATTTTCAAATATTTCAAATAAGTTGCCCGTTTATCAAAACCTACATTTTTTCAAAAACAAGTTTCATGGATGTCTGTGTCTCTACGATTCTACTTTTTTTAAGAAAGGGTTTTTCCATCAAACACCAATTCAAAGTAGTGTTGCACCTTGAAGAATTACCACTGCATAATGAAATAAAACTAAACCTTGCTACGCATTTCCAGCAAATGTTGATCTTGTCTTTTCCTGTTGGTCGTACGTACAGTTACATTTGAATAAAAACCAGTACAATAGGCATGTTAAACAAGCCCAGCAACATGTGCATCACATTAAACTACCTACCATTCCCGTTTAACTTCTTTTTTACAGCGGTGAGTCCTGACGTTATAAAGTTAATTGTCATTTAAGGAAGTAATGACTTAATCCACTGTCACAATGAAATAGTTGTGGCGTCTTCTATGTAAAAATGTGACCTAATAGGTGTAGAAATGTATTTTTAACTATTATGTCACCTGATTATAGAAGCTAATTTAGAGAATTGCAAAATGACCACCAGTTAAACTTGCGGCCAGCAAGAACAACATATAAATCATTCACATGGGCATCCTTTATGGAACAGATTTTTATCAATGTAGTTTAGCAAATTATAGCTTCTCCTTCTAATCGAGTGCAGCATTATGTCATGCAAGTGAAAGCAATCGTGCCCTAATTTTAGCCAATTTTCATAACTGCTATATGCCGACAATATTCAATTGTGTTGAAAATAATAGAGTGTGGAAATATACTTGCAAGCAAATTCTAGTAAGAGCTGATTAATGATAGCTTTACTTTTCAACTTTTATTCTAAATACTGATTCATATTCTAAATACTGATTCATATTTTCATGTTTTTCATAAATTAATAGCTGACACATAGATAAATCTATCTTTATATACAGAGTGCCCGTTTTATCATGTACCAACCTAAATGTGCTGTCTATCTATTTGTCACACGATAAAATGGACAGCCTGTATAAAAGTATGCTGTGGCTGCATGCTTAACTTAAGTCTGTAGGTGAATGTATATGAAAACATGTGTCACTGTAACAGGCAACAATGAGTGTATTATTCATAACGGTCAACAAAAATTGTTTTTATTTAGTGTTTTGTGTATTTTTTAGGAAAATAGTTCAAGATCAAGACGTAATTTAGTTCTCTCTGACTTACGGTAGTTCATTTACTTCAATAGGTATACATCAAGTTATGGCAAACTTCACTTTGATCATGGCATACTGTGAACGAGTTTTTTTATTAACACATGATATTACAACACCTCCAACATGTTGGAGTAATTAAGTTACAGCAATGTTAAAAATTTAAAGAACTAAAAATAAAATATATCATCAACATTTATAACTATTACTTGAAAGCAGATAAATGTAATTATATAAAATAAATAACGGCATCACTTTTAGTAGTGATAAGAAAGAAAATTAAGTCATGGGGATGATATGCAAGGTCAAATGACTCACTAAGGCGATTGCCTTTTTACAAAAATAAATTATTAAAAAATATAAATTGAATAAATGACAATACCCGTATCATTCCAACAGTACTACAAATGTACTTCAGAACTTTTCACAAAAGTTATGTGTGCTGTCATTAATTTCATTATTTGTAGTAACATTATATCGTGTGTTTAAAAAAAACTCATTTAGGGTAGGCCTTGGAAAGAAAGATAGAAAATCTAGTCATGTCTTAACGTAAGTCTGTAAGTGAATATCAGATTGCAATTTGTTTATGAACACATCTGTCACTGTGACAGGCAAAAGTTTACAAAAAGGAAAATAAGATGGCATGTACACAACAACGAGTGTAATAATTATAACTGTCAATAAAAATTGTTTTTGTTAAGTGTTTTGTATATTTTTAGGAAAATAATTCAAGGTCAAGAGGTAATTTACTTCTCTCTGACTTGGTAGTTCATTTGCATCAATGGGTACAGTCGCGGCCAAAAAAACCGGGACAGTTTCTTTGACCTAATTTTCAAAATGCGAAAAGAAGTGCTGACACTGACAATTCTAATTAATAAATGTCTTCAAAAGTCATTGTTTATTCTGAATCATAACTTTTGATGACATTTATTAATTAGAATTGTCAGTGTCAGCACTTCTTTTCGCATTTTGAAAATTAGGTAAAAAAACTGTCCCGGTTGTTATGGCCGCGACTGTATATCTCAAGTTATGGCAAACTTCAATTTGATCAGGCATGCTGTAAATGAGTTTTTTTGGAACACAAGATAATATATTACTTCTATTTCCACATATCAATTGTTGACATGTTTTTGATTTGAAATTGTAAAAATACATGTAAATAATCACAAAATATGTTGAGAATGTTTAAGCTTTTATTGCATTCTTTGTTGATGTGTTAAAATACAAAATATTTTGCTTTGCATTAGTACACGAGTGGTTTCTGAAACGTCTGCACTAACTTTGAAACTAAATTTCTCGCTCAAAAATTAATACTCACTTTTGTTTAAATTGACTTTGCGTTTTCCTCCAATATTTTAAAAATGCCTTCATCAATTTATCTGATAAAATTCATTTAGCAAAAGCCCCCAGAAAAAGCCAGTTATTGCCATTACACTCCATTCTTGAATTTTGGAACCCACTTGGTATACTTTGTTTATCAGACTAGGCAGCAACTTTGCAGTCAATCTTAGTCCGACCCAATATTTAAAGCAACTACCATGATAAATGCTGAGACAGAGCAAGCCCCTTATCAATTCTTCGGCATTCTGCACAGGATGCCCGTAAGACACATGCAGTCTTCGTAATCTATTGAACAGTGCTTTCAATGTGGTATGGCCATTATCATATTATGTTATATACATGATCACACCATATATGCGACGACTGGACTAAAGACAATTTTTAAAGGAGACAGGAACTAAAAATTGCAAAGCCTAGTTGCAGGAACAAGGTTTAAAATTGATGATTTATCAATACTATTAGCAGAGATCGTACGAATGGGGTAAAAACTGTAGATAGTGTGGCATTTCAGACTTAAGGTGAGAAAAGATAGAAACTTGCATTCGAATCATTCGCTAAGTTTTAAGATCTTGCCCCGACCGAAATTCGAACTCGTAATCTCTGTTCGACTGACCACGAGTGTTATCACTACAGCAAACTAACAATATAGTTATGTGACCACTTAACGTCTATTATTGGTAAAGCTTATCAAAATCGATGCTCTTATGTCTTGAGAACAGAAAAGCATCGAGCGATAAAGAAACTGATGAATTGGAGGCCCTTGGAAATCGTCACAGAAGAAGAATCAAGTTAAAATGGATAGACTGATGGGAGTGAAGGGCTGGGGAGAGACAGTTAAGGACAGAAAAAAGTGGAAAGCTATAGTGAAGAGTGCTAAACAACGTAAAAACTGGTAATCATAGGTGTAAGTGAAATAGGGAGCAATCAACCCTAACAAATGAACTGGTAGAGCCTATTAAAGGCGGTTATGATTCCCGATGGGAATTTATACCTAATAATAATAATCAAAATCAACAAATATATTAAAAAAAGCGACCAGTTTCACTATTGTGTTTTCCTTCAAAGCAAAAACAATTGCTGTTTTCACAAAAGTTATGTAGTTTCATGAGACTTTTCATAAATGTCCCGCATTCCTTAGTATATTCTCATATTCGTAATGTATTGCTGCGAAAACTGTGAGGTTTTATTTCGCGTTTGACGTTTGATAGATTCTAAAAACTCGTTCACCATAAAATGAATTCGTACGATTGAATGTACCAATCAAATGGCGGCTGTAGTTTATGTAGCCTTTCTCTCATATAATATCTCCTGTGTAGTGATGTAAAAAAAACGAGTTTTTTTTTAAATCGAATAAAAAACCTTTAAAAAAAACTACAAAAAACGTTTTTTTTTTGTTTTTTATTAATTTTTGTAACTGGCGGCACGTTTTGGTAGGTATGGTTGGCAGCAGGTAAGCAAATGACAAAATTTAAACTTATTTTGATTTTAAATGCCCTTTAAAGTTCAAGAAAACTACAGCACAGACTAGACAAATGTTTAATAAACAAAAGTAAAATTTTATACCTACTGCCTACTCGTATTACTCACAGAACAGCAAAGCATATGCATGCGTCAATGCGAGCACCCCTGCTCCACCCCCACTGTTGGAAGTTGTTTTAAGCTGGACCTAGCTCTGAAACTGTCGAGCTGATCGACGAATCAAGTTATGTTAAATATTAGCGATTCATCAGTCATAAGACAGTGACGTAAACTGCATGGATACTGACTCCGAATCAGTTGAGGAGTCAGCCATGTCTGTTAGCGAGTAATTTCTGCATTATTATAATTTCTACATCCACTTTGGCTATGAAATGTAATGCACTATTTTTCTGTAGAAATATTTGTTTTTTTTTGTTATTATAAATTCTATAATGCACTTTACCTATGAAATGTATTATTTTTATTTAGAAATATCTGTTTTTTGTTTTTCAAAGAATATTACTTGTTGTTATTCACTAAACTTTAATTTTGAAAAAAACCTATTTTTAAAAAAAAACCAGACTGCTCGGTTTTTTTTGCAAAAAAAACAGGTTTTTTTTTTAAAATGAACGTTTTTTTTTATGGTTGCATCACTACTCCTGTGCATGCACAATGCACCCATGAAGCGGGTTTTTTTCTCTAATAAATGCGATGTGGACATCTAAACAAACAGCTTTAAAAGTAGAGACGAGGTGGCAATATTTATTTCCAAATTTAATAATCTGTGAAAATGTGTACCAAACATTAATAGAACACCCGAACTAGAAGTATCATAGCAGTGACACTTCTGGTTACCATGGTTACAGGGCTTTAGTATTAATTTACTTACAGTCCACCTTGAACTGCAAGTGAATATTATGTGGTACCTACATACAGAGAGATCAAAAATAAATTTAGTCGCTCGAGCCATTAAAAATAATAAAACTTGCCTAATCTGCAGCATACATTTTTTTAACTTTTAAAATTCATTTTCGACAACTTGCTTAACTTATCTACATGTTTTTTTTTAATGTTACTATCAATTTAATTTATAATTTGGTTTAAATAACATATGTGTAACTGATTAGACTGCATTACAATCACATGAACTAATAATATTGTGTGTTTAAAAAAACTCATTCGCAGCATGCCATGATCAAATTGAAGTTTTCCGTAACTTGAGATATAGCCATTGATGTAAATGAACTACCAAGTTAGAGAGAACTAAATTACATCTTGAAATATTTTCCTATAAATATACAAACGACTTAACAAAAACAATTTGTATTGACCGTTATGATTATTACACTCGTTATTGTTGTGTACATGCCATCTTATTTTCCTTTTTGCGCTTGATACAATTAAACGTAATGCAGTGTAAACTTGTGCCTGTCACACTGACAGATGTTTTCATAAACAAAATGCAATCGGACATTCACCTACAGACTTAAGTTACGACATGGCTAGATTTTCTATCTTTCTCTCCAAGTCCTACCCTAAATGAGTTTTTTTTAACACAGGATATAATTAATTGTAGATTAAATGTAGTTTTATAAAGTGCAGTGTAGACAGTGGTAATATTTTTATCATTTTCATCAATTTTATTTGTGATTGTATTACGAATTGTTTATGTATTAAGTTTTCATTTTTACAGGTTTAGGCTACCTAATTTATTAAACTATAAAATGTCATTTTGACGGGCCGTTTATACTTCAATTTTAACTCATATTTATTACTTTCCTTTGCTTTTCACAGGCATTACAAAAAATTATGTATTATAAGTAAGGCCCGGATTTCTAGGCATTTGCCTACTTGATTGTGATGCAGGCAGCTAAATAATTTTTATACTAAAATCCGTTTCGTAAGCTACTGATGATTTTAAGCCATATTTTATTTTGCCTAAACTGCCTATTTTGCACATTTAGTGCCTATTTTTAGTTTCAGTGCCTAATTGACTTATTTCGCGTTTTTTACACCTATAATTTGGTTTTTACATTAATTTTCGGTTTTGTTTAAAATATTTTGGAAATATTTTACAGAAAATGTTTAACCCCAAATTTAAATGCAGAATATCTGTACAGTTATTTATTCTTAGAATCTACATCACCAGTTAAACAGGTAAACCATGCTGGGTTGCTATCCTAATCCTTTTAAGGGTTTATCTTTTTAATCCCTGCATTGTCGAGCCCTTACCTTATCTTTATATGCGGGTTGTTACTGTAGACCAGTTCTCCTTAGAAAAATACTTAAGAAAGAGAACCTTTATGTACTGATATCAGCAGAATAGAAAAATTACAAAAACAATTAAAAGAAGCTCCAGGAAAAATGCAAAGATAGTTTCTTCGCTACTAGAATCTCTTTGTTTTAAATCCAGTGTATTAAGAATTACTACAAATTAGCAAAATGTTGTTGGGCGATTCAACAATATTACCAAATAAAGTTAAAAGTTTGGATCTTCAAGTTTACAAGTATGCACCAATTACTTCCTGTGACAGCATATAAACATTTTTTTTTGACCAGAGAAGAAGTTTTACACCGAAAAATCTAGAAAAAGTGTTAGTTTGTTATGTTTAATTTGTAGGCGTTTGTATGTAGGTATAGGCTTTACATTATTTTATATTCTTAGGGCCGGTTGCAGAAAGCAATGTTAAGTCTGGTGTTAGCTAACGTCGCGTCAAAGTGAACAAAATCGCATCAAATGTTGTTTACTAATGTATTAGTTACCATAAGCATTTGAGATTTGATTCGTTTTTGTTCACTTTGACGTTGCGTTAGCTAACACCAGACTTAACATTGCTTTCTGCAACCGGCCCTTAGTGTAAGAAGCAATAAATATAATATGTCTATGTTAATATTATTTTTAAAGTATTTCAATGAAATAAATTATTAATGATGTTATCACATTTTTTAGGCTGTTTTTAACATAGTTTAGCCATTTGCTACTCATTTTTTCCTACATTTTTTATTACTTGTTTGTGCCTAGTTAGCTGCCTATTTTGACTATTTGGTGCCTATATAATGCCTATAATCTACTTTTTGATGCCTATTTGCCTGCCTATTTTGGACTTTTTTAGTGCCTAGAAATCCGGGCCTTAATTATAAGTGACACAGTTCATGGGTACGTAAGGACCATACATTCTTTTATTGTATACTCTGCATATATTTTGTTAACCCTCCCCTCCCCCTTCCTGCCCCTCCCCCTCAGAGTAATCACGTCCCGCATTGAGGCCTTCAATAGTTGGCAGCCTTAGTTAAAACGTTGGAATCCCTCTGCATTTGTAAGTTTCACATTGATTTTTATTTCTTTGCCCTTAAAGATGTTTTAATATACTTTCTAGTAGTTTTTAAGTAATAAAGTGTTTGTCTATGTGGTAAAAATATGTTTAGTAAAACATTTGCAATGCTTTGTGCGACCCCTTGACACATTCCCCGCAACCCCCAGATTGGCCCAGGCAATCTTAGATTAGCTGAAGCTTCGGGCTTTGTTGGTAACACATATACAACAGCTAATTTGTCTGCTAATACTCAAATCAAGTTAATAGTAGTTATTATGTATTTTTTTAAGTAATTTGGGAGATGACTCACCTTGCATCTTGTTCTTGTTCAATTTTTCTACGAAGTTCTATAGGTATATGTGATATACTCAGACGACATTATCAGTCATATTTCTAAAGCTTTCTTGTGACGTTCTAATGCAATTCATGATATTTTGCTGAATACTGATTTGTTTTGTCACAGAATACCCAAAAAAACGTTTTGCTACAATCCCCAATGATTGGAAAATAATGCAACAATCTCAATAACGTTTTTAACAAAGTTGAAATACAAAATATGTTGATGGGCAAAGTGAAAAATGTTTGGACAAAAAGAATACAGTATAAAAATTGCCATTTTATTATATTTGGCTATAGTTTATTGACAGTAACATACAGCAAACGGCACCAAATTTTTGAACTATGGCGGATGTTGTTTCAGTATATCATCATATACAGTCAGAATAATGTAAGCCTGTACATGGTTGAATTATGCAAAATTAGACATAGAACATTTACTAATATTACCATGGTGTTTGTAAACAAAATAACAACACAGTGATTATTGCAGCTAATTGAAACTCGATTATTTCATTGTAATTTCAAAACAGACAATTGTTACTAGCATGGATAAATTGATTAATGTTAAAATAAAGTTGTCAATGTATAGTCTTACGTTATTCACACTGTATACAGCGTACATAAATCAAACAAGTAGAGACACTCACTGTCGGTGCCTTTGATGTCAAATTTCCGATTTGGATGACCTTGAACTGCTCCTGGGGGGTACTTTCCGATAGTACTAACAGATGGCGCCACTACCTTGTCACATATGATTGGTAGCACAGCTAGTAACTGGTTCTGATTGGTAGAATTTTGTGCTGCCATCTGATAGTCAAGCTTAGAAATACCCCCAGAGTTACTGTCCCTGGCACTTTAGATAGGTTTCAACATTTGGCATGAGTGTCTCTACTTGTTTGATGTATGTACGCTGCTGTATATAAGTCAGGGTCAAAGGCACTGTTACATTTATGTTGCTTATCAACAGATTATTGTTATTATTTAAAATCGGAAGCTCCGCCTTCAATGTTGCACGAAAAGTAACTATTTCTAAAGTTTTATGCCAATTACTGTACATGTTCTTAATACTCCTGCTTATACCAAAGCAGTGGTATAAGTGAGGCGAACATTCACACAACTGCAGCATGCATATTCTACAAATGATGTATATTTTGGCTACATTTTTTGTTCTTTGTGCCAACTCTCAAATTGCATATTCACAATTTTTAAAAAACCAAAGTTTGAAAAAATTTAAAAAACTTGAATTACTAAGAAAGTACTTACCAAGGTAACAATATCTCCAGGGCACTTGGCAGCGATTTCTTTCAGTCTTCCGTAAAGTTCATCTATGAGGTACTGGTACCGTGCATTGAACTCGTCCAACTGGCGAGCAACAATATCTGCGCCACTGGGCGTTCCAGATCGGGAAGCTCTAAAGGCTGCGTTGGCATCCAAGGAGGGTTGTGCCTCGAGCAGGGCGTCGCGGAAGCGCTGGAGACCCTTGCTCCATATCTAGTGTTAGGGTTAGAAGGTTAGGGGTCAGTTGTTAGTCAGTAAGTGCTGGGTCAGTTGACATTACATGAAGCTGATGTGACGAGTGGAATACTAATGTGACAAATGTGCTAGCCACTAATGTGAAGTACAATTGCCATTGCTAGTGGAAGTGACCACTTGAACTTTAAGCAAATATAAATTGAACTACCTCTAGGTGACTGTGTATTAGTATCTGTTTATATCGACTAAATGAAAAACTACTGATGCGTTTATAAAGTATAAGAATCTTGAATAGATCAATTTAGGGGATTTCTCTTGGCAATTTCCAACATGAAATAGGTTCTTTCTAAAGCTAATATGGATTGAAAATAATTTGCCAGCTACAAGATAATTACCTTAAGCATCCATTCTACTTATACTACTAAATGCAATATAAGAAGAAAAATTGCATAGGCAGTATAAAAGATTGTAAAGAAAAACAATAGATAAGAACATTAAACCACCACCAGTGCAACCAATTTATGCCACTCCCAGGGTAATACAGAAAGATTTGTATTACAAACCTAAAAGAGACATAAATCAAACAAAACGTCTACAGTGCGGGAGAGATCAAATAACTACATAGGGTAAACATAACAATTAAAGTAACATTAGGATTAGAATATTAACTAATGTATAAATTTGAAAGTCATCAACATTAATAAGCAATTTAATGGAAACAAGAAAGTTATCAAAAATACACCCTCCAAGCTTAACTACCCTCTCTTAGATATTTACGTGACACATGAGATAGCCCAAAACCACAAAGTGAATTAACACAACAGGGAAAAGATTTATATACAACAGATAAATAAATCATACATGCAAACCCATCCAAACAACTTAAAAATTTTCCACAAAACTAACCTAACCAAAAATATGACCTAAACAACCCTATAATAGTTGATACTAAAAATGAATTCGGCAGCATCACATTTACCTTTCCTTCCCGGATAAATCGACCTCCATTGATGTTGACTTGTTCGATAACTGGAGCACGCTCAGTTACACTATTTAGAAGATTCTGAAACAAAACGCAATTGACATAAAATTAAATAAGCGCATTATGAGAAAATGTATTAATTGTACTATATTTTAAAAAATATGCTGCTATACAGGAAGCACAGCAGAGAGATCTCGTAATCGGTAAGAGACAAATACTCGGTTAAAATTTGAGAAAATATACAACTCCTTTAGCGCTGTGCTTGTGCATAATGAGACTTCTCAAATTGTTTATTGGTTTAGGCCAAACGACAGCTAAAAACTTACATTTTCCATTTTCAATTATAGCAGATGCACAATGCAAAAAACCGTAGGCCTTTTTAAAGAAGAATTAAAATCCGAGTTTAAATTTTCATTTGTTTTTGCAATTTCCGAAATAACATTAACTTTATAAAGATACTCTTAGCATTATTGAAAAGAGCTTACTTTGCTCTTCTCACTGATGTTTGCTACACTGATTTTCATATACAACTGAGTTAGGTGCAAAAAAATTTTTTGATGTAGGGGAAATCGGGGTAAGATGACGAACGGGGTAAGATGACAAAGGTGTTTTATTGAAATACTAAAAGAATTGGACAAAACTGAATAATAGCACCATCAAGTGAATTGCATCTAGTACAAAAATAGGTCGGTACAGTAATATTTTAAGACGCAGCTAAGTCACATAACAATAAAGTTCGTTTTTCGATATCGCGGTATAATTTTATAGTGAAAGTTTTTTGTGTGTTCTGGATTATTATCACATATAATCTCATAAGAGCATTAATTCTTTCCGGAAATTTTTTGAGTGCTTTCCAACAACGTAGTATTAATTTGCCCGAGCGGGACGCGAGGGCAAATTAGGACGTTGTTGGAATGCACGAAAAATAATTTCCGGATATGAGTTAATGCTCGAATGCAGATTCGGTAAGAAAATCGACACAAACCCTAAAAAGAAGTAATGTCTACCTACAAAAAATTTCCAAGAAATTTTGTTGTTGTCTGGGTTATGGCTCGTGAACTAATTTTTCTATTGGCCATTAATGAGTGTCGTACGATTTTCAGGTAAATTAATCTGTATGAATTTGTTTACTAATGACGATGATTCGTCACGTGATTTTAATTTACTGTCGCTCGTGTTGATACCTAACCTCAACAGAGCATTTTTTGTGAAGGTCGGGGCAAGTTGACGGGCTTAAAATGACGAACTCGTCAATCTTACCCCTTACCTAAAATTTGGCATTCGTTGAAGGAAAAAAAAAGAAATTAAAGTTGGAAAAAACAACGAAAAAGTCTTGCACCACACCAAACAATTGAGACACGTGCAACTAATCAAACGATTCACATTTGCCCAGGATGTCAAGGAACTCATCAAGAACCTCCTACTAAAGACTGGATTCAATGTGAAGCTTGTTCAATAGGGTGGCATGAAAACTGTAGCTGTTATGGAGAATGTGGTCAGTTTGTGTGCGATTTCTGTTACTAGTCATCTTACCTACTGGTGGGGGTAAGGTGACAAGATTGCAAAGGATGCTTTTAATTTTTTTTCACAAAATATTTTTATGTTTCTTATTAAAATATATATTATTTAGAAGCTAATATAGTATTATACGTATTTACATAATGTAATATTACGTTCTAAATAAATTTCCTTGTACTCAATTTTTTCACCTTTCCTTACTATCGTCATCTTACCGTGATCTCCCCTACCTACTTTAAAAAAAACAAAAAACAAACAAATGCTTTACATCTCTATTGCATTCAAACTGTATTCTAAAAAATATAATTGCATATATTAGTTGAATCAATACATGTTTTAGTGAGATAAACTCTAATTTGTAATAATAATAACAGGCTTTCTTTTAAAACAATGGAAGAATTATTAATCAACTATTTTGAATTACATTGTATTTCTAATAACTGCGCAACTGAAAATCTAAATGAAAGATCTAAAACTGAACCAATAATTTACGTGAAAAAATTGTAGATTATGTTATTAGGAGTAAAAGTGATACTTTATGTGGCGAGGCTGAAGTTTATTTAGCCGAACGTTAGTGAGGCAAATAATTCAGCTAAGCCACATAAAGTCACTTTTACTCCGAATAACATATACTATTTTATCCACAAACGTATTCAGGTAAATTTTATTAATATAAATTTAAAAAAAAGGATGCATCGGCCGGGAATCGAACCCAGGCCACCCGCGTGACAGGCGAGCACTGTACCCCTGCGCCAACCTCTGTTGTTCAAATAACACGCTACTGTAATGATATATGAACATACTGAATCACCCGAGCTAATAGCACACGCCCATAGCAGCTGTCACACCATAACCCACGGCGACAGATGCTCCGATCCGCTAGTTAAAGGTTTATTTAAATTAAAACTTTTTCGTACTCTTTTTGAAAATAAAAATTGGCCTACGATCGAAGTCTAAAAATTAGCAAAATTTTAAGCCATCATACAATTTAATCGGTCCAGTATCTTCGGAGGAGATAGCGAACAAACATAGAAAGAAAGAAAGAGAGCAACGATTTTGTGTGCTTAGGCAGATAAAGTACGCAAAAGTCGCCATTTTATCTGCTTAGGCAGATAAAATGACACTATTACCTTGTCAATAAAGACAAATAAGTTGTCACTTTTGTGACGTTTGCGGATAAAATAATTTAGTTGTTTAAGTATGTGCTCATGATAAGAGTATCCTGAGCACGTTTGTTTGAACATTTTTGAGTTGTCTAGCCCAGACCAAGCAAAATTTAAGAGACTTTTCCCATTTAATAGATAACTATGTATTTATACACTATGCCTTTATGTCTTTCAAAATAAACTGGTATTTGACTTTAATATTCTTGTTTACATAATTTATGTACTTACTCTGGTAACTTCCAAATGTTCTTTAGCACGTTCTTTAATGGGCTGTAACGTCTCCAATTTGCCATAATTATCATCAAGCCAATTATCCTCATTTTCCTTAGATTTATTATAGCTTTTCAACAAACTATAAGCCTGTTCGCAACCTCTCAATCGATCAGCCAACTGTCCGCACACATTATTCCAGCGTGAGTTCAATTTCTGTACATCTTTTTCCAATCTATCAACATCAGAATGAGGACCACGCTGGTTGGGTCTTGACTTCTCTGTTAAACGCTTCGTGTTGTCAAAGTCGTCATTAAGCTGGTCCATTGCAATTTGTTGTTGACTAATAGCAGATTGCAACTTCAATAGATCGTCGTGAACAGCTTCAAGAGCTTTTTCCGTGGAAGGTAGTTCGTCGAATAATGCAAGCTTACTTTCGAACTCGCATATCACTTGTGTGGCGTCGTCTATTCCATTCAAAACAATTTCACAGCATTTCAGTCTTTCAATGTACAAGTTGCTGGTATTCCAAATATAGTTCCACTTGTTAAGCACCTTTTCAAGATCCTTCTTGTGTTGGGGCGTTTTCAAAGTGATGCTTCTGAATGTATCTTTTACTTGTTCAATTTCTGGTTCTAAATTTTGAAGACGAGATTCAAATTCTTTATGTTCCAAAACAAGATGCTGTAGTGTATCAATATCTCGCGGCAAAGGCGAAAGAACACGTTGATTGATGACACGTTCTGCCTCGTCTAACGCTTGTTGTAGTGACGAAATTTGGTTGTTGAATATTCTCGTTTGATTTTTGCTTTCCTCTGCAATACATAAATTGAAGTCAAATTAATTAGTACAAATAGGAAATTACTAACCTTCAGCACGTGCTCGCCTTTCAAATTCATCGAAGAGCCTGTTAACTTCATCCATTTCCCTTCTTAAACGTCTTAGTTGCGGATCAGATGGATCACCTTCAGCCATAAGTTTATCAGCATCTTCATTAAGCGCCCGTCTAATAGCATTACGTTGCTCAGCACCAATAGCAATAAACTGAAAAATACAAGTCAAAAACTACAATTTAAAAATAAACCAATCTTTTACTTACTTGTGGTAGATCCCAGCCTTTGACGACTTTAATTGTAGCGAAAATCATGTTTTGCCTCATTCTAAGTTGTTTCTTTTGCCAGAGAGCTATGGATCGATCATACTGTCGGCGTAGACGATCTGCTGCGTCTAAAGCTTCCTTATCAGGGGGCGGTATGACAAAGCAGACTCCAGGTACTTGCGCTTCTACTCCTTTCTCATTGTGGACCCGCCACTTTATGCGGCCCGAATTATCAGTTAAGGTACACTCCTTGTTCTTTTCAATTACAAACTAAAACAACCACAAATGACTTCAAGCTATAATCACGTATTAAATGCTTACATTATTCTGTTTGTAATTGCAAATAGCAATAACAGTAAGAGGACGAGTAACTGGCTGTCTGCGTTGTTTCAGAGGCACGACTCCCTGAGCACGTACCGTCAGTTCTTGAATTCTATCGCCAAAGGAGTTTAACTCGTCTCTTAAAGCCTGCATTCCCTGTAGCAGTCTTTCACCAATATCAAGGGAGAAGTCTGACTGACTAAATTCTGTATTCATTATTTCATCTTTCCTATTATACAAAATTGATTAGTACTGTTAAAATGACTGCGAAGACTTGAAACTTACTCTTTGAGCCACTGCTCTGCAGTCTCGATGTCCTGGAAGAAGGTCTGATAATTTTGTGCATGTCGTAGATGTTCTTCAAGACAGTGGGTCAACTGTAAAAGCCAAGCCCATTGTGCTTGCATAGCTGCCATGTGTGCTTCAATTACTTTGCTCGCTGGATGGTTCTGTAACACAAGAGCTTCGCCTCGATCTTGAACTGCGCCAAATTGGATTTCACGCTTTTCTAATTCGCTCATCAAGTTCTACAAAATAAATGAATTATTATCCATAAAAATGTACAAATAACAATAGCAATAAAACCAACTTCTTTTTTTTTTAAAGAAGTATCTGGTGGTACATCAATACAGTCATTTAGAAACGGAAGAATTTGTAACCAGAAATCGCGATAGTGAAAAAAAAACAGTAGTCAAATTAAAAAAAGAAGCAGATAGAAGTGCACCTAAAATGTATATTATAGTGTGCACATGAAATTTTGAAAATTACCTCCAGACCTGATCCATAGCTTCGCTGCATAAAAAAGTAAATGCACTATATTCATCATAAAATACAAAATCTATTTTTATTAAATTTCGAGTCTTTAAAATCTTGTTTTTGTTGTATTTTCACTGAACTCAAATATGTAATTTCTTTCTAAATTTAAAAAAAAATCAAATTTACCTCATAGTATTTTTCAACGGCTTGTAAATTCATTTTTGTTTCAGACCAATCTCTCGTAACTTCAATTTCTTCTTTGTCATTAAGCCATTGCAATTCATTGGTAGCAGACTGGATGAAGTCTAATAAACTGTCGATGTCGCTAAGTCTGTTATTAGAAAAGGTCACTAGCTCTGCGTAAACTTTCTGCAACTGTCCAAGATGCTGATTGTATAGTGTAAGTTCTTCTCCAGAGAAATACTGTCTCGCTTTAACACATATATCTACTTTGGAATGGAATTGATCAACGTGTTTATGTTCACGTTGGTGAATTTCACGCTCGGCTTGGACGGAAGGTAAATCAGTACCATAATCAGCTTCTTGAAGCTGTTTCTGTAACATAGAAATGATACTTTAAAATACAAATTGTGTAACCACAATCACAATCAACAAACAAACGTTTAGCAGCTTACCAATTTGTTCTTGCACCATTCAACAGCCTCTTGTAAAGCACGGAAATGTGGATTTGTGTCGACATTGCGAGTTTCCTGTACAGTACGAATGTGTTTAGTAACTGTTCGTTCTTCTACAGGGAAGCTCATATTGGCCAAAGGCCCTACTATCTTGTGATGCAGCATGCGCCTTAGTTGCACCCAACGCTCATGCAATTTCTTAACTCGTTTATCCAATTCGGGAGCTTGAGAATATCTTCCATTAAGAAGCGTATGTACATCGGTAATAAGAGACTGAATATTCTGTTCAGTTATGGCAAGATCTGATTCAATTTGATCAGCTACTTTTTTAGCATCTAATGGATGGAGTCTGTCAATTCTTCGTGATTCTTCTTCGATGCGATGTTCTATTGTATCTAGATTTGCATCGGTCTGTTTAATTTCCCTATAATAAGAAATCATATAAATTACTATCGGAAAATTATATTTATCAAACTAACCTATGGACTTTTTCAGCTAGACGCTGCAGTCGTTCCAACCGTTTCAGTTCTTCTAAAATCTGTCTATCTCGTTCCTGATATGCAACCGTAAGTCGGCTCCAATTCTTTTCAATGGACTCAATGTGCAATTCTGGTTCAATATCTACCTCACCGACAGATTTAAAGTATTTCTCTAAATCACGGAACATTTGGTTGAGGTACTGCTTATCCCTCTGACGAGGTGGAATTTCGTCAGTACGGAATCTCGATGATTCTGCTGCCAATTTCTTCATTTCAATCAGAGTGCTGGGGAAGGAACGGTCCTATAGGAAGCAAGAACAAAATTTTAGTTCGTGAGAGAAGCTAATGGCATGCATTCAGTTATATGTGTGCTTTGTATGTACCTACCTTTCGTGGCAGAGCCCTCTGTGTTTTACAATTGAAACAAACGAACTGTGTACAAAGCAGCAAAACTAAATTTCTATCTACACATACCTGCATTAAACTGTATTTTTCTCGTATCCACATATGTAGGGACGATGCCAATTCGCGGTATTCTTGTGTGCGCTGCTGAGATGCTTGGTCATACAATGGATGGATAGATGGTGGTTCAGGGAATACTTCATGCAAGGAGGAAATATAAGTAATAAGCGATTTTTCGTCAGGTTCGTGGGTGTCGACATCTGCAATAAAAAATGTTTGAATACTAGTCTGCATTTTCAGTTACTGTGCTAACATATTTTTTTTTAAATATGTCAGCTCTAAAGGGCTTTTAAGATGACATTAAAAATGCAGAATTTGTGTTAATAAACGTCCAGATCCAAGTTAGTAAAATTTTAAAACAAATTTATGCTTTCTGATCAATAATTAGATTAATAACAGAATTGAAAAAACTACCAACGAAAAAAATAAGAATAAAGGAAATCCAATAACAACCCAGGCTACATACACATAAGGAAAACACACAAAATGAAAGCTTAATAATTAATAATGAAATACATGAGGAAAGACAAAATGAGAAAAGGGAAAAGAAGAAAGATATAATAAAAGTAGGCACGTGGAATATTATAACAATGCTGACCCCTGGAATATTATAACAATGCTGACCCCAGGGAAAATGACACAGGTTGCGAAGGAAATGGAAAGATATGACGTCGATTTGTTAGCGTTGCAATAAATAAGATGGGGAAGAAATAGAGAAATTAATAAAAAAAGAAGTTACAATGTGGTATTCGGGAGAAGAGAAGCAGGGACAACATAGAATAGGATTTATGGTATCAAAAAAACTACTAATGCAATTTAAACCAATAAAGGCAAGATTGGCGTGTATAAGAATAGGAAAACCGAATAACATTACTATAATCAGTGTATATGCGCCAACGGAAATAGCAAAGGAAAGAGAAAAAGAAGAATTTTGTGAGGAGCTACTGAAAACAACAGAAAAAGCGAAAAAACATGACACGCTTATGGTAATTGAAGATTTCAATTCGATGATAGGTAGAGCACAATGCTTCAGCGAAGTAGCAGGTAAACAGACAGTCCACAAAGTCACGAATGGAAACGGTAGGAAGGTATGCAACTATGCGGCAGCAGCTAATAAGCAGCACAAAAAAACCTAAAGAAACATGGATGATGGAACGAGGGTAATCAGATTGATCACGTGTTAGTATCCAAATGCAAGGCAACCAGTAATTCAAGATGTGAGAACTTTTAGGAGTGCAAACGCAAACTCTAATCATATACCAGTGATAACTAAACTTAGACAGAAGAGACACAATGAGAAGAAAATAGCAGAGAAAAGATGGGCAGTGGAAAAACCAACTGAGGAAAGGGCCAGACAGAAATATACAGAAGAAATGCATCAATAAATGGCAAAGAGTGCACTAAACATGAAAACAAGAACAAATAAAAAATGGGAAGCTGTAAAAGAAACAATACAAAAGGTAGCACAAAAAGTAATAGGCTACAGACACAACAAAAGAAATAAAGAATGGTATGACGAAGACTGTGAGACTGAGAAAAATGAAAAAAGGGAAGCAAGAATTACATGGCTGAGAACAAAAAAGGAAGAAGATAAAGAGACATACAATAAGAAGAAAAGAAAAGCGGATAAGGGACTGGATAAACCAGAAAATGGATAAAATAGAAAATAACAAAGGAACAATAGTAGAGAAATGTACAAAAACATTAAAGCACAGGGAAGAAGAAGGAATAACATTAAACAAAGAGAATTAAAGGACAATCAAGGAAAGACGCAAAATGATAGGGAAAAGGTAAAAGAAATATGGAGAAAATACTTTCAAGAACTTGCGTATGAGAAAACAGAGAAGTAGAAGAAAGCGAACAAGTGCAGCAAGAAGAAGAGGGAAGAACGAAGAAGACAACGAAAGAAGTGGAATACGACGAAGTGAAACAAATAATAAGGAAAATAAGAAATGGTACAACCCCAGGCATGGACGGTATAAGTGGAGAAATGATAAAATATGGAGGTGAAGAAATATGTAACAGAGTACATATGATTATTAAACAAATATGGGTGACTGAAGAATGAAGATGTGGAATAATTATCCCAATACTGAAAAAAGGAGACCCAGAATTATGCACGAATTATCGAGGAATTACCTTACTGAATATGGCATATAAGATCTTTACCACGGTAGTACAATGTCAAATGAAGCACGTAGACCAGGAAATCGAACAATATCAATGTGGTTTTCACCCAGGCAGATCAACGGTGGATGCGATACACATGATCAATAAAATCATAGAAAAAGCGTACGAATATGGTATAGAGCTTCACATAGTATTAGTAGATTTTAAAACTGCATTTGACAAAATTAAAAGAAAACAGCAACTAATATAAGACGTGAAGGAACTGAAGGTACCACAGAAAATAGTAAAACTAACACAAATGACACTAGATAGATCAGAAGCAACAGTGAAACTGGGAAAAAAGTTCACTGAAAAGCTACACACAAATATAGGAGTTCGTCAGGAAGATGCACTATCACCAGTCTTATTTAACATAGCCCTAGAATGTATAATATGAAAAACAAAATGCGCAGCTGCAGGTAGTAGTATACGCGGACAATTTAGCCATCATAGCAAGAAGCAAGGAAAAACTAATAGAAACCATGGAAATAATTGAAACAGAAGCTAAGAAGAGAGGTCTAATAAAAGAGACAAAAACAAAATATATGAAATGCAAAAGAATACAAATAAACAATAAAAATGAGAAAAAGCAAGACACAAGTGCAAGAATACAAAATGGATACAAACTTTTCAATATGTATAAAGTAATTTTAAAAGATAAAAAAATCAGTAAACAAACGAAGCTGAGAGTGTGCAGAACCATGATAAGACCAGCAGTGATCTACGCAGCACAGATAATCCAACTGACAAAAAAAATGAAGAACAACTGAGAATCTTTGAGAGGAGAATACTTAGATTGATACTAGGGCCAAAAAAAAAAAATTCAAGAAGACGAGTACAGAAGCAAGATGAACTGCGAGATAGAAGAAAAAATAGAAGGAAAGGATATAGTAGTGGGGACATATGAGGGTAGACGATGACAACATGTTCAAGAACGTAACGGAATGGAAACCAGGACTCATAAGACCAAGAGGAAAACCAAAAAATAGATGGAAAAATGAGATGTTAGAAGACCTTAGGAGTTAAGAACTAGAGAGAAAAAATCCAAAATAGAAAGGATTGGAGAGATATAGTATAAAAAGCCAAATCCCACAAGAACTTATAAAGAAAATAAATAAAGCAAGGGAGTGATTAACCCCAAAAAAATCTAACGAACCCAAAGGCGCCAACGATTCCTAGGGGAATTACGGCAAATTTAATTAATAGAATTGACTAACAACACTGTTATTTTGCATCACAATAATTCCTGTCAAGTTAAAACTTGGAAATAATTATAACAACATACAATTTGCAGTTCTAATTTTCATCTTTCAAACTTCTGCATGAAATGCAAACATATTAAATTAACTTCAAACAATATAATATCCTTTCACTAGAAATACAGATGATATCGCAATAAGCAATTAATGAAATGAATTTTACAATGATTTATAACAAAAACATATTTTCCTTAAGCTTCCACGCAAGAATTTTCTTAATGTGTTTGTGAGTCACAGCCATAAACCGATTTTGGAGCACCTTAAAAGTTCAATATTTTGAAATTTCTGAGAAAATTCGTCATTTTTTGATGTGGTGGTTTTATTTTAATTTGCGATCATAAACAGAAATTACAATAAACTCAAAAACTCGGTAATGCATTGTTTCTTGTTTTAATATAAAAAATACCAACAAATTAAACGTTTAACCTTTAAAATTATCTGCTATAGCAACAGAGAATATGTCAATCAATAGCAACCTGCACAAATATATGCAAAGGTGAATGCATTCAACGCAGACAATACGACACTGAAACACTTGACTTTAGTCTGGAGGACACAAGAACCTTATTTGTTCCACAAGGAATGATGACATCACTGATGTGAAGGCACTACCGTGACCACCTGATGTTCTTGAAGAAGCAGGTAATTATACAGAGAACTAATCAAATTTGTTCTTTGCATTCTAGTGCAAGTCAGTAACACAGCATACTGCATATGTAAACGTACTTACTACAACATGTACAATAATATCCGCTTAATCATAAATTAGTAAAAATTCTAGTCGTAATATCCCACTAAAGGTGTCTAAAATGATTAAATTAAAATTACCTTCGGGATCCAATAGTCGAGTAACACCATACTCGCGTTCAGCAATATAAAAGGCTGTTTCGATTCTTTCTCGTACATGTTGAGTTTTAGTACTACGCCAGTCGATGAGATCAGGCCTGTTACGATGAATAATTGCATTGAATGCCAGACCATCTTTCCAAGAGCTGGTGAAGTCACTAATGCGGACGCCAGGGTACTTATGGGTAGTGCGCTTGGCCCATCTCAAGAGATAGTCTTTAGCAGAGATGTTGGACTCTTGACCAACAACAATGTCTGATATCTGAAACAAATACAACAATTAATTTAAGTCTTAAGAACTTCTATGTTTTATACAACAGCTGCATATCAAGCTCAAAAAGTCATATTTTAACACATAATTGATACAGTATACAATTAATGAGTTTAAATTAATATTCATTTTATAGTGACGGCATTAATTTTATATGATTTACTTTTAAAAAAATGCATTAGGATTCTAAGCAATGATTTAATATAGCCAACCGACATAGAAGACGTACCATTTATATAGTATGTACTTCAAAATAAGTTTCATGAACTAGGTATTCTAGATACCTGTTATAATTATTTTGCAAAATAAATTCCAATTATTGTCGCTAGAAGATCACAATGTGAAACACTTATTACGTGTCATAGATAATTTAAGGGTAGCACATAGCAATCTGAGTTTTATTGCCACTAAACATGACTTAACCACAGTAGGACTGCATAATAAAACCTTAATTGGCTACTACAGTGAACAATCAAGCAAATTCCAAGCAAATTTCACACACTTTGTCGTGACTTTACTTGGAATACTAAATCACGGATAATTAATTTAAGCCTACAACAACCAAGTACATACAAAAATTATGCATCTAGTAAAAACATAGATCTATTTTACATTATATGTAGATTCCTAAAATTGCAGTAATTCTGAGGATTTATTGAAGTGTCGTTAAAAGAACTAAAATAATATTTAAAAAAAAAGAAATATACAGTGAGACAATATTTGCAACGTATGGATATTTGTTAATTTTTACTATAATTAAAATTAAATTGCACTGTAGAGGAAATCCAATCATAAATTACCTACAATATAACCACAACTGAGTAACATACGTCGCTAAATATCTAAAACAAAACAATGTAAATGAATCAGTTTTATGTGCGCAAAAGACACATCCGACAACTTATCAGTGACGAGTGCATGCTGCGCAGCACAAACCATTCAACGTTGATCCTTAGCTAAATTTACCATTGGTATTTCCCTATGTTGCCCATGCTATCAGACACACTGCATATCTGGAAAACTGTTAAACCCCCTCTTAGAATTAAGTATTGCACAATGCACAGGATGTTCCATTTTGTATAAGATTAAATAGAATTCTCAGTTATTGTGACAGCTCGATAAAAATAGTTTGCACATTAAGCGATCAACTTTTCGAGGGTAACACAATTGTTGAAAACATAAATAGAAATCTGTTTTGTTTTAACATTTCTATTTGGGGTCACAGTTCATTTGTATGTTAAAATATTAAAAAACAAAGTAGGCATTCTTAGTGGTACACTTTTTCACGTACATAAAGCAACTTAATCTAGTCTGAATTAGTATATTGCCTGTATTTTTGTAGTTATCACATAAACGTTAATTTTTTTTTAAGTCGTGGTTGGCCTTGACGCCATCAAATAGCATGTGTTTTTAGCAATATAGAAATTATGGCAATATTAATACATACATTTTTCTTTTTTACTTTGTATTTGTCAAGTAATCATTTTGGAACTGAGTGTTGATGTTTAGTAACTAACTATAGTTCATTATCTATGTATATCTATTTAAATGATTTGTCTTAAAGACATTTAAATTTAGCTTAAATAAATTATTTACAATTTTTTCAATTAATGTCAGTACACAACAAAAAATTAATATCTATTTTTATTTTAATGTAAAATATTAAATGTCCTTTCAGTATAACTGCATAAAATTGAAACGGGTCTCTAGTATCCCTCGCCTGTATGGGCCGTTTTCATGTTTAAAATCGTAACAAACTTATATTTATTATATTTTTATTGTAAATTAGATTTAATCAGTGTATTCTAGTCTAATCAAAATTGCGAGGAGCCGTTCCTGTACGTGCATCGGTAACATTTGCGTATATGCAGCGATAAACGTAACTTCGAAGCCTACTCGCGGGAAGAGTAGATTTTCAACTTAAGCAGATTTAAGAGGAAACAAGAACTCCCAGGCTCACCTTAGCTGGGGGCGGTAGTACCTGCGACTCCTGAGTGCATTGTGCGAGATCGCCCTAAGACGAAATACACAGAAGCGGCGGGAAATCTTGCCTATAAGTTTAGAGCGCATCAAAACAGTGTTTCCACGCTGAGTAAACGCCATATTCACCGCGTACAAGGTGTGTACACAAATTTGCACCAAACCTAAAGGTGCACTCATCGCGTTCATTCTGAATACGTGATGTAAGCCGTTGTGGCGATCAAGATAGCAGGCGAAAAAGGGCGGCTTAGAAAAACAACTTTAATTAATATTGTCTTGTCAATCACAAAATGTATTTTCAATAAATAAGATATTTGATGTGAGAAACGTAATTATTAGTAGAATAAGTGCGTCTTCTCCATAGTGGTGACCCCGAAGAGAACACAGACTTTTCGTACATCGTGCGTTCCTTTAAAAAATCGACAATTTTCGTGGCATTCACTGACATTAATCGCATATGATAGTGCAATGGAACAAATGGAAGAGCAGCTCAGACAGCTTCAACAGGAACAACTAAGACTCCAGAAACGATGATTCCACCTGCAGAACCTCGAGAAAACACTAGTGTTTTCCGAGTAAGTCCAAAGTTTCCACCGTTTTGGCCCGAACAGCCAGCTGTTTGGTTCGCTCAAGTTGAATCGCAGTTCGCTCTTTCTGGAATTACACAGGACAGTACTAAGTTCCATTATGTAGTTTCAAGCTTGGACAATCGTTGCGCTGCAGAAGTGAGTGACATTATAACAAGTCCACCTGCAGACAATCGTTATTTGTACCTACGAACAGAACTAATCAAGAGGATGTCGCAGTCAGCGGAACAGCGAGTCCGAACATTATTAAGTGATGCCGAACTAGGAGACCGGCGACCTTCGCAATTTCTTCGGCACTTGCATACCCTCACAGGAGATATCCAGGTACAAGACAACCTTTTACGTACTTTATGGCTGCAGCGATTGCCACCAAACCTCCAAGCAATTCTTCAGGTACAAAGCGAACTCGCCTTGGACAAGTTAGCCGATTTAGCTGACAAGGTAGCTGAAGTATTACCATATCCATTGCCCACCACACATCAAACTGCTAGTGTAGCATCAGTAGCTATTGACAATCTAACCAAACGATTAGATGATCTTGCCCGTCAGTTAGCGGATATTAAAACTGCAATTTCGTCAAATAGTTCTCAATATCGATCTCGCAGTCGATCGCAATCGCGATATCGAAGAAATCAATCACCAGCACCTCAAACTTCCCAGAAGAGTGACGTATGCTGGTACCATCGAAAATTTAACAATTTAGCGAAGAAATGCACCGCTCCATGCAGTTTTTCGTCAAACTCCAGCGGCAACCAGTAACGGCGGCGGATGGTTGTCAGAAGAGTTCAAGCCGCCTTCTTGTAACAGATCGGACAAGCAAGCACCAGTTTTTAGTCGACACTGGATCCGATTTATGCTGTTTCCCATCAAAACTTCTTCCTGAAAAGCGTCCAAACACAAATTACGAACTCAGCGCTGCGAACAGCACTACGATCAAAACCTATGGAATCATAAATCTACGCCTAAATTTTGGACTTCGGCGAGATTTCATCTGGCGCTTTGTAGTAGCAGACGTCTCTCTCCCTATCATTGGTGCAGACTTTCTATCGTACTACAACTTGTTGCCAGACTGTCAGAACCAACGCCTTCTGGATGGTATTACAGGTTTAACCGTCCCCGGCCAGACTTTTCAAGAACATCATTCAAGTATTAAGGCGTTAACGCAAGAAACTGACTCCTACAGTATCTTGGCTGAATTTCCAAGTCTTATCAAGCCTTCTGGAACTCCTAGAGAGGTACGACACAATACCTTACACTATATTCGCACAGTTCCAGGCCCTCCAGTTTTTTGTCGACCACGTCGTCTTGCTCCCGACCGCCTGCAAATCGCCAAGACAGAATTTGAGGTTATGCTTCAAAATGGTACAACACGACGTTCAGAAGGACCTTGGGCATCCCCGCTTCATCTTGTACCAAAGAAGAACGACGGCTGGCGCCCATGCGGTGATTACAGAGCACTCAATGCGCGCACAATCCCAGATAGATACCCAGTGCGACACATACACGACTTCGCACATCGTCTTCGTGGATCCAAAATATTTTCTACGATCGACTTGGTAAAAGCGTACACTCAGATACCAGTGAACCCGGACGATATACCAAAAACGGCAATTACGACCCCTTTTGGATTGTTCGAGTTTCCATTCATGACGTTTGGTCTTCGAAATGCTGGTCAGACATTCCAACGGTTTATCGATGAAGTTATACAAGGATTTGACTTCTGTTTTGCTTACATCGACGATATCCTTATCTACAGCCGTGACGCCACTCAACATCAAGAGCATTTACGCACTCTCTTCACTCGACTCAACGAGTATGGTATATTGGTAAATCCTAACAAATGCGTTCTAGGCGCACCAAAAGTTACATTTCTTGGATACGAAGTTTCCGCTGAGGGAACCTGTCCTATTCCCGACCGAGTTGCAGCACTTCAAGACTACCCGTTGCCTCAAACAGCTAAAGGTTTACGACGCTTCTTGGGCATGATTAACTTCTACAGACGTTTCCTGCCCTCTGCGTCAGAGAATCAAGCCCCTCTCCACGCCGCAGTTGCCAACTTGAGCGGTAGTCAACCAGTATCCTGGACACCGTTTTAGAACAAGCATTCATCGCTTGTAAAGAGAGCCTTAGCAACGCTACACTGCTTGCCCATCCCGCTCACGGCTCACATCTAGGACTTTTCACAGACGCCTCTTCCACATCCGTTGGTGCATGCCTGCAACAATATGTGGACAAAGCTTGGCAACCGCTAGCGTTCTTTTCTAAGAAGCTCAATAAGAAACAATCAGAATGGCCTGCTTATTACCGAGAACTTTTAGGTGTGTACGAAGCTGTACAACATTTTCGGCACATTCTGGAAGCACAACACTGTACGATTTATACGGACCACAAACCGCTGACATATGCTTTCCAACAAAAACGAGAAAAACTTCCTCCAGTTCAACTCAATCAGCTTTCATTCATAGCTCAATTTACTACAGATATTCAACACATAGATGGCAAATCTAATGTAGTGGCAGATACAATGTCTCGGATCGAAGCAGTAACGAGTATCCATCAGCTAGATCTCATAGCACTCGCACAATCTCAGAGAGATGATCCTGAACTCCACAGTCTTCTAGATGGTGGCTCATCACTCCGCCTAGAACAAGTTCCAATCCCTGGCAGTAAGACCAAGATATACTGTGATACATCAACTAACAAGCATAGACCTTTTGTCACAACTATGTATCGTCGAATCGTTTTTGATTCTCTGCATGGCCTAGGTCATCCTGGCGTTAAAGCAACAACAAAACTCGTATCAGAACGCTTCGTATGGCCTAACATGAAGAAAGATTGTAATTCCTGGACTCGATCCTGTCAACACTGTCAGCGTTCAAAAGTTTCGAGACATGTGATGACTCCTGTAGGAACTTTTCAACTGCCTCAAAATCGATTCCAGCAGGTACATCTAGACATAATTGGCCCATTGCCCATGGTAAGAAATTATCGCTACTGCCTTACAGTAATAGACAGATACTCCCGGTGGCCTGAAGCCTGGCCACTTGAACGTATTACTGCACAAGAAGTCACAGAAGGTTTCCTATCATGCTGGATATCCAGATTTGGCTCACCTTCTCAAATCACTACTGATCAAGGTCGCCAATTCGAGTCTGAACTATTTAAATCACTGGGAATAACAATTGGATTTAAACGCACAAGAACAACGAGTTACCACCCATGCTCAAATGGAATGGTCGAGCGATTTCATCGACACCTCAAAGCTGCTCTCATGTGCCACCCAGAACTTACTTGGCTCGAAGCTTTGCCAATAGTTCTCCTTGGCATTAGAAGTGCCTTCAAAGAGGACTTACAAACCTCTTCCGCAGAAATCGTTTACGGAGAACCTCTACGTCTCCCAGGAGAAATGTTGAGTAAACCTGCTGTCGATGCAGAACAGCCCGGTGATGTTTCTGATTTCCTAAACCATCTAAGAAATCAGATGGCACGACTTCGACCAGTCCCTGCATCTCACCACGTTTCCCCTAAAATATTTATATTCAAGGACTTAGCCACGTGTACTCACGCATTTTTAAGAGACGACCGAGTTCGCCCTTCTCTGCAACCTCCATACACTGGCCCGTATCAAATCATATCTCGAGACGAAAAAACTATGATGTTACGTATACGAGACAAGGATGTTTGCGTCAGTCTCGATCGAGTGAAGCCAGCATACATCGAAGATAATAAAAGCGAAAACACAACCAATACCCAGAAAGACTATGTGACCCGATACGGACGGAAAGTTCATTTCAACTTAGGACATCTCTTCTCCGTAGGGGGGTGATGTGGCGATCAAGATAGCAGGCGAAAAAGGGCGGCTTAGAAAAACAACTTTAATTAATATTGTCTTGTCAATCACAAAATGTATTTTCAATAAATAAGATATTTGATGTGAGAAACGTAATTATTAGTAGAATAAGTGCGTCTTCTCCATACCGTCATTGAAACACCCGAACGAGAGAACGGGACTTCCCCGCAGTAGGGAGTGTGGTACCTTGCCACGCGTCACGCAGTTCAAGGTTTGAATGACGCATTTAGAAGGAGAGGCTAGTATGCGATGCAACAATTTTCCTGGCCCAACTTCCAGATAAATTTGATACCGAAAATGTTTGCAGTTCAAAGCAATAAGCAATCAATACACGTGTGTGAGAATCGCGTTTACCTACGCGAGTTGTGACGGGATTTAATGCATGCGAATATCGACAGGGTCCGCTCTAGCCAGGGCCGTCTTTAGACAATTGTAACGTTTGCGGTTTTATTGTTGCGACTCTATTTTAATAATGTTTTATGTATGTTTGATATGCGAATATGTTTAACGTACATGCGAGTAGCCCACGCTTGTGTATGTTGTTTGAAGTTAGTTTCAGCCCGAGAACAGGGGTGGACCAGATTTCCGTTTTTTTGGCAAATAGTGATCGTTCGCAAACAATTCCTTATATAAATATTAAAACCTACGAAATTTCTTGTTATAATTTAGCTTGCAACGGTAGAGTTGACCATGATCATAAGTACTTATGTAAATTAAAATACAACAAAAACATCTTTCCAGTATAGCTGCAGGGATATTTGCACGAAATATGAAATAAATAATTAGAAGCGAGAGCATATAAAACATATTAACACCAAACAGCGAAATGCATACAATAGAAAACCACAAAAAAACTTCTTTTGCAATTATTTAAATTTATTTGGACATAATGAGATTACAATACGGAATTGTTTACGCTTATTCACATATTAAAACAGCATTGCATTGAAACGTATCGATGCTAATTTTTTCTAGAACTAAGTATTACGTACTACACAAACAACTACCATATTACTTCCATATTTCTGATATAGAAATTAATGGCAAGTAATTGAACTACCTTGTAACTGCTGCACTAATTTCGCTTATTTTGTAAAATCAACAGAAAGTCCGAATTAATGGTTTCTCAACACACAACTCGATTTTTGTGTATCTATAATGAAAATATTTGTTATGAGCCGTCTGTTTACTCTTTATCTAATAAATGCGCGATCAAGGGAGCACATACCGCGTACCAGTTTTTCCTCTAATTAAAATATCGCCCATCACTTACGCGATTAACGTTAGATGAAATAAAACGATAAGTTCTTAATTACAGTAACGATGTAGTTCAGCTCTTATGCTTTTTGTGTTATGGTTACATAATTAATTAGATTGCGTTTATACCGCCGAAGCACGAGTGAACCTGCAATTTCGTTTTTTATAGTCCGCAATTTAGTTTTTACAGTCTGAAAAGTCCAATTCTACAATTAATTTTTCAATTTTAACGTAAACCTCGTATTTACGCACGTATATATTTCCGGTATGTTAGTAGCGATAATCGCGTAATAGAACTTGGTTTTACGAATGTTGTTCCGTATGTAAGCAAACAAACATTTATTTTATACCCAAATAGTCTTATCAATCGAACTGTATCTACTTGATAATATTTATATTTTTAACCATTTTAGTTTACATCATAAATACTTATTGCAACTATTAATATCTTTTTAGGCATACATTACTGTACAATTTTTAGGCCGGAAAGTATTTCTTTACAGAGCAGTTTTTGATAAATTTTCTTTACAGGCCTACTTAAAAAATTGACGTTTTGATAGATTTGCAATATTTGTTGACTAACTAGTTACTAAGGAAATCAAATACAAATACCGGGTGACTATAAATGATTGAGATTTTTTTTCTTAGGTTGGCACTGTTTATGTTGGTGACACTGAGAGTCTATGTCAAATTCGAGGTTAGCAGGTTAGGTTTTGCGTCAGTTTTGACACAGAATGATGCAAAACCTAGCCTGCTAACCTCAAATTTGACATAGACTTACAGTGCCACCAACATAAACAGTGCCAACCTAAGAAAAAAAATCTCAATCATTTATAGTCACCCGGTATCTCTGATATAGTGCTTGTTTGTTACATAATGTTCCAATATTTAGGTAAAATTAAGAAGAAACGAGGGTGTCTAATAGCTGTACGTAACTCATCCGGAAACGCTCTTTACAGGACTTCTAGGCTTTCAGGTTTCGCCTTCGGCAACGGCCTGAAATTTGCCTGCGCGTCCTTTAAAGATGGTCTTTCCAGACTTGTTACGTAAACTACTAATACCTCTAGCCTTCAAAAACTGCATACAGTGTGTTTCACTTTACATGGAAGCACCCCTGTATTTTCTTTGTTTTCGTATGAATCGATTTGAATTTTTTACCAGTTGTACAACTCACCAAAAGGCATCTATTCATGTCCTTGAGTGCAAATGACGTTATTAGCCTGGCCTACTACGATGAAGAACATGGGTCGTATTGTTAATATTTTGCATCGCGTTAAAGTTACAGCAAAAAGTTATTAAGAAAAGTTGTTTAGAATCAAAAGAGTACCCCAGATACCGATTTTTGTTTAATAATTCGAATTTTTAATTTTTATCTATAAATTTGTCCAAGTCCCAAATTTCAACTTTTAATTTTGGTATCAAATGGTGCCATGGAGAAACAACATTTTTTATTATTGTTGCAAACGTCATTAGCTTTTAATAATGGCTAAATTACGTTTAACTGTAGCTGAGGAAGTAGAAATAATTAAAATTACTGGTGAAAATGCAAGATCCAATAGAGAAGTAGCTAGAATATTTAATGGAAGGCATCCAGGGAGTGCACCTATTTATCCTGACACAAATTAAAAAGTTGATTAATTTTTTTAACAGTTCCAGGTTAAATAGGTGCACGCCCTGGATGCCTTCCATTAAATATTCTAGCTATTTCTCTATTGGATCTTGCATTTTCACCAGTAATTCTAATTATTTCTACTTTCTCAGCTACAGTTAAACGTAATTCAGCCTTTATTAATAGCTAATGACGTTTGCAACAATAATAAAAATGCTGTTTCTCCATGGCACCATTTGATACCAAATTAAAAGTTGAAATTTGGGACTTTGACAAATTTATGGATAAAAATTAAAAATTCGAATTATTAAACGAAAATCGGTATCTGGGGTATCCTTTTGATTCTAAACAACTTTTCTTAATAACTTTTTGCTGTAACTCTAACGCGATGCAAAATATTAACAATACGACCCATGTTCTTCATCGTAGTAGGCCAGGCTAATAACGTCATTTGCACTCAAGGACATGAATAGATGCCTTTTGGTGAGTTGTACAACTGGTAAAAAATTCAAATCGATTCATACGAAAACAAAGAAAATACAGGGGTGCTTCCATGTAAAGTGAAACACACTGTAAATAAAGAACCGACAGTATCGAATTGAATCAAGCTATACATTTTAAAACTTAAATAAATCTCAATGCATTACGCCATGTGCACTCTTTAGCGTGACAATTATTTAGCAAGAGTAATAAACCGTCTGACAAAATGCTCAAAGAATGCAAATTTTACACTCGCTTCCTGCTATCAATTTTCCACTTGTCTGAATAGTAACGGTTAATGTCTCATTAAAAGTGCTTCAGTCTAACACCACAAGCAGCACTTGCCATAAAAAATCCTTCAGGGGTAATTCTGCACACTGGCTTCTGGAGAATATCAATTGCCACTTCAATAATCTAATAAAAATTTGCAGCATGGGGCGATGAATTATAGTACTTGAATGCGTACTTAATGTGGAATGTTAACGATGTGTTAAAGTGAAAGAAGTCTCCTCCAAAGATGCTCCTTGAGTTTTTATTTTCTCGGCAATTTCATTCTATAGTTCAATGACCACCACATGCCTGATTATTTCAAGAGAACATGCAGATTAGAAAGTATTACATAGTTGCATTGAAATGTGGAACTCGGACTCCTGGAGCTCTTGAGAAACCCCGGTGATGCTTAGCAACAGTTTAAACCAAACACACAGCTTTAAAGCATAAAGTTAATCATAAATCAGCAATGAATTTCTGACCGTTACCCAATCAACCATAAAGTGAAGTGGTCCTTTCGCAATATTCCTGAGGATGTGCGTTACCCAAATAAAAATGTTCATGAATTAATTTTAAAAATGCAGTGCGACATGAAAAACTATTTTTTCAAACTTTGGATATTATGTGTGTTAGTAGGAACGCCTAATTGCCATTTATTTGCCAATCAATCAAAATACTGCAGCTTTTCATACAAAAATTGGAATGAATCAACAGTTACTAAATTAACATAACATGGGAGATACTACTGTTAAGCACTCCACAAGAACTTCAAGAGATGTGACCCGATCTGTTCCATTAAATGCCAACAAGCATGGCACACTATTTTAATGTTTACTTGGCTTTAGAAAATTGCGGTTTTTGTAACCGAATATTTATATATTTTTTTAAATCAGCCAAATTATTTTTTATAATGTCTATTTTTCTTTATTTATTGAAATGCAATCTAAAGCGTCTTTCATAATGACTAAAAACGCCATAAGTTGAAAAATTAATATAAAACATAAAATTGTTTTAAAATATATGGGTACACTTTAATCTGTAATTAAGAATAAAGAAACACATTTCAGAGTTTTAAAAGGTAGCAATAAATCAGTAGAACTAATTATTAAATATTTAAAAACATAATTGCTGTTATAATAAGAATACATATCTGATAATTAAATTACAGATCATGACTAATTACATTTAATATTTCAAACACAAATAACGTTAGAAAATACTACTTTTTGAAAAGAAAAAAATAATTCCTTATAGAAATATATTATTGCCATCAGACTATTTAATTTATTTAATATTTCGAATGAAGCAGATAATCGGCCATCTCTCAGAAGAGTTCAGTAATTAAATGTGAGTTTGTATGGCATTGCACAAGCTTCGTCTTGTAATAAAATAGTGATCATCAGACCTTAAAAAAGGTTAAACATTAAGAGTACCATGCCAATTAGACGATTCTTGGTTATATGTATTTGGCCCTAATAACTTTACAGATATACTATCACAAAACAAGTAGATTATAGTTTCTTCATGTTTTATTTACAAAGGCATTATAAAAGTATTGGTTGTGTATTTATAAACTATATATAGTATATAGCTTGTTTACCTAGATACGCTGATTATCCCTTACCTTTCCCCATTATAAACAGAAAAATTTAAATATCGTAAGCTGATAAACTTATTCACGCTAATAAATTTAAAATTTTAATTTTATTTTATTTTAATTAAAGCGAGGTTGTGGTATTCTGTTGAATTCGGCATCTTAAAAAAACGAAGTCCAAAAACGAGGCAAAATCGCAACCAGAAATCCACAAACACACAGAAAATCCATAAATATAAACAATTAAAGCCCTATAACAAGACGAAGTTATCGTACTGACATTCAAGAAAACTCACTTGAGATGTAAATATGCTTAGATTTTAGTAATTTGTCAGTGCGACCGCTGAACGCTCTAATAGACAGAAGTACAAAAAACGATTGATAATCTTGCAACACTTCAACATAAGCAGGACAGCGCCGTGAATACCCAAAATATTCAAAGGGCTGACAGTGCTACTCCGCAGGAGGAGAGGGTTGACACTAAGATGGCCAAAACAAAATAAGGGCGCCACCAATTTTATTGTTGCACAACTCGCGGATCTAAGTTGAAAGATTCTAGATACGAAAATACATTAATCAGACGTAGGTTCTTTGATAAACTGTAACTTCCTATAGAAAGAGAAAGACGTAAATGCGGGCAATTAATGTGATATTTACTTCCAATAAATGCAGAATAAATAAAATAATGGAGTTCCTCCGTACGGAAATAAAATATTGAATCTATGATATCTAAATACCATGTACGTAACTAATTGAGGCGAACTCGATACCAAACCCGCGACGTGTACATGAGGCGTTCACAACATAACATGCGTATTTTAATTTTAAAAGTAGTTTAATGCAAACATATACACTGTGGTTTTTTATGTCGTTACAACACATATTACGTGCATCGTTTTTTCATAAGTGTTTTGATTTTGATAACATTTTAAACACTTGTGAAAAACCGATGCACGTAATGTGTTGTAACGAGATAAAAAAACCACAGTGTATAAATCGCTAATACGTATGACTACATCAATAAATGATAATTTGATAAATCATGCATAAACAGAAAAATTTAAATATCGTAAGCTCCTAAACTTATTCACGCTAATACATTTTGAATTGCGGCAAAATATTTATTTCAATTAAAGCCAGGTTGTGGCCTTCTGTTGAATTCAGCCTCCTAAGAAAACGAAGTCCAAAAAAGAACCAAAATCGCAAATAAAAACTTTAATCTAGAAATCCATAAACACACAAAAAAAGACCTATTATTGTTAACATAGAATTTCGGCTTAGACCGCGTAGTCTTTGTAGATAAACACCCATCATTCCCTGGATTAATGTGCCTTGCACCTTGTGAATTCGAGCACGCATCAACGCGATGGCCATGCCCTTTGGTGGCTCGTGTTGTTTGAGTACATCGAGAACGAAGATACTTAGCAGATTTTGCCTTGTTGCTGTATGTGCACCCATATTGACTAAAGTTTCGCAAGACCTTGCAGCAAGCATCATCAGAGTGAAAGTCGCGACTTCCCTAGTTCCCAGTTGCAAGCAAGTTCCCAGTTTCCGTTTAAATAACCAACGATGAAATATTGAAAAAAAAATAACGGAAATATCGCAACCAGTCCATTATAAATCCTTCATAAAAGGAGAGACGCGGGGTCCTCAAAATTGCAATGGTTTATTTTCTTTTTGTGAGGTCGGACCGGAAGTCGTTCGATTGAACCACACGAGATTTCCTCGCCACAATGGGGCGGAATAACACTAGAAAACCTGACCGCAGAAAGAAGTTTCTAAGTGACCACGCTAGGGCTCACGGTGGCAATACGATAAATTCGCGATTAAACTATACGGGGAAATCCCACAGAAAACGCCAGAAAAGCTAAGGCAGTACGAGATATCACATAATAATGAGAATAACCTTGCAAATAAATTTGCACAAGTGGAACAAGAAACACTGCCTGCTGGCAGGCATACTCTTAACGCATAAACCAAAAATCGCTAACGAAATATTAACATACAACTGAACAAAATAAAAGTGGTTCCCGAATGGCGCTTTTGTTGTATTTATTTTTAAGCTGCTGGCACACAATAATGCCATTTATTTTTATTAAAGGTTATGTGTGACTGTCAAAACCTCGGCGGCGTTACTTAACATTTGTAATAAATAAAGTGTCCAAGGTTCTTCTAAGAAAAAGGGGATAGTATTTAGTTTGAAGTATTTGTTACCTTGCGTGGAATTTTATTTTTAAAGTTTAAACAATAATCCCCTGGGCCACTCGTAATGCAGACGCAATTCTATAAATCGCAATAATGTCTAAGTACGTCCTTTTAAACAATCAGTTTAGCATATTTGACCACAGCTACCAATATTAAAAAATAATGTAAATCCAATATGGTTACCTTTTTTTCCACCTGTCATTTTATTTTGTTGACTTGTACCTAACCTCCAAACGTCAAAGCAGATACTTGATTTTAAATATGTCAATAATGAACTATCAGAGCTAATTAGTCAAAGTAACGCTTTCATAGGGGTGTAACAATATTCGGCAACATCACATTACTCGTGAAGGGAGAATGTAAAATTCTCAAACCAAACGCATACCTGCAACTAAACTTAACGTTAACTGTAGTAGATAAAACTACATATATGCTTTAAATTTACATATAATAAGCAGCTTTTCGGGAAAACTACAGGTAAGGTAAATAACTAAGACTAACGCTGGAAAATAAAGCAGACATAAGTGCACGCGTCAAACAATGTAACACCACACTAGAATTTCGAGATCTAAATATTATTAATATCTCGCACATCACATTTACAAAGTGCACCATTTTAAACGTGCCAAAACATATTTTCCTCATTAAAAATATCTTCCAACTTAGTTGGGTTTGAACCTGCGATATCTGGAGCAGAAACCCAATACCCTAACCCTGTGCTATAGAGCTTCCAAAATATTTTAGTGGAACTTCCGCTTTAAGATATTTCAAATATGATACGTTTTATAAACATTTATCATCGTAAGTTATGATTTTAAAAAATATCAATTTGAAAGATATGTTTTAAAGCGATCAAAATATCGTAAATTGACAAATTACTAAATAACCAATATTTCTTGATAAAAGGTTTATTATTCCTAGCTCCCCATTGATATAACAAAAACTGATAATCATCTGTTATACAAACGTTTCCAAAATAAAATAGGTTAAAAGAGATAATTAAATATTGTTAAAGAATAAGCTTTCGCATTTTAAACAAAACCTTGTGAAACTGAGCAAGGCCTTTAAAAATACACTCCTCTTTATGTTGAAATAAAAACCGTCTCGGTTTCATAAAATACAATACTCCTCGTTATAACTTCACAGAAGACCACATTACACAAAATCGACGAAGCGGAGTTGCCAAGGGCGATTACACCGCCAACCGTTGCTTCAATTGCTAACGTACATGGTTTAGTGAATCTATTAATCAATTTAGCTTCGTTTGAATGCTTTTGATTTTGGATATAAAAGCCTTTTGCACAAACTAGTGAAGGTTTCAATATTAGGTTTTCATTATAGTGGGCTCTTGAACAAATATACACATTGAATACGTATTCTACTTAATAGACATCCTTTATAATTATGTTAATTACACTGTGGTACAAATATTCAAAAGTTCACGAGACATTTAGTCTAGTATACATAGGACTTTATAATGGCCAATTTACCCGACTAAAATAAAAAACTCTCCATTATGTCTTACTAGTACATTATTTGTTGTTCATACCTGTGATACAAAATATATACATAAGTTCGTAACAACCACAGCATTATGAGCGGGAGTTATGAATTATAATACCCGCTCATAATGCCGTTTATAGACTACAGCAAATGCAGAGCGGAAAAAAGTAGGGCAAATGATAAAGATATTTTAAGATTCAATGGGAGCCATCACAGCGAAGGCTCAAGCCTTAAACAGCCTGACTTTTGAAATTGTTAAAGTTCTTGCTATAGAAAAAAATATTGTATTATACACGACGATAATAGTATATTATGATACGAGTTTTATAAGAAGCATTTTGTAGCACGCACGAATTTAGGGTACGACGAGCGAAGCGAGAAGTGCCCTAAAGGAGTAAGTGCTACAAAATGCCTTATAAACGAGGTATCATACAGTATTTTATCTACTTTGCCACTTCTTTAAGCAAAAAAATGAAAATTTTTAATATTTTTGTTATAGCATCGCTTTGTGTCTATTACGATACGCAAACGCGTATCGTAAAAGCCTCAGTACGAACGCAAAGTAGATAATAGTATATTATGATACGAGTTTTATAAGAAGCATTTTGTAGCACGCACGGATTTAGGGTACGACGAGCGAAGCGAGGAGTGCCCTAAAGGAGTAAGTGCTACAAAATGCCTTATAAACGAGGTATCATACAGTATTTTATCTACTTTGCCACTTTTTTAAGCAAAAAAAATGAAAATGTTTAGTATTTTTATTATAGCATCGCTTTGTGTCTATTACGATACGCAAACGCGTATCGTAATAGCCTCAGTACGAACGCAAAGTAGATAAAGTTATTTCTATCCACTCGTGTATCATTAACGTCTCGACTTCGTCTCGACGTTAAACGATTCACTCGTGGATAAAATTAACTTGATCGTCTTGTATAATAAATTACTATTATTTGTAAACCACCTTTATCATTTGTTTTTAAAGCTTTTTCAAGGGTGTCTGGGTCAAAATACACATATCTGGACGACTCCAGCAGCTTTTTATAGGTATTGCTAACAAAACTTTTTTCCCACTCCCTGGGTACCTTTACAATTTCAAAAATACCGTCAAATCTTAAATTGGACTCAGTGAAATCTATGCACCTGGATACATAAAACTTTAACTTACAAACATGTAGTTCGTTAATAGTTGTAATACTGATTGTATCAACCTTAGTAGAGGTGAATGGTGAATTACATGACAAATCATTATTCTTACCAACAAAATTGAGGCACGTCAACTATGCAAAATTTTAGAGATTCAGTACAACCAACTTAGACGAGAAATTTTTATATGAATTTGAGCGCCAAATGGCGAAGTACCCCGCACTGGCAAATAAACCCCATCATACGGTACTTCAAGATTTTTTAATGAAAATTTACTCAACAAATCGGATACCGCGTGTACACTGTGATACATCGTAATATAATTCATACTATGTACTTACAAAATTTTAAAAAACTATATTTCGTATGTCACGGTTTAAAATTCACCTTTAAAATATAGTAATTTCAAAACTAGTAAGTAATAAGGCGACGTGGTATCGCATTACTGTTTTTAACTATAAATCTACTTTTAATACATGGACAAGAGTTTTCCATTAAAAGTCATGTAACGGTTTAAGACGTATAAGATGTTAAAAATGAAGTTTATTTCCAATACCAAGTACTGATAACAATTTTATTTCATTCTCTAACAACTTTTCATTAATTTTGATCATACTATGATAATAACAATCTGTCTAAAGGCATCCGGTGTTCCGGCTCGACCTTTGCCATTT
This sequence comes from Agriotes lineatus, assembly GCA_940337035.1. NCBI lineage: Eukaryota > Metazoa > Arthropoda > Insecta > Coleoptera > Elateridae > Agriotes > Agriotes lineatus. Next base: position 107,895,594 of record OW679195.1, on the reverse strand, counting down.
AGAAATAAACAAAATTTCTTCTAATCGGCAAATTTCAATAAATTTATATGACGAGGAAGCAGCTAATTTTAGTTTATCATTTGAACGATAGTTACACAAATTAAGAGGAAACCAAGCAACAACTAAATTATTTATTTATTATACAATATGATAATAGATTTTACTCTATATGCAAATTACGTTTTCACCTTACTACACGAAGCGGCTTTCACGAGATCGCATTGTCTTATTTTTGAAAAGAAACCACCAAGCATCGCTAAATATAGGAAATCCGAAATACCACATAAGTGATTAACAGTATTCTACTGACACGCTAATACCTATAACTTAGTGTCAAAATTAATTTCAACGGGCAGCTTACAAATTAGAAAAAACTCAACAACACGAAATAATTTGCAAAACAGTTTCTGTGCTTTCCCAGCACGACAAGAGATTCTATGCGAGATAATGTGTCTAAACCGTTTCTATTATTAAAATTACCCCCTTGATTAAATATTAAAATGCTCGACCAGAACACAAAAGGGGGAAGAAACGCCATGCTCATAGCGGACTTGTCTTAATATGGAGCAATAAAACCCTTTAGTCTTCTCCACCAGACTAGTTTCATCATCAGGCCCAACCATTAATGTGATTTATCACAAGTTAAATAGCACATGGTAAAAGTGAGGTTAAAATGTAAAAGATAAACATCTACAAGTCAACAGGGCTGTTAAAATGCCATCAAAGTGAAGAAGTGAAATAATTAAGCAGTAAACTACATTATAAAAATCATTATACTGCTTAATACAAAAATTACTGGAGGAATAAGTTAAAAAGCGATTGACAATGAAGATGCCAAAGCTGTTTTAATAACAGCCTTGTTGACTTGTAGATGTTTATCTTTTAAATTTTAACCTCACTTTTAACATGTGCTATTTAACCTGCGATAAATCACATTAATGTTTGGGCCTGATGATGCATGTCGTCTACAAAACTAATAAACCCTCGGAAAATACTAATGGGCTTTATTGTTTTATAGTACATTGCACTATTTGATCAATGCCTATAGAAGAAAATTTTATCGCTGAGTGTGCACTATATCAAAAATTTGAAACTCGTGGAATAAGTAAAAATAAGAATTTTGGTTTTCAAGTTTCTACTTAAACATATTTCTACACTGGTTCGTGTCAACATGATTCCAATTTTTCACAAATTCCCATAAAATTTACTTTTTTTATGTACTATATAAACAATTAAAAAGACTATTTTCATTCTGCAGTTATTCTTATCTATAATATTAGATTATTGTACCTACCAATTGATATGCTTTTGCAACTCACTTCAAAACCTTTCTTTCGATTGCAAATATATCAACTTTCGCTCCGATTAATATCAGACGTCAGAGGGAAATAAATGAATGGGCAAGCAATTACAATTTCTATGGAATTAATCAGTGTGGGAGTCATTTAGAAAATATTACGTTAAACTGTTTATTTAAAAAACTACTTTGAAAATAAAAACAAGAGTAGCTGTATTTATCGTAAGCGTACAAAGAATATTTTCTTGGAGAACGCAAATCATCGATGACTTTCAAACAAAGGGGCGAATTATTAAATTAACATTCGCAAATGTCAGAATGACCTAAATCCTGAAAAGGCAATCAATGTGAGTGGGCTACGGAACCGTCTGCAGATGAAACGTCTTATTTTTAATCTTCCAGTCCATCCAATTACGAGCCGCTGAATAAATAAAGTTTCGATATTTAATGATGTTTACAGTTTCGGTAAAGATGTAAATATCTTGTGGGAGTTGGATTGAAGCAAATATTTGCAGCAGAACTAAACTAGGATAGGTAGGCAGAGCGAACTATGTCAATGTCAAATACTTCAGTAACTATGCGAACAACAATCGCTATTAAAGTTGACCGCAACCATATGTTCATTTTTCTCTGAAAAACACGGCATTTTATAAAAAAAGGTGGGAGTATCAAAGATTATAAATATCACCGGCTGTAATACTCGAGTGCAGTATAAAACAAAAATGCAGCTTATCAACATTATCTTCCGATAGTAAAGTATCCTGCATTAATTCCGATATTTAATTAGAATAATTGTTTTCTCAGTGATATGGCCAAGAAAGTTCGAAGCTAAAAACATTGGAAAAATATAATCGTAAATACAAATCTATTGCAATAGATAAGAATTTTCTGACATAAGATAGCACAGCTCGACACTCCAATCAAGAAATACAAATGCATGAAATTAAAATAAGTTTGGAATAGAAATAATCAGTTTACAATATTCGATAACACAATTTGTATTAGAATCTTTATAAGCCTGCATTTCGTAATACATACTTCGATATAAATTTCCCGGAGGCTAGTAATTTACTTTACGTCTTCGTCAATTTAAATAATTGTTCAAATTGAAAGTTAAACAAATTACGCCTGTTGGTTGCGATACCACTGCGTATATACAATTATTAACATCGGCAGAAACTAGGTAACGCCTTCTTGTTAAAATATTATCGCGCCACTTCTTAACAATGCTCCTACAATTATTATATCTTTTGTCATATTTGATACGATCCAGATTAGCCAATTAAATTCCATTTTAATCGCTACTTAAATTTGCTGCAATTCCAACTTCCAAGTACTGGAAATTATAATTTCACACAACAGTTGGAATGCCTATTGAATGGTGATGTTCAGGGCATCTTAACTGTTGTGAGTACGCAACTAGAATTCGTATTATTATTGCCAATACACTGAAATCGACTGTCTTTTGTTAATTCTCACGTGCCTTATTTTTCAGCAGTTGCTTTTTAAAAGTGTTAATTGCTTTCACTGTTAACTTTTTTTATGGTTTGGCAAATGTTCCTAACTTAGAAGGATTTCAAAACGAAGTCGATGTTTATAAAACAATTCACTATATTATTGAGTTATGAAACTTTTTTTGTAGCCTGGATTAAAGCCATAAATTGTGTTAGCTATGGTGATAAATAATCTATACTTAAAAAGCAGTAGCAAAATAAGCGATAAACTGTATCTAAAAATATGAAATATGAGCAATATAATAATATAAATTATTTTAACATTTTTGCTATGTGAAAAAAATAATAAACAAACTATAATAACAGCTCATGATAGTAGTACTGATAGAATAACTTAACCACATAAAAATTTTTGAAAATATAAAGATGCACGACCGTGTGAATAGTCAAACTTATAGTTGGTAATAGAAAATCATTTTTTAAAATAAATATATATTCACTATAAAAAATATATATCACAGACGTAATATAAGCAGATTAAATTAAAAAAAAAAACTTGAAAATGCACTCCACTACAATAATTTATAGTAAAAACTTCAAGGGCGACCAGGTTTCCATTCAAAAATTCTTACAACATATATAAAAGGTTATGGATGGTCACGCAACGAGAAAGTGTTTAAACGAATTTTTCCAAAAAGAGAAAAATGTCGGTAACTTCATGTTTGTCCGATGCTGATTGACAGATGAATAGCTTCACCGATATTTCAATTTCATATACGACCTTGAAACTATGTGCAAATGCAACTGCTTGCAATTTTTTAAAATGCAGAGATAGATTTGAATATTTGGATTGCAGTGCACGTCATGATTTTACCCATATTTCGAAAACAATCTCCAAAAAATGCCCTTTTATAGATACCTTGATTTGGATATTTTGTAAAGCATATACTCTTACATTCATATGAAACAAAACCGACTATATCGATTTGGCTATAAACAAAGTGAATATGCCAGGACAACAAATTCTGAGGCACTACGAAAATCTACAAGCGTGGGTTTCGTGCTCCCTAATTTGTTTTGCCTCGCTTCCCATAGAGGCACACGTGAATTTGTTTGCTAGAATTACCGAAGTATGAAATAATTATGAACAACTACTTTATGGTCGTTAAGTTTAAATAAGCTTCTTCAAACTTAGCAAAGTTGTATTATCGTGCACGTCAAATTTTGCTATAAATTGTTCTTATCTTCAGTAAATTTAAATAATACTCGTGTTATCGGTACCACACGACATAAACTTTGTTTGAATAAAATTAAAAATATAAAATGTTCATAGTTGGTCTCATATTTAACATCATTAGTTGTACATTAGAATTATAAAATTGGCTGACATTCTAACGTCCCAAAGCTGTGACATAATGAATTTTCAGTTGTTTTTCATGTGCTTAACCTTGGATTAATTATCTCCAACTAACAATTTTTCGGCCTACTGCATTTTATTCCTCCCACCGCTACATTATGTTTTAAAATTCCTTAAAATATCAGCTGTATTAGCGGATGAATTCCTTAAGCACACTATACATAGTTTCATTTCAGGAGCTTGGCTACAACTAATCACTATAAATTACGCTACTACCATTCATATTATTCAGCATTACTAAACTTCATCACAATTTCAGATTTATGTGAAATAGTACGGGCGAAAAGCCTATTCAATAAACTGATCTTGTGAAGTGTCTAGAGGGAGAAACCTTTTCAACATAAAATCTCAATCAATATTTACATCACGAGGGAAATTACTGTCAATAATAATAATAAGCCTAAACAATAGGTTCGAAAAGTGACTACTAATTGTCAAAGCTAACCTTAACTCTTTTCCGCTCAATCGCTTTGGTTTCCTCGGCAACTTCCGGTTTACTTTTGAGGCTTCGCGTCGCCGCCCTTTGAGTTAAATCCTCAGGAAAGCTCTTTTCCTCGCCGCGTGTTAATGTAGTGACTTTTCTAACAATCCTGGTTGTTATCCTGCGTGTACCATCGTCGTTTTTGCGTGTGGTTTTTGTAGATTCTATAGAGCTACCCAAAACTTCCGTGGATAAGTGTTTTTGGGTGTGTATAGCTTGCAAATTCTGCACTTCGTTGTTATCGTATAAATTTGTTACAATCGGAGGACCTAAGGCATGTTTCTCAGAAGTTCCTTGTACGAATAGGCGTTTGGAACTACTGGAACTACCTTTTACAAACCGATACATCGACATTTTTCGCTTCTGTAATTTTTCAAATTAAAGCACTTTCGGTTAATTGCATCACAGCTTAGTAACTTTTAGGTTTTCGATCGATAATTTGCAAATTTCCTTTTATTTTAGCAGGTTAGATCACGATAGTTTACTTATTAATAAAATATCCACAAGAAAAGTTTAGTAAAAAACGGTGTCACTATAACACAAAAATTAAAGCATTAATCACAAAAACCACTGGTAACTAGACTAGAATTATCAAAGCTCACTACGTTAATTGCGAAACAATTGTTGGTATAAAACAAAACACGGGCGCTCTGTTGACATAACCTGAACGCGCGCAGGTGTTACGTCAGGTGAAGACTAGACCGTACTGCGGGCTGCTGGTGGGCCACAAGGTGTAGCCTTGTACCGGTACCGTGTAGGCACCAGGGCCGTATGGGGGCGTTTCCACGGCCCTTATGGGGACAATTCTGGGCCCCTGTGCATTACATATGCGTAACATTACGTAGCCCGACTGATAATCATAATGTGCTCTACATTTACGGTAAGGAATGACAGTAATGTTATGTTATGTTATTTAAAATATATCTGCATAATTTTTGGAGTGTAATCGTGGTAGGCTTTGAATATTTGATTGATGGATTTGAACTGCCGACTTTTTCAAGGATAATGAGTTAGCCTGACATGATTTTTAATTGTGCTGAAATTATAATGAGTCAAAACTGAAATTATAATGAGTCAAAATAGGTAGATTATTCCATTTCCCCCATAAAGACTAACACCATTAACCACTAGGAGAGAATGCATTACAGAGTTGAAAAGTTAGGTTATATAGTTTCTTTCGCAAGAGTAGCGGATGCATAATTTTTCAAAAAACAACGGTTACAATAACATGTCAGGAATATCAGAGACAAAATGCGGTATTCCCCTGTGTTATAATAAAATCCCGGAACACATCGGAACAGCTAAATTATTACTACATTAGTATTTAAAAATTTAAACGAGAATTTTACATTTTGTAGTCCTTCATGTTAAATGTACCCAATACGAGTATATTATAAGTATATTATACGAGTATATTATATACAATATAGTTATTAAACTGACCTCACGGTGGATATGGGACAGAGAAAAGTAGGTATATTGTTATACTGCTTGTAGTAAACAGTTCCATAATTATTAAAAGAATACATGGTATTATGAAAGTGTAGACTTTTTAGTGGGTCAAGTATTAACAGTAACGCATTAGCTATGAAGCATCCCAATAGTTGAGTTATTGGGATGGGATAGTTTTTGCCCTGGGTATTTTATAATGAAGATTTTCATTAGAATCGTTGTCTTGAAATTTACGCCTATGAATTTTTGGACTAACTTAGCCTTTATATTCCAAATAAAGAATATTAAAGCACCATACGACGAATGGTACCACAGCGAAAACATATCAACAATATAAAATAATTACATGCTATCATTCCGTAAGATGAAACTATAATGTATAAAGAACGTGTGGAAATGAAATGTTACAATTAAGAGAATAGAAATGGTAAACATATAAAAATATTGAAAATATCTAAGACAAGACATTCGTATACAATACAACTTAATATGAGATTCACTTGTTAATCTTGTTAAGCTTTTTATATAAAACCAGGGGTATCATAAAAATTTCATTAAAAAGTATCAGGTGTGAAAAATCTAAAATTGCTGAAGATGCTTAGAATAACAACCACAAAATATAATGGCATAACGCACAGATCTTATATAAAGAATTCATGTCAAGTAGATGTAAAATTAAAGAAACGGCGTATGTTTTACTTAATAAAGAGGAATGCGTCTTTCTGGGTACTTTTAGACAAAAGCTGCCTATCGATTCCTAAAGATCAGATCAAGTAGGTAGTGAACTATCAGTGTCAAGCAATTTCCTGAAGGTTGATCGTTTTTCAGTCGCAATAGAAAGCTAAACTGTCTTTGTTCATTTTTGGTTTTGATTATTAATTCGTTGATAACGAGGGCACATTGTTTCTCAAAACGTTCGATTTTTAATCATTTTAATTTTGCAGGGTGGCTCAATACCTAATAAGCAGCATGAATTATATCACGCCACCAAAAGGTTTCGGAGATTATTGCTATGGTTTAATTTCTACAGGTTTTTTTTATTTTAAAGGTCATCAATTTTCAATAAATTATTAATTCTTCCACCTAATTAATTCATCTAAAGGGTAATTACCGGAAAAGTTCTGGTATTCTTACGCCACATAAACATTTTAATTGGTATTTATTCGTTACCTGACTGTTTTGAATCTATGTCACTTACTTTTGATTGTTTTGCATTTACAGTATTAATTTCCAACTTAATTATCGGTTTTATGAGATATTGCCCTACTACGTGAAAGCTATTAAATGTCATCCGGCCTCGGACAGTTGATTAATTAATTGAAGGTTTAACTTTACTGTAATTGAAATACATATTCCGGCCGTCAAAATGACTGTTGTATCTATTTAAAATAAGTAATATCAGTTAGTGCAATACAGAACTACCCATAAACCATCAATTGGTTTTTACAATAATTTATTAAATCAAACGAAATATTCATGTAGTAGATACATATTATATAAAAATACATACATAACATTAAAACCTGGATTTTGTATCAATCTTTTAATTCTCATCTATTTTTATATATTTTTTTTTTTTTGGTACTCAGCAAACAGCCGTTAGGCCAATTATAGGCGTCACTGTACATTTTATGGGAACTTCCAACCCCACTAACGACTATCATGCTGTTGTTATGACATCCGGGACCAACTATTTCCGTGACAGCCGTATCACGAAGCGCCGAGAGAAGCAGCCATGGTACTCCCATCCAAGTTCTGACCAGAAAGAGTGTTGCTTAACTTTACTGATCGAACGTAGACGCTTGTTCAAGCTACACCACCCGGGACCTGTATAGGGCGTTTATGTATATTTTGACACTCACCAAATACAAACATGTAGGGTCTTTTCAAATCAATATAACCTGTTACCATAGAAAACAGATAAGCATCGCAAAGTACCTATATACCCAATAAAAAATGTTAATGAAGCAGTCTGGATGTTAATTTAAATCTTTCATTTTCTCGATTTGATCGAAGCGTTTTTGAAATATCCCCATTTAAATAGAAATTATAAATTCGAATGTCCAAATTGCTATACAAATTAATAACGTCAAACACTATTCGATTCAGCCTGAGAAATCAATTATCGAAAATAGGATATTAAAAAAATGGACGTAGTGTGCAAATAATTTGAGTAAATGTTGACAGGGAGTTACTAAAAGATCTGGACAGATTTTTGTGTGGTTGTATGGGGCGTTAATATAAATAATTTGAGTATAGGGATACATGATATGTTTTTCGGACTTTTTCCACTGTCTATGGTGTAAATCACACAACGTTTCGGGAGTTTTGATCTACTACCAAAGCCGAGTGGTTAGAGTGGCAGATTAGTAATCACAGCGATCAGCGGTCCCGGGTTCAAATCCCGGGGAGGCACAAATTTACGTAGAAACACGTACAATATCGGTCCTTCTCAGGACTAACCAGGAACACCTGAAGACGGTAGTAGATCAAAACTCCAGAAACGTTGTGTGATTTACACCATAGACAGTGGAAAAAATCCGACAAAAACACATCATAATAAACCACTGCCAAAAAATGACATCAGAGAACAATAGGAATACATGTCTGCTAAAGCCACATTTCCGTACGACACGGCTGTGAAGTTGTGAAGTTGTAGCTTCTAATTCACAAAAAGTAGCATAAATGATGCGGATGAATCCTCTAGTCAAAATAAGAAGGCTAAGCCAAATATACCTTAGCACACCCCTGATAACTTACAGCCCCTTGAAGGTCAAGACAGAAAACATTAAAATAATTAATCAAGAATGGCTTGACACAGGGTACTCATATTTGGCACGTGAATTTGACGTGAATATCTCTTACTGAATAATGTGTCGTCTTAATGGTTCAGAAATTGCGCTGTTCGAGCTAATTAATGCTGTATTTTTTAATGCAAAATTGCGTCTCACCCTTATCATTAACATTTTTAGCAATTATGATAGATCAATTTCATCTATAAATTTGTCCTCATTTATTTTTTTTGACTGCAGCTTTCGTTTTCAAGATAAACGGGCGTTTTACTTGTCCCCAAAGATAAAAAATATTCGAAAAATCATGTTATCCATGAAACCAATGTTTGTTATTACGCTTTTGTTTTTAGAAAACCTAGTTAGTTGTCAGATGCTAAAAATTTAAATGTTACAGGATGAAATAAATATTGCAGGAAACACTATTTCTTTCTTATTTCTGTCCTGGTCCTCAGGGGTGCGATTTTGTCCTAAGGTATATTAGACTTAATGTTATTATTTTGAATCGAGGATTCACCCGCATCATTTATGCTACTTCTTGTGAATACACCTTGTATTAGAGGCTAACTTCACAGCCGTCTAGTACGGAAATGTGCTTCAGAGGACATGCATTCTTACTCAAATTGCACACAAAATTTATCCACATATTTTTATAACACCTTAAATATTTGGAGTCGGAAAACGAGTCCTTCAAAGATTTGTAATAAATATTATACACCAAGTGAATTAAACAAATGTTTATTCATTAAAATATGTTGAGCTCACGAGCACGTAGTGCGAGTGAGATCATATCTTTGAGTTAATAAATGTTTAATTCACGTGGCGTATATATGTTTTTATTCAATTTTGACGAAATTTGAATTAAAAAATTCCATTTGTGATTTGATCACGAGCATATCGTCGCCATTTTGCTGTATAAGTTTTTCGTAGCTACTCATGATGTCGAAATACGTATTTAGCAGTTGTTAAATAGAGGGTGATTCACGAATAGTGTCTGATTTAGCACCGTTTATTCTGCAACACAATTTGCTTGACACTTTTGTTTCATTTTTCTGAAATCATGATCACAAAATTGTATTCAAATTGAAAAACATCGAAGTATTCTATGACAGAGTAATTTTTATTGCAGGAATAAAGGCGCTAAATGAGACACTATTCGTGAATCACCCTGTATGTATTTGTGTGGTAAGGGATTTTAACGAATTGTGATATGTTGTTCTTCATTGAAACTTTTTTAATTATCTAGTGAATTAAAACACTTTTATTTCACTTGTGAATCATAAACTGTTTATAAAGATTATTATGGAGTTAATAATGTCACTTTAAACTGTCAAAATGGAATAAGAGTACATTGTATATCTAGACGAAAAGCGTAACTTTCCCAGACGACTGTGAATATTGTTGGGCGAGGCGAATGTCGAGCCCAACAACACAAGAGTCTGAGAATGTTGCTTTTTATCCAAGATGCACATACTATTTTTCCGCCGATCGATACGAGTAATTAAAAAAAATAGGAAATAGTACTCGAATATACCCTGCCTAGGCCGGGAATTTTAACCCTGTACAGTTTTATTGTAAATTACCTAGCAACGGCTGATGTAATGGAATGTTTGAGTTTGCTCAACAAAATTTTGTCAATAATGTGTCAGTTCTAGTACGATTGGCGGACAAAATATATACATTGTTCCATTTTCAAAGGCTGATTGATATCCGTGCTATTTCGGTATTTTGTGATACTCATTTTTTTTCTCTGATGGTTCGGATAAAATTCTACAACTTTTGTATTATTGGTTTTTTGTATTTCTAATAATAAACCCTATATACATACGTGGTTGTCAAACTATCTTTGATTACACAATTACAATTTCCCAGCTCGTATTGTGGCCCCACTGAGTAATTATTGGTCTTTCTTTAAGAGAGAAGGATTTCCAGTGACAGAGAAGCATTTTCAACATATATTTTGGCTCCAGACATTTTTCAACGTTACTGCAAGGAATTGCACCACAGCCTCCATGGTAAGTAGCTCACTAAATAGCTATTTATTCTGATCAAAATGAAAAAAACTGCTATCGACGTTATGTCCCACCATGAAATTTAAAACTAAATTGATGATGCTCAAATCAAATTTGTAAAACTACCTTCACATAGTTTTTAAAATATACTACCACGTAACGGACAAATGTTAATTATGTATATCTATCCTATGATTGATTAACGACCGTAGTTAGTACATTTTCTAACAATGACCTAATGCATTTTCAATACCATTTTAAACATTCGTAAATTAGAATTGGCTACAGCAACGCTGAAATTTATGATGATGCCTGGTTAAATTCACCGTATAGTCTGATCGTTAGCTACTGAAACTTTTTTATTTAATCAAAAATGAGGTACATAAACAGCTGCAAAATTTCAAACATCTGTTCTGTGTAATTTTCTCAAGATTGTATTTCATTGCTATGTATTAGAATAAAAACATGAGTCTACTTTTTATAACTTGTTACGAGCCTTATTCCTTTCAATATCTGGTGATCAATTTTATATTAGTGCAAATATAATTAATTTAATATCGACCTACACGGTCATTATTGAGAAGAGAGCAATAAATACTAGCCTGATGAATTTAATGAAGAATGCTAAATAAATCGTAAAGCAGCAACCATAGCCAATTGTTCTTCCACGCGTTACACTTTCGTTGTGGGATATTGTTCGTATGTTATACCGTAAATAATCTTGCTCTTACATCACCACCATCAAGGTGAAAACACATATTCACGATCTATTAAACACAAAGGATGACAAGGAGATGAATGTTGCAGGCTGCATGCAGAACGGTGTCGATAAAAACCATGGTTACACAACCTAGTAGGAAAAAGGCGAAAATTGGTCGAGCCCGGACAGTATATTGCATTTATTGGACTATATTTCAGAGCTGCTTTTAAACGTAGGAGGCTACAAAAGCGGGGATTAAATTCCAATATACAACCGTAACAAAACGGTTTTCAACTCCTCTGCGGTTCGAACTTTTAAAAGGTGAAAGGTGGATAAATAGGTGATGCGGACTATATTTCTACTTTAATTGCACGTTCTATTGGAGCCAAATCTGTTATGCCCATTATTAATTCGTCATCAAATGGCGGCTTAATGACGGCTCCGAACTGAAACTCACGAATTCGATCTATAACGAACACTAAAATGCGAGTTTAATCCTTTACAGGACGATGCCAATAATGATATACGATGATATATTCTACCGTTACAGCTGCAGCTGTCCAACTTGTTAATTACCTATTTCAAAGTATTTTTTAGTTAGGAAAAAGCAGTCTATAAATAATCAATTAAATGAAGAACTAACTGAAGAATTGTTAACGTTTGTTTCACAATAAATACAAACGTACTTACGAGGTTCTAAATGGTCATAACATATGTTAGATAATATGAGGAAGTATTTATAAGGTTTCCTTTCAAGCAATGTATTAAATTTACACGAATTCTTAGCAATGCAATTGCCTACGCCCAAGAAATGCAGCTAGTGCATTATCTTTCATTAGCTTTCATTAGAAAGCTACCATCTCTCGTTGACATTAAAAATAAAAGGACACTTCAACGTTTCGTGCATTGAAAATATAAAATAAAAATAGCAGCAAAATTAATGGAAGCACAGCGTTTGCTGTAGCTCTAATAAAGAAATGTTTTAAAATAATCTTACCGGAATCGTTCGGTCTGCTGTTTAATTCCAGTACAAGAATTTCCGCCGCTAATTTGGTCGGTACAAGTGGCATTATGCTAGGCTAGCCATCTGTGACAGTTTGCAAGGTGCACCACGCCTATGCCATCATTAAAGTGAGTTACACCGGCTTTAAAGCTAAATTCATTGACCCAATAATAAATCAACTAATACAAAACAATGGCAGTAACGGTGATTTGTTAATTTTTAATAACTGGCCCAGTAATCTTTCTAGTACTACAATACGGCTTCAAACGTCATTACATTGTCATTATGGCTTGAAAAGTATGAAAAATAACGAAAAGTACTGGTACAATTTATCTGCCATTACTGTAATGTTTTTTGTTTATAATAAGTATCAGTTTAACTTTTATTAATGCAATGCTGTTTGTTTGCTATAAGATGAAATGAAAACAATTCTAGATGTTTATTTTACGAACCACCCCATGGATGTTATAAAAAAATAAGAAAAATTGGTTACGTTTTATAACGTCTGGCGACGATGCATACAAAATATAGCAGAAATTGTGTCGTAAGTATCAGATTATGTAACCTCGAAATATGAAGTTTTAAAAGCCAGGTTTACAATGTGAAAACTGTTCAACGGCCCTGGCCAACCAATTTCAATTGCAGTCGACTTCGCTTATAATGGATTTAGGTCAATATTAACCATTATAACCGAGTGTCGATCTTATCCAAAATTGATTTTTTTCAGTTAGAAACAAAATCAAATAGTAAGTTGCAAAATAATACATTTATTAAAAGTTTTAACCACACAAAAAATATTTAAAATATCAGACTACTTCACAAAAATCGTAATTTTTCTTTAAATTGTTTTTTCCCTTACAAACATGTAATTTAAAGCAATTTGTATTTTGTTTAATTGATGAAGAATTTCAGCTGCATTATCTACTTGCTGAAAGTATCGTTATAAAGGTTGAAAATATTTTAAGACATCTTAAAAAGTCACTTCAACTTGCTTGCTTTTGGCTCATTACAATCGAAAGGTTATTATAAACCAGTTCATAATATTCTATTTACGTAGGTTTAAATGGCTTCGGTAATCGGTCCATTATAAGCAAGTCCATTATAAGTGGTCCTCTACAATGTGAACAAATTATACATTGCTAAATAAATTTCAATTATGCATAGAAATGGTATCTAAGCAAATCGTATATTACCAGATCCAATGTATTAGGTATTTCTAAGTGCATGCTGAATCAATGTTGCCAAATATAATTCGTGTTTTACATACACCATTATGTATATAACAAGGTATTATTGCCTTTTTATTTGTGTGTATTACTTTATAGGGCTCAACATTTATGCATTGTAAAAGTGTTCACAACTTACAACCATAACGTAAGAAGTTTCATGGGTATGCAATATTACATTATAAAAATGACTACGCTATTGTAACAAATATAACATGACTACTACCAAAAGGATTGTTGATTTTACGAGGATAATTGGCAAGATATAAACAGATAGAATAAAAGCTATGTTTACAAATTCAAGTTTGTGAAAATGGTAACAAAAAAACTAAAAGAAAAGATCCAAAAATTGTGTAATATAACTAAATGTTCACGGAAAGCAAATATTAACTAGATACAATATTCAGTAGTTATAAATAATATAAGTAGATACAATACAACTGGGAAACAGGAAAATTTTTTCGTCTCTAACTTTTATTCAACATTTATAATGATTTGTGATATACTGAAGGAATGTTTAGGTCCCCCAATGAACGGTAAACAACGCATTATGTAAGTATCGCTTATTACGACCACATGTGTAACGACTACTCTATTATAGCGAATATAAAAATGGTCAAATGTATCGTATATAACGAAAGCTAAATGCTAAGCATCTTGGTAATGTCGGAGAATTACCCTTTTCCATAACATTTAATGTCCATCACGTTTGTTTAACTTGCGCTTTAATTGCCTTGTCTTGTTCATGAAATGTATTTCTTAAGTGGTATACAAAAAATTACAGAGAGAAAGGCAACCGCCGAAAATGCTAACATCGTCTTGTGGATAGAAGCAGGTGAACTGAATACCGTCGACAAAGAACTTTCTGTAGTAACATGTGATGTATCGTATGAAAAACCACAAAAGATCTTCGAAACCAACGTTAGTTCGCACACGAAGAAGTACGAACCCATAAGAAAATGTAAATAGGCCAAATTTTATTGTAATGGTTTAAACTCGTAATAATATTCCTATAAGCAAAAGCTAATCATTTTGATACACTCTGGATTGGTTTCAACGATTTCGAAAGAGGCATAGTGTTGTTTTTAGAAAAGCTAGTGGTGAATGAACAGATATTCAGAAAGTATTTGCAGTTTATATGATTTTTATTTAACTAAAGGGACTTCCGGATATAGCGATGGCCTTTAATGTCGTTATAACCGATATTCACTGTATGTATTACTTATAAATTGAAAATATCTATTGTCTTATACTAAAATAAAATTTAGTACTTTTAATTCTGAAATTAAAAAATAATGTGAGATTAACATTAATTAGGGAAAGTTTTATTTTCCAAATCGCTCATTAATTGTAATTACAAACTGTGCCCATATCAGGACACAAACGCAGCTCCATGGCTACATTGTGTATGGTAAAAATTACGAAACCTACAGTTATATCAAAATTTCACATAATTAATCGGCAAACAGAGATAAGTATTTGCATACAAAACAAAATTCTATTCGCTCACTGAATATGCAACAATCCGTACACATAACACATTTCTCCACACTATCCGACAATTTAATTAAGTGACGTCAGGTGCATCTTTCCGCAACCACGAGACAAAAGGGGGTGCACGAATTCCTAGCTGGTTTTTGCAAAACTGCATTTCTTCAGGTATTCTGCGGTTAATTGAGCATTTTATGCAAAACTAATAGGTCCACTAACAACAGGAACTCCACATGCAGACCGGAAACTCGCCCGTCGACGGAAAGTAGCCAGCCGGAAACAGCACACGTCACACGAAATAAATTAGGTGGAGCCGGTGTTACACGAGAAAATTGCTTTAGATCTAGCAAGCAAAAAGTTGTCATTAATTCAGCCTTTATTGATTTGTATAATTTTTATAATGTGTTGCTACTTCTTTTATAAAATTCAGTTCTGCATACCATCCTAAACCAAATTGCAGCAGTAGTGAGCTTCGCGTGATACGAAATTCAGTCAAGCTTAGTTTTTTATTGCTAAGGATAACTTAAGACTTTCTATTTCAACCTGTAGTTGTACATTTTTGATATAACTGTAACATTTATTGTACTATTCTGTCTGTCTTCTTTTCTCTAAGTTAATTGTGTAATAACTGAATAGCTTTAAATAGATCTAAAATATGATACCCTACCACAAAAATTCATCGTCTATTCCAATAATTGTTCTCTTTAAGCAATTATTTCAAACAGAATGTTGTTTCCAATCGTTAACCTCAAAACTATCTGCAATTTCTATTTCAAATTATCTGCCTTGATATAGATCTATTAATTTATCGTCACACAAGATACGATCGTGAACAAAATATATAGTTCGATCAATTCCATCCAATACCACCATTCTACCAATAGGACACCGAATTCTGTGGGTTAGTAGTTAACAAGCCTGCTTAGCATTCGGGATGTCGTGGGTTCGATTCCCGTAGCCGTCTGCTCTGATTCAGGTTTTTAGATGGTTTTTTTGAGGCAACACAGGCGAATGCCGAGGCAGTTAGCCTCTCGTCCATTCTTCACCCCTCCTTTCAATCATTCATTCTGTAATTCCCGTTCTTCGCTGCAGAGGGACGCAAGACGCAAGCAGGTCCCTTGGCAACCCGCCCTCAGTGGGAGAAGTAGAACCTTTATCTTTACCTCAATAGGCTAACTGTGTGGGACAGGTCAGTTTGAGAAACTCCTACTGAATTGTTGAAATGTAGGACCAGCCAAAATTATATTAATCAGTAAATGATGTGAAAAATTTGCTCCTCAACCCTAAACCAATTTCTAACGGTATGGACTACAAAATGATAGGTTTTCATCGACAATAATAATTCTCAATTGTTCAAAGCTCAATCGTTCAAAGCATTCTAACTGGAAAAACGGTCTTGTACGATTCTGCATTTCCTGAATGGCAAATATAGTCATTGCATGTCATACTTGCGTGAACTGCTCTAATAAATGCTTGACGCGTAGGAAGGCACATCCAGATACTGCAATTTTTAATTGAAAGCTAACGATCCGGAATGCTCGCAGGCATTTCAGATGCCGTTGCTCGACGAGTTTTATCTGCACCTTGTTTTGTAGGTGCCGTGTTCTTATTAAGATAGTCATGATGTCATACGGTGAAGTCATACGTGTTATTTATCGCTTTGATCTTACCTACTTTTGTTAATCTGCAGTAGGTGGGTCAATACTCGGCTACATTCCAAATTTCGAATTGTTTACAGTTTTATTAGATGAACGTTTTTATAGTCAAGTGGGAATAATGTCGATGTCGAGGTGTCTTTATATCTTGCACTTACACCCACTGCTCCCCCATTTCATTGAAATTTTAAATGGTTCTTTATCATTCCCATTTTACCAGTAAGGCACTGGTATTGAAGGAAGTAAAGAACAATGATTATTTTCTTGTGAAATTAATTTAATAAATTTACTATTAAATCGTTAATTTCACATCTATTTATATGTACTTAAAAATGCGATATTCGCCTGTTTAATTAAAGTAATTCTTACGATTAAAACAACAAAGTCTATTATGAAATTATTTAGCAATTGAAATTGATTTTTAATACATGCCAAGTACAAAATCTAATGATATAAAAATGCTACTCTATTGTTTTTTTTCCTCAGCGTTCATTCAAATTATTTTGTTTTAGGTTTTAGCAACTACTTAATTCTTGTTGTTTGTGTTTTAAAAAATAACGTTGGCATAGATTTAAAAGAATTAGGTAAATATATTCTAGTTTTATCTTATAAACCGATCTAAATTACCTAATCATGCTAAACGTGATAAGAAGCCGACGGAATGTTTCTTAATTAAATATTTGTCTCATTTCAAAAAAACTAGCCATATTCAACTGATGAAAGAAACTTGCTTTAATAAAATTACAGCAACCAACTTTTATCAAACTTCCTCATATCGTTTATCGCTTTTAGAACAGTTTCTTCCTTTACTGAAGCCAACTTCTAAGCCAAAATTAATGCACTTCAGTATTGTTTCCTCAGCTTTATATTACCATGTAGTTCAATGTGGCAGTAAATAAACTAAGCTACGAAATTTCAGCTTCAACTTTAATATGGGGTAATGACGATTTATAGTTTTGTTTACCAGCGAGGATCACGAAATTCATGAATTCAAATGCTCATGCATTTGAATATTCAGGAGTTTTAGTTTGGCGGCTGTATCATCACGTTATCCCACTTAAATTTCGCCGATACGTTTATTTCGTGTTACATAAGTTACGTTTATGAAATAGTTCTGCGTATTAAATATTAAATCTCATTTACCTACCACCTGTAGAAAGTCTTTGACGAGACGATATTTTCAAAAGGTTTTACATTTAATCGTCACAAATTTAATTCATGGAAGTTTTTACCCCTTTTCGCATACCCTTTCTATGCAAGACTAATAAATGAATAACTATAGTTATTTTGAAGCTATTGGCATTTTTTTAGAATCTTTCGTTTCCCTACAGACTTATTGATAGAAGAAAATTTGTAAACCAAAGTGTACTGAACATTTTCTAAGCAAATATGCATGAGGTAATCGGCCTTTTTAGTTTTTATACTAATTGATGTCAATGCGTTTGGGTATTTTTATCTTGAAACACAATCCTAAATGGGCATTGAAATGTTTACAATTACACTTATAAGCCCGTATAATAACTAAGGGTATTATCAGTTGGCTTTATGGGATTGCTTTATCAATTGGATTTTGTATGTTTTTCGGAGCTGTCATACAAGTTTTCACGATTAGTGAAGTTCCTAGTTATTGGCAGCCTGGTACGCTGCTTTTTAAGAAGACGTACATTTTTAAGATTATGTGCTTACTGGTGTCATATGAACTCATTACTTAATGCTTAATGTTTTATGATCAAATTTTGCCAAAACACGTTTTTATGTGCTAACAACACAAAATATGGGCAAAAGTAAACTTCTATAAAAGCATAGGCATAAATTTCGTAACAATGCCGACACAAGAGGAAACGATGGTGAAGTAATGATACGTCATTGACATTATTGTTCCGCGACAATAGTAAAAATCGAAATCACGACTACAGCACATAAAGAGAATAAAGGTCAGGAGGATCGCCCCGTAACGAGATCTAAAGCCAACATGGTATTAACGCTTCGAAACACCAGATATTCAAACATGCACGATCCGTAAACTTCTACCGTAAGTATCTTGCCGACTTTTAATTGTAACTGTACCTTCCTGAAAACCAGTTCGTTAAAAGTGTAGGTTAAGGAAGCGCAAAATAAACGGACGCTCTTTCGCTGATTAATTGGCAGTTCCATATCGATCACGAAATTCCCATGATCCCCATAGAGTACGTGCCTACTTTTAATAAACTAACGGATCGGTGAAAAAGGTACTGATTAGTCCTAATGCCCTGCAATTTGGATATTACATAAACAGTTTGTGGCGTATGAAACAAATAAAAGCTGAATTACTGTTTTTCTAAAAATATGATGCCAAAGGTTGCAAAGTTATTAAAGATTGCGAGAAATACAAATAGTAGTAAGTACATAAGTGTACGAATCTGTGATCGCGTTTAACGGCTACATGAAAGCAATAAGAATGAGCATGAGATAAGATAGTGCGGCAAATTGCCCTCGAATATAATTTTACAACCGCAAAACGGAAATAACCTTAATTGCTAGATAACTTCGTTCTCACAGCAGTCACAGCATATGCGAGATGTTACACACACGTTAGCCGAAGACAGAATTTAAGGAATGTTAATTAATTACTTCTTAAAATCCTTTTTCTGAATACATACTATGATAAATATGAGCTCAAAAAGGGCAAAGCATCAAAAGTGGATTTCAAATAAATGAAGATTTTTCATAATTTACATCCAGAAGAACCAGATCGACTATTTATAATGTTGCAAGACAATTACCTACACAATCGCTATCGCTAAATATGTGAATTAGATTATATCTCAGCGGGAAAATAATTTCGCTTATTTCTATACCCGCTAGGTACTGTCCAATATAATTTAATGATGGTGGCCTTTTCCAAATGGACGCACTTAATGATGTTATTGAAGGCACGGGCCAAAGTTGCAAAGTCACATTGTTATTTTTTTATTAAAGAACTGCTCTTATTAACTTAATTGGGAGTATTAACAATAACTTTATCTTTGTATTCCTTGATATACCAATTAGTAGCTCTGTAAAAAACTAGTACACTACAGGCGTTTGGGAGAAGACGTGTATTAAATTAGAGAAATAGCAACGATCAACCATTGTTATTTGTTAACAAACAAAATCTTGCAAAGTATTCGTGAGAAGGCTGCACGATTGGAAATTTAGAAAGCACTTATCTAAATAATGCACCTGCCTGGGTTTCATCTGATAACGCGTTTCTGAACTATCTAGGTCATTAATGGACGAGGCTCTATGACAGCACAACAAATACATTATCGGTTTTGTAATATCTGCATCGCTGGCTATTATGGTTTATCACACAAAAAATATTGATAATAAATTTTGCAATTGACATATACATAAATATTATACAGGGTCCGGCAGAATGACGTATGCATTTTCAAAGTTAATTCATTTCATAATATAATGCGATATAAATTCAAATCAAGTCGCCATGCTTTCGCGATAAATGGAAATTTAAGAAAGTTGTCAAAGTGTTTGCGAGAAATGTCAGTTTAGCTGTGAATATAGAGCATTGGTCACATATTCAACGTTCTTTTGCGGTTGAAGCTTATTTTAAAAATAACAATTTTGTTGTAACCACCCAGCGTTTATTTCGTCGTTACTTTCATTTAAATCCACGAGATGCAGTTAAAAATAAAATTTCCGGGTTTCCTGAAGAACCTTTTGTTTGATTTTTGAATACAAATTTAGCTGTTCACAAAAACAACTCAATTTAAAATGGATACTTCATTCTGCCGGACCTTGTATTGCATTATAATAGCTATGACCCAAAATAACGTAACCGGTTTTCAAAGAATCGCTTTCCGGTTATTTTGAAAAAAATTATTTGATGGTTAATAACACTTGGCATGTGTGATATGCTACCAACCTGACAAAACTGTAACGAATTTGTCAAATTTTGCCGATTTACGGTTTGGCCGGAAGTGTCAACAAACCCCTGATTTTTAAACGGGACACTCGGTATATTTTTGCATATTTTGAATCTAGAGATTATTTGCGTATAATCATTTTTATGATCATCTTTTCGGTGATAATATGTCCTACTACGGCTTACAAAGTTCACTAAATTATTTTTTTGAAAATTATTACTTAAAAACTACAAATGCAAGTACCTACATACCTTACTTTTATAGAATCGTTATAATGTAACTTTTTAAGATAAAGCTAACCATGTATTACAACATCAAAATTAACCAGGTTTTCTTTATACAGTTCAGGCATACTAAGAAATTAATATTACGAATACTCTTTGATCCACATACCGTCATATTTGCTACAAAGAAAGAGGAACTGTATAAAAACCTAGTAATTTTGGTAATAATACATCATTAGCTGTGTTAATAGGTTGCATTTAACTATTCTATAAAGGTAACGTAATTCCATTTGAGGTTTTTGAATAATTTAGAAAAAAATTATAAGGTCAACTTTGTAAGCTATAGTAGGACAAAATATTATCACAGAATAAAAAAAAACACATTCGTATTTTTTTGGCAATTGTTTACGCCGATGAGAACGGTTCCTAGGTGAGGCATAGTACTATAGATTTCAAAACAAAAATGGTTTCAAAAATGTTCAATTTCTTTAAACAATCATAAAACTGATAAGGTCATACGCAGACTGATCTCTAGATTCCAAAAAAAAAAATGGAATATACAGGGTGTCCAAATATAAAAATCAAGGATTGGTGTCGATTCGAGCAAAAGCATAATTTGAAAAATTTAACAGATATGTTAAAAAGTGCCATTTTGGTAGTATATCACCAAGGCGGTTTATATTGTTCCAGGCCATGACACTGGCTCTGATGCCAAATTTTCTGCTAAGCCATTCCAAAACAAACAAAGTTTTAAAAAAATTAAAATATATTTGACGTTAATAAACTATTTTGACAAGACAGTTCACATCAGTTACAAAAATGCCTTTTGAGTGTTGCGTACCAATCTGCAACTCAAATTAACTATGCTTCATCAGTTGCTCCATATATTGGCGTGTTCAAACTTCCATCGAATGAAACAGTGGTACAAAATGGTAACAAGTTTTGAATTGAGAGGACTGGCAGATTAGAAAGGTTGGTGTTGTTGGTGAAAAACACTAAAAGCGCCGATATAGTTGATAAGATGAAGAGACTTGTTTCGATTGCAATACAGCTAGCTTGCGAGCAGGTCATTTTGAAGAAAATACTGTTTTAGATGAAGTTAAAATTAGTAGCGATTATTTGCAATGGAGAATTGGGTACCTACCCATTCGGAATTGTTTTTGAATCGAACATGATGATGAAGTGACGCACACCATGTAAATAGCAATGATTTTCAAGATTTTCTTTCAACTGACATTTATCAGAATGACAGGGACAGTGCACTGATAGATTGTTCATTTAGTGACCAAAACTAGTAATTTTTTGTTAAAGGTCGGCGAAGCCATGTTGCCAGATTGTGGCAGGCCATTCCAAAGGTCACTTTATAGACCCAGTGTCATGGCCGGAAACAATATAGACTGCCTTGATATTACCCATTCTAGGGTAATTATCATTAAATAAAAAAAAATAGCGGCTGGAAAATTATTTTGTTCACACCCGAGATAATACTAAATAATACCACAACTTCCATAAACTGAAACATCTAGAGTGTTAGGAATAAAAATTTGTAAAAGTTGCTTTATCAAAAATGTATAATTACTTATTTCTAGAGTTGTGATCAAATATGAGACCTTTTATCGGATTTTCTCCATTGTCTCGGGTGTTTATCATTCAGAGAACATATAGATAATCATCTGTAAAATGTTTCTTTTACTGCGTAACTTATACACCAAAAACTATTGATCTAAAACAAGAGCGTGGAAAACAGAAATTCGAAAAATTAAGTTAAGTAAATATGCCATTATTAATACTTTTCCACTTTAAAAATAGGCAACCCAACTTACTCGTACTTACATCAGAGCACTGCCAAATATACTGTGTTCAAAAAGAATGTAGTTGAATTAGAGTCGACGGTACATGGCAGTGGGGCAACCACTTTATGATCACATGGTATTAATTAATACTTCAACCATTATGGATGGGTGATTAATAAATGTGACATATTTTTGAAAATTTACACAAGTGAATTGAGATAGTTGATTTTAAAATACACTGAAGTGACGAAAAACCAAATAATTATTGTCATACAAATGCTTTAAGGTTGATATCTTCATAAATATCCAAATTGATAACATAAACTTAATTAACCCGTATTTTGAGTGGCCTATTTTAAAAACGGCAAGCTTGTAATTTCCCATGAATCATCCTGTATGCTTAAAGCGTTTTTTCATATTGATAATAAAGTGATATTGATAACCTTAAGGTATGTATTATTAGCACTAAAATAGAATTTTAAAAACCGCAAAATATAAACTATTTATAATTTACGAAAATTTTGAAATAATGTACCATATATACTTTTAATAAAGAATTAATATGTTGAATACTGAACATAATTATTTAAAATTGTTCAATATAAAACAACAACGCTACCTAAAGGATATACTATCGCCTTGCGCTTATGCAACCAGCCATACACGTGTTTTGTGCGAGTTGCTCAATTCTATGAAACGTTTTTACCTATTCTGCTTATATATGTATAAACTATTCAATAAACTTTACAAATTAAGTATACATGGTGTAGAAATGCTTTACGCACCGTAGGGTCTTCAACGGTAATTTCTTCATATGAAAGTATTTGCTTCGTTAATTATTTTAGAGCAAACTTGAACTCCATCACTTAACATTTTACATTTTGGAAAACCGAAAAATTAAAGAAATTAAAACAAGCGTATTTAAAGATCAATTTGACAGATGCCTCAAACACATAAACTGATTTGTTTCAGTATTTTCAACGCACGATTGTTGTAAAAATGATAATTTTAATATACTGTTTTAATTTCTTGGCTCTCCAAAATGTAAAATGACAAATGACGGATTAAATAGATGCAGATTTTTTTCTCTACAAAAAATGTATGTACAATTTTGCTCTAAAATATATAGATAAGACAAATACTTTCATATAAAGAAATTACCATTGACAGTTTCGGTTCGGGAATTTGATGAAGTTGGTTGGTCTTGTGACATTGCCAAAACAAAAAACTTTCGCAATTTCCTTCGTTTGCCCTTAATACATTATTACAGAGAATATCCCTTCCTTATGCATTTTTTATTGGAAAATTTTTATAGCAACCGCAATTCCCATTTGATTTATGTCATTGTTATCACAAAAAGCCATAAGATTTTAGTATTTAGATGTTCGTTTTGTTACTATTTATATTTATTATTTGTAAAAATGTTATATTTACTGTATTTTTCATTCGTGATATTCTCTTCAAAACATAACACGTGCATAAAACCACCACTAAAAGTAGGCCTTTTAGCACTAGCTTGTTTCACTAAAAGTGACGTTTTATAATTTAGCGTGTTTAAAGAAATCAGCTGTTTACTTTTAGCCCATGTGCTAAAAGTGAAGTGAGGTTATAAAACTACAATTTCGAACTGGATGTGAGGTTGTAAACTTACTCTAGTTACTTCTTGCGTTAGAGGTAAAGTGTTTTTGAAATAATTAAAGCATTATGTAATGAATACAGTCAGATGTGAAGCATTAATAATTACCTTTGACAGTATTGGTTTCACAAACAATCACCTGCGCGCCAAGGCCCTCTCTTTATTATGACATAACTTCTAACTGTCATAGATGCAAACCTTTGTTAAATCGATATTTATGGATTAATAACAGTAAATTTAAGATCGTAGATAAAATATTGTATGCAACGCGTGCTAAAAGTCGTTTATGCACGAGACATGTTATGAAACTCAGCCTTCGGCTTTGTTTCATAATTTTCATGTCTCGTACATAAACGTCGACTTTTAGCACTTGTTGCATAAATAGCTATTTATTTGGAAATATTTGTAAAAAGCATGAAAAACCCTCCTCCTTCGGAGTCAGGATTTTTTCAGTTTTGATGCAATCATGCATTTATTGAAAAAATAGCTGCAAAACTGTTTCCAAATATTTCCGAAAATTTTTCAAACACTTACATGTTTCTACTGAAATCCCTATGCTGCGTAAATAATTTCTACACCCTGTATAATCCTTTTCTTAATAGGATTTAATTTTCATAAGTTCTAAGGCATGAATTTCTTTCGATATACCAGCCAAACACTATGATGTTCTTAAAATATGTGATGCTGCATCTAAATATATTTACATATTTTTATTCCTATAATAAATAACCGAAACTAATTTTAATAAAACACTGAACCGTTAATACCAGAATTTATTAAATTGTAATAATGACGTCAATAGCGCCCGCTAATATGAATTATGTCGTACAGTAAAAACTACATAAAAATGCAAATTCCACATCCCATCACTTAGCAATTAAGTAAATTAGAGATAACCTGTTACCATCGCCATAACTTAATATCATAAATTGCAAAATCATAGGAACATACGGGCGTAGTGATGTAAATTACCCGAGGTATTTACCCGGGTAAATACCCAAAATGGATATTTAAAAGGGTATTTATAGCCTCATTTACGAATATTATAAAGCGAATCTAACCAGTATAATTGATTGGTAAATGAAAGTGGTCTATTCGAATTTTATAAAAATGTAGAATAAAAAAAATAGCTGCACTGAGAACAGTTCCTGCCCAAAATACCGATGGAGCCATAATTATACATGTTGCCTAAAATTGTATGGAACACGGCAATTCCATGAGTTGGAAATAGTTAAAATTTGCCATAAGAGTAACCGAAATAGAAAATGCAATAATTACTTTGGTTGCTAGGCAACAAGTAGGTGCAATAGCTACTTGTTGCCTAGCTACCAAAGTAATTATTGCATTTTCTATTTCGGTTACTCTTATGGCAAGTAGTAACCGGTGTTCATTAATTATTCCGGTCAAGTTGCCTTTGAAATATTTGTTGTATGAATAATATGTTGGTGGCACTGTAAGTCACTATGACAAGAGCTCACAATTATGTCAAATTCGAGGTTAGCAGTTTAGGTTTTGGGTCAGTTTTGACACAGACTGACGCACCTAACCTGCTAACCTCAAATTTGACATAATTGTGAGCTCTTGTCATAAACAAAGACTTACAGTGCCACCAACATATTTTTCATACAACAAATATTTCAAAGGCAACTTGACCGGAAGAATTAATGAACACCCGTTATTTGAACCTTTTCCAACTCATGGAATTGCCATGTTCCGTACAATTTTAGGAAACCTGTATATAACAGCAATAAAGTAGCATAAATAAAAAAAGGAATTCAATGCTTGAACAAGAAAGAGATGAACATAGAAACAATGATTTGAGTAGACTTGACGCTCATTTTAATTATGGCATATGTCAACTAAATATGCCTACTAATAGTAGATTATGTTATTAGGAGTAAAAGTGATACTTTATGTGGCGAAGCTGAAGTTTATTTAGCCGAACGTTAGTGAGGCAAATAATTCAGCTAAGCCACATAAAGTCACTTTTACTCCGAATAACATATACTATTTTATCCGCAAACGTATTCAGGTAAATTTCAGGCGAGCACTGTACCCCTGCGCCAACCTCTGTTGTTCAGATAACGCGCAACTGTAATGATATATGAACATACTGAATCACCCGTGCTAATAGCACACGGCCACAGCAGCTGTCACACCATAACCCACGGCGACAGATGCTCCGATCCGCTGCTTAAAGGTTTATTTAAATTAAAACTTTTTCGTACTTTTTTGAAAATAAAAACCGGCCTACGAACTAATTCTAAAAATTAGCAAAATTTTAAGCCATCATACAATTTAATCGGTCCAGTATCTTCGGAGGAGATAGCGAACAAACATAGAAAGAAAGAAAGAGAGCAACCATTTTGTGTGCTTAGGCAGATAAAGTACGCAAAAGTCGCTATTTTGTCTGCTTAGGCAGATAAAGTGACACTTTTACCTTGTCAATAAAGACAAATAAGTTGTCACTTTTGTGACGTTTGCGGATAAAATAACTTTTTTTAACGGTTATCTTTTTCTTATGTGCTATTATGTGCTTTTATTTATGGCATCTCATTGCTGTTATACATAGGTACATAATTATGGCCCCATCGGGATACAACGTTGTTTATATCATTTTATTATTTTCTTTGCCTTATTATGATAGTTTCTTATTATGAATATAAATATGTATTATTATTAATGTTCTCCAAGTTAACGTTAAGTTCATTTTTCAAAAATAGAAACAAGTTGGAAAATAATATACAAACAACATAAATCATTCCAAACTCCAAAGTCAGAGCCATCACAATTTTTCTTTTATAAATTTTGACAGGTGCAATTTATTGCTTATTGTTACATTTAAATTGCTATTTTACATAAAATATTCCAGTGCATTTATAGGTACGTAGTTTATTTATTAAGATAACATTATTATGTGAGCAAAAGTTAGTTTAGTTTTCTAAATATTACAAATTTGATTAATACCCACTTTTTAGGTATTTACCCAAGGCAGGGGTAAATACCCAGGTAAATAGCTATTTATAAATACCCTACCCACTGGGTATTTACCTGACCCACATTACTATACAGGCGATTGTTGTAAATTTTATGAGAGAATTTGGTTCACTTTTAATATATGGTTAATATTATTTAGTGTTTTTCCAGTTTTACATGCCGACTAATATCTGCAAATTACAAATACAACAAAACTTTATTAAATTGTTTTCTCTGCTCACTTAAATAGGAAAATAATTGTATGTATGAAATTTTCCTAGTTTTATTAGCAACAAATCTACATCAGTTTCTCGTCACATAGCTAACAGAATACAAACACATTTTTTTTAATTCCTAGTCTTACCGCTTACTAAGACCTTGCTATTGTATTCATTCAATGTAGTAAGATAAAAAATTACAAATCTCTCTCCATAAAATTATTGTTTATGCTTCCAACAGTTCTAAATGGAACTATAATTCCATTTCCACTAAAACCACTGAACTGAAAAGTAGGTTAATTTAAATCATTCAAGGCCGCCTTATGCAATCGAATGTAAAGAAATTGAAAATCGCCAATTAGTGTTCGTGATGGTGCACACGCCGTCAATCAAATCAAAGAACAATGCAGGGATTATAAAAAAAACACATCACCCAATTTACATATTACGCAACAGTACTTAAAAACACCGGCACCACGTTAAAACCATATGGCAAAATAGGTGGGATGAATTTAAATTCGTATACAATACGAAGCAACCGAAAAAATACAGCGACATTTCCATTTGCGTCGGGCGGTTACTTAATATGTCTTCGAGGCACGTTCCATTTTCATACACTATATTTTGTTGTTTTTCCGATTTACAGCCAAACTTGCCTTTTTCGAAACGCACCTTGACGTAATTACGACCACGTATGTTTGAAATAAAACTATAATAAAGTGTTGACTTTCTTGGTGCATAACGATTAAGTTATTAGAATTAATTGACAGTTAGCTCTAAGAATAAGACACTATTCATTAAGCGTAATTTAATGTATCTCAGCATAAATTATGTTGCTCAGAAAGAAATATAATTATTACGTTTTGTTTTAGATATCTAACCCTAGAGACGCATTTACTAGTACTATATAACACTGCAGATGTTTTTACTCATAACCAATAATTATCAATTTCAAAAATGTAATTTCTAACACAAATAAATCCTCATAATTAATGCTTGAACTAGTCAGAATTAATTAAACAAATATCAAATTACAGATGGAAAACTAATAGTGACGCAAAATTCGCAAGCACACGCCTACTTTAATTAGTTGTAATTTGTTCACCCAAATAAGGTGTCCTGTAATGTTTGGTGTGTTCGCTTAGACGCTTAGAGTTATAATTTAAAAAGTAAACAGAACTAAGCGATGAAAAAACAGGACATATCTACATAAATAACCAAAACTGAAATTGCATTGCATGTAAGTTTAAAGCAAAATTTTTCAAAAATTACCAAAACTATTTTCAAATTACCAAATTAAAAAGTAGTTCCAAAATTATTTACGTGTGTAATACTTTCAAGATGTTCTCATACATAT
Source organism: Agriotes lineatus (assembly GCA_940337035.1). NCBI lineage: Eukaryota > Metazoa > Arthropoda > Insecta > Coleoptera > Elateridae > Agriotes > Agriotes lineatus. Next base: position 107,866,508 of record OW679195.1, on the reverse strand, counting down.
TTCGGTAGCATTTTCTTAATAAAACATGTATTTGTAAAACGCAATAACCACACCATCCAGCAAGAATTAATTCATAATCCACTCGTGCGGAACAGAATTAGATACACTAGCTGCTAAAAACTAGTACATGGAACCAATTGAGTGCGTTTTTAGATTTCTATATTTAGTCAACTATGTCAGATTACGTGAATAATGAAAAGCAAAAGTTTTGAGGTGGTTCTTAGCGATAGCAACTTTAAAGTAAAATATAAAATAAACATCAAATTTGTACGCGGTTTTTTATATTTTTTGAGTGATCAGCTTACAATCTTCAAATGTAATTCATTAATCGTTAACGAACAGTAGACATTTTAATTAGGTTGCGTAAATCTGATTGTTCTGCTAATAGCAATAAATCAAAGCCTTCTATATTTTGCAACCATAAAAGAGTAAACGTCGCATTACAGAAATTACATTCCAATTTACTGAAATGTCAACAATATGCTACACTTGCAAACATTTGTCTGGAATAGATAAAGCTTTAAATTATTTTTTAGAATCGTAGTTCTTTGTATTTTTATCCGATAGGCGGAATATTTTCAAGAAATAAAGCTAGCCAGTTCTTTAAGCACCCACATTTTCAAAATAAAAACTTTCAAGGCTCCCCATTTCTTTCACAAAAATGCCTCCTAGCGTATATTTGCCGTAAAGGTGGTACAGAATGATTTTACTGTAAGCATACTTGAGACTTCACGCATTCATGCAACATGCATATCCAAGAAAACATGCCGACGTACCAATTATATAATTAGAATGAAGTAGTATCTAATAAAATAACGTTTCTTCTCTTGTACCCGTTTGCGGAAGTTACATTATATGTTCAGTTAAGCTAATTATTAAAAATGCCAAATGTTACTCAAAAGAAACCGCAGATCTATGCAAAGGATACAAAAATATAATTTCACTATAGTTTCCTTAACTAACATTGGCCATTACAACGATAAGGGTAGAAATCGACACACCCGACAGCCAAAAGCCCATGCAAACAATCAAAATGTGTACGTGGACCCTAACTTACCTTGCTTCCCTGAAGGGTTTGCGTTAACATACAAAACGCAACGTTAACCAAGTACAATTTATCTGCACGAACTTTGAAACAGTCCGACTACTAAAATTCAATTCAGCGCTGCGAAAAGAACTGGCTAAAAATTTGGTTTACCTCGTTCGTTACACCAATAAGAAATTAAGAAAAATGGCACTAAATGATAACCATCGGGGCACCTACCTGGAAGTGGAGAATGATTGTCCAAATAAGGCCTAGGGTGAGTTTCGGGTTTCCATCGACGATATCTTCAGAACGAATATTGACTAATCGTATCTTTTTGCAGTGGAGGAAGTGGAGAGCTGTATCTACATTATGAAGCATATGGAATCGCATCACACCCCTTTCGCGTGGCTGAAATAAAAATACAAAATTAAAAATCATTTACCGAAGTTTATCAATTCTACATAGCTGGATTTGTCGGCATGAACATACGCCATTAGTTCTAAATTGGTTCACGAACGTATAAATTAAGACAATTCTAGTTCCAACAAAGTAGGGAAACACTTCTGAACTAAATTAATGACTGCAATATATCAACAGGCAACAGCGATGAGAGGAAGGAACTGAATTGGAAATGTAAGAAAGTAATAGAAAAGGTTGCAATTTCTTCGCGTTGACGGTTTCATTAACAAATTATAAATAGCCGTGGCTGTGCCGTTTTCCAGCTAGTGAAAAACTGAACTAGGAGCAATTAGAAATAGAACGGATTTTTAAAGATCCGATCGGTTTATAGAATCGTGCGGTTACTGACCTAACGCAAATACAATCTAAAATTGCGACGCGAATAGAGCCCTTTGTTCTGCTTGAACTGGTTATTATTTTCAAATCAAAAGCCAATAGCTACCACATCTTATAAGAATGTACGGAATTCAATACTGGATGTAAAGGCGACAGACTATAATTTCAATCAAGCCTATTGTATAATTATTAAATATTGACGCTTATAATATGCATCTGATCGATTTTTCCATTCGATTTTCAATACGTGGGACTGTAACATTACAAAGATTATTAGGAAGTTATTTATTGCACTTGATATCACCACATAAATTAATTGATAACGTGTCGAGTGAAAATGCACAATTAGATGGGCAAATGGTGAAATACAATAACCAACAGATTGTTAAAGAAGTAGATTAGAGTATCAATGTTAATAAATTATCGTCAAAAATTGGAACTGAACCGTGTTACATTTTGATAGATTGATGAGATTGTTAAATTTTCCACTCGATTTTAGAATTTAACAAAATTACACGAGCAAATGAGTTATAATTACAAATTCCTCATGTGGCAAGTTGGTCATAAATCACATGAAAAACTGTAAGCAATATAGTATTTTTAATTCCATTGTTTTTATATATGTCGTTTCTTAAAATCAAAGCATAAGAATAAACAATTAATTAGTGTTGCAAACATACTTATTAAACTGGAAAATGTTACTGCTTTCAAAATATGATAAAACAAGAGTTAACCTATTATCCTCAGAATAAGTATGTACTCGTATATACAGGGTGTTCCAGGACTCGACCGACAAACTTTTAGGGGTGGTAGGAGACATCAAAACAAACATTTTTTGCTGTATAAACATATGTCCAAAAACGCTTCATTTTCGAGATACAGGTGTTAAAATTTGTAAAAAAAAAAATGTTTCAAATTTTTTTTCTCGAAAACGAAGCAAGATACGCAAAAACGTCAAATGAAAAAAACGTTGTTTTTAGATGCTTCATCTTAAAAAAGTATAAAAATTGCAAAAAAAAAACTGCTGGGTGTTATTTTTTATGCAAAAACACTAACAGGTTGCCCCGTGACCACGCCCCTGGAATTACTGTATCAACTGTAATAGATCCAAAAAATGGCTTATAAAATTACCAACAAACTGTGGATATTTCATTAAAATCAGCTGAAGCGTTTTTTTTTCAAATTATAACACCCTGTATCTCGAAAACGAAGCATTTTCGGACAAATGTTGATAAAGCAAAAAATGTTTTTTTATGTCCCCTACCACCTCTCAAAGTTTGTCGGTATATTTATGAAACACCCTGTATATCAGTTGTTGTAAAAGTTTGCACTTCATAACGCTTTTAAACACTTAACAGTAGTTGATGTAGATCGTAATGATTTACAGGTCATTTTACAATAGTGTAAACTTGTAAATAACTATCAGTGAACTGCAAAAAAGTGCAGATTTCGATTTTTTTTTGTTTATGATAAATGAAAATTATAAATTGCTAAAGAAATTGTCATTGCTTTAATATTATAGTTTCTCCTTGATTTATACAGGAAACTATTACTACAGCACATTCGCTTAGATATCACTATGTACTAAAACAATTACTGTACGTTATCAATTAAATTGAAATGAGTTATCTGAAGTGAGTCTTATTCCAAATGTGATTAAATTCTATAAGGTTAATACACTTTTTTAAACTTAATAGTTCAGTGAAGCCTTTGCAAGCTGACAACAAACGTTTATATAAATTAAAAATTAGTTTGGCTGTCTTTATCCGTCATAGCTCTAATTTTACATATTCTTTTATGTAAATTAACACTCATTTAAATCAGTCAGCTTGTCAACTAGAAACACTGCCATATTAATAGAGGATCCTCCACTTATCTTTCCATTAATACATGACAAAACAATAACAGTCATGTTTAAATCTTCATCATTTATTTTCATTTACAAGATTCCTTTCCCGATAAATACTGTTAACTGACAGTTTACATTTAGTGCATAGTAGAAACCGCTGTACAAAACAATTGAATGGAAATTTCCGTCATTCTTCAGCTACAGGAAAATGGTTTGCACATTATGTGATCCACTTTTCGAAGACAACACACGGATGAAAACAGAATTCGAATAGCTCTTTTGGTTTCCACCTACATTCGAAAAATGAAAATGTTACATTTCTATTCGACGTCACAGTTTATTTGTTTTTCTAAATACCAATAAAGTTTTTGAATTACCACCTAAAACTTGTTTTTAAATGCAATTCATAGTCGCTTTGACATCATAAAATAGCATATGTTTGTAGCGCTATTTCTAATTTAACGCATATCCAGTAGGCCATGAAACTGAAAAAATATAATATAGTGTTTACAGTTTAGTCGTTTTATATACGGTTTATGTAAGAGAAGTAAATAAAAATAATTTTGAAGTGTAAACTGTAAACTTACAATCAAAGTGACCTGTATTATTTTTAAGTAATATAAGAGACACTGGTAAATGTTTGTGTGGTGGTTACGGGCCAGGTCTATGCACGCGGAGTACAAAGCACCTTAAACGCCAACTGCTATGGTTATATGAACAAAGTCCTACTTATAATTACTCTTATTGAAAACACAGACCATCAAGCTCTGAAAGCCCGAATAATATACAGCCACTTCATGTAATTCGTAAATAATAATTATTAGTGTTACTAACTATAAAAAGTCCTAAAAAGTTAGCGAAAATAGTAGTTTTGATAACTGAAAAGATGTGATACGTATGAGTTGGAGACAACTTAAAAGTTGCACTTTAAGGATTTAAACGTTTGTATATTTTAAAGCAATACACTTAATTGATTTTTTTCGTGGACAATTAATTTTTAGTACAATATACTTCCACTGACGTCAGCATACACCCATTTAATATAATCACCCTGTAGATGTCTGTTTGAAAAGGTAAAAACACATGCTATTTGATGGAGCGACTTGCATTTTAAAAAACACAGTTTTAGGTCGTAACTCAAACGAGATATTCGAATAATGTTTCCACCGCCATGTTGCCAGCGAATCACTGGCCCCATAATGTGCAGATCATATTCTTTTGCTTTTAATAACAACGAAGATTTCCACTTAATCCCATCAAAAATAAGACACCCTGTATAAGTGTATAACCCCACAACAAAAATCTGATTATTTACAAATGTAAAGCATTAAAATTGATATCAAAATTTAAATTGGCAAACCCAGACAACAGCGAATCATTTTTTTAAAGTTTCTAATATAATACAATCAATAAATGGTTTAAAGCAAAATATTTCTAGTTTAACAGGTATATCTGAATATTATTTTCACGCAGAAAGGGCTAGATTGTGAAGTAATGAACAGTATGCAGGCCAACACGTTTCAATAATCACAGTTAACTTAAATTATGAATCAATATTTTGCATTTATCACATTATTAAACAACGCAAAAGAAATACTAGAAGTTAAAATGCGTATGTATACATGGTGACCCGTACATATGGAAACTCTTAATTATCTATTTATCAAAAAAGTATGCTTCATAAATAGTTCTGCATTACCCAAAAACCCAAAATTATCTGATATAAATTATACGATGGATCAAAAAATTATAATTCGGCTAAAGGGTCAAGTACCTTTATCTCTGAAGATACCAAAAAATGTTTCCTAGAAGTGTTATTCAGAAAAAAAGGTGATGCATAATTATGAAGAGGCGGCATCCTGTAATTAATTTCTTTTTCAAAATAATGTGTCACACAATTTCAATTCAGAAAATTGTCATCAATTCCATTCAGAGAAGCAACAGGTCGTTGGAAAATCACTTAAACTAGTTAATACAGAGAGTATAATGACTTTCCTAAGTAACATTTTTTGTTATCTTCAGAAATGAGGGTACTTGACTCTTTCACCGAATTATTATTTTTTGGTCCATCCTGTATATTAGATAGTTTTGGAATTGTATGAGCTCATTTTATGAAGAATTTTTTTGGTAAATAGATAATTTAAAATGTTTTCCATATTTAGAGAACACTTTATGGTACACCCTGAATATACATAAACAAATACGGTAAAAAGGTATACAAACAAACTATGTAAGAATAGAAAATGGAAGATCTCTACAATTCAGAACGCATTATGAAGAATGGTTAACCCGTTGATACCATATCATCAGAAGAAATTAACTATGTACTAAATAGACCAAGACAAGGATTACAAGGTGTAAATGAAATATGCAAAGATGCAACTCGTATATATTTCTGAATTCATTTTACTAATGATTTCGCAAAATCAAATAATTGATAGGCGTAAACTTGAAATAAAACCTGGAAAATCAAGATTTAAGGCAAGTTTAAATACAACTACCTGGAGGCAATTTTAAACAGTAATGGAGAAATAGACAAACGAAATTAATAATATAACAAACAACACAATATCCAATAAAAATTAAAAGAACTATTAAACAATAAGAGTATATAACCGAGTAATGCTATTTTAGCGTTTGAGTCGTGGACTTTAATAAAATGAAACGTGTTGGTAAAATGCGTTTAAGAAAGCAAGACGTGCTAACACTAAAATAAAAAAAGAAATTGGGAGTAAAAACGCTAAAAGAAGAAGATAAAATAGGATAGCTGTAATTACAACATGTCGAATATAGAAAAGCAAAGAAAATTTGGAAAGGTAAACTTGAAGACAGAACGATCATGAATACCTGGAACTAAATGACTTGAGATACTACAAAGAACAAAACTAAATTGGAGGGGCACAAACAAAGACACTTGTAACTGACCGAAAGACGTGCGAGATAGTGTGGATCATACCTTGACACCGAACTTCGATAAAAAGAAGAATAAACAGCACACATTAAATCCTTAACATTTCTAGACTTCCACGCTGCTTACACTACAACTGATATTTATTAAAAATTAACCTTTCATTAGGAACACAAGTGTAATAACATTGCAATCTGACAACAGTATAGCACGCCATATATGAAGAAAACACACCTACTAACCTTGATATGTTTAGCGTTTAAACGAACTACATAAAAATTAAATTATAAATAGTGAATACTAATCTACGTCGCATTCTTATTATTTGCTGCTTAAAAAGGGAAAACCTTAAGTGAAAGAAGTTTTCTAATCCAATTCAGTGCCATAATGAAAATACCATTCAAATTCAGACCACGCATGCAGAAAACTGTGCGTCCAAACAAAATTTTAATGAGACTTAATTAGGTCCAAGTATCTCAGAAGCCAGTGCAACCAACATGAAAAGTGTCGAAACCAATTACCAAGTGGGAGATGAAGTCATCAAAGGAGCACCATATGGTATGGTGAGAAACTTCCAATTAGCGGGTTACCTGCCGTTACACTTAAGCAGGATTGTAACGAATAATTTTCGTTATTGTTACACATACCTAATTGAGCTCTAAGATAACTTCTATTTTCGGCGCCGTTAATGTCAGAAAACTAATGACGGCGGATAACGAGTGCTGAAGGTGAATTAATGAATAATTCAAGCATGATGCAGACTAGCTGTCCGTATTTGATTGACGGATTTCAAGAAAACGTCATTGTTCGATTCACAATCAGACACTGCACGTGACGGTCATCTCGTAGCTATACAAATTTAATTCGCTAAAATTTGGTTACTAAATTAGCTTGCATAACCTCAATTGTGTTGCTGGTGTTAGCATTCCAGGCAAGTCGCAGCGAAGGACAAGGACGTAGTGAACCAAATATGCCTCGTCTTACATGAATGACGATAGTAATATAAATTTATGAATGAAAAATGCCATGCAAACTACTTGGTATGGTAAATTTATATGCAAGCAGGTGGAAATATAAAAAGCGGCGACATTTATGCCTATTTTGTACTACCATATATGGCTCGAACGTTTTACCACTTTTATTATTAAGAAACTGGGTTATGTTTATGTGCGTTGCTTTTAATGAAAAAAAATGTTATTGCTGCAATTTAGCATGGTAGGGTAATTTTATTCGCCAGCATAACATGGTACCTGATTTCCTTGGCTATATAAAATACACTTGTACGTCGAACTTTCTAAAATATCATGTTTTATTCCCCAGAAGACAATTACAGAAGTGTCATATTTGACACTATATAAATATGATGTTATTTTTCCGAATAATTACTACTGTATACAATAATAAAAATTGTATTATGCGATATAGTAATCACAACACGCTTTTCTACATTTTATGATATACATAATGTAGTAATACTAAACGTTTAGATGTTTAGAATCTGCATTTCATTCATTTTCAATTCAAGAACGAAGAAACTACCAATCTGATCTCAACTTTTTAAGCTAGAAGGAAATTCAGATTTTTCTCATTTCTACAGCTTCGTTAATAATGAAGTTAAAGTTATATATTTTTTTAGTTATTAGCCAGAATATGAACTTCAATAACCATAAAAAATATATTTAAGAAGATGTATTACAGTTTGGGAGATTTTGTATGTAAGCAGGAATAAAAGATACAAAAAGGCTTAAATAGGCTCAAGACCGACGGTGCATATATTAAAATAAGTTAATTTTGTTATTGCATGAACTATTGATAATAATTGGATGTTTATAATTCTTTATTGCACGGTTGTAAAGAATTGTTAGTAAGACTTATATTAGCAAATGTGTATGGAGAATTCATTATTTATATAATGAACTGTATGATATAGCAATTAGCTAAATATATGGTTATTATTATTATATTAATTATGTTAATAGGAAATCGCCACACTGGTTTAAATTTTTCATACATCTAACGTTCCACCATGAAAAAGCAAAGGTTATAATTTTGGTGGCAGCAGCGTTTAAAAAACCAATTTATGTATCTTTAACTTAAACTACAGTAGATATCATTTATAACGAGGGCCAAGGGATCGGAATAATTCGGTCGTAGGTCGATAAACAAACATGTTTTTCTCAAATCGGACGAAAAGTTATATTCTTCCGACGTGTTTTCATGATATACAATACACGATTTCGGTATGTTATCACCGTTGCAAGACAACAAGGAATAACAGTGCGCAAATGTCTCCATTTAGTAGTAGTAGTACTATATAACTTTTCGGCCCAGGAAAAAAACTTTTCGGCCTAGGCCAAAAAAACTCTTCCGCTCTAGGCCGAAAAGACAAAGTAACAATAACGTTTTATTCATACAAAAAATGCATTTTTTACTAATAAAACAAATCACTGTTACTTGGAGGAAAGAATTAAGTATGTATTGCATATGGATTATTCAATTTTAATTTAAAAATCGGTTAATTTGATTTGTATACATAATGGTTTGCTTTCTACAAATTTGGCTTCGTATCATAGTGCCAAATATGTAAGTATACTGTAGTTAGATCAAATTCCTGGGATATAGAAACGTTTGATTCTTCGGATTCTACTCGTAAATGCCAAATGATTGCGCTTTCACATGGCGATGCTTTATGTGTTAAATAAATAAGGATACCACTGTTAATGTTTGTTATTCGATAACGTAAATAAAAAAAGCACCAGTATATTACAGAAACTTTATTAACCCTTTACAGCCGATGTGCCGTTGATTTGGGCTATGTTTCTCAGCTGATGTGCTGCGAACTGGTACGAGACCGTCTTTAACTATGTACAGTTACTTAACGACTACTTCTTACTTAAAACTACCTGGAGCCGCCCTGCCGCGCTCACCCCTCCCTTACTAGGGTGCATGCCTGGAAGCTCCAACATACCGCCCCCTTTGAAGTCCTTTAGGCTTCGAAACAAGAACAATTAATAATATTATGTACAATAACGTAATAAAGACTGTATAAACCAATTCCTACACCTAAAGCACAATATACAATGATTCTTACAATTAAACAATATATACCCCTATTACTAATACATAAATCGTTTATGTTCACTCATTTAGAGGCAAAAAGCACAATTTGTTTAAAGGCCTTCGCAACACTCCGCGCACTGTTTTTACCGTTACCACTCTCACTAATTGGTCAGCCCCTGGATGAAGCTCAATTATTCTCCCCAAGAGCCACTGTTGAGGTGGTACGTTGTCCTCTGCCACGATGACCATTCTTCCTATACGAATATCTTCGAGCGCCCTTTGTCGCCACTTGGAACGCTGTTGCAGTTGAAGCAGATATTCTCTATGCCACCTTTTCCAAAAATGTTGCCGAAGTTGCTCCACTCTTTGCCACCGTGAAAGGCAATTTAATTTTAAATGGGTTGTATCGGGTTCCACCATTGTCATCAACGGTTCCCCGATCAAGAAATGACCAGGAGTCAGTGCGGCCAAGTCATTAGGATCAGAGGTCAGCGGGGTGAGGGGTCGGGAATTTAGACAGGCTTCGATTTGGGTAAGGAGAGTGTATAATTCTTCGTATGTTAATAGCGCGTTACCTATAACCCTTTTTAAGTGATATTTCATCGCCTTAACATTTGATTCCCACAAACCCCCCATGTTCGGCGCACGAGGTGCTATGAATTTCCACTCGATATTTTTAGCAGCTAATGTGCTTATCAATTCATTTTGAAAGTTAGAATTTTTAAGAAATTGGGCCAAATCAGCCAATTCGCGTTTGGCTCCTATGAAGGTAGACGCATTATCTGAATATATGTGTGATATATGACCACGTCTTGCGATAAATCGTTTAAGCGCACTTAAAAACGATGCTGATGTTAAATCGCTCACTACCTCCAAATGCACTGCCTTAGTGGCAAAACATACAAATAACGCAATGTAAACTTTTATGGTTCTTTTACCGCGTCCGCGACCCTGTTTGGCCAAAATGGGTCCTGCGTAATCCACTCCTGATATTAAAAAAGGACGTGTTAATTGCAACCGATCTTTGGGAAGATCACCCATTTTCTGCACAATAGTACGGGGCTTTGCATGAAAACATCTCATACATTTATGAATGATTTGCCTTATGACACCTTTTGCCGCTATAATCCAATATGTCTGCCTTAATGCCGCTAATGTAGCTTGCGCCCCTGCATGCAATTGACGCTCATGTTCACTGATAATAAGCAATCTGGTCAAGTGATGATTTTTAGGCAGAACTATGGATGCTTTACATCATTCGATATAGCTGCATTTCTTAGTCGACCACCTACCCTTATTAAGTCATCGTCGCCTACAAAGGGATTTAAAGAAGCTAATGGGCTACATTTGTCCACTACCTCGTTTTTATTTAATTGCCATCTCTCAGCTGCAAATGCCTGCTGTTGTACAATGCGAACTAAAGCAAACGTAGCCTTTTGCAGTTCATTAGATGCCAGCGGCCCTGATTTTGCATCTGTCTTGTTTTTGCAATTTTGAATAAATCTAAAACAGTAGGCTATCACGCGCTGTAGCTTGGAAAAAGATGAAAATTTGTCAATGAACTGCGTCTCTACATTCATTGTTGTAAAGGCTATAACCTTCTTGCGTTTCTCTATAATCTCAACATTCCCTATCTCTAAAGTTGGTTGTTGGTATTCTTGATTCAACCACGTCGGACCAAAGAACCACGTTCGATCGGTGATTAATTCTCTAGGTAGCAGACCCCTACTAACAACATCTGCAGGGTTATCCCGCGACCTTATATGGCTCCAATTTTCTATTTGAGATAACGACTGAATTTCAGACACCCTATTTGCGACGAAAGTATTTAACGTATTAGGTTCTGTCGCTAACCACGCTAATACAATAGTCGAATCAGTCCAACAATATTCCCTTTTAATGTCTAAATTAAGCGTTTTCTTAACGCTATCCATTAATTTAGCTAACAATAAAGCAGCGCATAGCTCTAGCCGCGGTATTGTGACTGTTTTCAGCGGTGCAACCCTACTTTTGGCACACAATAATTGAGAACTATGTTCATTATTAGTGCCTATTGCCTTAATATATATCGCAGCTCCGAAACCTAATTTTGAGGCATCGCAAAAGCCGTGGATTTCTATTGATTTGAAAGGAAAACACGACACTACTTTACGATTGATTTGTAAATCGTTTAAATAAGACAGTTGACTTAAAAATTCAGTCCACGTCGAATGAATATCCATGGGTACGCTCTCATCCCAAGCTATTTTCAATAACCATAATTTTTGCATTATAATCTTTGCTTTCATCGATACTGGTGCTATAAGACCTAAAGGATCAAAAATCTGAGCTATCGCGGATAAAATCGAACGTTTAGTAATTTTACTACATAGTGAGCGTGTTTTAATTTCGTATTTTAGAAAATCACCATTACAATTCCAAATTAATCCTAGCGTCTTAGTTTCTCCATTCTTATCTAAATTAATTATACTATCTGGCCTTATACCACTACTTCCCGAAAGGATTTGTTTTTCATTCGAAGCAAACTTACGCAATTCGAAACCCCCTTGTGCCAAAATGTCAATTATTTCATCCTTTAGCGTTATTAGCGCATTTAATTCATTCCCGCCTGTAATGAGATCGTCCATATAAAAATCGCGACCTATAATTTTACTGCTTAGAGGATAATTAACTTGATTTTGTAAAGCTAGTTCTAGCAAACATCGAGTTGCGATGTAACTGGCTGGTTTCGTACCATATGTAAGTGTAAGCAACCTGTATGTTTGAAGGGGTTCATTGGAATTATTTCGCCATAATATTCTTTGATAATCAGCCTGCTGCGGATGAATTTGTATTTGGCGATACATTTTTGCTATGTCGCCCGTTAACGCATATTGAAAGGTCCTGAATCGCGTCAAAATTGAAAATAAATCTTGTTGAATCACTGGTCCACACATTAAATTGTCGTTTAAACTCGACCCGTTGCTAGTCCTCGCCGTCATGTCAAAGACCACTCTTAGCCTGGTGGTTGAACTAGATTCCTTAAACACCGCGTGATGAGGAAGATAGCAACTCGGCACGTTTAATTGATGTTCCGGAACCAATTCCATGTGATTTAAATGCTTGTATTCCGTCATAAAATCCATATATTGCTGCTTTATTTCTGGCTTACAGTTTAACTTATGCTCTAAATTATAAAATCGCTTTAACGCATTTTGGTAAGACGCGCCCAAGGCCAGCTTATCGTTTTTAAACGGAAGTCTTACTACAAACCGACCATTTACATCACGATGAAAAGTGCTCCTAAAGTGGTTTTCCACATTTATTTCTTCAGCAGACAAGTGTCTTTGACATGAGTATTGTTCAAGTTCCCAGAATTTAGTTAAGCTATTTTCTAATCTGCTTGCGGTACTCAGGTTGCACGAAGTTCTTGTGGGTTGATGGTTGTTCGTTCGTATTTGGCCCACACAAAGAACTTCCCAAAATAGCCCGGCACCTAGCAATAAATCTATGGGGCCTGCTTGGTTAAAATATGGATCAGCAATATTGAGATTTACGGGGATTTGAACCATGGCCCTGCTGAATGATCGCGACGGAATGTCTTGTGCAATTTGCGGTACTATAAGACATTGCACTTCTGCAGTGAAATTATTATGACGGGACTTGACAGAGACTTCTACCATTTTTTTGACGTAACTGAGACCTTGATTAATACCCGCAATTGTAATATTTGTGTTCACTTGATTCAGAGATAATTTTTTTGCTAAGTTCTCAGTTATGAGATTACTTTGAGAACCTACATCTAAAAGTGCCCTAGCTTCGTGTAAGTTTCCCTTGCTATCACTGACATTGACTAAGGCGGTTGATAGCAATACAGTCGTATTAATGTCCTTGTTTGAACATATCATTGATGATGATGGCACTATTTCCGATTCATTCAATTGAGAGGCACTGCTAACCTCTGCTAACGTTGTAACATTTTGAACTACATGTAACAAACTATTATGCCTTTGTTTGCATTCGCGGCACTTTAAGGTCGATCGGCAATCATTTGTTTTATGATTATTTCTGAGACAGTTTGAGCATAAATCGAATTTCTCGACTTGCTTAAGGCGATCGGGAACACTTAATTTTAAAAATTCTAAACACTGATATATGTTGTGCGAATTGCGTTTACATTGAAAGCACGACGGTTTGTTGATATTCAAGTATGAAGCATGACGAGGTGGTTTTTCCCTTAAGCTTACTTTGCTTGATGGATTCGCCTGATGTGGCCTTGTTAAAGAGCTTAACGATTCGAGTACTTCGCATCGTTTGTCTAAAAATGTTATAAATTCCTTTAAAGTTGGAATCTCGCTATTTAGACACGATTGCCACTCTTTGTTAGTGGTATAATCTAATTTTTCGCTCAAAATTGGAACAATAAGTGCATCCCAAGAATCAACAGGTAAATTTAGAACCTTTAATGCTGCCATGTTTGAGTTTACCTTGTCTACCAATTGGCGCAGCAAAGTATGAGATGGTCTAGAAATAACTGACAATTTTAATATAGACTGAACATGTTCTTGTATGATTAACCTTTTATTTTCATACCTTCGTTTTAGAATTTCCCAAGCGGAGGTATAATTAGCTTGTGATACAGGCAATGCATCAACTGCATGCAGAGGTTCTTGCTTAAGGCAGGATTTTAAATAGTGAAAACGTTCACAATCATTTAATTTGTGGTTATCGTGGATTAGCGATTTAAAGGTGTCATAAAAAGCTCTCCAATTTGAATACCTTCCGGAGAATTCGGGCAAATTTAAAATTGGTAATTTGATATTAAATTGCGATTCACGCGAATTTTCTGCAGGAACTCTCTGTGACGCAGAACCGGTATGATCTTCCAAAATTGATTGAATTGCGCATACTGTATTAAAATAGAGCGTGTCAAAGTTATCCTGATCATCATTTTCTGACAAATCTGGATTAATCATTAAGATTTCCATTTGCAAGCTATTAAACTGATCGTTAATCTCCTTTAACATGGGAAGTCGTACCTTCAACTGATTAACATTATCCCCTTGTTCAAAATTACCTACAAAATTTGCTATTTTTGTCAATCTAGCCTTAACATGACCCCGTTTGTGAATCAAGGTTCCTAATTCCGCCGCCATTTCAATTAAATATTAGAATAGACTGCACGGCGACAAAGATACACTCTCCGATGATAGGACGGGTGAAATAGAGTTATGGAAAGGATCACTGACCTGTTTGACCTAATGCCCTCCGTTTTTCTACTGATGTGTAGTTGATGTAATTGGCCTTGATGCTGCTGATATGCAGAGAATTTGATCGGAGTCGTCGTCTTGAAGCTGCTGATGTGCAATAGGAAAACGTCCCTCGTTGGTGCTGCTGTTGTGCGGCTGATGGAGCTCGAATTCCAGGAATTTCGACGAACGAACACACTTTTTAAATTAATTTACCGGTGATCCGGGTCGAAGGACCAAATGTTAATGTTTGTTATTCGATAACGTAAATAAAAAAAGCACCAGTATATTACAGAAACTTTATTAACCCTTTACAGCCGATGTGCCGTTGATTTGGGCTATGTTTCTCAGCTGATGTGTTGCGAACTGGTACGAGACCGTCTTTAACTATGTACAGTTACTTAACGACTACTTCTTACTTAAAACTACCTGGAGCCGCCCTGCCGCGCTCACCCCTCCCTTACTAGGGTGCATGCCTGGAAGCTCCAACAACCACGCCATTACGCCTCTTTACTTTACCGTTTCCTCCAAATTCGAGAATATCCAATAAACTGTCGTCATCGTTTACAAAATGTACCAAATCCTAGCTTGGTTTTCGGTGACTATATTAGTTCGGCCGCGATATCTGATGTAACACGTCCACAATGTATGCAATATGGACTCTGGTCGGGACCTTAAATTTTCGTTTCGTCTGCTTAGCATTCGGGAGGTCGCGCGTTCGATTCCCCTGGCCGTCTGCTGTAATTCAGGTTTTTAGGTGGTTTTCCTGAGTCAACAGAACACCTTCTCTGAGGCGAATGCCGGGGCAGTACTTTCCACCTTTCCTGACCTCTCTTCCATTCTTCACCCATCCTATAATTCCCGTTCTTGGCTGAAGAGGGACGCAAGGTCCCTATAACAGCCCGCCCCCAGTTGGAGCAATTGAAATGACCCTGAACCTTTACCTTTATTTCCTCGATATAATCGATATCTACTGTACGTTAATTTTGAAAATGTAGAATTGCATTTAGAATTGTAACAATTGAACATTTTGTGGCTTTAGAAGTCAAATTTCTGTGGAAACAAGTAGAATATGTATACTTACAAGTTGTTCGCCAGTTAGAACTTCCAGCAACGAAATGAGGTTGTGGCCACTCCGTAAGTCTTCGAATAGATCTCGTATTTGTTGGTTTGCCTATAACAAATAAAAGTATTTCAATTTACTTCAAAAATTTATTAAAATAAAACGTCGAGCAACTGCTAATTACGTGCATAAAAAATACACTAATATTTACAATGCTAATATATAACAAAAAAAACTTTCAAACGTAACGATAATATGCACAGCAACTGATTAGTACTGATATATTTGTTAGTATTGTCGATTTACATACGTATCTATGTAGATACTTCTTGATACTACACTTAACAACATGCGTATAATAAATTGTAGCATGCAATTTTTGAACACAGCAAATAATAACTTTAAATTTTGAAAAAATATTTGTCATTTTAACAATTTTGCTTAAAAGATCGTAAATAGCCATTGTTTAATTTTTCAACATTAGAATCTCGAAAACTGAAGTCATCCACAAAAGCTTAATTTTGAAGGGCATTGTTAATTTAAAAGATTTTAGTACTATCAAAACCAATATTATCTATAATCATCTATATAAACGATAATTCAAACTTAATGCACCTTAATAATAAACGCCCTAAACTATTCGTGTTACATTACGTAAACTCTTGTAGATGTTTAAATATGGATACGCTATTTTTGTTATTTTTTAAAAGTGTATGCATTGTAATATTTCAAAACGACTACTACTTCAAAAGCAACCTTTGTGATGAGCAATCGTGTATGTATTAACTATTTTTTATTGTTGAATTTTTTTATTTGAATATCAGTCTATTAATTTCATAAATACATTAAGTACGTACAAGGAAAGTCAATAAAAATTGTACATAGGTACATAGGTACTAAAAAAATTGCCACGATGTTAACTCTAAATAATAAACAATTTAAAACAGTTTGTCAGTGTTACGAAGAATGTGCAAAACTAAATAGCACTCGACACTTAAACCATGATAATTATACCAATTTGGATCTGTCGTTCTGGAAATTAAAACAGGCACGCTACAAAAACAAGACATGCAAACATCATTATAACTGCATCACACAAAAAAATCCACACAGATCACTACAACTTACTGATGGAGGGCAACATGGCACATTGTTGACTGTGACACAAACGTGCAGACACGTGTAGTTCTGCAACCATCACAAAACGTTATCAGAGGGATAATTAGGATTTTTCGCAGGTGTAACCTTAACTATGCTAATATACTGTTAAGTATGGAAGAGTATGTGAGTACAGGATGCGAGGCACAATATAAACTTGACATTCGGTATTTACGGCCCATTAGTATGCTGTTTATGCAGTACACGTGACAGGTGGTGATGAACATTACGATTGTGTAATTTTCGCGAAGCAAACAGCATAAATATCCGCGCGAATCCTTAAGCTATAACAGTTACGATTATGGCTACTCCTGTGCAGTTTATGCTTCGTCGTATCTATGCTTATTTATATTCGCTTCATGGTGGTGATGCTGGGAGGCACAGAGATTTATATTCAGGGTGCATATAAGTTGGTGATAATAACCATCGAGTAGTTGCGAATGTAGAGCAAGGATATTATATTTGTAATGGCCTGCATTGCTATGCGATTAGCCGACACGCTGAGAAAATATGCAGTTAAAAATATCATCTATTTTTATCTGCCACCAACGTAATACACGATGCTATCTTAATTAGACAATTAATTGTATAGTGCTAGAAGTAAGGTATCTTGTGTCTACTTTTCTGTTCATGTATAAGCACAACAGAAGCAAGTTAAAGATCAAGTTACAATAAATCGCATAATAACAATAAAGCATGTCGATATAGTAGAGAACGGAAACATGCCAAATATGGAAATAAATGAATTTAGTTACCGAACAATGAATTAAATTAGACAACAGAAAGCTATATAAATGAGAAAAACTCAACCACAAAGAATGCAAGCCATTATACAAAACTAAATTAACTGACAAGTAAATAAGGTGCTGACAGGAATGAAATAAAACAAAAAGATTAATTAAAATACACAAAAACATAAAAAATCATTCGATCACAGAATAGTCCCGAAATTCACAAATTAACCATTAACATAGTCAATCTCGACAAGAAACGTTTGAAAAACTGACACGTTACGAGCAAAAAACTGATAATAAAAGCAGTCAAAACAAACCTTTAATAATGTATTCCTCAAAGCAGTTACTATATTAATTAATATGCCCCTGTCAAAAATCTAAAAAACTGTTAATGAATGTAACACCAATTAATTAATAGCAGTATTTTTAATATCGATCGTACAAATTTTAAAATAAATGTAATCTTTTAATTAGAAATTCAATAAATTTTTGGAAGCACGCATTTTTTTAAATGTTTATGCCATCTTCATATTCGTTTAGTTTAGAATTAAATAACTTGGTAGTAATTTCATTAATTACATATCAAACTGTGAGATTTTTTATTTTTTTCTAAATATTACAATCACTCCAAAAAAAATCACCAGATTTTGGGTTTTTTATAAGTTTTCACAAAATCACCAAACTGCTATTAAAATCATCAGATCTGGTGAAATTTGACTAGATTTTGCTATAGTTTGATATTTACAAGCCGGGATTCCTCTGTCTCTATAAGCTGTTCACGACCTTTTTGGGACAGAGTTGGCTATGATTTTTTCTTTTCATGTTGGACTAACTGATTCGATGATGTAGCGGATGCAACTTTTTTTTTCTGTCAGTGTCAGTTCGACATTTTCTTGCCACCACATTGCCAGATTTATTATTTTAATATTCGTAAGAAAATAAAAGATTTATCAAATGTGTAAAAATAATTTGAATTTCCGTCAAAAGAATAGTCAAAAAGCCCAAAATAATTTTGTTACAACAAAAAAAAATCCATTAAACGATGCTACTTCCAATTTAAAAAGGACAGACCAAATTTAAAAGAACGCGAGTCGATGTGGAGACTAGAGAATATCCGGCAACAATGAACAGTTGCGGACACCTCAAAGTGCACGGTTTTTTGTTACTATGGTTATTTTTGCGATTTTTCGGCTTATTAAATGAGGGTTTCTCCAGTGGCGTTGCTTGTGATTGTAAGAATAGGTATTACTTTTTTAATGTTTGTATTTTAGCAAAGTTTCGCAAGTAAACAAACTATACGTATAATAATATGTATTTAATAAATATATATCAGTATTCGATTGGTATTACGCTTTGCAGTTTGTTTCGCATAGATTCGACCAATGTTTCCATATTGTATCCTTCTCGCAGTTTTCCAAGCGTTTCTTATTCTTTCCCATAATTCATGTTTGCTGCAAAATCCCTGGTATAAATTTTTGTAGTTCAATACCCGCAAACCTTTTCGATGGGGTTCAAGTCCGGACTTCTTACAGGTCATGGTAATAAATTGATATTATTCTCATTAAACCATCAATGAACAACCCCTGCTGCATGCACAGGACAGTTATCCTGTGAAAATAATGTTATCAATTGCGTTAACATATACAAAATTAATTAATTAGGTAATATCTTGCCTGTTAAAAAGTAAATTGATTAGGAAAGACCTCTCTTAGAGATGGCAGCATCACATTTTGCAAAATGTTGCAATAATTTTCAACGTTCAGTCGACCATTAATTCTATAGCATGCCCCAGATCCGTGAGCATTGATCCATCCCCATACGTTTACTGATAATCGTCCAGTACTCCTTAAGGGTTGAACAAAATTTTGCTCCTAAAATTTTGCATTTTGTGGTCTATACACCCTTAATCGTCAATTGGTAAATGATTGAAATACCTTTTCATCTGAGAAAACAGTCGTGTTCCAAAACTCGTCGATTTCATTCAAATAGTCAGTTGCAGTCTGCTGCCAACGATTTTTAATTTTGAAAATGCAGCTCTTGCCCACATGTAAATCTGCTGCGACTCGACTCAGCGACCAGTTCTCTTCCAGTTTTGTAATAGCTCGCATTTCGTCTGCTTCTGACAAATGTCTGGGAATTTTTCGAGTTTTCAGTTCTATGACAGTTGATGCCAAACGTAAACGTCAAAACTCGACGTCTATGATTAGAATATAGTATTACAAGCTAAAAATCTGCCGTGCACTTTGAGTTGGCCGCAACGGTACCTATTTAGAAAATATAACCTTAAACTGAAGACAACCTAACCTAACACAAAAAGTGTCAATTTCCATGAGGGAGTTTAGTTGCAACAGAGGTTCTGCCAACACAATTACTAGATGGTCATAGCCTCACCTGACCCAAAAAGATCGTGAACGGCTTATACACTAACTATTTTGTTATATATTTCGGGTACCCGGGTTTACCCGGGTACTGCTTTCGGGTACCCGGGTTTTATTTTAGACCGGGTACGACATCCCTAATAAAAACCTCACATTCATAATATATTGCATTAATGCACGTTACGCCGTTCACGATCTTTTTGGGTCAGGTGAGGCTATGACCATCTAGTAATTTTGTTGGCAGAACCTCTGTTGCAACTAAACTCCCTCATGGAAATTGACACTTTTTGTGTTAGGTTAGGTTGTTTTCAGTTTAAGGTTATATTTTCTGAATAGGTACATTGTTGCCGGATATTCTCTAGTCTCCACATCAACTCGTGTTTTTTTTTAATTTGGTCTGTCCTTTTTAAATTGGAAGTAGCATCGTTTAATGGAAATTTTTTGTTGTAACAAAATTATTTTGAGCATTTTGACTTTTCCTTTGACTGAAATTAAAATTATTTTTACACATTTCATAAATCATTCATTTTCTTACGAATATTAAAATAATAAATCTGGCAATGTAGTGGCAAAAAAATGTCGAACAGACACTGACAGAAAAAAAAAGTTGCATCCGCTACATCATAGAATCAGTTAGTACAACATGAAAAGAAAAAATTATAGCCAACTCTGTCCCAAAAAGGTCGTGAACGGCTTATATGTACTATGCATTTCACTGTGTGCGCTATTGCCAGATGTATTCTAATTTATGTAATTTAACAACTCGCATGCATTAGAAAAAATGTGAATTAATTCGTGATTTATTTAAAAAAGTCATTTAATTTAATCCTTGAATTAAATCTCTCAATTATACGAGTATCATGTGAATTAATCCTGCAAGAAAGAGAGGAAAATAACGAAAGAAAGAAGTACAAAAATTCAGAAACGAAACATGGGAAGAGTTCGAAAACAAACTAAAAAAAGGCAACCAAAAACTATTCTTGAAAGTAAAGTATGATCAAAAATTATTTTCATCTAGTATGGCTGTGGAATACTTTCTTATTTATGAATGCAACTACCTTTATAAATAAATGTCAAACTTGACATTTGAGTTTTAAGTGAGTTACAGTTGAATTCATAAATTAGAAACTATTCCATAGCCATACTAGATGAAAATAATTTTTGATCATACTATACTTATCTTTAAAGAGGAGACAACAAGGAGTGACAAAGCAATAGGGGTATATCACTAATCAGTGTGCCGGGAAAATATATGAGAGGGCTCTCAAGACGATGATGAGGAAAAGAGTGAAGAGACCTAAGCGACTCCCAAAACAAATTTAAAACAGGACATAGTACACATGGACACATATTCACGATAAGAGACAATGGAAAAAACAACAATCTACAATGGAAGGATGCATTTGTTTTATAGACTTGGAGAAGGGTTTCTACAGCATACCTTGAGATCAAATATGGAAAATCCTACAAGAAAGAGGTTAGAACACAATGAGAATTCGCAAGAATTTGTAAGAACAAATAGAATACTGCACGGAGAAATGTCGAGTCCTTTATTATTTATAATCTTCATGGATAATATAATGAAAGAAACTGTAGGATACAAGAACATGAATAAGGTAGAAGTAACAGAATATGCCTTCGCAGACAATATAACAGTATTTGCCAATACTGAAAATTATATGAAAGAAAATATGGAAAGATGGTAGGAAGCACTAGTCAAGAGAAGATTAAAAATAAACAAAGATCAATCTAAAGCAATGGCGATAGGAACTGTAAACATACCAACAGATTCAAATATTTGGTCTATATTATAGACAGCAAAGGAAATGTAGAAATATTCATTGCGAATAGAATAATATCGACATCCAACATATTTAGTGCAACAAGAAAAAACTGATTACAAATCCATAGCTTGAAGAAGAAGAAAAAGAAGAAACAATTATAAACAGAAAGGAGTTATGTAGGAAAACAAAACTGACAGTGTGTAGAATGATATACACACCGAGAGACCGTAAGGTCAAAATACCAAACAAAGGTATTTTAAGAGGAGAGACCGATTGTAGAGTTTTTATGCGAGTTTTAAAATGTTATTGCAGAACGGTTGAGAATGAGAATTTGTTAATTCGTCTGAGATCGAAAAATATCAATCTCGTTCTCGAATTTCGGGACGACACGGAATGAGATCGAGAATTATCTCGGCTGGATGGCATCACTACCAGCAAATATTAATAATCCCCTATATTCACATGCAGAGCCTGAGTAAGTGGATTTTTTTTAATGAATGCTAATTTCTGCGAATAAATTACGTCGCAGGCGGTGAAGTATAAATTCTACTGTGTTTACAGTAATTTACATGTGTTGTACTGTAATGATGATGCTTCAGGTTTTCTTCAGTCCTCTCTGAATTCTAGATAGCTACAGTTCTTTTGTATTGTATTAAACGCGGCTGAAAGTGCGTAATCCACTCGTATATTATAAGGCAATTAATAATAAAACAAAAAATAATAAGCTATACAATGTAGTACTGCATTTTTCAATGACTTTTCCTGTTCCGCCTATATGGAGAAACGTTTTTACTACTGCATGAATAAATGCATCCACACAAAGCACCTACGTCAATTAATATTAACTACGAACCGCACGTCGCTTTTAGAACAAAAAACAACCTGAATGGCCATTTTAACGCATAATAATGACAGTCGTAATTTAAAAGGAATTAAAAATAACTCGTTCTTGCATCAGAACTGTCCATGTTTGAGCAATCAGGTTATCCAGTCTCACAGTACTACATGCTAAATTAATCGAGGAAATCAACTTCAATAGCTAATTGCATTTATTACAGCTCGTGCCGCTGTTAAATATTCAGAACAAAACAGTAAATGCTTGGTTTCTGAACTGTTTAAGACTTAACTTCCCTTCTTGCTGTATGTAATCAACATCCTCCCAAGCATCACCAATTTTGATTTATTAAAGGGTCACTACGTAATCAACTATGAATAATGCATGAACACAATTGAATTCGATGCTCTTTAACCTTATGACGAATACATGCACTTTTAACTAGTACTTGAACTTTGATTTGTTCTGTTAAGATGCATTGGTGTACCGACTTTATATAAATATGTAGTATGTCCGTTACATAACGTGGCTCTTAAACTTCCAAAATGGACAACACACAGTGAAGCAAACAAGTTACCTCATAATTCTTAAATATCGTTTTCATGTAAAGTGGGTTGTCTACATCACGATGTACGTAAAATTCTACAGAGGTCATTGATATCGCAAAAAAATAACAATGTTCTACAATTCCAAAATATGAATATAAATACGTACCTTTATTTGCATGGCTTTTATATTTATAAAACGACTCGCGTTCGAAATACTATCGATGCCTGTCAATACGTTTGTGCTAACCAGTTTCCGATTCTTCCATCACGTCATTTATGACGCAAAGAAATTTCAAAACCGAATATAGAGTTAAATGTCGCACCCTGTACATACTACAATCTGTATTATTTCACTTAATTTGACAAGGAACATTATTTGGGATCGAATAAATGACAATCTGTGTATTGTACATTTATTTTTTTAAATGAGAATACTTGGGCTACAAACCTTCATATATTTCCAATGCTAGGCAGCGTGAAAAAAAGATAAAGATTACTGATTGTAAGTTGAGTGATTTATGGTACACATCGATAAACACATTGCATGGAATGTAACAGCGTTTCCTTATTTGTGAGATACCGAAAGTGACAATCGAAAATAACCGTCATCATACCTTAACCTTAACTTATTTGGCAATTCGGTCAAGCTTCGGTGGGCGGGGCATTCAAGAGCGTTCAATTGTTATCAAGAGATGAATCACACACGTTTCAATTGTTGCCTTTTATAGTTCAGAACTCGAATTTCGACAGGTAGGCAATTTTGAAACTTTTGATGGAAACTACTAACCAATTATGTAGGATTCATAGGTATTTTTTGAATCGCATTTCATTAACATATTAATACACTATAAATACTCAATATCCGTAAAAAATAAAATAATTACTTAAAATTTTTAATTTATGTACAGCCAAATTAATTTCATTAGATACTAAATATGGAATCAATATAAATGTTAGACGTAAATGAAAGTAAAACATAAAAAATAATTAACATATTTAATAATTCATATTTCATTAAAAACTGGGACTATACAACTTTTATGGTTACTGTTGTACGAGCGAGCGGTTCATGAAACTTATAAAACTTTCACTGCCGAATGATTAGCGAATTAATCGCTGCGCACGAAATGAATTACAGAAGGTATTTACGGGGGCCATTCTGCTAGCTTCAAGCTAATGGGGGCCATTTAAATTCGTCGTGCCGCTAATTTTAAAAGCACGCCAATGCCTTTTTGCAAACTTCGCAGCCGGCGTGTCAATTTCACGCCGGTGTTATTCCACATGTTCTATTAACTTCAAGTAAAACTAACAATGGTGACTGGGGTATAAATCAAAATGCATTAGGTATTTTTAACGTATGGTGTCGCTGCACTTGACGTTTATGTGAGACAAAAATAGCCCACAACACACATGTTTCGCAGGATAACTAATTTCTTCATTTACTGAAAACTGTTATGTTCGAAACTCGATATGCTTGTTCTCGGGCACCAGCACAAAGAACGAGAAATTTTAACACCTAGGTACTTTACACATAACAATATGTTTAACTCATTTTATATTCCAAACAGTCGTTTTTGAATGGAAAACTGACTTCTAAGTGTAAATAATAAAGCAACCATTTCTTTTTTCATATAATTTTTTTATATAATCTCTAGTTACAAAGAAAAATTTAGAGAAAAATACATTTAGACCACAATACAAATTACAATATGATACCGACTTTAATGGAATCTATAAATACAACTTCCTACATTTAAAAAACAGTAGCTGTTACTATCACTTACATAATTCTACGAAGAATTTTAAGGTACACTACAATTCCAGATAGATTTATTTAGACCCCTTGATAAAAATATAGACAATGTAACCTGCTTTCAAACAAATAGCTACAGCGAGCGGTTTTCCAAAAAACGCCTAAAATTTGTCTCCAATTGTCTCCAAATTCCCCAATGTGCTTATACAACCTCGTATTTCCTTTGCATTG
This sequence comes from Agriotes lineatus, assembly GCA_940337035.1. Lineage (NCBI taxonomy): Eukaryota > Metazoa > Arthropoda > Insecta > Coleoptera > Elateridae > Agriotes > Agriotes lineatus. Next base: position 107,841,157 of record OW679195.1, on the reverse strand, counting down.
CTTTAAAAAAATCAATTTCCTCAAAATTACCTTAAACTTAACCAATTAATTCGCCAAATTACGTCGCATTATCGCAGAATTTCCCCAAAATAAATAAAGATGCACACCTAAAATTAACATGACAATAAAATATTTACGAAATGATCCACCAAAACAAATAAGAATGAAACAACAAAACTATTTACAGTACTTGCTTGTCATTATATACTTAGCATAAAGTCAGCACGTCATTATATATTTAGAATAAAGTCAATTACTAAACCAACAAACAGAAAAATCAATATGCGTTTTTAAACACTGGACTACACCCCATCCGTGTCTATCTCTCTCTAGTAGCAAGAGGTTGGGAACCTTCGCCAATTGTTTAAAGGTAGTTTTCTGTTTTTAATTTTTGGGAGAGTACGACAATGGGGCAAACGAAATCAAACCTTTTTTTTAATAAAGAAGTGTTTATTGTAACACCTTAATATACAAAAAAATGCGGATTCTATGTAAATTAAAACAAAATTACGAAAGTTGAAAGTACTAGGTATTAGGCCTCTTTCCTCTTTATTATTAAACAGTTACACTGGATATTGTGCTTTCATGTAATTAAGGATGATTACAAAACACCCGGTCAAAGGCTGCAACTAACCTAAACAAGCTACATACAACAATGCACAGCATCTTTGAACCACGAATCGATTATTATAATAACATACGTATAACGACATGAGTACGATAACCGGGCTATTTTATTTATACGACTTTATCTGCAGATATGATGGATTTGTGTTTAATACAGTAAACAACGTTTAAAAATACACTAACATTTTGAAAATTATCAACTTTTATACTTTCCGACCGCCATCATGGCAACGAACTTTCACAGTCTTGTATTATTATTTGATTAAAACATTAGTTTTGACAACGGATTTTCTACCGTCTTATATTATTTGATTAACGTCCGTTTTGAAAAATTGTACAATAATTATAACCATTATAAATTCATGTTCCAATTCTTGTTTAGAACAAAATTATTGTGAATAGAATAGTATGCATACCTAGATGGAAGTTTTCGGTACAGGCAAGAGCTAATATACTATTGCAACACACACCATCAAAATCTACAACTAACCTAAACAAGCTAACACGGCACACAGCATCTCTAAACTGAAACCACCCCGGTATATCGAACTTCCCCTCCCTCTCAACGAAGAGCTTTAGTAATAATCAACCAAATTGCTTCGACATGTCCATTGTAAATGTAATACATATTCATATTTTAATTTTGTGTGACTGATTAGGTGTAGCTTTGTAACATCAGTGCATTTTCCAAATCTTGGATATTTTTTAACTTTCTGCACTTCTTTCGTTTTTACTTTCCCATACCCATAGGTATAGGGAAGTATTGGAATCATGAAAATTTTGGAAATCGAGATTTTCACAGAAATATCCGTTTTGGGACTCTAGGAACCCAAAAAAGTGGTTTTTAAAAAATGTCTGTCTGTGTGTGGGTGTGTGTGTGGGTGTGTGTGTGGGTGTGTGTGTGTGTGGGTGGGTGACGCTCCTACAGCCGAAAGTATTGCTCCGATTTTTATGCGCTTTGGAATGCGGGGGTGTATCGAAAATTCATCGACAAAATAAGCTTTTCAAAAAAATCTGAAACCGGAAGCGGAAGTTACGCATGTTTTTTTGGTATCACTGTTTTCGTGATTAAAATTTTGAAAATTTTATCGCGGATAACGATAGAGGGTCATAAGACAAATCTGTTAGTTTTTTTCCGAACTCGTTAGGTTTAAAATGAAGGGCGCTAGGATTTTTTGAAAATTTTGAGTTTAACGCCCTATTACTCAAAAACGGATGAATCGATTCAATTGATTTTTGTTTTCTGAATAGTATATGAAGGCTAACATGAGGTGATATAAAAAGTGTTTTGAAAAATATTAAGGGGCCTAAATTACAAATTTTCAAATTTTGGAAATTTTCTAAAAATCATTTCTCAAAAACTGCCCACAGGAATTTGTTTAAACTTCATACACTGATAGACCCCGAAAAGGGCTATCGATCTGTTTTTTAAAGAATCTCATGAATTATCTGTGGCGCCCTCTACGAAGCTTTGAAGTTTGAAAATTTAAACCCCTTTAATTAATAAACAAAACAAGATAGGTAGCTGGGGTTTTCACTGGATTGTTCAGTGCATAATGGAGCATATGAATATGCAAAAAAATATTACACTCGTGGATATATGTAAGCGCACCGGCCCCCTCCCCCCTCTATTTTTGAAAAATAATTTTTTTATTCTAACGGTTGTTATATTTTTGCGTCAAAGAATCTTTTCCGCGAAAATAAAAAAATCGATTTTGTATGCCCTAGAAAATATAATTTCCAGGTACTTAGAAAATTTCACCTCGGTGCTACAGCCGTTTTGAATAAAATAACACATAAATAGCACAGTGGCGGCTTGTCCACTTGGCGCCATCTACAGAAGCTCGGTGGTCACGTTTTGAACTACACATCTTATAACATAAAATCGTAGCTTTCTTTGTTTGCGTGTAACTATGTTTGTTCGCTATCTCCTCCGAAGATACTGGACCGATTAAGTTGTACGATGGCTTAAAAGTTTGCTAATTTTCAGACTTATTTAATTAACTTCTCTAGGCAGCAGTATAATTTAATTAACTTCTCTAGGCAGCAGAGCGGAGCGCCTATAGCTGTCTAGTATTAGCTCGGGTGCGCGCATTATTCAAACAGGAGAGTGTGGTTGTGCGGTAAGCGTGCTGGCCTATCACGCGGGAGCCCCGAGTTCGATCCCGTCGATGCATCTTTTTTTTTAATTTATATTAATGAATCTCTCTTAATTTTGCGAACCGAAACGTAGTTCGGGTGACTCACTAGTTCTTTTATATTTACCCGCAATTTACGTGAAAGTGTAAACGCTTATCACGGTGAAGACGTGAGTCATGGAGTTGAAATTTTGATATGTTGTAAAGACTGTTGAATAAAGACGATATGAACAGTTTCCAGTATGGGAAAGTCCAGGGAGGTAGTCACGTCCACTTTTTATGTTTTGTATTCAATACAAATTCGCACACAAAATTCTAAAACTAAAGAAGCCCGTTTATTGTACAGGTAACTTTTGTCTATATTTATTGAAGTACATAATGGTTACGAAAATATTGAAGCAGGCTACACGCAAATAGTAATATTGCAAAAACTATAAATTCAAATTCTAACAAAATTTGTATCTGTTTAAGTTGTTTTTATTTAGAAATTTTTGTTATTAAGGTTTTGGTATATGAAAAGGTAATCTTCAGAATGAAATGCTCAAAATTTGACACGTCGTGTCAAGTGTTTTCCCAAAAAAGATAATTTAATTTGATCAAAAACGTGTCTGTAGACGTAGAAGTAACTAAGACTCCCTGAATTTCAACCCTAATGATTTATTTTAACAATTACTGCAACATGCTATTATATCGATTGCAAATCTACTGATGGCGTTTTTTCAATACCAGCGTTATTACTTCTGTGTGCTTTCTACATATTCGTGTGCATTAGTGTTTTACAAAATTTTAAAAATCTGAAAATAGAAATGTATATAAATATTCGAAATCGAATTGATTTTTTTTTCAATATTATCTATCATTCCTTAAGTAGATTTATGCTCACAGAAAACTTGAAGATTGTGGCATGAGCTGAGGTGCACGTGCGCAGAATCAAAGTGCAAGAACTTGAATTTTTAAACTCTTGAATTTCACTGCAGACGTATACATATATGCAGAATTACCTCTCAAATTACATAACATTGCCTGGGAATTTCCTCGCATTACCACCAAAATTCGGTTCGAATCCATGGATAGGCGGAAATTTTCCGCAGTCCATTGGATCGGTATCGGGCTCGGTCACCATTCGCCGTTGGGATAGAATTAACGGCGCTCTTCCCGGAAGACTGGTCTATGGGAAAGAGTAACCTGACCACACACAACACATGTACATACAATATACACATGATATATCATATATATCATACAGTCGGCGGCCGAACATCTCGGGTCACAGACCCGGGACTCCCGGCCAAACAAGCCATACGCTAAATAAATAAATAAATAACCACCAAAATACCCTAAAATTCCTTAAAATGTTCTTGCAATGCTCCAAAATTTTCAAAAATTGCCGAATATTTTCACATATTGCCAAGAATTTACTCCAAAAATTACCTACGCTATGTACAACCGCGGCCATCCAAAAGTGAATGATATTAATATTTTGTTAATTTTAGAGTTAAAATAATTTTACTTTCACTTTACTAATATATCTATAAATTACCGCCCAGCCTCATTTTTATTAAAAATTATTTATTAGAACTTTTTATTATTAAAATAGTAACTCCTAACGAAAAATACGGAAATTTTCGCAAGGTATCGTTCATTTTTGGATGGCCGCGATAGTACATGTATTTCCGGTGTGACCAACCCCTGGAACTACAGTAGATAATGCTCAAACTACAGATTAAAATTACTACGGCACAATCGCAAAAAGCCTTAATAGTATTAGCCAAGGTGTTTTTTTTTAAATTATTTTCTGTATTTTCAATAAATGTTGAAAACTTCCAAAACAGTATTCAGTAAACAAACATATGTATTGTGTAAGCCAATTAAAATATATTCATATTATGTATATAATTTTTAATAACGTAATGAACGCATTGCCATCATGACTACACATTGTTATTAATATCATATTATTTTTTATCCGCAAACGTCACAAAAATGACAACTTATTTGTCTTTATTGACAAGGTAAAGGCGTCACTTTATCTGCCTAAGCAGATAAAATAGCGACTTTTGCGTACTTTATCTGCCTAAGCACACAAAATCGTTGCTCTCTTTCTTTCTTTCTATGTTTGTTCGCTATATCCTCCGAAGATACTGGGCCGATTAAATTGTATGATGGCTTAATATTTTGCTAATTTTTAGACTTAGATCATAGGCCAGTTTTTATTTTCAAAAAGAGTACGAAAAAGTTTTAATTTAAATAAACGTTTAAGCAGGGGATCGGAGCATCTGTCGCCGTGGGTTATGGTGTGACAGCTGCTGCGACCGTGTGCTATTAGCTCGGGTGATTCAGTATGTTGATATTATCATTACAGTAGCGCGTTATTTGAACAGAGGTTGGCGCAGGGGTACAGTGCTCGCCTGTCACGCGGGAGGCCTGGGTTCGATTCCCGGCCGATGCATCTTTTTTTTTTTAATTTATATTAATGAAATTTACCTGAATACGTTTGCGGATAAAATAGTATATGTTATTCGGAGTAAGTAAAAGTGACTTTATGTGGCTTAGCTGAATTATTTGCCTGGCTTAGCTGAATTATTTGCCTCACTAACGGTCGGCTAAATAAACTTCAGCTTCGCCATATAAAGTATCACTTTTACTCCTACTCCTAATAACATAATCTACTATTAATGTATAGTGTAATCTGGAAAGAGTGTCAACAATGAGATTTTGCTTAATTCACTTTAACGAAACACAACGAACTTTATGTGAAGTCTTTGTTGATATTGACTTCGCCATAGTATCATTTTTAGTTTAACAGTCATTACTTATAAGTAACGTGCATTGATGCAATATATTATGAATGTGAGGTTTTTATATTCTTAAAGAACTAATTTAAATATGTACGAAGTAAATGCCAAAAACACAATATTCCACATAAAATAAATTTACTAGTTACTCAATTATCAAAAAAAAAAAATGTAGGCCTCCTACTTGCATTAATATAATCACAGAATATTTCTACTAAATTCAAAATTTTAATTCCTTTCTGTTCTAGTCAATTATTGGAGTTGTATTAGAATCCCGAGTCTCCTTGCAGCTGGCATACATGAATATAACGCATCGAGCATTTCTGAATAGCTCTGCAAATACCTGATATGAGAAGAGCTAACTATATAAATAAAACTCGCGCAATAAAAGCTGCCTGTTTTCGGTAAACAAAGGTTGGATTTAGAGAAGATATTCAAGAACACTTAAACTTAACAATAAATAAAAAGCATTCCAAACTGCACAAACAATATTGGTTATAAAATTAGAAAGTCTGGTGGTATACACACATACATTCGTGGAAAGAATTCATAACATTAAGATACGATTACAAATGCTATTCCAAAATGTAAATATATGAAACGCCAGACACCAAAAACCTAATTTTTCAATTTCGTTAGGATGTATTCTCAGTTTTGATGATGCCGTATAAGGAATGGAATGTCACTGGATGTGAATCACATAAAACTGAATGCACAATAGAAAGGCATATAAGAGATTGCTGGCTGACTCAACTCTAAATAACTCAGGTGATTGATTAATTAAATAATTGCTAAATCGAAGCGATTCGCGATCACCTACGAATAATTTTGCATCCTTGAAAATAGTTCTCTTTTTATTGTGAATCCGTTTTTGTCCTTTGGCATAGCTTAAAAGTGTTACGAATAGCAATCGGCTGTCCTTGTTTTCTTGCAATATCATCATTGCTAAGGCCTCGTTAACTGTCCCTCGAATAAAAACTGCATTGGCCAACTGCCAAAAGGCGCGTCTCCTTAGCATGCAGCTTCACTACCAGCGGTGAGGTTAAGGAGTGTTCTGTCAATTATACTTTCAAACAAAGCCTGATTGGTGTTTATGACCGTTACCTGAATGCACTGTGCAATTATTGCAGCTATTGCCAGTTCATTACGGGTCATTACCACGGCTTACTGCCCGATCTAAGCGCTTGTTTGATTAACCTGTCATTACTAATCGATTATTAATCACAGCTGAATTGTGCAGTTTGCTTTGTCATACTTCAGTATTTTTATGAACATCACCAAGCTATCCTAGCTTCAACAAGGTGACTGATATAAGAAATAATCCTATTTAGACCAACATATAAATTGCATGGGAAAGAATGAATAAGGAGAACCCGGAAAAAATTAAAATGTAGGAATTTCTTTAACTGACTATTCTAGTTCAAATCAGGATAGTATGTACAATCAAACCATAATGGGAAATGTTTTTTTCCAAATCAATCGACACACATGTTTTTCATTAATCTGTACAATATATAAATCTAATATATAACTGAGATCTACATAAAAAGCAAACTATGATAAAAACAACTGCATTCGTGGAATTTAAAAAATCCGTGAAGAAGGTTTTGCTTGCAGAGTTGACTAGAAATTAATTATATACATTGCGTTCTCGTCCTTTATTGAGTAACTTGCTATATATTCACATTGTATAGTATGATCAAAAATTATTTTCATCTAGTATGCATATGGAATAGTTCTCAATTTATGAATGCAACTATGTTTATACTTAAATTTCAAAATTTGATTTTTAAGTGTGTTATATAGTTGTATTCATAAATTAGGAACTATTATGTAGCCATATTAGATGAAACTAATTTTTGATCATACTATAGTAACAGGTAATTCAAAAAAGATTCATCAAAGAGGACCAAGGAAGAAAAATATAGACATAATTCAGAAAGTAGGTAATTTTAATTATTACAACTGTCACTTTATGTCAGCTTAATTTGACGTTCAAAACAGCTTTTGTTGTTTATTTTATGTCATGGTTTTCATTGATCATCAAATACGGCGCATGATAGAAATGTAGTTCAGACACGTAGAACGTAGACGGTCAAGAAAATCAATTGTGATCGTCTTTACCCCGACAGAATAGATGCAACAGTAAATAGGTCAAATGTTCGAAATGCAAGCGGCGACATCTGTGATTTTTCTGCAAAGCTACTTTGATGAATATTTTTTTGAATCACGTGTTATAATAACTTTCACAAGAATACTTATTAACATTTGTGATAATTTGCCTTATTTTATTGTAACTTAAATTAGAATCAATTTAGACAATTTCTGCTGACAACTTCATTCACTCATTTTTTCATATATTTCGGAAGCATTACAAATTCACATTGGAAAACATTTAACTTAAAACTTGGTATGAACGTATCCATAACCTTTTCGATATCAACTCGTGCACCTGTGTGAAGAACTAAAATTAGCAAAATTATTTATTATTCAATAACTGGTCTTCGAAGATCAGACTTCAAAGTTCAATCAGTGACGCAATTCACGACAATTTCCTGAAGGAAATAAATTGATATTAGAGAATGTTCACTATCAACAATCAACTCCATTCGGTAATAGTAGAACGAACCTATACCTACAGATATAGGTAAGTTTTGGTAATCATACGTAAAAAAACTTTCATTTACATCTTAAACTGAGTTATAAAAATAATTGCAACAAATAGGTACTATCGCAGACCCGGAGACAAATTGCGGCCATATACAAAAAATACATGTTTTATATTCATACCATTGACAATTACATGTAGTGAATTTTACCTGAGAAAAATTGTGTTTACTCAAAAATCTTTCAAATAATACAGCAGTCATTGCTTTATTTCAGTAATGCATTTTAGAATATAGCAACGATTGATGCCGTCTCACTACTAAAGCAATTTTGCAATTTATATTGAAACATTTTAATCTTTAACTAGTGTGCAGCTTTCATTCAATTATTACTCACTGTTAAATGTATCAAAACCAAAACCACAACAAACGATGACACACAAAACTTTGTTAAAAACAAACGAAAACATGGATTAACAATGTATTTTATACAAAAGCTATTTATGTATTCATTCATTCACTATCTATAACCTCTTCAACCTTAGTGTATCTCGCGGGATGTGCAACGGAGGCAATGGGCCGCACGCGACCTACATTACGCTGCCCTGCATCCAAACATACAACACACTCAACATCCTAACCCTACGTTACAGTGAATTTAACTAATGAGTTCAAACCAATTAACTTTATTTGAATAGTCAATTATATAGCCGAGTGAGTTTAGCGAGCGAGGTCAATACATAAGGCGAGTTAATCAAGTCAGATTATGTACGAGTTGTATACAAAGCTTTACACTCGACTGCTAAAATCGAAAAAACCCAAACTTATAAATTTGACGTCTATTCTGTGAGAAAAAATGCATTTGAATGCCTTGATGAATATTGACAAGCATTTATTTTGACAGCTGACGTAAAGGTACTCTATAGTACTAGTAAAAAAGTGCCGTACTTTATGATACTAGTAAAATAAATTATGTACCGTACTTTATAATATAAGTAAAATAAAGTAAACTTTATTTAGTACTAGTACTACAAACAGCTGCTTTATTGCCACAAAACTATGTCATAAACATATTATACAGTCGCACATTAACAAATTTTCACTAAATCTCCTAATTTTTACTTCCTTTTACAATAAAGGAGGTATTGGATTCACTACAAAAATTCGAAATTGAGTTTTCAACAGATCTTCACGTTTTAGAGTCCCCTGAACCCAAAAAACATTTTTTTTCATCGGTCTGTCTGTGTGGATGTCCGTCTGTCTGTGTGTCCCGTTGAACATTTTGAATAAAATCGCATAACCGGAAGTAGGTGTTTACTCTTGTGATTTTTCAGTTTTTTTTACATTTTTATTACATTTTTTATGTGTGTTGATGTGAGATAGGTGATTTTTCAGTTGAATACTTCTAAAATGGGTTGCTTTTGTTTTTTTTCCTATTTTTTATTAACTCCTATTTTAAATAGAACATCCAGTATATTATTACATTTTTGAATTCAGCTTAAAATTCTAGAGAAAGTTTGTCTCTTGAACTAATGCTCTATTTTGTACCTTTTTTGTAGAATTTGTAATTTTTGAAAATTTTTGACAAATGCTTAAAAATATAAAATCAAATTTTTGGCTAATTATAAGATCACTGTAACAGGAAGTTGTGTGCGTGTATCACACCAGATTTTTTATTTTAAGCAATTTCCGTCCCACATCAAACTTTTGATCCTTTTAAGTATTTTAGCCTGAGAGACATACGATTTGTACAACTTTTAGTAAAATGAACAGATTCGGACGCAGTTTTTTTTATATCTGCTATAGATATATCCGAAACAGTTGGAAATGTTGGAGTCATTACGATCACGTCAAATACCATTTAGGTTTAAAAATGTCACTTTAAATTATGTATTAAAATAGCCTAAACCTAGTTATATTTTAACACCACTGTGGAGAATCATATTAAAAAAATAACCAAACTGTGTTAAAGGAGTTATTTTCATTTTAATCGAAAACATTAAATTTCTAAATTTTGGAAATCTTCCTTAAGGTGGAACTCCTCCATTCCGCAAAATTCAACTTTAGTTGACAAGAATGGTAAAAACACGTAAAATAGTAGTGAAAAAAATTCACCATAAATTAATTGACAGAGAAATAATAAATAAAGTAAAGGCATAAATTGATTTGAGTGGCAGGTTTTTTTGTTTACGTCAATAATGCATAATGAAATGTAAAATTATGTTTGAACAAAAACCATAATCACCAGATTTATTGTTTATATGATTTATCCGATTGACAGAATAATAAAGAGTTCCACAAAATTCCCTTGTATAATTTAAACAAAGTAGTGAGTGTTGCAATGATCTTGAAAAATGAACATGAGATTTTAAAACATTTCTTTTATAATTTTTAATAATTTCTTGCTAACGTACGGTGCAGATAAAAGGGTTGTAAGATTAGAGAAAAAAAGAATTACACGCTTTAAATTTCGTTTTGTGATAGTAGCACGTGTTTATTTTATTTTCAAATATAGCAATATTATTAAAATCAGGATGGAAGTTCAACCAAAAAGTATGCTCGAAACCGTCTCCTTCCGAGTTATATTATTGTCGATATTTTCCCTTCTCTACTGTTGAATACCTTGCCCACTAATATGTAATAAAAATGTATGTACTTAATAGCTTAATACAACTTAGGCATTGATGAGTCATAGTGAACTACCGACAAGATTTTGCAGTGGATTCTACCTGTTCTTTAAACCGTTAATAAAATGGGGTATACATATCTGTAGTGTATACAGGGTATATGGAAATAAAGTAACATAATACATTTTTTAGAATTTGATAACTAGCCCTTCTAAAAACCAAAGCGTTAATGACAAGCATTGGATTCGTGGATAACATGATTTTATAATTATTTTTATCTTTGGGGAAAGGTTAAATACTTGAAAAGAAAAACTCCAATGAAAAATTAAAGAGGCAAAATCTGTAGATATGCTGAGTTTATCGTAATTTCTACAAATCTTAATCATACAGAGTGAAGCACATTATTGGGGCAAAAAATATAGCAGTGATTAGTTGCAACAGTGTCTCTTGTACATTAATTTCCAAACGATTAAGAGCGTGCAACAGATACCCAAGCATGCCAACATTGCCAACTATGAAAAGTCTACGTCAGAGCATTCTTTATTAATGAATTTAAATGTTTTTCCTTCTTGACTTTTAAAGGGCTGTAAATCACCAGGGGAGAGGTACAACTTTGTATGAATGTTGATTGGCTTAATTCTCTTATATTGGCTGAATGATTCACCCGTGTTATCTCTGCTACTTCATTTGAATAGTTATCTCTGCTACTTCATTTGAATACACCCTGTATACAGGGTGTCCCAAAATGCATACTAGAAAAAAGAGACATGGATTTGTTGTACCAAGTAATGATATTCTCAAAATATTTAAAAAATCAGCAGGTACGTTTTCGAATAATAATTTATTATGTTTTTAATTTTTCGCAACTTTCAAGGATGACTGTTACAATCCCAGTTTCTTATTGCAGGAAAAGAAATACCGCAGGTGTTTTGTGATTCTAATGCACATTTTAAAAATTAATTCATCGATCCGTCTCGTTGTGCCCCTTTAACGTGCACGTGTTCAAGAAATTTGATGGTTTTACAAACACCAAGATGGTTGATCTGATTTTAATCTGGCACAAAAAATCAACAACAACCATTCTTGTTAACAAATGTTAGTTCGTCAATGCAGAAACGATCCCGAGCTTGTGTTACTATTTAAAGGGAGTATTTCGAACTTCTTTTTGCATTATGACTGAACATTAATGTGTGTAGGTAGCTAAATGATTTAATAAGAATACTTCTGCCGGATCGGTGAGTAATTTTATCAGTAATTCAATGAGGCGGGAAAGAGTCACAGGCGTCGTTGCAAGACTGGTTTTTGGGGGTTTCCAAATAGATATTATACATGCATAAAACAAAATGAAAACCACGAATAGGGGTTATAGTACCTTGTATGTGTAAGTCATTCACAGTGTGTCCAATTTTTTTATTGATTTACAAAAGTCTGTATTTAATGGTCTCATGAAAATGCCAGTAGTAACGTGGGTAACTTCTTATATGTAACAAGTTATTGTTGTCTGTGAAAAGCGTTTCATCATTTGACGGTTAAAGATCATGGTCCTATTAAACTTGTGGGAGAATCTGCTTTACTCCAGATTCATTATGGCACCTGTTTGCTTGCGAAACTAGAAATGTGCATCATTATTAAACTCATAGGAGATTAAAATTAAAATCCTCTTATTAGGTGTTGCAATACAATCAACATAGGGATATTAAAAAATGTTAACCGATGACTACATGGGAATTCAACCAATATTTACAGTTGACAATGTTGCAATAGTCATATAGTGTATCTAAGTCACAATAGCAGACTATTATTTCCATCATTTGCTTTGCTAGATCGACAGCTGTAAACATATTTTATTCACAATTTAAAGCATAATTGAATATAGAAAACTGTTTTCAATTTCTGAAACAGGTGTTTGCCTATTACCGGGCTTTACTTTCATTTTATGGTGAACGTGAAAAACGAGTTTGAATTTCATTAGTGATCTACCATTCTAATGCGAAACGTCTGGTAGTTTTGGTGATAAATTCTCGGAGACGTCGAAGATCGTCTTCATCAAGCATAACTTTCTAGCCTATTTCTGCACGTTGGGATTTCAAAGAAGATAATGACTCATGACAGGCTCACCATTGTGTATTCATGTGTGGTAAGCGTCAAGTTCCGGCAGAGCAAATCTGAGTAAAGATTTCATACTTTATAGCTTGAGGGATGTGGTATACCGTAACAGTAATTTTGCTTCGAAGTGTTACGAATGTGTTCTAATAATACTTACTATTTATACTGACGCCATGTCATTGACATCCCGTCTCTGTCGTCTACCATTAAACTACTTCATGGTGAAGTTCGCGTTTTAAAAATAGCTGCCGGCACTTTTAACTGCAAAATTTCACACTTTTTTAAATTTTAATTTGATTTGCGTTGTATTTGCAAAGGTAATATATGGATGTCCAAATACTATTAAATTTTGCATGCATGTGCATTTATTTAGCATGTTACCTACCTATTAATATAAATTTAATATTCGAAGCCTTACAAGCTGTTCTATTTAGAAAAGCAAATTAAATTAATGATAATTTATCTATCATGCTCTAATAAACTTACAAGTGTAAAACGTGTTAGATAAATGATAAATATAAATAATTATGCATACAGAAATATAACCGGAGGTCATTTTTAAAATTAAATGGTGCCAAATTAATAATCACAGAGGAAGTTACTGTTGATTAACCGTGTAGTGACTAAATTTAGATAACCTTTTGCGAATTGTCGCTTCTGGATAAAAGCGATTTGTAATGTAAAACTCGAACTACGCCATTATAAATTATAGTTGCTGTAGAATCGGCAATTTGAATTTTAATGAAAATTCAAGGTGAACAAATTATAGACGGAGGCAGGAAAAACTTGTACCAATTTATTTTCTCATATTTTCGACCATCTCTAATAAACAACACATGATTAAAGTTGGTTTACTTCCGATTTCTGACTAACTTATTTCATGCACAGTTAAACTCGAATGAGTAATTTGCTTTTGATAGCTCTAATTATTGACACGTGGTTTCAGTCAATAAAGCAGTTCTAATAATAATCAGCTTTTCGCTATAGCGCCTACTCCTGCTACATTCGGAACGAATCTTATCTTTAGTCTTCCATTCTAATAAATTTTTGTTACATTTCTTATTGACAATATTCTAGTCTTAGTCATATCGTGGTTATTACATATACAATTTACATTAGAGAGTTACGAAAAAATGTTTATGTTTTAAGTGTGATGGGTACCGATGGGCATGGGATTAGAATTATCTATATAGTGTATGTATAATCGCTAACCTCTTGTTACCTTAGCGTGTAGAGGCTGATGCTCTGTACGCATATATATAGTTCGTATATATATACAGTATTTTCAGAAAATCTATATATTACAAGATTACAACTTACAATTTAAAAAAGTGTAGAAGAGTTTTTTAATCATAAGCATGATATCCGGCTAATTAAAAAATGTATTAAGATAAAAATCTCTAAAATAATTGTTTTCACAAGCTATACCAATTTACTTGCAATTTTGGTATAAATGATAATATGGAATTATGTACATATAATTATGAAATATCATTTACCTAATTTGAATTATAAACACCTATATTTTTTATAATTAGTATGAGGAACCAAGGTCAGTTCCGTCAGTTTTTATTCTTCAAAAAGGTTAAGAGCAAATAATACTTATAGACAAAGGCTAATAGAAAATGTCGGCATCATAAAAGCACAATCCTTTCTGATTTAAGCAAAAAAGTTAATCTTTGTTCGTATTAAAAAATCCAGACAAATAATCCTTAAGCTTGTAAGGGTGCCGTTTTCATATATTGTCTACAAATGACTAACTTAGTTTATCTAAACCTCCGTCCCTTAGATGCAAATAGATTAAAAACCTAAACCTTAATTTAAATTAGTGATTCTCACTACCCACCAATTATGGAAATATTTCAAACAGATGTGCAGCTAATATTATTCATGGCATCTTTTAGTTTCTAAGTAACTTGAAAACACCAAGAAAGTGATGCACACTGTTAGTAATCTTGTTATAGAGGCTTTTAGCAGTAGCCTTTTAAGGCGATATTTTCTTTGTTCTTCAACACATTTATTCTTCTTATAACAATGAAGTTCGTGCTTTTGTACAAAATAAGTAGTTCATTATCACACCGTTTGGTCATAAATAGACGCATTAAAACGTGCAAGGTTAAAACGTCCTACTTCGATATATTTCTCTGTAATGTAGTTACTGATTCTCTCAGATATTTTAAATAAATGAACTAAGTTAGGTTGAATGTAAATAAGCACTAATAAGTATTGAAATGGTGACATACGACTCAATGCTCACAACGAAGCCTTCAATTACGAATTTATTAAGAAAATGCGTATACGTATATCAACCCAAAGCTGAAATTACATTTTTGCCTAAATTTTACGATTACATGGAAATTAATAGCTAACATAAACTGATAATACATAACACTATCAAAATGTGTAATAGTTTGCTTAATAAATCGCCTTCTTATTTTATTTAGAATGAAACTGCCAGTGTGAAGAGAAACGGTGTCAACTTATGAACGTTCATTTTCAAAACCATTAAATACCAAAATAATTCCAAATGAAAATCATCACTGAAGATAATTATTAATCTGGTGCTCCAGCATTGATCACATAAATGATTCAGGCTGATTGTAAAACAATTGGCAACAGAATAATGTTATAATCTTGACGAATTATACGTACATGTACAATTTTCAATCTTTTTTTGAAATTTAGAGTAATAATAAATTTAGTAATAATAATAATAATATTAATAACGCGATAACCGATCTACCCCTCATAAACAACACTGAACAACAACACAAGGCTTCCAGCTTTCTTTATGGGGAACATCTGGCAATTTTAATTAATTCTGTCTACATCTGGCTTTAGTCGGTAATTCGACATAATAAATACAAGACTACACCACACTTTAGCCGCTGTTTCCGCCATGCATTCCCATGCAGCAATGTGGTTTGTAACATTTCGTGATTCCAGCACTTCATCGCGTTCATCATATAAGTAAAGCACCCCTTATCTTAATGGTCATATAATATGCCGTCAGGGAACCACCCTCAGTCCTACTTTATTCATAATGAAACGCCCGCTGACGTCACTGCTCTTGACACGACGGAAAATTACACAACGACAGGCCAGTAATGGTTTCAGCCCTAGTTCATAAAGCAATTTCTAAAAATAATTAGAACAGTTGTTTGTGTGTAAACAAATTAATTATTGGCTGCTCTTGGATTAGATCAATTTAAATTTCGAAGTTTCAGCTATTAAAATTCTAAGCCTACCTACATTTTAAGAATTGATGCCTGATAACATATCAAAACCTAAAATATTTCTTTTTCGGTTTAATCAACTATGAGATATTAGAGGATGTACGTAGCAGCCTTCAGAATTATAGTTTATCATAGCTTTGCAAATACTACATACCTAAAATCGTATCGATATTATTATAGCACTTTCATATGTGGAAAGGGGATTCAATTTATTGATATAATGATATTTCGATATGTATTCAAACACGATACAAAGTTAATATCAGCAAATAAATTTAAACGTCAGACTTGCTATGAGCGAAAACTGCACCAAGGAATGAAATTGCATTGCATCCGGAGACAGGCAATTATATTTTACGACAGTAATGTAGCATTATAACGAGCTCGTTGCTATTTTAAACTTGGCTTAGGTTCCTTCTCGTTGCTATTTTTCCAAACAGATATTGTTGTAAAAGAATACTAAGTAAAATGTGCAAAAAATGTTTGAAATGCAAAATTTCTATCTATTAAACTATTAAAACACTTCTCAATTAGCCTCCTTTTAATTTAAACGTATCTTCAAGAGTTGGGAATATTTGTATTAACTTTACCTTACATTATTAACTATACCAGACACATTTATACTATTTATAACTAAAATTATAAACAATAATTTATTTAAAAATATACCACAAATTTCAATAATTTCATAATCAGAATTATGTATAACTGCAGTTATAATAACACATTATTTGCATGTACGAATTGTGCTCGTTGATTTCAATTCTTAAGATTTTCTTTCCTATCAACAGACATTGTAAAAATAGTCGGCTTTTATGGTACTGTAAATGTTATAAAAATGCATAAAGCGCGTGCTGAGAGAAATAATTAGGTTACCGTGTTGGTATTTACAAACGGCCACATGTTCACAGCAGAACTTGGATATTTATT